>JAPDEN010000007.1:0-600000 GCA_027569145.1 Aspergillus funiculosus
CCCCCCCCCCCCCCCCCCCCCCCCCCCCCCCCCCCCCCCCCCCCCCCCCCCCCCCCCCCCCCCCCCCCCCCCCCCCCCCCCCCCCCCCCCCCCCCCCCCCCCCCCCCCCCCCCCCCCCCCCCCCCTAGAGGCGAATGAGCCGCCATGCGGTCCGTAGGATGTCTGTGCATAAGCGCAATAAATGCTCGCCGGCTACACCGGCTCTTCACCATGGCCGCAACGAACTTCGATGCGGAGGGTGGGCTCGGGGTTGTTGTCCCCAGGTGGTTTTTACCTGCGCTTGTTCTTAGTTAGTTCAATATAGATCAGATCACCTTCTGGAGAAATGGGAATGGATCGATATGGATACGGAAAACTTGTAAACCTCGGTGTCAGAACCGCTAGAACCTCGAGAAGCTATTCCTCGGCCTGGATGGGCTTCCATGCAATTAAAGCGGACCGTGCCGTCCCGGCGGCTATGACAGTTTTCTATTTCCATGAATCCAACTTCTGCCCAATTATACTTTTCCTTTGATGCTTTCTGCCCAATAGAAGCTTAGTGGGTTTCCTTATTGGTAATTGGTAACACCCATCCCTTCACCTAGGCGTCTGTATAACTATCTAGTCGAGACTAAGCCGACTATATACACAGGCAGGCGGAGGGAGACTCAGGCATCAACTAGGCCGTTGGGGCACCTGCATCCGCTATGGCAGCTATCCCGAAAGGGAATTCATCGGCCCTTGCTTGACATCTAGAATCCGAGGAGCTGTGAAAGCGACGCTGAAAATAACCGCTTTTGACGCCAGAAACGCTGATACAAGAAAGAAAACAGCACAAAAGAGAAGAAGGAGAATAAATTATCATGGCAGAGAGCGATTCTCCTATCTCGAGCCACTTGGACCTCCCGAAATAACGCTCTCAAATCATCGGCAGGCGCAGAAACCGCCTTGTGAACATCATCAAGCAGGACGACCTCCTTCAACTTCGTCACTTCATTGCCTCATGCTCTCCCGAGGACGTGATTGCCCCTGGGACACCTTACTTGGAGGACACCTTGTTCAATGCAGCCTCGTAGGGCAGCCCCGCGACTCTTCGCATCCTCTTAGAGATGTACACTGCGGCCCCAGAAGTTGTCAAGATGTTCAATCCCAAGTTCCGTCTGCTGCTTGACGCACGTGGCGCACTTCATCTTGGACAGCCATGACAGTTCAGAGAATCGGTTACCGCTCGGGACGGTGGATTTGCATCAAAGAGATGACCACGGAGATACGCCGATCCCTTCCGGTTAGGGGGTCGCTGATGTATCTTGACAAGGACGCCTATAAAGTAGAAGATGAGGGTCTTTATTGGAATGAGTGGATTCGGGTTCAGGTCGCGCGAAGCCATCAGTTGATTGATT
The DNA here is from genome assembly GCA_027569145.1 of Aspergillus funiculosus. Classification (NCBI taxonomy): domain Eukaryota; kingdom Fungi; phylum Ascomycota; class Eurotiomycetes; order Eurotiales; family Aspergillaceae; genus Aspergillus; species Aspergillus funiculosus. Next base: position 1,380 of record JAPDEN010000007.1, read on the forward strand.
TCCTTCTTGACCGGAGCTGTTCAGCGACAGATGTTATCCCCTCCTTGCCAAATGTTCTCTGGCTTTGGGGAAGTCAGGTGCAAGATAGTGTGCTTGCGCTTGCTGTGTCAAGGGCCAAGGGTCTATTGATTCAACGGCCCATTGATTCCGGTGCCGATATCTCCTCCATCATGCCAGGGTACCGCTCCAGTCCAGGGCCACAAAAAGGTCACACGCATGATGTCACGACGCTTCACCTGGCAAGTCTATTCTATTGATATATTTATTAACTGGTTCAACCCCGATTTCCCAAATACTGACCCGATCATAATGGCTTTCAACAGGCTATACCTTGGTAGTGGTCCCAGGATTTTATCAAAATTGGACCACAGGAAGTGGCAGAGAGAAGTTTAACGAGGCATTTGGAATTGTGAATACTGTATTTAGAGTATAGTAGTATACCTGAGATAAGGATGTGTTTATCTACAACTGACTTGATAGAATCACCTTCTACACGCGTATTTTTAGTTTTTTACAACTCTATTTCCTCTGTAGGCGGTAATGAAAGTTACCTGAGTAATATCCTGGCAACTTGAATAACACAGTATATGATTCTGCTTGTTTTATGTTTTTATTCAGCTGCCTTAATATTAAATAATATATTTTTTGTTTTTTGTATAGAATACACTTTCTGCCAGATGAAGTTTGTGCCTGCACTGAATGATGCCTAAGGACCGCCGCACGTGGGTCTCTGATAAGCGCAGAGTTTGGGGAATTACCCAATCGGGAGAGCCGCTGACCCCGCCATGGAGATTTTCTGCTTTGGATAGAAAATTGCGACTTCACTTGGCGTCAATTGTTTTTCTACTTCCTGGTGGATGCTGACAGGCACTTTTCTTCGCTCTCTTTCTACTCGTACTGCCAGACCTCTGAGAAGAATCGAATCGGCCAAGCAACTCACCCGAAGAATGGCTGCCCTTCCTGACACATACAACGGTTAGCAACCCCTCCGTCCTCGAAGGTAGATTAACCCCGCTTCAAGAAGGAGGGCTGACGAGATCCTATTTCCCTGACTTTACAGAGCCCGTCCGCATCGCCGTCATCGGTGGGACTGGTCTGCGCGAGCTCCCTGGCTTTACTCAGGTTGCGTCGCTTTCCATCTCCACGCCATGGGGCAACCCCTCCTCCCCTATCACGATCCTGCACCACGAGTGCTCTCACAACAAGAAGGTTGTCGCTGTTGCCTTCCTCAGCCGACATGGACTGCACCACCAGATCGCCCCCCACGAGGTCCCTGCTAGGGCCAACATTGCCGCGCTGCGATCGATCGGTGTTCGCACCATCATCGCTTTCTCTGCCGTCGGTAGTTTGCAGGAGGAGATCAAGCCCCGCGATTTCGTCATCCCAGACCAGGTCATCGACCGCACCAAGGGTATCCGGCCCTTCACATTCTTCGAGGGAGGTGTGGTCGGCCACGTCCCCTTTGGGGACCCGTTCGACGAGGGCGTTGCCAAGGTAGTCAGGGCCTGCGGACATAGTTTGGAGGGAGAGGGTGTGACACTGCACGACCGTGGAACTCTGATTTGCATGGGTATGTCTGTCCGTACAGCTGGAGTATGCGCTTTTGATTATGTTTGACCGCTAGACTAACACATTCCTGCTCGACCGCCAGAGGGCCCCCAATTCTCCACTCGTGCAGAGAGCAAGCTGTACCGTTCCTGGGGCGGCAGCGTTATCAACATGTCATGCCTGCCCGAGGCCAAGCTTGCCCGCGAGGCTGAAATCGCGTACCAGATGATCTGCATGTCCACAGACTATGATTGCTGGCATGAGTCCACTGCAGACGTCACCGTCGAGATGGTCATGGCGAACATGAAGTCCAACGCCGTGAACGCTAAGCACTTTGTCACTGCCGTTCTTGATGAACTGGCTGCCGACCACAACTCGACCCTCGTCCAGGCGAAGCACTACGAGGGATCAGTGAAATTCGGCCTCAGCACTTCGCAGGCTAACTGGAGCGCCGAGGCTCGGGAGAAGATGGCCTGGCTATTCCCTGGCTATTTTCAATAAATGATTTGATACCTATCTTGTGGCACTTCAACGGCCTGTTTATACTTTTTACGTCTGCCAGATGCCCTTATATCAGCGCTAGATGTTAAGATTACACGAATATAGAAGGCTTTCATTCATGATATTCTCTATGAAACACCAGGTTCCGGATATGAATTCGGGTACTGATGAAACAAGTCATATATGTTTTGTAAATCGGTAGAACCAGTAGAGGTAATCGCGGCTCCTCCAGGTACTACTCAGTAGGATCAAAAAGTCTACGATCCAGGTACTATTACTAATGCCTTCTCGCGCACGCTCTCACTCAGACTAGATCTATTTTTTATATTTGTTATATTTAGAACCTCACCTAGTATAGTTGATTCCTTAAATATCGCATTCCAATTCACTCGGATAAATGCCCTCTAGACCAGTCAAATCCCTATCCACTCTAAGCCTCTACATACCAAAACGAAATTAGTCGTGTTAGACATACGCAGTCTACTACAGTACCTAGGTACTAGTGGCAGTAGAGACAGGCATATCCGGCCTCAGGCCCCGAGCAACTCGGCGAAACTCACGTGCTGTGATTGGCCCATTCGCTAATGACGTCACCGCCCCTGGCGCTATTCCGCTTTGGGGAGTATATGTTTCAGCTGGTTTACACAGTAGTATCGATATAGAGTGAGAGAGGGTGGACAGACAGATGGGGTGAAAGAAGGGAGGGAGGCATGGAGAGGGCGAGGGCTTAATTTAGAATTTTCCTTCTTTCTTTATAAAATTACTTGGGAACTGGCACTGCTATAAAGGAGTTATATGTTGTTGTGAACTCTTCATTTCTTGTCTCCTCATACTAGTACTCTACTCATACTTATACTCTGTATATAGAAACCAACCACTCACTTCACAGTAAGTGTCCTTGTCTGATCTTCCCCGTCTCTCTCTCAGACCCATTCACTCTAACCTAAAACCACATCCTAGAACCCCAACCAAACAAAAACAAAGAAACGAGCATAGAAGCAAAGCAAAGAAGCAAAGCAAAGCAAAGCAAAGAAGAAAATGGCCAACCTCCCAGACTCCCTCATCATCTTCCTCGTCATCGCCGGCTGCATGATCTGCGTCCTAATCGGCTACTCCCTCCACTACATCGCCACAAACGGCTTCGTCGACGAAAAGACCCGAGAAATGTCCTACGAACAGAGCCAATACATGCGTCATCTACGACAGCGGAATCTGCAGTGGATGGCGCGTGAGGCGCGCGAGGCGCGTGGGAGACGGGACGTCGAAACGCCCAGTGAAGCGGCTACGTATACTCAATGAGGACGGGACCGTTTGGATGGATAGGAGATATCTGGTTCATGTATCTAGTGTCTGTTTGGGAGCTTGGGATGGATAGGTGTTTTTGGGTGGATTGGGTATTTGTAGTGATTTTATAGCTTTTCAACTTTCTGCTCTAATTATGTGGTGTGTTTGCTGGCTGGTCTAGATCTGCTCTGAAGTAACTGAGGTACTTTGGATATATCATGTTTAGGTAGGTCAGGTTTTAGAAGGCGTTTGGATTGGCTTGTAGAAGGGACTGTCTAGGAATCAGATGAGGGTAAGATAAAAGACTGGTGTAAAGCAGTGCATTTATACTAGGATACGACTTATTCAAGGCTTATTACCTGTACTTGCACTTGGATAAGCTTTCTCCTACTTTAGCCGGACCAAGTCTCCATAATAGGTGTGCCATACCTATGGCTACCTATAGTCTTCTACCATCTACCTATGTAGGACGCTGTCAACGATCAGTACCGTTGCCAAAACCTCGAAGGGTGCTTGATTTGGTATGAGAAGTTTAATATGCATCATAACGAAGCCTAGACTGACTCGCGTTCAATGTCCAAGAGTCGTATTAACGGTGGATATACGAGAGGATTCTGACTCATGGTGCTGATGAAGCTGCTGTCACATTTTATTAAATTTTAGTACATCCGCTAGATACTACGATGTATTTGTGTAGGCACTATTATCCCAAATCTTAATAATACTGGTATACCCTTCACTGGCAGGCGATTTGCTTTACTTTCATGGAATCCCATCCAGCCAAGGCTGTTTCTTTCTCATTCGAGCTGTTGAAGATAAATCTCTGATAGAAATCAGCAAGAATAATTGAACACGTCGACGAGGTATATCTGCCCTACCTGCAAGAATCCAGAATCGTTTGGCATACGAGAGTGTACGCTGTAGAGGCTCATAATCAATGTGTGATGCTGCACCATTTGTCTGATTTAGCCATGCCGCTGTAAGCGCAGTGTCCCCGATACATATTACTGCCGGCAGTGGAACCCAAGGTGCCTCATTGTTTGAGCAGAGTGTGTTAAGCTCCAGGCAAATGTCCCGAACCATCGTGACAAATGAGCACAGCGCAAAAGCAGATTGCTCCCTCGGGTGGAATGGGTCGAGGTAATGCGGCATGATTTCAAAAGTCCCAAATCCCAATCGGATCCGATGCAGAGTAACAGCAGCCCTATACCTATCGATCAGTTTTCAATTCTCAGAGCATAGTGGAGGTTGAATTGCTCACATGAGGGCGATTACGTGGGCGCCCAAGTAAATCTCCCACCCTGGACTTTGCTCGACCAGTTTCTCCATGAGTCGAATCAAAACACTGTCGATTGAGATAAACCCTTGCAGGAAGCACGAGATATCTGTTAATTTCTGCAGTGTCTGCACTTGGCTGAGAGCTCGGGTGCTTTGAATCTCACGACAGAAGGAAGAGAGTGGAATGTCAATTGGCGTGGAAAATGATGGTTGGAAAGACGTCTCCCACTCCCCTTCTCCTGCTGGGAATCGGTATTGAGCTGCTGGTTCGGCTACAACGTGTGGCGCCGAGAATCCAGTCACTGTCTGGAAAAGAAGGCTTCGCAGAAAGAAAGCTTCACTTAGCAACAAATGAGTTGAAGAGGGAGATTTATATACTAACCGATCCATCATAAACAGGCCCATCCAGACCGACCTTCTCTCTTCGGCTTCAGTCCAAAGTTCAGACCTTTGGTCCTCCCTTGGATCGTCAACATCTAGTCTTAGTATATATCCCATTCTTGAACACGCTCCGATGGTGAGAGACGCGGCTTGCGAGCGACCAGATCCAATTTCATATGAAACAAGCAATAACCCCGCCTGCACCATTTCCAAGCACGGGCTGCGCACAAGTCGAAGAAAGGCGAACAGATAGATACAGAGTTGGTGAAGATGGATTTGATAATCGCTGTTCTTACGGGAGTCTTTCACTCCCCCCTTTATGTTGAGACATAGAACGAGGAAGAGAAGCGCAGTTTCCGCTCGGGGACAGTGGTGCAGCTTTGAGAGTCGCGCGCGAAACGCTTGCTCTGGAATGACCGGTAGCCATGGGGAAAAGCTGGCGAAATAGTCCTCCAGAATTGTGTCTAGAGGAGTACTTTGCTCAGCTAGAGTGGTCATCGCCAGTCTCGCGAAGAATCGGTCAATATCAAGGCTAAGCGGTTGAGTATTGCTCTGGCAAGGCTGCAAGGATTGAAAGGTGCCCGGTAGCCATTGTTGTCCCTGAACCACCGGCACATGGAAGAGAAGGAAGTTTTCTAAAGACTTGTGCCGGCTGAAGGGCTGCATCGGGTACCAATTGTAGTTGCAATCAATGTTCAGCCTTGATCGTTTAGCCAAAGAATCTCGGACAAGATAGTTCAACGGAGCCTATACCTCTCGCAGCGAATGCACCTTGGCAGCTTTTTGTTACATTTTCGCTTTTGACTTCGACATACTGCGCAGGTATGTTTTGCATATGGTGAACGGGGTTGGACTTGCACGCTGGACACTGCTTTCATTGTATGGTTGAAACGTAGGAAATAGTGGAAAGGGCTGAATTTCCCAGCCTGGTAGTATATATAGTGCCTCTTGATAACCATATGGTGGCGAGCCATAGTTTTAAAGAACTGCCAGCATTCCAATTCTTTACCAGTGGCTGCAAGATGACTCGTGAAGACATGCAAGACCTCTGATGGTGTAAGTCCTATGTGATCTTCAGAGACCATGACCCACCAGAAGCCGAGTTCTTGACAGAATATAGCATCCTGTAACGATTGTATAGTTCAGAATAGTGCTGGTGTCGTCAATTCAACACTCATCTATTACTATAAGTATACAGTGCAGCCATAGACGCCGCAAAGATTTCCCAACACAGCTAGCAGCTCTTCCTTATGGGATATATTAGGAAACTTACCTGACGAACTATAGTTAACTAAGCCCGCAAAGATTTCCCAGGGCAGCTAGAGGGTAGAAAGTGGATGTCACTAATGACAGTTCAATGGCGCTATGCCCTGCAGAGAAAGGTTTGCGGCACTACCAGATAGCTTCACAGCACACTCCAACTCTGATGAGATCTGGCTGAAGTTCTGGCATCAACGTCCCGTTATCCTTCGCCATCTCAGTTAGGATCTTTCTCGGCTAGGGAGTAAATTGCCATAGTTAGACTTTAAATGGTACGCCTGTCCGGGAGAAGCCGGGGTTGCAAAACATGTCGCCAGAAGAGGATAAAGGTAAGCTCGTTCGTTGTGCGATTGTTCTGCCGGCCATACCTAGTGTATTCCATTCTATAAATAAAGCACATCTGATTGACGGAATACTAAGTGGTCTTGATGCCTGTATAGTGCGATGAAACCCTGCCAAAATGCATGCAGTGTCTCCGCCGTGGAAGGGAATGTCCTGGACCCTTGACGGACCTCTTCGTTTTCGAATCAGGATTCGAGAATCCCACCGAGTCTCGGCGCTTGGAACCGACCTCCTCAGCGTCAGAGCAAGTGGAGGATAGAGAACTCCGGCTGATCGCTGCTGGGGCCCCGGGTAAAGATGAGGTTCTAGGGCTGGGGACGTTGGACCCTTTCTCTTCCATGGCGGTCGAATTTACCCAGAATTCTAGCGAGTATTTTCAACATTGTACGATGTCGACTTCTCATTTCGATCTTTGAAGTACATTGCTGAACTGATTTATAGTCATGCTGCATACCGCCAGATGTTGCTGGCCGTTTCGCGCAGAAATGCTGGGCGTATGGTCCTGGCAGGAAGCAATGATACAGCCGGCCGTTTTCCACGGCCTGGTTTCCATGTCTGCAACGCATCGATTTCATCTGCAACGTGAAAATCATACAAATCCTCTTGAAGCAAACCAATCGATGGTTCACGCACTTGAATCGCACACTAAAATGATTGAAACCGCTCAGGAGATACTCGACAACCTCGACCCCCAGAGAGCGCATTCGCTCATCGTAATAATCGCGTTCCTTGTCTGTGTTGAGGTCTGCATTTGTCTTCAATTTTCCTGCTTAATCAATGACTGAATCTTTATTATAGGCTGTCAACTCAAACATCTCGGGGATGGACGTACACATGGCTGGGCTCCAGCGCCTGATTCAGTTAGCTGGTGGCATCGACGTTCTCGATCTTGCCACAGTATCTTTTCTCATGGGGTAGGACCACTAACTGTACTTTGCAAATTGCTGGTCTATTTTATTTCCCTCTAACTCTTGTCATCTTACAGCATAGATCTCCTGTGGGCAATTGTGAAATGCACCCGACCAGCCTTGACCATGCCACCGAAATACCTAGAATTTGCGCTGAGCCACCCAGTCCTCCGCATCCTTTCGTATCCATCACCGGAAGATGTTCTCAGCGAGTCAGACAGAGGCGTATTCCGAACGTTAGGATCTCGATTCACAACCTCTGTATGGTGTCATTTCCTTGATCCCTCCTTGAGATTCATGATTCAGAACTTTTGCACCCTCATCATGCACTATGAGGCAGATGAGCAACGCACACAACGCGAGAAGATAGTCACATTTGGCGACAATGACCCCTGGAATCTCTCACAACGGTACCTCCTCTCGCTGTCATACGATAACCTGGGCCCCCGCGATATAAAAGAGCCCCTCCGCCGCTCTATCCTCGCCTATTCAATGACGCGGTATTGCAAGTTCGGCGCGTTTCCATGCATGGATACAATTGCCGCGACTCTCAAGGATAGCCTCGTTCCAAGACTTGAGTTTTTCCAGTCTGCTGCTTCAGACCTTCTGTTCTGGATACTGTATGTTGGAGCCCTGACGGCTAGGAAGTCCTCGAGCTACTATCTCTGGTACTGTAATGGCCTTGCAGAGATCTCGGCCACGCTGGGTCTGGATACCTGGGCCGAGACGCGAGGTTTCCTCGAGCAGTTTTTCTACATACACCGGCCGTCTGATGGGACGGCAGAGGAGTTATGGGGGGTTATACTATCATTACGATGCACTAGAGGAATTCTATCGCCGCCGTAAACCCCTTATAAGTTCTACCTTGTAATTGAATGGTACATACGACCACAGGAAGTGGAAAATAGGGCTTCCGTCCGCTCAGCCGTACTCAAGCCACGATTATCAACAGATTAAAAGATAAAAGCGCCCTCCTGTGGGCGTTGCCTTCTTAGTGTTAAGCATTTGTGCAGGACTTATCTATTATAAAGAAGCCTTTGCTGTACTCCATCTGGGAGAAATCTTTCTCTTTTTGATACAGGAATTGCTGGCTCACATTTCACTGTTGGGAAAAAAATCATCACGAGGAAATATCCATCTCTTGTATTGGCATATCTCCAGACACCTTGATGGATTTGAAAGAATGTCGGGCGCAATACCTCAACCTGATTCAATACAAAGTACCGGTTTTTCAGCTGGAGGACGGCGACTGGGGAAGAACTGGTTTGAGGCCTGCAAGGAAAATTCCACAGTCATCATGGACGACAGTGTGAAAAACTCCGCATTAGAAGACATGAAACAATTCCTTGACGAACGAACCCAAGCATGGTTTACGTACTCTTGAGCAACAGCAATGGAAGCGCTCGGTTAGCCCTTTTTGACCTGCAGAGATATCTTCGAGCTGTAAGACTCAATCTCAAGTCCCAGCTCCTTGGCTGACAAACTAGGTAATTCAATTTATTATTCGCGATAAAGACCATATACCCGACGATGCTCAGTCTTTATCATCAGAGCGTTTGGGAGGCATCGTGATCCCGCCAATATCACAGAAAACCAGACAAAGAGCAGATCAAACCCTAAGTAAATCAACGTGACAAATCCATCATATCCACCAAAGTCTCTCATTCAGCTTGCATTTCCTGTTTAGCCAAATAATATACAGCCGGTTTGCAGCATAGCTCAACTCATGACCATAAAACAAACCCCTTGAGTCTACCATTTTCTGAGACCTTCAGCACACTTCTCCGAGGAATTCTGTAATATGCACCGCACTGTATAATTATTGTCCCAATTTCAACGTCTCCAACAACATGTAAGGGAATGATTGCCCAGGGGGTGTCTCCTTCGTTCTGTCCAATAATCGAAAGCTCTGGAAAGTAGGTAAATCCTCAAGAATTTGAGTATAAACCCTTCACAGCTCTGTCTTTCGAGATGATCTAAAACATAAAAACAGTCCATGAGTCTCGGCACAAATAGAGTTATAAGCTTGACATACTTCACTATAAACCCAGTCTATTAAAAACTTACAGGTCTTTGCTGGACCAAACTTTGTGATTGTTGTGCCAGATGGCGGCGCTTGCGGTACATAGCGTTCAACTTCAGCCCAGGCCTTAGTGTTGAGAGGTGACAGCTCTCCTGATAACAGAGTAGGATCAACAGAGGTCATATTGATACTTGAATAAAGAAGTTTATATTTCTTCACCCTCAATCAAAGCGTTGTCGCGGGGCAGCTGTAGGATTCAGGTTTCTTGATGTTTTTGGATGGATTATGGAAGAACTATTTTACAACCCCGAAAAGGTCAGGCATCAAAAATGATCTTTGGTGCCATATGCACTCTCTCCCGTCAAATCAAACCCTTTAAAAAACCAGTGTATTCAATTAAGAATATCAGACTGATCGTTCGAGATGAGCTCCAATCAAGAGAACAATAATCTGGCAAATTGAGAGGCAACACTCCAAAATCTCGAAGGAACTACCAGCAAACCGAAGTCTATTGAACCTGAAGATCGAGGCCAAGCCACCATGATTCTGTTATCAACAGCTGGACGCTCATCGCAGCAAGAGCGTCAGCGCAGGAGAGCAGAGGCTGATGCTCGGACAGTATTAAACAGAGGAAATTAGTGGGGATTACTTTGGGCTACGGGATATATATTGTTTCTTAAGACAAGCCACAGGATGTTGGTGATTAGAGGGTACGTACCTTTTAGGGCAAATTAAAGTTAAGCATAATAATACCACGTGCTATATGTGGCTGTGCAACAGGTCCGGCTCGGAATATGTAAGCTCCGTGGCAAGGACGCCTCGCGGAGATTTGAAGACTCCTCGTATACTTCTCAGGGGTCCAGCGCTAAGTCGGCCGGTCGTAGCCAAGTTTGAACGCGCAAAATGGATTTTGACGATATCAACCTTGCTGATGTCGAACAACCTGAGACATGAATGGATTAAGCTGGCTTCCAAATCAGGTACCGGAATCTGCGACCTCGCGAATTACTATCGGCAACGAGATGACTGCAAGCTATGTTCCATGCATTGTGGCTCGTTCAACTTTAGCTTCCGTCTTAATTGGGATGATGAGGGAGAAGACTGGTTAATTCGATTTCCACTTCCTGGGAAATCCATGTTTCTAGACGAGAAGGTCTGTGGAGAGGCAATTTTAATGAAATACATTGCCAGAGAGACCAAGATTCCTGTACCGCGTGTCATTGCTTATGGAACAGGAGATAAGAACCCAACTGGCCTGGGCCCTTTTATTATAATGACCTGGATTGACCGCAAAAAGATGTCTGATATACTAAGACAAAATGATCTCCCTGATAAACACGACATTCTGGATCCTGCTATCGACCCCGAGATGCTTAAGACACTGTACGGAGAAATGGCGGGAGTTCTGCTTCAGCTCTGGGGACTCGACTTTGATAAGATCGGCAGCATTAGTGAGGACAGCATGACTGGGAAGCCAGTTGTTGATGGGCGACCCTTAACTCGGGAGCTGAATGAGCTGATACGGACCAGTGGATTGAACGACTGTACACCGCGAAGAATTTACCACACTTCTATCGATTACATGACATCACTTCTGGCATTGCAGTCAATACACCTCGAGCAACAGCGCAATAATGTGTATGACTCCCAGGACTGCAGGGAGAAATATGCCTGCCGTCAGTTGATGAAAGCCACTGCTCTGAATTTTATTCCTAAGGATGACTGCGGGCCCTTTAAGCTGTTTTGGGATGACCTATGCCCTGGAAATGTTCTTGTAGATGACTCGCTTCGGATTGTGGGTGTTCTTGACTGGGAGTTCTGCTATGCGGCTCCTTCTCAATTTGCCGCAAGCATTCCTTGGTGGTTACTCTTGCAGAGGCCTTATTCATTTGTTAATGAATATGGCCCTGATGCTTTCTTTGAATCTTTTCTCCCAAAGGCGACCCTATTCTTGGAGGCACTGGAGAGACAAGAGGAAGCTCAGGGATTGACTCGACAAGATCCCCGCCTGTCAGTTCGAATGCGCCAGTCAATTGAAGAAAAGTCCGCGTGGTTCACATTTGCATCACATATGGTGGCTTCTGTTGATCTTCTGTATTGGGATTTACTTGATGAATATTGCTGGGGGCCAAGGTCAAGTATTGCACAGAGAGTTCATTCTGTTACAACATCACCAGAAATGCACAAGCGACGAGAGGACTTTGTTTATTTAAAAATCCAGCAGCTTCAGGATTACAACAAGGAACTTGGAAAGGATAATAATGTGCAATATGAGCCAGAGCCACCTCTTGAGCCGATAGCTGAGAGTGGCCCAGCTCCACAGGTATGAGATGTTATCCACCCTTTCCTATTTATTAAGTACTGATTAGTATTACCTCAGTCTTTAAATATTGCAAACAGAAGCTTCTTGGAAGGAGCTGTTACCGGACTGGTTGTTGGGCTGGGTATCACGATCTTCATGAAGTGGCATCGGTCGTAGCTGTGACTCTCTAGGGATATTCCACTTACCCCCAGTAACACCTCGCTGGCTTCTTCTTTCTCGGAAAAAATGGGTGAGCTCCAACATATACATGCTGTTGCAATCGGAGTTTTGAACACTTGCTTGACTACTATTTCCCATCAGATCCATCGTATTGAAAGTGGGTGCGTTGATCGTGGGCCTGACAGAATGCCAGGTCTGCACGCTAACGTTTCTATGCCACCACATGCGTAGGCTTGGGGAATCGCTTTTCAGCGCCTGATAAAAGCTCCGGAGAGGACACCATAACCCGGTGGCATAGAAATGTTTCTTTTGAGGTCGTGTATTCAATCGCTACCTTACATTATGCGCCTAGGGCCAAGTGAACCCAATAGGTGATTGGACTGAGTATGATGTGATTCTCTCCGTACTTTGGTATATTCCCCTGTGGATTGGGAATTCATCCAGTATATACCCGGTGGGAAATACAGGCGTCATGACCTTTGTATTGCCCTGGTCGAAGGCAGAAACGGACTGGCGAAGATAAGCAGCGCGTTCGCCTCGTGACTCGAACATAGTATTCGCCATTGGAGCGGAAGGGGTGCGCATCTCTATAATGGCCATGACTAGCAAAATTCAATTCTAGCACTCTGTAATAACAGAATCACTGAGCCTAGAACTAATAATTGGAGCTGAGAAGCCCCTCCCCCCACCAACTACCACAAATGCCTCCAACCGCTGAAAAGAAATGGCTGAGTCTTCTCTCTGTGGAGCCCTGGGGGTCTAGATAGCTTGGCAGCACAATCTCGCCAAAGGAGAAAGGATCAAGTTCCTCAGGGATTGTCCAGGTCGCCTCCTGCAAACAGTAATTGAGTACAACCACAGCGTGGCCCTGGGTCTGCAGTGCAAGTATATGCAAATACACCCAGATAGTCAACTTAGACCAGTGCGCAACACACAAAATGCGGTTTTTCGATTCATCAGGGGGGTCTAAAAAACCCAGTATGTCGGCCCTTCTGCGGGGGCTCTCTCGGCGGACCCATTCCTCGGGTCCAAGGTTCAAACTCCAGGATATTGTGGGTAAGTCCGGGGTTGCGCAGTGGAGGTTGCTTCAGGATACTCATTAGCGCTGAATCGTTTCACCAGCCAGTCATACGTACTTAACGTAGTAGGAGGTACCTGGTAGTATTGTTGTTACTCGGGGCTACTTGGATGGCTTCATTTTCTCCCGCCAGGCCTTCTCTGATCAACTGATCCACCGACGTTGCCTACTTATTCCTTTGAAATTGACACTATCAGGGTAGTATGATTTTCTTTCTTATTATTGTTTTTAGAAATATAATTTAGTAGAGCTTTACTTGATCCCAAGAACTCATCAAAAACTGGAAAACAACAAAGTAATATACAGGCCATGCAATAAGATCATCCATGCGTGGGTATTAATGGAATTATATGGACTTCAAGACATCCTCCGTTGGCTCTGTGACTCCCCATTCATGCTGGAAATGCTAGGCGTCGCATATCGCCGATTCTGGACTTCGATGACTGTCGTAGATTGTATCCCCTTCATCGCCTTGGATTTTTGACTGCTCCCATTACTGGATAGCGGGGAGCGTGGTTGCGGGAGTCGAATGTTGAAGTAATCTGAAATATACTTGAAAAAGGGCCGCATGTTCGATAGACAGGCTGCCGTGATGCCGACGGCGGGCTCGATGCATGTCCACACGCTGGCAGAGACTTGGGTATCTGTACTTGTCAGCCCGTAACCTTTTGAATACATGCGGTAAAAGGACGTACAGGTGATGTCGTGGCCCGACTTTGACAGCTCGACAAGGGCAACAAGACGGATGATATCGAATATCAGGGTTCTAGTTTATTAGCCAGTCGAAAGAGAGTGAGGAGAGCTATAAGAGAGGGATACAGGTGAGAAGGGAGCATACAAGAGGCCTAGCATGAAAACACCAGACAGCATGATCTTTTGCATTTTAGGGGCTTGGAGATTCCACACAACCCGCAGTGGCATTGCGAGGATAACGGCGTCAGTGACAATATTGGGGATTTGGAGGCCGTAGTAAAATTGACCGAGATTGATGCAGCCACCGGGGACGCTCTGGTCCCATAGTCGTCGCAATGGGACGCAGATAAATGCGCCCACGAGGCAGACACCATAGCACCAGAAGACCACGATCGCCCCGACAGTGTGCACTCCCATTACCATAGATCGAATGGGGAAAAGGCGCTTGTATAGAGCCAGGATGGAGAGCTTGACAAAGGTGATACATAGAGTGTAGAGGAAGGTGCCCGATGAGAGCGTCTTAATAGTTAGTGTTTGCTGCTAAAGAGCAATAGAGATAGTCTTACCTTCATGTAGACAGTGAGGTCGTCGGGGGCAACAAATTGAATGTGTGTCCCAAGGCCATTATACAGAACTATGCAATTATTAAGCATATGCGAGGACTTCAGTGTCTCGCTTGGACTTACGAACGACCCCAGCAATTGATATTCCGTATAGAAAAATCTACAAACCCATAGTGTTAAAAACATAGTAAGTGCGCGCTTTGGACGGTATCCTCACTACTGCTATGATCATGAGGTAGTCGTCGAGAAACCACTTGGTCCTGGTGATGCGTCTACACAACAGCCGAATGATCAATGATATGGTCGACATCGATAGAGCGAAGCAGGTAGCAGTGATTACTACATGCCGTAAGTTGTCGTGAGAGTATCCTTGCGTATCAGAATCTTCCGCTGAGATGCTGCCCGTCATTGTGTCAGTTTGGCTGATGACAGGTTGACAGAGTGCGATCCCAGTGTCTCAACAGCGGGCTCATGGTCATTCTTATAATGATACCAACGACTGAAGGTTACTGACAGCGGGCAACTATGTCATCTTGGTCGATGGCGGCCGATCTTTTGTTACGAATCGATGCTCTCTACCCATAGTCCATCAATCAATAATAGGGAAAGCTGATGCCCGGATAGCTGGGAGCAAGGAGCAGAAATATCCGTCGATCCACTGCATGGGCTATTGAGAATTTGGGATACGATTGCCGAAAATTCACTATATTCCACGTCAACAGGCACTGGTTTGGGCAATAATGGGTAATCACCCCATACCTAGAGTTTTGCAGAGTTCATGCGATCGACTACCTGCAGATATGTCACATCGGGTTAACTTCTACCATAGAATCGAGCGGAAAGTTGACCCGTTTCGATGCCAGCAGTCCACAGCATGGTATTGGTTTATCGGAACAACTTGCAAATACGGGCTGTTCGAGACCAGATCTACTACAGTGAAAAGAGAAGTCAGTTGGTCGGCATATTACCCCCTTTTCCTGTCTCACAAGTTATATTTGGGATTCATTTGTTCAACCTGAAGAATCGGAAATTGGTGGCGCTGGGGTACATATCTCAGGAGAGCGAAGTGATATATCTACTCAGCCCACAACTCCAGGAACCATATGAACCCTTTTGTCTTTATTTATTAGATTATTCAACAGTTAGAGACGCGCATCTTAAAGAGGTTTATAATAAAATCAATCCTGTAAAGCTTCCCCCACGTACGCGGCATGAAAGAGTCTGCTACCCAGGTGATCCAATAGTGTCTAGTCGAACTAGGACATCATCTTCATAGGATCAAAGGTTACACTCTGCATGTATAGGACATCGGTACGTAGACCAAGTGTTGTTTAATCTCTTTGGCGACATTCCCAGACGGAGTGCGGACAACAAGCATGAGTATGAAGCTTGAGAATTTTGTATGCAACACAACCCTACTAGTATAAGAGAACCCCTTTCAGTCTATCGTTCCTTTGCTCCTCGGTAGACCAAGGACTTACATGAGTACCAGGAACCATCTCTTTCATATGCAGTCAAGTTCCCAGTAAATCAGAGTTCGATGCAGGTCGCCTACTGCTTTCGTAACAGTGAAGGGTGGTATCGATAATCCAGCACTTGTCGTAGAGACCCTGGCCAAGGGACTCACATCCACCCATCTATATAAAGAGGGCACTTGGGTAGAGAAATAAGATGGTAGGGCTTTGGAGCATGGCACGCCAGGGAATCGACGTCTCATACCGGCTGAGGAGAATCCTCGATATCATGGGGAAGCTTGGCTAGACATATACATGCTTGGACAAGTGAACATGGTATAACTTAACGCTTTATTATTTTTTTAGAGACTGTCCCCGTTCCTAGGGCTTAAGTATATCTGGTAGTTGGACAAAGGTAGGCAAAAGTACGATGGTAAGCCCAAGAACAGTATATAAGGGAGGAGGTATTGTCAGTAACTTCCAGATACTTTACTTGCCCTAAATTTCTTTACTCCAAATTCTCTCAAGCAATATGATGATCCTGATGAATGCGCAATATCCTTGATAGATAAATATTCTGTAATCAACCAGTGAAATACGGGGTTTCTCCAATATGCATGTCAGACGCATTAGTTCGACTGCTGGAGTTGAGCTGAACTGTTGTACAGATAAAAGAGGATTCCTCTACCGAATTACAACAGACTCTAATACAAATGCAAAGAGATGGGAGATATGAGGGAGGGAGTTTACACTGACTTGCTCGATTGATTCAGTTTTATCCTAGGAATGATACTGGGCCTATGATAGAGGATTTCTGTGCGATGTACTGGTATGACTCAGTCTACTTGCACTGACCGACTGCCGTCAGCCAAAATCCTGTGCTTGACAGTTCTAACACGGGCTGCTTCATATTAACGACATTAAGAAAACTGGATATCCGAGAATTAGCCAGCATTAGTAAAAGTTGGAGATGCCCTGCCATTCTTTATCCGCTGTAGGTTCTATGAGGTAAACGTGTTGTCTGGCCTTAAAGTCTCCATGTACTCCCTCTCCTCCCCGCTCAAGGCTTATTTTCATCAATTTTTGCATATATAAATATAGCGGTAGACGCATGAAGCAGTGCGCAAAAGTCCCAATCGATCCCACGACAATGGCTTTAGTTCCCACTCTTCACCACGAGCTCAGTTCTCAGACTGTGAAGACACCACTGCTGACCCTAGGAAATCCGTTCTACATGTCCAGTCCTGGGTCTTCAACGAAACCCAACGCTGAAGATATATCGCAAAGCCAGATTGTCACTCCTATGGAGCCTGAGCCCGTGCAACACGTCTTCGAACGAGCTCCTTTGACAGACATCAATAAATCCCGCCAGCTCACTGTCACAACGCTGATTATCCTTTCGAACCTTGTTCAGGTAGTTTAGACTCCGATTGCTCATACTTGGCCTGGGTATATGGTGTTGACAGTGCTGTAACGTGTCGCTAGATGGTTGTGAATTTTTCAGGAATGGCTGGTGGAAGAGCCTTCAGCGAGTCCATGCATTTCAAAGAGACTTATGCCTCCTGGATTGCCGCAAGCTATGGGTAAGTTTCTACACTGTTATCAACTTCTCATTGAAATGCGACTAAATGACATTAGACTCACACAGGGAACATTCGTCGATACCTGGCTGCGTTGTTCCTCGGAGCTTTTGTCGAGCATACTGATTGGAAGTGGTTTTTTGCTTTCATGTAGGATCCAGATTATTGTCTCAACGAGTATGTGTAGAGTTGACAGGGCCACAGACCTTGCCTCGGCGCGTTTACCTTCGTCCCTCTTTGGGCTTTCAGCCCCGACGAACAAACCACTGGTCGTAACGAAAAGATCGATTGGATCGGCTCTGCACTGGGAACAACTGCTTTGATTCTATTCAACTTGCAGATAGAAGTATCTACCGTCCCTGAGGGCTCAGCTAATGACCGCAGCCAAGCACCAAGCGTGGGCTGGTCCACCCCATATGAGATAGCGCTTCTCATCACTTCTGTGGTTCTATTCGCGTTGTTCATTGTCTGGGAACACAAGACACAGCATCATATAATGCCACTAGACATTTTCAAGGCTCCTTCCTTCGCAATCTTAGTATTCGTCATTTTACTCAACTACATGGCCGTGGGTACTGTGATATGGTACCAGATCCTGTGGCTGCAACAAGTCTGGTACTAGTCAACACTCCAGTTCACCATCGGTTGGATCCCATCAGAGGATATCGAGGAGCCTTGTACTTTGGGGTGGCAATCAGTGTCATTGCGCTCATTCTAGATATAGCCTTTGTACGTCGTGTCAAGGACGAGCGCAAAGGGTGGCTAGACGAAGATATGGCCGAAATTGAGCTGCATCAGGCAGCAACGACTGGAGTGCAAATATCCAGTCTGGAGGAGGGCCAGGCTGTAGTTAATCCAAAGGGATGATTAACCCTCATGAATAGTTGATGACCCATTACAGAGTGCAATGGTAAAGTGCCTCCCGAAGCAAGAATAATCTAAGACCACATTTAAAATGCAGTATTCTATGAATATGGAGAGCCTAAATACATAGTATCATGTTATCGACGCAATGTACCTAACTATGGCGATGTGTCGATGTGTTCTCTGCGCCGTAAGGTGCTATATTTGTTTGGGATCGACTGCTTTCTGTCTGGTAGCCCGATTATTTTCTTAAGTCGAGGATACTGTGCATCCAGCATCGCATTAAATAGTCCTCTTACACCTATTTCTGTAGTTGCAGACAATTAAAAGACTCGTGCAATCCCTTCTCGCCTGCGAATTGCATAATCTGACGCCGAATCAGAACATTATTCATTTGCATTGGCTGTGAAATGCTGTTGTCATCGCTGGTTTCCATGCCAGAAATTGCATCCTAAGCATTATAATCAGGATCTCATTAACTGCCAGGCATTCTTTGGGAACTGAAAAGAGTGGTTTCGATCATTGAACTGTTGGCGAGGCACGTGTTTATGCCTGAGGCGTAAATAAGTGGCGGATAACCACACGTGACCCTTATCGATCTCTAATCGGCTGACTAATTTGAAGAAAAATTGATCTACATTTTTGGATTTCGGGCGTTGCAAAATCGCTGTTTCTTTCCCAACTTGACAAAGACAGACACCCGATCCTCGACCAAAGTGGTATCTCAACATGGATTTGGATACTCCTGTGCCTATGGCACCTCAGGATGCAGGTGCAGACAATATCCCGACGTAAGATATCCTCTCATTTCCCAAGATTCACTCCAGATCGCTGACGGACTCTACCCCTCCAGTGTTCTTTGCTACAACTGCGGGGCTCCCTTAGTTGGAACGACAATATGCAGCGATTGCATGAAACTTACGGTTGATATCTCCCAAGGCATTCAGCGCGAAGCTGTTCTGAATTTCTGTCGTGACTGTGAGCGTTGGCTCCTTCCACCTACCACCTGGCAAGTGGCGGCTCTTGAATCGCGCGAGTTGCTGGCGCTATGCTTGAAGAAGTTGAAGGGACTGAATAAAATCCGGGTCATCGATGCGGGATTCATCTGGACCGAACCACATTCTCGAAGGGTCAAGGTGAAATTGACTATCCAAGATTCCGTCTCGGATGGTGTTATTCTACAGCAGACCTTCGAGGTGGTGTATATTGTTATGTACCAGCAATGTCCAGAGTGCGCCAAGTCTTACACTCCGAACACCTGGAGGGCTAGCGTCCAGGTGCGACAGAGTGTGCTCCATAAGCGAACCTTCCTCTATCTTGAACAGCTTATCCTCAAGCACAAGGCGCACCAGAACACCATCAATATCAAGGAGGCCAAGAACGGAATTGACTTCTTCTTTGCTCAACGAAATCACGCCGAGGCTTTCCTTGACTTCCTACATTCTACAGTCCCAGTAGAGGTCACAAAATCCCAGCAGATTATCTCCGAGGATATCCATACTTCAACAAAGTCATACAAATTTACCTACTCTGCCAAGATTGTACCGATTTGCAAAGACGACCTGGTTGCACTGCCGATCAAGCTGGCAAGGCAATATGGCAATATTTCACCTCTATTACTCTGCACTCGTATCGGAACATCGATCACCTTCCTCGACCCCAACACCCTCCAAACCGCCGACATCAACTCTCGCATTTACTGGCGAGCACCGTTTTCATCTCTTACGGAAGCTAAGGATCTTGTCGAATTCATTGTTCTTGACGTCGAAGCAACAGGCCACTCCAAGGGGAAATGGTTCCTTTCCGAGGTGACCGTAGCGCGGGCCTCCGACCTAAGTGGCGACAAACAGTACTTCACAAGAACCCACCTCGGAAGCATCATTCACCCAGGCGACTCTGTGCTCGGATACATGCTGACCGGGGCAAACTACAACAACAGCCAATTTGACGAGATCGAAGCATCGCACGCCTATGGCTCTACAATCCCCGACGTTGTTCTCGTCAAGAAGTACTACGCAAGACGTTCGAAGCCCCGCAAGCGCAACTGGAAGCTCAAGCGTCTGGCCCAAGAACACGATGACCTTTTACCTAGCGATAAGGATCGCGTAGAGACAGACTTTGAGATGTTCCTGCGTGATGTGGAGGAGGACGACGAGCTGCGTGCCACACTGGCGCTATATAAGAACAAGAAGAAGGACGACGCCATGAGCGTTGCTGAGACAGACATGATGAATGATGACGAAGACGAGGACGATATCCCCCAAATTAGCATGGAAGAGCTGCTCGATGACTTTGACGATCTTGATATTGACGACAAAATGGATGGTTAAATTAAATGTAGACAAAAATATATTCAATTTGATGATATTCCAAAATTAGGTTATACTACCTACTAATGAAGCATATTTCTGTTCCTCCGTTTGAACTCGTGAAATCTAAGGAAGGTGAAAAGGGTTCATCAAGGTCGAAAATTATATTAACTATATTTGTTGTTGTTGAGACGGTGTAAATCTCGCACAACACATTATTTATGTGGTGTATTGGTTAGCGCTGCCATATTGGGGTCTCTCCGCCCTCCACATTTCAGGATTTCGAGCGGCGGAGACTCTTTAGTTGCATCTTCCTCTTTCTGGGACCAGATTCTGGATCAACATTGGAGTAGTGTCTAGCATGATATAGACTCTTTCGTCGCGCGGTCGCTCGTTTAATTTCCACGATCAAGGAGGGCTATTGCCGTGATGCCTAGACATCTCTCTTCGCCCTCGCACTCCTTCAGCATTCCTTCTATCTACGATGGCGTCCGGCTTGATTGTCGGGTTTACATCCCACATCACCTCCAGAATTCAGATAAATCATCCCAACTGCATATGAGAGGCGCCATAGTTGCACATCCGTACGCTCCTCTCGGAGGATGCTTTGATGATCCGGTTGTCAGTTTCGTCGGAGGAGAGCTTCTTGACGCTGGATATGTGGTGGGCACCTTCAACTTCCGGTAATAAAGCCCGCATTTCTCTGGTTTTAGCTGTTAAAACCGCTGCTGACGATACCTTAGTGGTGCTGGGGAGTCGGAGGGCCGAACCAGCTGGACAGGAAAGCCCGAATTAGGAGATTATGTCTCCTTCTATGGGTTTATGTTGTTTTATCTGAATTTCCTGAAACTGAATCATGCCTCTCCACAAAGTGGCGATGGCGACACAGGAAAAAGTAGCATCCACATCATCCTAGGCGGTTACTCTTACGGGTCAATCATTGCGCAACATCTTCCAGCGAGCAACCTGGTGCTGGACCTTTTCAAAGCCGGCGCTCAGGGCACCCCAATACACGAGATATTTACCACCGCAAAGGCAGTCTGGACGCGGTCAGATGGCAACAGCCCAGTCCCAGAGCAGCCGCCAAACTCAGACACATCCTCTCCCATCCAAAGCGCAAAAGAGATACTAGACTCATCTATCGCGACGATATCATACCTCCTCGTCTCGCCTGTCCTCCCTCCCGTAAACCTATTTCTCACACTGTTTTCCCATCTATCGCTCGAAGTGGGGTCCGGGTCCCATGTCCCAGGTCAAAGGCGACATATCCCCTGCCCGAGACGATCTGATCATCTGCGTGCGCAGCGAAGCTTAGTGATCTACGGCGATGAAGACACCTTTACCTCCGTTAGCAAGTATCGCAAATGGGCCGATGAGCTTGCATCAGCGCCGCAAAGCCAATTTCTCTCGGTCGAGGTCTCAGGAGCAGATCATTTCTGGAGGGAAGACGGTGTCGAGTCGCAAGCAAGGCGGTTTTTGAGAGAGTGGCTGCGCCAGCAGCGTTGATGGATGATTATACGTACTATACCCTTAGCGTGTATTCTGGTTTTTGCAGTATTTTTTAGATCGTATATAGTAAATGAATGAATGTTATCATGAGATATTTATTTGCAGAAGCTCAAGTGTCTCTCACATGTCGGTCTCCACGTCCTTGCACTGAAGCATGTGAAATCCTCGTTCCTGGGCAGATTATGACCCAGATGACCATGTCAGCTCGTCCTGGTTTCTATCATTTCCTATCTAAATTTATACACCCCTGGGAATATTTGTATGCTCTATAACCTCAAAGTATTTTTACCACAGCATCATATGGAAGTTGGGTGTATTTATCTAGTTAGACAACTGCTCATTATGAAGCCTCTAGAGTAGGTGACGATTTGCCACGCCTAAAGCAGTGGGCTCCATTTCCACCCCACAAAATGACCGACACGCAGACTTTTCAACCCCAGAGCCTATTTAGTATTACTGTCTACCGTTTAGTACTAGTAGATGAAATAGTAGTGACTTAATAGGCTCCCCCAGGATACGATTATTATATGGTTGAACCAGCGTGACGTCGTCCGCCCGGCTGACCCTCCCCCAGGTTTTTGGTTCTCTGCAGATTTCGTTCTCTTCCCGCCGCGATCGGAGACACTTACCTCTTTGACCTTGTGCTCTTTCTTTGACTCTTGCCTCGTTTCCTCCTACGACTTACTTGTCTCCTTGAATAAATCGTGCGAAAAAAGATACGTTGGACCTGCTGTTCCTGCAATAACCCCGCACCGTTTCTACTTCCGAATGGATGAGCAGTTGACATCGCCCTTGAGCCTGCTGCCATGTCACTCCTCTCTGATCCCCCAATAATATCCTCAAAATGGCATCCCAACAATAAGCCATTAGCGAACCGTTCTTCCCACCGAGACCCTCCTCTCAGCGATCGCCCACAACGGTTGAAGTCGATCTCAGTTCCCTCGCTTGCCTCCGTCGTGAGGGGCTCCGTAACATGGGCGGGCAGCGTGTGGAATTCCTCTGGAGGCGTGGTCCCAAAGGGCCAGCAACACGAGGCACTCGCAGATGCTGAGAATCACACACAAGTCCTGTATCTCAGGATGCGAAATGTAAGTCTGCGACTACGTCTGAAATTTATACTACAGGTACCTCGAGCACGGGAAGCGCTAATGAATGTGATCTGTTCGTCTTTCAGGCTGTTTCCTACGAGGAATGGAAGGAGTGTGCATGCGAATTAGATAAACTGGAGGGCAACAACAGTTGGAAGGAAACGTTTGAATGCTCGGAATATAACCCACGCCTTGTGCAGGAACGTCTCAAGCACCTCGAAATCGCTCGTCTCAGCTGCGATGTCAGTCGTATGCTTTACCTCATTCGCACATCGCTCAGCCGCGATTTAGGGAACATGAGCAATGCATCCCTGTACAAGCACACGCATTTTGGCACAAAGGATCTGGTAGATAGCTACATAACGACAGCTATTGATACAATATCCTCGCTAGTTGATCTGTCGGGTAACAATCGGTGTGATGCCGCAGAGTCCAGGTATATACTCGACCAGTTGCTGGCTGCGAGACAGGCCTTTGGGCGCAGTGCGCTTCTTTTTTCAGGCGGGGCCACTTTCGGGATGAACCATATCGGTGTTCTGAAGGCGCTTTGGATGTCCAAGCTTCTTCCACGCATCATCTCGGGAGCTTCGGCGGGCAGCATCGTCTGTGCGGTCTTCTGCACCCGGACCGAGGACGAGCTCCCTGCGCTTTTGGCCTCTTTTCCGTATGGCGATTTCTCTGTTTTTGATGAGCAAGACCGCGAGGAGAATATATTGCAAAAGGTCGCCAGATTCCTCAAGCACGGGGCTTTTTTGGATATCTCAAACTTAGCTAAGGTTATGCGCAATTGGTTGGGCGACATCACTTTCCAGGAAGCCTATAACCGGACGCGGAGGATTCTCAATATCTGCGTTTCCAGTGCTGGAGTATATGAATTACCCCGACTCTTAAACTATATCACGGCCCCTAACGTCTTGATTTGGTCTGCGGTGTAAGCATTGCTTCTACCCTCTAATGTGTACGCGCTAACCCTCAACAGAGCCGTCTCTTGTTCAGTACCGATAGTCTTTTCTCCGTTCACTCTGATGGCGAAGGACCCATTGACAGGGGAACCAGTCCCGTGGAATGACCTTCACAAGCAATATATCGATGGATCGGTAGAGGGCGATTTACCCATGAACCGCCTCTCGGAAATGTTCAACGTCAATCATTTTATCGTGTCCCAGGTGAACCCTCATGTTGTTCCGTTTCTCCCAAAGGACGATGAACCGAAGGGCGTGGCGAGACCAACATCATCGACCTCTCGATTGTTCCACACTGTCGCGCACCTAGCAAAGGATGAAATTCTGCATAGAATGGCAGTGATGACAGAACTTGGCATTTTCCCAACTTCATTCAACAAAGCTATCGCAATCATGAACCAAAAATATTCTGGGGATATCAATATATACCCAGAGATACTTTACACGCATTTCCCCCGCATCTTAAGGAATCCAACAACAGATTTCATGCTCAAGGCATGCCTAAGTGGCGAGCGAGCAACATGGCCGAAGCTCGCAAGGATCAGAAACCACTGTGCTATTGAGCTAGCCTTGGATTCAGCCATTCAGAAAATGCGGGCGCGAGTGGCCTTCAGCCACGCGCAGATGGGCCTCATGTCAAGTGCCTTTATTCACCATTCTATATTATCTCTTGACAACAGCAGAGGTCGTGGACGCAGGCGCAGAAGCTCTTGCAGCCATGAGGTTGAGAGACGGAAGCGCACTGGCAGTAAATCGGCTCGGCCGACCATTGCAAAGGTGGGAAGGTCGTTGTCGCATAGCTTTGAGTCTCAAAATCTTGTTAAGCTCAACCAGGCGGCTGAGGATTGGAGCCCAGTTCATCATCATAACAGATTCGACGACGCAAAGTTGGCACTGCTTTCTGGAAGCGAAGGAGAGACAGAAGCGCTGTCATCTGAGCAATCCCTCGCCGTCGATCAGTTGGCTCCATTCATTTTGTCTTCTCAAGAGCAGCCTTTCTTCTCACCCGACCCAGAATGCAGCCTACAATCTTCAAAGATCTCAGATACATCGTCCCTATCGGCGCCATCCTCTCCATCCCCTGAAAGTCATGCGATACCCACCAAATCGATGTCCCCTCCGCGCTTCTTGCTTCGAATGACGCCAGCGACATCTGTAGCACCTGCGGGTGCTCCTGACTTGGCGTCACGCAACCTTTACAATTAGCAAAATTCCAAGACGAAATGTATTATATGAAAGCTTTTTCGCTGCATTTCCCAGGGGTAAAGGGCAGAGTGCAACAACCATGGCTTCTCTTTCTCCTTTCTTTTTTTGTGATTTTTTTTAGTACCCTGGATACCCAATATTCTACGGAAATAGTCGTTGGCGCTTCTATGTCCAATGATACGAGTGACGGTGCATGCTTATATGATAAATCAACGTTTTCTTCCTATTTTTGACATGGTCCAGTACCCCAGAAGCTGGAGTTGGCGTTTCAGAAGGATATGGACTGATTCTCCAACTGGTTTGAAGATACCGCGTGTTTTTTGCTTTTCTTTTTGTTTCCTTTTTGGACTTCTTGTCCGATGGGTTGCGCATAGTGTGATTACCCCTCACTGGTCAATGAATCTTTGTATAAGGAAGTCTGTTATTGGATAAGGGCACGCTTGATGGGTTATGCGTCCTGGCATGAACCATGGTGGCGGTTATATTTCTCGGTCTCTGCGAGCAGACGGTGTGCATGTCGACATAGAAATCGGTGTTGTGTGAGATGGGAGCGCTGTTGTCGAGGGCCTATTAGACCACCTAGATATGGAATCCAAGGCCGTGCAGCCGCCGTGTTTGTGTATATTTCATTGTTCATTCAGTGACTACTCGGTCGGAGTACAGTAGAGAAAGTAGTGCTATCTCCGACACGATTAATTAAGTCTAATTATAGCGACCTAACCTCTGCTGCAGGCGAAGTATTAGCATCAAAGAATTACACACTAGTCCGTAGTCCGTAGTAGTAGTAGTAGGTAGTCTCAATTTGTTCTAAATTTGTCCTTGTTTCCCGCAGACTAATTAGTCTCTTCATGTCTTGTTATTGACCTTAATATAGACCAAACCTGGCTAATAAAAGCACCGGTGCTGCGCTGTCGAGAGTCTAGCCCGGGATCACCGTCTGCTAATGCATCAGCCCGGCCGCTCAGACATTGCATGGCGCTTACTCTTCGTCTTTTTGCTTGACAACAGCGCGATGTTTCCGGAGTTCGGACACTGTGGTCAGAAATAGATGCGCCAGGCGTTGCAGACCCCGTAGTGCATGTCTTGTTGCTCCATGACGTCTGAAATGTGAAACTCCAGAATGCAGGGAAGTGTCAAATTTAGAACCATCCTGTCAGACACCCACCCCCCAAGCAGGCAAGAAACCAAGCTATATTATCCCCCTCGACTACCCTCGTTCAAGTCCGTCGATCAAACAGCTTGTCAACCTGTCTTGGTCTCTCCCTTTGAGATACTACTACTACTACTACTACTACTACTACTACTACTACTACTACTACTACTACTACTACTACTACTACTACTACTACTACTACTACTACTACTACTACTACTACTACTACTACTACCTACTCCTCGTAAATCGTTCATCCCACTATGGCCGACATCCACACCCCCCTCAATCGATTCCGCAAGCCAAACACATCCTCTAATCCCCTCCACGAACGCTGGGGCGACGTCTCCATCTCCGCTCCAACAGACGGGTCCTGGAACCAACGCCGCACAAAACACTCCCCCTCCTCCCACATCATCCACCACTCAGAAGACGACGACGACATCGTTCCTTTAACAGGGCCCCATCCCTCACGCAGGAACAACAACTCCCTCACACTGAACATGAACACACTCAACCCACGCCGTCTCTCCGTGCGCCTAAAGTCCCGACCAAGCAATACTACCACCCCAGCCGCAGCAGCAGCAGCAGCAGCAGCAGCAGCAGGAGCAGGAGGAGCAGGAGGAGCAGGAGAAGCATCACCCGAGCAGAAACACGCAGATAGACGGTTGTCACGCACAGAATTCATGTATAAACCCGTTCGACAGGATTACCCCTCCATCGTTGCCGAGACGACAGCTTCCCAGAGTCGTCCGGGACCGCGATACCAGTATATCCCTGCTTCTCCGGGGCGATACGGGGAGGAGTTTTCTACGTCTGCGTCTGCGTCTCCTGTGCTGCGAGGGGGTGGGTTCGGTGATAATGTTAGTGCACAGTATGCATATGAGTATGACTGTGGATATGGGTATCGACTTTGCAGTTCGGAGACTGGGGGAAGGCGGGTTGGTTTGTTCTCGCCGCGGAGGGAGTACAGTTCGGGTTCAGTTGCGGAGAGGAGTAGGAGTTCGCGTGCTGCGCGACGGTTGACGACTGTTATGGTGCCTGACGCGGAGGATATTTATGGATAGGTAGATTTCTCTTTTTTTCCTTCTTTGTTTGGTTTGGTTTCATAGCCAGCGAGGTGTTTGGGGTGTTATACTATACTTAGAGGATATGGGTATGTGCTTTAGCGAGGCGTTGGCTGGTGCTTGATTATTTATTAATTTATGCATCTATCTAATGAAATCCGAATGATCCAATCTCTTTGTTCCGCGGTAGAGTGGCAGGTAAGCTTTGTGATGCTTTCCCAACCCATGGCTTGTGTGTGTCTGACGTCGGGTTACGCTTGAATAAACACAACAGGCAGAAGCGATACCATGCTGTGGGATTCTACTTGATAAGTCCTAGGGTTGTAATTCTATAGTTTATCTGGACTCCATTTCTGTCCAAGGCACAAACCGCATACCCCACGCATGCATTACTGGTGCAAGATACTACTTAGATACCTACCAGGAATAGGTATAGGTAGAGGTAGTAGTGTTTCCCAACTAATAGAAACAGATGCCCTCCCACTCCAAATCCACCCAGACACAACCCTCGCAACACAACTCCAGCAAATCTGCCCAAGACCCCAAGACCCAACCCACGAAGCCGAGATCGCAATCGCGCTGTTTGAATTCGAGCTGTTCATCGGCTTCAAGCCCCTCGTTGACATTCAACGCGTTATGGATATAAACATCCTGAAACAGTTCGTCCCCGTCCACACTGCGTTCGATAAGGGCGAGTATGGGATGACGGGGGAGTATGTGTCGCCGTTCTTGAGTTCAATGTCCTGGCTATGAGTCTTGGGGTTGTGCGCGAGAGACTCATAGGCCTATCCACGGGCCCAGTGTCGTGGTGGTTACGAAGGGGGTGGGAGTCATGACTCTATCCTCTGTCATGTGGGAGGAGGATAGACTTGCGGGAGGAATATGTGTTTTTGTAGGGCAAGGCACGATGCTGTATTGGCCTTACGTTGAGTAATTTTGTCAGCGGGTTTAAATAACTACTAACTAACTACCTAGGTAGTGATTTCGAGCTAATAAACTAGGTATTTCTTTGCAGTGATGGGAGCTATTACTAGGTGCAGATAGCCCTAACTAATAGTACCTAGGTAGTATAGAGACAAAATTAGACCGAAAGGATTCAAGCGACGATAACCCCTCTCGAGTCCCGCATCCAACAAGCTATTTTAAGTTCTCATTTCTGCATCAAGCGATCCTTCAGCTTTTGGCGCCGATACATCCAAGCGCCCACAGCTCTTACAGTCCTAGCGCTACGAGTATCGAGCGTCCACAACCAATCGACCTCCAAATCCTTCGCGCCGACAGCGAATTCCAGATTGCTTGGGCTATTTTTGGGCCTCTGGATGCCAGTCGACCGTCCTTCGCGTCGTTTCAGATTAAACTCAATCCCACGTCGGCGATTAAAATAGCCTCAAACAGCTTGTTCGGCCAAGGGTCCTTGACTCCTTGGCCCCATGTGGGTTTGCTTCATAAGGCGCGGGGGATGCACGTTTCTATCTAGACTCTATCTACCCTCCTCTGCTCTGCTCGATCGCTGGGCTGGTGGTGCTTGCGGAGAGAAGTGTCGAGGGTTTGATTGATTTGTCTTCTTACTCTGGCTTGAGGCTGGAGTTTTTCCCTTCCTTTTATTCTTGTCTTTTCCTTTTCGAGATCGAACTCATTCGTCAAAATGTCGGATGTTTACTCCCAGTCGACAGATGCGCCACACAACCCCTCCAACAAAACAACCATCATCATCGGCGTTGTCGTAGGCGGCGTCTCTGCTATCGCCAGTACGTTCTCATTTGCCTTCTTGCATACAAACTAACGACCCAACTTACTAACCAGTTTATGATATAACTAACTAGTCACCGCAACCGTCCTCTTCATCCTCATCAAGAAACGCAAATGGGACCGTCTCGACCAATGCGAGGAACGCCTCCTAGACTACCAGCTCGCAAGAGGATACTCCAAATCCCGCTCTACCACACCAGAAAACCAGCTCTATCTCAGCATGATCTCCCCGTCCATCCAACCAAATACAAGACTCGCATCCTCTCCCGAAGTACCACCACCAGCATACCAAACCCTTCATCCGCGTTACGACCCCTCACGCTACTCGAACGTGCCCATCGCCTCATCGTTCGACCCGCGACGAGCAAGCAACGTGTCTACGCGGGGGTTGTCGATCTCCATCCCGAGTTCTGAGGGTAGTCATAGCGGGGTATTATTCGGTCATGGAGCGAGTAGATCGGAGAGTTCGACTTGGTATATCCAGCAGCAGCAACAGCAGCAACAGCAGCAACAGCCATCCTCATCTTCATATTCGCGTCAAGCGGACTGGCCGTTATCGACGACACCGCCGGACTCGAATGCAGCGAGGTCGAGTGGTTCGTCTGAGGGAGTGGAAGACGGCGATCAACGCGAACCTCGACGGCCGAAACCGATTCTCTCGAGGTTGATAACGAACTTTTGATACTTGAGGGGGAACTTGAAATGGACGGATGCTTGGATTTGGCTCTATGGCTTTATTTAGGGCTTGGTCCCTTAGCGCTTGGGTAGGATATATTTATGTATGGATGGATGGAGTCTGGGAAAGGCGGTTGGCGTGTGGCGTTTGACATTGTGTGAGCTTTCTGGTTCTGGTTCAGGGGTTATTTCTTGTCTGTCTTTCTTTTCTTGGTTAGGGCGAATTCCAAAATAATGATAATGGATTATGGTTGATGAATTGCCGGGTTCTCTTGTAGAGTTCTTTTGTAGGGGGTGGTAGGCAGTAAATACATCGATCGGTTGGGGCTTACAATGCTGGTTTCCAGTTCTCCAGATTCTGTAAAGCGAGGACCTGTGAATTCCCTATTCAGGCTAGCTTTACCAAATGTGACATGCAGAAGTAAGAGTTAAACGGCGCCCATCGCCATGGTATAGTGGGGGAAAAAAAAGTACACGTCCGTTCGAGGTTGCAAAAATTTGTCGATAAAATCCTTGTGCCACTCATCCTCATACCAGCAGCGTATAGAGCGCTTTACAGTATTCCCAGTAATCTGGATCCCAACCCCCTTGCTCCCAGTCCACAACGACAATCTGAACTGGGTTGAAGGAGGAAACAATAATATTTCTTCGGTTCAAATCTGCGTGAGTAAATTTGATATCTCCAATATCTGGAAGTAAGCATCGATTGGGATCGTGATATTTGCGGGAGAAGCGCAATTGGTGTAAGAAAGCAAAACAGTCGTTGCAAGCCTTGATCGTGGGGAATGGGCTGATTCTCGGTTGGTCTATAAAAACGTAGTTTAAAAGATGCTGGCGACTGATTGATCCTGATATAGGTAAGTCACTGGATATTGAAAAAGTTCATCATGCACTTTCACCATACCGACAAACTGATCAGATGAGTCTTGCTCAAGTCGTCGCAGAGTCTCCATGATCAGCGACAGCTGACTAGAGAAACGGTCATTTTATCCATCCTGCTAAGACTACCCCAACATTCTCTTAGTGTTGGTCCTTGTATCGGTTCCATATATATATGAAAACATAACCTTTTGCATCAATCCGCCAGCCAAAGAGCTCAGGTACTGGAATTCTATCATGAAAACCCTTTTTAATCATAAAGATTTATTGCTTCGAAATTTGACAATCAGGTTGAGATTTTCAAATTTTATAGGTTCTGGATGAGGACAAATGCCAACATCCGTGGATAAAGCTCTCACTTGGGCGGGTGTTGGGAGGTGCCGGTCTGGGCTGGTGGTGAAAAATGAGGTATCAATAAAGTCCACCTCTGTTTTTGTGGCATCAGGCAACTCCAAGGATATCATTTGCTCATCAAATTTATCAAGAACCATGTTGGAATATGAGGAATTGTAATGGCAGGACGATATCAGGGCTATCCACAAAATTTCGTGGGAATGAATGACGCTATTGGGGGTTAGGCAGAGAATTAGTTATCAAGGGATGCGGCTGACGGAAAACACTTGTTCCAAGGATAAGTTTGAGGCTCAGGGGGAAAGTATTCACAATCCGACAGACTTGGGACGAGAGCGAGGTGTAGACGTGGATGATAGGGGAAGGAGGATGAGAGGATGAGACCTTTTATATAGTGTTTGGGAGGCCTCCAAAACTCGAAGGCAGCTACATTTGGCCGCAAAGAAGGCCATTTTTGATGTCATTATGATTGTAAGTTGAAACATAGATATTAATGAATCTTGATGGGTGCAGACAGAAAGTTTAGAGCAGCAACTAGAAGTTAGAAGTTACAGTAGAAATGCAGCTATAAACAGCGCAACAGTGATTATTTTCAGTGTTAATTTCATAGATCTTCACATTTTATTTGTAATCGAATTTTCTCGAGCTTAGAATTGAATCTACAATAGTCCTTGGATTCTGGCAATGTACAAATTACAAGGTGATGAGGCGTTTCCATATATATATTGTCTACCTACTCGTAGTAGTTAACGCATACTTTATAACTAATGTAGAAGTACTGAGAACAGACTTTCAAGTAATTACTACTACTACTTCCTGGGCTGGGTATGAGATCACTATAGGTGGCTTTTCTACATCCATTTACGGGGTACTACTACTACTACTACTACTACTACTACTACTACTAAGACTGGGTAAGCTGCAAAGACGAGTAATGGACAGTGATAATATAAGTAGGTAATATCGGAGGTGGAAATAGTTCCTGGTGAATGTAACGCAGATAAGCAAATAAGGATCAATAAGACTTACTGAAAAGAAAGCCATGATCTTGGAATAATAATAATAATAAAAGAATGAAATAAATACTCGCGCAGGATGACAATTTCTCAGCCCCTCTTCTCAAACCCTGTCTGTCCATCACAGGCTTTACAGGCTTTACAAATTACGGCGCGTACAGAAGTGCTTTCTTTGGCTACGGCTCCAACCGCGACGATCAACCGGCTGCTTATTCTCCTCTGAAGCCAACAAGACGCTGTCTTTTGTGTTGGTTTTTGGGGGATTTGCCGCTGGTTCCCCTCTTTTGCTAACTGCTTTTGACTGGCACGTCCAGCGAGGCCCAAGATAGCCTCGTCTTGCTGCACAATATGGTACATCAAAGTGCCTATGTGTCTACGTATGTATGCGTGTACCTAGTAGGCTAAGTGACTGTCTGCCTGCATTATTCTCCTCATCTTCCTCCTCATCATCTCTCTTTATCACCATGGGTTGCATCGCAGGGATAGCTATTTCCCAAACCGGCTGTGATTAGAGCTGATGGCCTCTTCTTCTCCAACACACTCGGAGCCTAAACCGTTCCAAACCCCGGTCAGCTTGCGAAGAAGCGCCTAGCCAAGGATACTGTCAGTCTGCCTGCAGTGGTGGCTGATTGTCATCTCATCGATGCAAGATGACTGCGCCGCAATTACCTGGACTCCCCTCCTCTTCGTTCACCCATCACCTTCCCCCACCACCCCCCTTGTCAGATTCAACCAGACACGGGAACTAGGCATGTCCCTTGTCTCATTATTTGACCAGATCATTGCTTTCTGTCTCCTCGAGAGTCTAGAGTTTACAGGACGATGATGATCAGTACTTTTACCGCTCCTTGGTCCGCTCTAAAACCGCCGCAGCACCCGAAATGAGCCTATTGTTCGGCCGACCAGCCTTGTCGCTCTACTGATCTAAGCCAAATAATAGAGCCGGAGGGAGGCAGACAGAAGGCAGGACACCTGGGTAGTGAACCAGACTGTCGGGTCCGGCAACACGACTGTTCTCTTGCAGCCGTCGTTTCCTAGAATGTCCGCGTCTCGGCCTGATCGAGGTCTTTTCTCACAGAGATCTTCCCAGTGATGTGCGCCTGTTATTCGACAAGTGTGGGCTGTTCTTTCTGGATAATGCCCTGATAGAACCACGTCCTATGCAGCTCATCGCCTCTGTGGTGTGTTTTGTGTTTTTCTCTCTTTAACTTCTTCCCTTTAAACCCGATTTTGGTCCCTGCAACCCCTCGGGGATGTCGATAGTCGTAGGACGGTTGAATTCTACATAACTGTCGGGGGTGAAGGTATAGGTACTGACTGCTCTGTCTCTCTCTATCCTTTCCCCCGGTTAATGACCTACCTTTAATTTCAATTTCTCTTCCCGCCCCAAGTCGATACCTATACTGTTGTCAATTTCTGTTACCCCTGGTGGATTTGTTTCGCACGCATTCATGTTGACCCCGCCTTCACTTTTCCCAGCCTTTCACCACATGAAGAACCCTTTGAAGATCATGACAGCTATCATTCAAAAGCTGAGGAGGAAACGGAAGCTCTCGTCAGAGCTTGACTCACGATGGGGCGACGTGTCTATATCTTACCCCAACGCAGGCTCTTGGAGTCAGTATGACCGGGCTTCCGACAGAGTCAGTCCGGCATCAGCTCGCTCGTCTGATACTGGCCATGTTCATTTACGGAAACACAGCTCAGGCAGTTCCTCTGATAGACAAACGGCTGGCAGTTCTGGAAACATAGAGGCACGGAAGGCGTCCGTGGATTCCTCCCTCACCATCCCCACGGGATACTACGACGCAAGAGTGCAAAGTCGGTCCAAGTCGAAGCCACGTTCTCCGGAGCCACAACTTGCAAGGCGAGGAGCTGTGCCTGTCGCTCTACCAAGGTCTTGGGAAGACGGGAAATTTGGTGATAGTTCTGCCGATGAAGCTGAAGCCGACCCTATTTCTGCACTTGGGCCTTCCAGAGGGCGACGAGACGAAACCGACGCGTACTCCAGGGCCTCTAAATCTCCTCCATTGTCAGTTACATCGAGGATGCGACGCTTCAGTGCGCAGAGTGCACTTACAGACGCGGCGTTTTCGGTACCAGGAACAGCAAGTTCCAAACGCACGAGCTTCAGCTCGTCTGTGCCATCTGCTCCCTTCGAAGACCCTCGACTTGCACGACATACTCCACATCATGAGAAAAAGCCTCCTCGAAGGTTGCACACGCGCGATCCTGGACTTGGATCTGTCCCCACAACACAGGAGCTTGTCCCTTCGTACGACGAGCTCTACGGATAGTTGAAGTGATTGGACACGGAGAGTTGACCCATTCCTTTGTTTGCTTTAGAAGTACTTTTTTACTTTTGGGCCGTGGAATAGCCTCCTCTCAAGAACCATCTGAAGATGTCCTTTACGGCAATATGCTTAATGTAACGAACGAACTACCCCGATGCTTGAAAGACAGGATCTTTCTTTGTACTGTGTTATTTTGCTTTTCTTCATTATTCTGCGTTGCTTTTCTTGTTTTTTGGGCCACCAGCGAAAGATACTAGTACTTCTTGCATAGTGGCGTTTACACTTTATTTGGGTGGCTGTTGTTTGTCTATCTTATTTTCTTTTTTTTTCCCTTCTATCTTTCTAGGTATTTACTTTTCTATTTCTCTTGCATTTGTACTTTTGCCAGAGCATCTTACCCCAAAGTGATAGAGAGAGAGAGCGTGCGTACTGCGTACTCGGTAACTCCGGTACTCAGGTTGAACAGAATTTGGAATCAGACATAATTCATGCAAATTAATCCCTGCTATATTTTCTTGGTATTAATCAATTGTAAGACTAGACTGAATCATTATCGTTGACTATGGCAACAACAGGTAATCATTTCCTGCTTTCCTGGCCTCACGCCCTGCAGCTTTGAACAAGGTCCTTTCCGCGCGCATCCTCTGATCTTCTTCAACAGTCCAGACGCAACTCGAGCAACTCTCAAAGCCTGTCAATTTGACGTCGACTTCTCGTTCATCACATACTACTGCGCCATGGAATCTGCCACCCCGCCAATGATAACGATGAACCGCCAGATGCGCCAGAGAGGGGGTGGGGATCAGCGAATAATAAGCTTCAATGCGCCTGCAACAAGCTGCACCAGTCGTCACAGTCACAATCGCCCATCACCAATCCCTCGTCTTGACTCATGGCTATCACACTGAGAATTCCACCGCTTCCGCTGTCGACTTCCCCTGTCGGTGGTCTTGATTAGCTGCTTGTAGTCCGACGCGGTGAGGGGAGACTTGTTTAGCGTCAAGCAGGTCCGTTTCCCCCCCATCGTTCATCCTTGACCTCGCTCACTCTGCGCTTGTCAACATTAATGTGATCTTAGAAGACATCGCACCACCGGAATTCATCAATTCCACAAGAGTCCCGCATTCGAGATGTCATCCTATCGCTTGTCGTGAAGCCTATCGAGACTTGTACTTATTCTCGTCTCCCTGACTTCCGTTGTCCCATCCTACACTACGCTTTTTCTACCTCAGTATTTCTCATCCACAGAGGACGAGGGGGATTACGGTGA
Source organism: Aspergillus funiculosus (assembly GCA_027569145.1). Taxonomy (NCBI): domain Eukaryota; kingdom Fungi; phylum Ascomycota; class Eurotiomycetes; order Eurotiales; family Aspergillaceae; genus Aspergillus; species Aspergillus funiculosus. Next base: position 37,147 of record JAPDEN010000007.1, read on the forward strand.
CTTGGATGCCAGAGCGGTAGGTCTTCCCACGCCGCCGCCTGGCTTCCTTGGACTTTTGGTTATTCCAGTCATCAGAAACAGCCAGGGAGATTGTACTGTACCTCTTTTTCTTTCTTTACACGCTATCCTTCTTCCTCTTCTTTTTTCCTACCAAGTAAGATGAAGATGGCCTGTTTCGCAGGTCAGCGCCTGAGATCTACATCGATATGGGCAGCAGTGCTCGTCCTCTTCAGCCAGGTTCCCGCAGGGGTTCTGGGATTGCGGACATCGTCGGGTTCGCCATGTGAGACTGTCTGCAATCCATCGAATGTTACGACGTCGTCAGAGATCGTATGCGAAGATTATCAGTATAACACCACCAGCGTAGGAAGGCAATTCCAAAGCTGTATCTCGTGTCAATTGGAAAGTGCCTACATAGATGATGCAACCGGGCAGACGGATGTGGACTGGGGTTTGTGTATGTTACTTCTCTCCCCTTTCCTCCTCTTCCTCTCTCTATGTCCTGTTGTATGCCCGAGTGCTTGCGAGTTTGGCAAATCTAACTTCCCCATCTGGGTCGCAGATAATCTTCGATACGCATTCACATCATGCGTCTATAGCTATCCGGAAGAAGTTAATAGTGTATCGAGTCCCTGTCACGTCGCATGTCAGGGCTTGAGCACGGCGCTGGAATATGACCTGAGGGACCCGTCAGGTCTGAATTTCGAGACCTGGTGTGGGACGTCGTCATTTGCCGATAATGCGATCACCACATGTGAAGTTTGCTATAACTTGACAAACTCGCAACCAAACAGTCAAGTGTATCTGTCAAACTGTATGTCTCCCTTTCCTGTTGCTCCTTTCAGCTTGTTTTGGCACGCTGTTTGCTAATGAGATCGCCATAATCGTAGTCCTCGAAGCCCTTCGCTATAATTGTCACTTCGAAACCCCAACAGACAAGGACTTCCCTATTACCCCGAGTCGGATCTTCACAGAGTCGATGCTCCCATCCTCCACTGTCAACTTAATATCCCCGTCCCCCGGTTCGGGCTCGGGAACATCCCACCTGGCATTAGTCATTGCGCTTCCAATCCTGGGGGTCGTCATCCTCCTCTGTGTTCTCACCATCGGATGCTTCTTCTTCATCCGATCGCGTCGCAAGAAGGCTCGTAGGCTGCGACAGTCTGGACATCTTCATGCGAGGTGGAACGATACTAGCATCAGCACCCCACAGTGGGCAACTGAATACCCAGTGCAGGCACAGGGTATGTACAGCCCCGCAATGTACCAGCAAGGATACTCGGGCGGCTTCGGGTTCGTCGATACAGACGGCCGCGGGCAGGAGGTCGGATACTCCAAAGTAATCGAGCCGGTGATTGCCTCTCCATCAGCGGCGTACTCTCCTGAGGAGAAAGTCCCGCAAACACATCCGACTTATTTCCCTCCGCCACCGCTGCAACAGCCGAATAATGGTAAAATGAAGCAGGCGGAGTGAGTTAGTATTCTCAGTTTGAGTATTGAAAACACCTATTCGAATTTCAGCATGCTGTATCAATTTTGTATCTGCCACTATATGCGAGTCGAGTCGGCGTCGCCATAATTTCCTCGTTTTTGCGTCCTATAAGTGTAACATGTTTTGTGGAGACCTTGTTGAATAGATACCCTAGGCAGACTAATCAAGTTAACACCAGCGTCCACTTACTTACTTCATCAGGGAGACTTTAGGAATAACGGTGTAGAACATCGCTCAAGGAAACATATCGAACACAAATTCCTGTAGGTAGAGCAACATAATGCAGAGGAGAAGTCCGTTGGGTCCATATTATATACCCCCCACTGTTAGGGGGATGCCAGCACTACGACCAAATACGCGCCGATCTCGTTTCAAACCAACACCGGACAACCAATTGAGGGCAAACGATAGTTATTAATAGACGAAGGATTCGATATCGAGGTCTCAATGCTATTATTATCGTGTGGTCGAGCCTCTATTAATAGGCCACACCACTACCTAGGTACATTTTGTTGTTAGTGACCTAAGCTTCAGCCTTCAGGGCTACCAGTGGACGCCATCATCCCCACCGCAAACATCTTCTCTACACCTCCATCCACCATCCACCAACACCAACAGGTCTACACCCACAAATAAAATAGAGAAAAAGAAGAGAAAAAGAAACAATGTCCGCCCTAACCCAAGACCAAATCAAAACCCTCGAACAATCCCGCCAACGTCTCGTCCAACTCACCCGCTCCCTGGGCTCTCTCCTCGGCAGCTTAAACCAAAGCGACCCCCTCCCATCCTGGTATCCTACCTTTCCCCTACATACATAACGAACTAAAATTAAAAAAAAAATAAAAAATAAAAAAAAAGAAAGCTAACAAATCCCCCCTTACCCCAAAGGTCCTCCCTCCAATCCCAAGCAAGCATAATATCCAACAACCTCCTAAGCATCTCCGACCACCTATCCGAAAACCACTCCCTCCTCTCCACCCTAATCGCCTACCCATCCCCCGATTTCCCAACCCGCACGCAATCAAACACCCTCGAGCAGATCCTACGGACGAAGCTAGACCCGCGCGTGGAGGACTGGGTTGCGCGTGGACGGCGATCGGGGGCATCGGCGCTCGAGGAGGTGGATGCGTTGAGTGAGGCGGAGATGGGGGCGTTGTGGGCTTGGGCGCCTGTGGAGGCGAATCAGGAGGCGAGGAGGAGGAATTGGGGGGGGGATTTTACGTTGGAAGAGAAGGAGAGGGGAGTTCAGGGTGTTGTTGCTGAGTTGGGGTTGAGGAGGGTTTTGGATGATGATGATGAGGAGGAGGAGGAGGAGGAGGAGGAGGAAGAAGAAGAAGAAGGAGAGGAAGGGGAGGAGGATGAAATGGAGATTGTTGGGGTTAGGAAGAGTGTGAGTGGGATGGGGTTGGAGTATGATATTGCGGCTGCGGCTGCGGCTGCGACGGGGACGGTGGGAGTCGGGCAGGAGAAGGTTGTTGCGCCGGTTGTGCCGTTGGATGAGATCTTACGGTATATGACTACGGGGATTCCGCCAGGCCAGCGTTGATATATACATGGGGTGTTCTTTTTGAACTAGGTGCTGTGCTCTTGAATGTGTGTCCAGTGGAGATTTAGTACTGGCAATTTATTCCTCGGTAGTTGATTAAACTGTAATGTAGAGATATAAGAACAACAAGAGAAAGAAAGAAAATGAATCCGGTGCTGACATCTAACCGCGTCGTCGGGTTGTGGGTGTCCTGCTGGACGACTTGGGAGAAGCTCCAGAGCTCCTGCTAGCTACTGGGGTTGCCTCGGGCTTGCTGCTAGACTTGACAGCCTTCTTCTGCTTCTGCTTCTGCTTTTGCGCCTCCTTTTTGGGCTGCGCCGGGCTGTTCCAGTAGTACAGCATCTGGGCTGCGAGGACGAGGTTCAGAGTGAATCCCGCAAGGAATCCATACAGGATAAGTTTGTCATCGACCTCCTGTAGGGTGGTAAAGATGCGGGACAGGGAGCCTGCGAGGTAGTTGAACACCTGTAATACGGTTCAGTTAGCTTAAGTGTTTCTGCCCCCCGAGATTTGAATGCAAAGAGCTTACTGCAAAGGCGCTCAATTGCCCAGTACCCCCTTCCTGCCAGATGGTGAGAATCTGAGGCACCTTACTGGCGACACCCAGGACCCCCGCACCCGCCTGCAGATAGGCCATAGTTTGCGAATTGATAATAGTAGTGTCGACAAGTAAAGCATACACACTCGCCGCCACGACTGCAAGGAAGGCAGCCGCTGCTGATGATCGACCAGCGTAGGTCAAGACCAATACACCCACCAGCACATCCTGGGCCGCAATGAAAGCAGATTCGCCATAAGTACTGAACGGGAACTGGTTGCGTACTCCATATGACAGGGTAATCAACAGGCTGGCGGTTTCTAGGGCGTATGACACAAAGGACACGCCGGCCGAGGATCCAGAGCGAATGAGCTTCAGGATCTGGGGCACCTTAACAATACCACTGGCGCCAACAATTCCAATACCCAGAGCTTTAGAAATAGCGAGAGATGTACATGCCGGATCTTGGGCAAGATCCAAATTCAGCACCAGGGTGTTGTGGCAGGTTGGTCCGATCAGGGACACGATGGCATCGTGGACGGGTTTTGGCACCGACGAAACGACGGGGCGAAGGTATGGCTGGAGGGGATCGACGAGAGTCTTCTGAATCGCGTCCATGGTGGTTCGAGAGGCGAAAACTAGTAGAGAAGATACGAGGATGAAAAAAAGAGAGAAGAGTATTAGAAAAGACGAACTGCAGTCAGCAAAGGCCACGCTCTCCATTCATTCCCAACTTCCGTCCCAAAAAAAAGATCACTGCGCTTTTGGTCTCTGTCGCGTTGCCGACTATTTTCTCCCGACGCTTTTGGCGTTTCTTGGGATTCGAGACGGTCTCTTGACTCTCTCTCCATCGCAATTCATTCACCCGCAGCAACAAACGAGGTCTACTGCCGTCCTCAGCCATGATCCTCCTCCGCTCCTCTCTGCGGAGGCTTGGATCGACATGGGATCCGCCTCTGTGCTCCCAATGCCTCCTCCGTCGCAGTCGCCCGGTTCCCCCCGCCGTCAACAGATTCCCTTCGGCTGCGCGACTACAATCGAGCATTGCAGATGGACAATCACCTTCGTCAATTCTAAGCAAGTCATATTTCTCTTCAAATAAGAGTCAGAACAGTCTACGGCACCAGAACGACTTGTTCACTTCGTCTTCCCCCGCGACATCTCCCAAACAACTTCGCCCGAACCCGCAGACCCTCTCCGGCAAACAGGCCGAAACGGCCCAGCCAGAATTGCCTCATCGTCGAAGAAAACGTCTGAAGGAAGAGGCCGCGCAAAATGCTGCAGAGCCTGTCATTCCGCTTGATGCCTCCGCGCAGCTATCAAAACTCTCTTCCGCGCTTCCAAAGGCCTCCATCCGCCGCAAACTAACAGCCTATCTCGCTCTCACCAAACCTCGTCTCTCGTTCCTGATCCTGCTCACAACGACATCCGCCTACGGAATGTATCCGATCTCTTCTCTTCTCGCCCTTGACCCTGCCATGACCCCTCTCCCTACGCTCTCGACTTCCACGCTGACATTTCTCTACCTGACAACCGGCACATTCCTTTCATGCTGCAGCGCGAATACTTTGAACATGCTTTTCGAGCCGAAATATGATGCTCTTATGTCACGTACACGCAATAGGCCTCTGGTTCGTGGCCTCGTTTCCCCTCGTGGTGCTGTTATCTTTGCCATCGCAACCGCTGGGTTGGGCCTGGGACTGCTTTACTTTGGAACGAATCCGACAGTAGCTGCACTATCAGCTGCGAATATTGCAATCTATGCGTTTATGTATACACCCCTAAAGCGGATGCATGTCATTAATACCTGGGTCGGTGCCGTGGTTGGGGGTATCCCCCCATTGATGGGATGGGTTGCTGCGGCCGGACAAACTGCGACCATGGGACACGATACCTGGAAGGACATGCTCTTTAGCCAGGATAGTATCGGGGGGTGGCTTCTTGCAGGAATCCTGTTTGCCTGGCAATTCCCTCATTTCAACGCACTTTCCCACTTAATCCGCGACGAATACAAGGCAGCTGGGTACCAGATGCTCTGCTGGAAGAATCCGGCACTTAATGCGCGCGTCGCATTACGCTACTCAGTCTTGATGTTCCCCATCTCCATCGGCCTGTGGTGGGTCGGAGTTGTTGGCCATGGATTCCTTGTCGGTAGCACATTCGCCAATGGATGGCTAGTCAAGGAAGCCTATAGATTCTGGAAGCACCAGGGCGCAAATGGATCCGCTCGTGGTCTATTCTGGGCTAGTATTTGGCAACTGCCCATTCTCCTCGTCGGCGGCCTTGTCACCAAGAAAGGCCTCTGGGATGGGGTGTGGAGGAACGCCTTTGGCCAGCCGGATGAAGACGAAGACGATGAATTTGTATACTATGAGGATGAGGAAGTTACATCTGGGGCAGCGGACAGGCAGGGGCCTACTCCTCAGCCTGGACATGTCGCCTCTTAGAGTCAGGTTCCTTGGACAGGATATAAGCTGAGACATGGTATGTTCTACCACAGACCTTATCCGGCTCATTTGGTCTGGAAGTTGGCCTATTTGAACAACAGCCAAACCGCAAAGACCAATATAAAAACTTTACTTTTTTTCTCATCTATGTATTACTTCCTGTTTGTATGAATTGGCGTTTTGTATAGGGTGGGCATATGAATACATTTCTTTTCTTTTCTTTTCTTTTCTGATCTCTTTTGTTTTCTCCCATCCTGGGCGCATGTAAATAAATAGTATAACATTAAGTATTTTGTCAGGGTGAAGTTATGTCTATTATTCAAGTCAGTAAGTATCTCAGCCTTTCAGGGTACAAGAGGTACATGCAAACAGTTTACAGGCTTCTCATAAACCCCTCCCCTCCCCTGTCTTTGACAAACACTCCAATCGTCTTACCCTCTATCAACCAAGGTGACTTTCATCCTCCTCCTCCTCCTCCTCCTCATCATCATCATCATCATACTGCTCGAAAACACCCTAGTTTATCAACAGACAGAGTAACCAAATACCAAATTACGCCTATCTTCTCCTAATTCAACCAACAACATGGACACTCATGACGTCTCGCAGGTAGATGAATACCTGAAAACCCTGCAGAGACAAAAGCGGACTCTTCAGAATGCACAGTCTCGCAAGGGTCAGACTCCCAAGCTGACCAAGTCCCGCGACGAGATCATAATGCAGTTCATGTTTAACCATATGATGGGCAGTAGGACAGCTGTGGACTTGCACGTTCTTCGAACCTCTTTTGTCCCCCCAGCCTACCACCCCTCCGTTACGGCGTTAAATGAGCTGAAGAAGGCCCTGATCAAAGATCTCACCCTTGAGACTCATCATCGTGGTTCGTACATTCTGGTGAGAGCGGTCACCCCGACAGATCGCATGACTGCGATCATGGCCGTGGTGGAGGATGAGAGAGGGGATGTTCTCATGTTGCAGCTGTATAACCAGGAAAAGGATCTTGCTACTGATGGCCGGCTTGTTGAAGGAACAGTGATGCTCGTAAAGGAGCCTTACTTGAAGGTGATGGCTGATGGGGATTATGGTCTGCGAGTAGACCATCTCTCCGATATCAGGTTCATGCCAGACCATGACCCTTTGGTGCCGCCGGTATGGAAAGGTCGGCCAAAAAATCATTCCTCTGCCGATTTCTGGAAGACGAAAGGAAATGATTTCTTTAACCAGGCTGCGTATCATCTCGCTATTGACTGGTACGCGTTGGATGGATGATTGGGAGAAGACAAGCTGACCAACGATGTAGTTACTCCAAGGCTCTAGATTCCTCCCCGACTCCCGAGGAAGAGCTTACCATCAGGCTCAATCGTGCTCTGACTTGCCTCAAAACTCACCAATTCGACGCAGCCCTTCGTGATGTCGTGCTGACCTTGTCAAACAACGAGTCCTCCGAGAAAGCCTTATTTCGTAAATCCCAGGCCCTGTACCACCTCCAAAGATTTCAAGAGTCCTGTGAAGTTCACAAAGTGCTCGGCAAGGCGTATCCAAATAACGCTGCTGCTAGAAGCGAGTTCGATCGTGCCACTGCACGACTCGCGGAGGGCCAGAGTGGGGAGTATCCGTTCAGACAACTGCAGCGAGAGGCAACAAGACGGCGCCCCCCCCTTCTTGATCGTGCGACATACATTGGTCCTGTCTCAGTAAGAGCTACAGAGTCCCGTGGTCGTGGTTTATTTACTACAGAGGCGGTCCGGGCCGGTGATCTCCTCCTGGGCGAAAAAGCCTTTGCACATGCCTTTCATGACGAGGCTGGCGATTCGAATGATCGTTCACTCTTGATGAACACCGAAACACAGACTATGACGGTGGGCACTCAAGCAGAACTAATCAGCCTTATTGCGCAGAAACTATACAAAAACCCGTCGTTGATGTCAACCTTCACTGATCTGTACCACGGTTCATATACCCCGGTGGGCATCTCCGAAGTCGACGGTATACCCGTTGTTGATACGTAAGTACTACCTACAACCTACAGAGCAATCCATTATCAACCCGACTAATATCTCCAGATTCCTGATCGAGCGAACAATGTCACTAAATTGTTTCGGCTGCCCGGTTTCCTCGCGTGCATCCCACATACGCACCATGGAAGAAGACAAGGCTCAACAACTTGAAACGACCAACATGCGATTTCATTCCTGCGGCATCTGGCCTCTAGCATCTTACATTAATCACTCCTGCTATTCTAACGTCCGCCGTTCCTTTATAGGGGATATGATGTTTGTTCGCGCCGCACGGGATCTCCCTGCAAATACGGAGCTCACATTCTGGTACAAATCACCCTTGAACCGTGACAATAAGACGAAACACCCAGATCTGCGACACTGGGGGTTCCAATGTAGCTGCGCTATCTGTCAGGACCTCCACGAAACAGGGAATACTGATCTGACGAATCGGAGACAACTCACAACTGTCTTGGTGAAGGCCTTCCAGTCCCTGTCCCGCCCCCGGACACAAAGTGCCACAATCGCTAGAATCGAGGGTCTTCTCTCGGGGCTAGAGAAAACATATCGTCGGCCATCTTCTGAAGTACCGCGTCTCGAGATCTGGAAAGCATATTTGACCTTGGCCGCGGTGCACGCCTCGGGCAGCCAGCCGCGTAAAGCTATTGAATTTGCATTAAGGACGTTGGATTCGCTCGGCTACGTGATTGAAGGTGGGCAGCTTCCACATACACCTGGCACAATGTTACTTGTCAGGAGATGGGGCTTGATGATGGATGGTCTTGTTGGGTGTTGGATGATCCTTTGCCGCGCGTATGGCGATATAGCACCCGACTTGGCGGATCAAGCGGAAGACTACGCGAGAAGAACCTATAGGATATGTGTTGGTGAGGATGAGACGTTTGGGGATACCTACAGTCGGTTCACGGGGCGGGTGGACGGGTTTATTGTGGGCGTGGAATAGGTCTACCTTATGAATCTCGGGTTGTTGTTGCATCATAGTTGAAACGAACTTTATATTTCATGCCCCAACTTCAGCGCCTCTTGTCTTTGGCAAATGTTAGAGTTTAAGTCGGATATGGCTGTTGAAAGGGAGATTTTATACTACTTCTGCCCTGCCAATACCTTTCTAGAGGTTGGTGGTTTCTCACGAATGCCCTGTTTTCTTCGTGGAGATAGTTATCAGTAACCGTAATTCGGACTATCATGTACATATATATTCTAGAGTGGTACAAGTAAAGTTTAATATCTCAAATTTCCCATATCACAACTTAGGCATACATAGCACGAGGGTTCGTTGACAGGTAACGGTAGAAAAGCAGCCCTAGTTGCGCAGGATAATTGAGTGGGTGGTATAATATACAAATATATATACATATATTGGATCCGGTAGGATAGTATCTAGTCAAGGTCATATCACTCCTCGATCAAGCCAAGATGGTACGTCTTCAAAGCTTCCTCAGTCATCAAACTAGGAGCCTTGACCATGGGATCTTCTCCGAGCTTCCCTGTCTTCGGGAAGGCGATGACATCTCGCACAGACTCTTTGCCTAGCATCAGGGCTACCAACCGATCGAACCCCAAGGCCAAGCCGGCGTGCGGCGGACATCCGGCGCGGAGAGCCTCTAGGAGGTGCGAGAACTCCGATAGACGTTCCGGGGGCATTTGAAGGACATCTCGAAGGATGAATTCCTGTACGGCTGCATCGTGGATACGGCGACTGCCGCCACCGAGCTCCACGCCGTTAACTACCAGGTCGTAGTGGTCTGCAACTACCTTTGTCGGGTCGGTGAGAAGCATATCGACATCTGCGGCAGTCTTTGGTGCAGTGAACGGGTGATGTGTAGAGCTGATTCCGGCAGCGCCGCCCTGGCCCGGCTCTGATTCAGTAGATGGAGAGAAGAGCGGGAAGTTAACAACCCAGAGAAAGTCGAACCCTGTTGCAGCAGGTTTGAGTCCGGACTCAACTGCAGCGGAGTGAAGAGCACGACGTAAGTCACCGATGGGGGTTGAGCCACCACTGAAGGGTCCAGATTCACGGGCTTGTATGACGATTAGGTCGCCATGGTCGGGTTCGAGGAGATTTTCCACAAACTCTGCTGCTTCAAATCCAAACGGTTGTAACCCACACAAAGGCTTTTTGGCATCATATACGAAGATTCCAGGCGCACCCTCTGGATTGTTGTTAAAGGCCGCACCCGCCGGAGAATCAAGAAATTGGGAGATGAATTCCGAAGTAGCAACGGGATCATTATCCTTCCCTTCCAACTTGAACATCTCAACAGTGGGATTCACTAGTGGAGTGATTTTATTGACAAGGTCCACAGGTAGGAGGTGTTCGACTCGGTGGATCTCCATTCCCAATCTAGTATCTGGTTTGTCTGAGCCATACCGACTCATGGCATCTTGGTAAGACAGTCTTCGGAATGGGCCCTCTGGAGCTTGGGTATCCATTAGACTTGACCAAAGCCGGCGTATAATACCTTCTACTACACGCATGACATCCTCCCCGGTTGCGAAAGACATCTCGAGATCGAGCTAACGAGGAGTCCAATTAGCAATATGAAATAAACTAAACATTACATGATTACTTACTTGAGTGAACTCCGGCTGGCGATCTGCACGGAGATCCTCATCGCGAAAGCAACGTGCGAACTGATAATAGCGTGGTATTCCACTAGCCATGAGAATCTGCTTATACTGTTGTGGGCTCTGCGGAAGTGCATATGCTAAGCCGCGCTTGCGAGTTGGTACTAGGAATTCTCGAGCACCCTCTGGGGTGGACTTGAAGAGCAGAGGTGTCTCTATCTCGACAAAAGATGGGCAGTTCTTTTCCAGCTCCTCCCTGCAAACGTTGCGCACTTGCGCGCGGAACCGGAGGGCCTCACGTAACTCGCTGCTTGACCGGAGTTGTAGGTGTCGGTGTTTTGGAGGATGCACCATATCGGGCGCCATCCATATATCGCTTGGGAAGTCGTTCAAGAGGTGGACGTCATCCAAGAAAATCTCCCATGGATCACGCTTCTCCATTTCGGCATTCTTTGCTTTTTTGGCCTGAACCTTTCCACGTATTGCGACAGGGGAGTTGGGCTTGAGAGTTCTAAGTTTCTCAAAGGAGTCATTATGGGGAATAGATACTAGCTGTATAGTATGTTTCATCGTTGGATCCTGCAAACGGACGAAGGAGAGCTTCTTGGAAATATCGCTCCGCACTCCGAGATAGCCATGGAGGACAACATCTTGTCCCGGAGCTACTTGAGATAAGAACGTCTCGAAATCGTATGTAGCTGGAGGAAATTCGACTATAGTAAATTAAACTATTAGCTGAGTTCGGTAGTCCCGTCGGAGATTGATTAGAGGCGCGGAACAATAGGCGCACCTGCTTTCTTATATTGCTCCAAGATTTTCAAAGGTTCCACCGAGTCCGAGCCTTGTTCACGAAGACAGGAAGCTCCATGGAAGGCTCGCAGAGAAACACCGTTACGAACATACGATCTCGGCGCCGGCGTTGTTCGTCTGCTGCTAACATAATTGAAAATCTCAATATAGCTCGTACGCAGACGAGAGCCTCTTTGTGCGGCACGAGCCAGGAGCATCCCGGCAGATATATAGACACACAACGGCGAGATTGACGGAGAATTGGCGAAAAGTAGGCCCAGCAGAGTGTTGAAGATGCGATTGAATCTCGAGGCTGTAGAGAAACAAGCGGCAGAACGCTTCCGCCCGCCGAAGATGGACTAGCGCATTCCGGTCCACTCCACGACAAATTTAAAGCCGCGCAAAATTTCCCGAGCGTCTTTTCTTTCTTTCTTCATCCTTCCAAGTTTTGTACAAGTGAGTGACTGCTTTCCAGCCAGAGTTCAAAGAGCTCTCTTTTATGTCTACCGTTCAATTGCTAACCTCTCCGCAGATGATGAAAGCCTAGCGTGTTATTTTTGACCCATCTCTCCTCCTGGAGTCTGGCGGCTCTCCTTTCGAGGCCCAAGGGCTGCTTGATTCCGGATGGAGGGAGGATGATAAATGCGTTCGGCACACCAACCTTGTTACTTCACGGACGCGATGAAGGCATCTCTGATCCCATACATTACTTGGCGGTGTTCCTGGAGTTGTTTTGGGTTGTATGGACCTCGACATGGTGCGCTCTGGCTTCCCTGGTGGGAGCTGGTGTTGTGCATATGATAAGGTCGGCGTACTCTACATATAGGGAGCTTGTATTATGGATTAGCTCGAATTAGTTTCTCTTAGTTATAGTCCCAACATGGCACAATTGCTTTTCAGTGTTTTGCTTTCATAAATCTCATATTTATAGGGGGAAAATGGAGAGTACCTACTACCTAGTAATCTGTAGTCCACGTATAGGGATGGGTATAATTTTCAGCTGGTGCTTCGTGCTCCCTGTACTCTAGAGGCACACAAGAAATATCACTGAGACTGGCAAAATTTACCGCATCAGGGAATGAGCTCCGCATCAAAGATTCTCCGTCGGGAAATCGACCGATCAGCTGCTTATCGTCGATGTTTTAAAGACTATACCTAGTGGTGTAAATTCTCGTTCATATTCGCATTCTCTTTTATCACACCGGAGATTGCGTATTTCTGCGCAATTGATTAATCCCTTCCAGGTTCGGTCCGATGCGGCCGCTCTCCCTCCTATCGCCTTGTACGGCGCAACTTCGTGTGCCGGTTCCCTTTTCGCGATCACCACGGTCAACAGGCGGAGCTCGTACCTATACGCGGACTGCGGAGGCTCTGAGGGCGAATTCCTTATCCTTTGACAGCTCTCGGCCTACTACTAAATATTTATCCCGCGGAATAGAAAGAGAGCAGAAAAGATGGATCACCCAACAATACCTGCGGCGGGTTGAGGAAGGAAAAAAGGAATGGGCGGAGCTTGCAAATGAAATCAAAGCAGGGAAGAGGAAAAACTTTGCGGAGCATCTTGAAGAAAGAGGGTTGCTGCACGATGTTGTTGGGTGAGCAGTTCTTCTCTTTGCATTTCTCCTCGTTCAAAAACGAATGCTGTCGACTGACTCCGGCATTCTCGGTTTTGTAGAGAACGGGACCTATTGCATCGACTATTCACCGAAAAGAGGGCCGGCCTCTACGCAGGCGTGGATCCGACGGCGCCGTCTTTGCATGTTGGTCATATGCTGCCGTTCATGGTACTCGCCTGGGGCTACGTTTGGGGCCTTCCAGTCACCTTCCTGGTCAGTATTTCTAGCACCCAGAGAAGGGCCAATTGACTCATACAAGACAGCTTGGAGGTGCTACATCACGAGTCGGGGATCCAACGGGCCGGTTAAAAGGGAGAGAGCAGGTTCATTCCTCTGTTCGGAAGGCCAATATGGCCAGCATGCACATGCAATTGAAGAAGCTGGGCGCGAGCATCGAACAGTATGGCACAAGACATGGCTATAAGAAGAAAATGATTTGGAAGCGCGCTTTGACAAACAACAATACATGGTGGAACAAGCTCCCATTTCTCGAAGTACTCCGGGATTTAGGTGCATATATGCGCGTTGGCCCAATGCTGGGAAGAGACACGTAAGTTGTTGATTGTTCCGCCCACCCTTAGGAAGCATACACTCATTAGTTCTAGGGTCAAAAACAGGCTAGCCAAAGGCGACGGAATGTCCTTTGCAGAGTTTTCCTATCCTTTAATGCAAGCATGGGACTGGTGGGTGCTCTTTCGAAAAGGTACTCAGGTACAGGTCGGAGGCAGCGACCAATATGGAAACATCCTCTTTGGAATGGATGCCGTGAAGGCAATTAGCAAGTATACGGTAGTCGAGCAGGATCAGAATCCCCTGGATGATGACTTAGACAAGCCTATCGGGCTCACCACACCATTGCTCACTACCCCGTCTGGCGAGAAGTTTGGAAAGTCCGCTGGTAATGCTGTCTGGCTTGACAAGGATATGACCTCTACGTTTGAATTATATCAGGTATGTGTTGTTACCTCAGTATAAATAAGCTCTATATTTCTGACCACAGGCAGTTCTTTGTCCGAACTCCCGACGAAGCCGTTGAGAGCTATCTGAGGATGTTTACCTTCCTGCCTCTGGCAGATATCACGAAGCTTATGGAAGAACACAGCAAAGACCCATCCAAACGGGTAGCTCAGCATGCTCTTGCTTCAGAGTTTGTTGAACTCATCCATGGGAAGGAAGAGGCCGATGCAGTAGCTACACAACATCGTCAGCTATTTCGATCACGATCCTCCACAGCAGAACCGACTCCCCTTCCTCGAGCTACCAATTCGGCGACCAGCCGCACGTCATCGCCTACCGCTGCCTTCACCAACCCGCAGTCTGGGAACGCGTATGCGCCCCAGACTAACTTTGCGAACATGCCATCCGCCCAGGTCACGCTTCCACGGTCACTAATCTATAACCAGTCATTCAATAAGATCCTCTGGTCTGCCGGACTTGTATCTTCCAAGAGCGAGGGTCATCGCATTGTCTCCAATAAAGGTGCTTACGTTGGAAGCCGCCCTGGGGAGACAGGCCCAATGTCAGATGAGTTGACCTTTACCCCCATCAAGACCTGGCCGGCTGAGAAGACTGAGGAATTCATTATCGACGGGACACTTTTGTTCCTGAAACTGGGCAAGTGGAAGTTCAAAATCGTGAAGATTGTCAGTGACGAAGAGTTCAAAGGGCTCGGCCTCACCGCGCCTGGATGGGACTCGGAAACGTCGAGCACAGAGGCCGAAGAAAAGACACCGGAAACCTCTTAGGTCAGAGTATGCTTTCTTTCTGTTTCTGTCAGCAACTCTGTCCCTGTACCACTACTTTTGTGTATATATAAACCATTTGTATTTCTACGAATTGAGCTCCAAAAACCTCTAGACCACATCAAACCTGAACTATTCATTCGTGCAAAAATAAATAAAAATCAAAAGCTAAGAAAAGTCAGGAAATCTGTTCTCTAAACTCTCATCACCTTCCATTCAGTAATTTGTATAATAATAATAAAGGCACAAGTGCTGCTAAAAAGCCAAGAAACCACTAAACGCGTCGACGCGTGACCCCGTTCTGGCAGAAGCGATCGATCACTCAACGCATCACATTTCCCTCTTCCAGGCACGCTCCTCGCCTCCAAAACACCCTTTATCTCATGCTTTATTTTATCTCGGCTCCGTCCTGGTTTATCCATTCGATCGTTTTCTCGTCTGCCATGATATATATATAAGTACAACCATTGATAGAGTTATCTAGCGTATTTGTGTTTCTCGGATTGCTTCTGTCCAGCTCCAGCATCCTCACAACAGTATGGCCAGAGGACCGCCGCCCGCTTCCTCATCCCCTCCAACAGCGACTCCCGGACTGAAACGGTCCACGTCGAGTACGCAGAATATGAAAAACCAGAAGTCAATTCTAGGATTTTTCCAGAAGTCTTCGCCGTCAACCCCGTCTGCTCGAAATGTCGAGCCCGCATCGTCTCCAGCTCAAAGGGCCTCCGAAAGCCGTGGTCCTGTCACCGTGAAGCGCGAGGAGAAAGACACAAAGAAGAAAAGAGCCTCGAAGTTTACGCAAGACTTGACGCCAGTACCAAGTAGCGATTTGGTAATTCCCGATGATGAGGAAGATAAAAAACTGGCTAGTCCAGGCGAGAACTTGAAGGACCTGGCTTCTCCATCCCGCAGGGCTGCGAAGAAGGTCAACTACATGGAGTCTGACTCGGAGGGAGAGGACGACGATGACGAGATATTCCGTCCCTCTCGAAAGAATAACCGGGTGTCAAAGCGGAGAAAGGTTTCGCCTGATAGCGATGACGACTTTAAACATGACGGACAAGACGGCGGCTACTCTGAAGATGAGATGGACGATTTTGTTGTCCCGGACGACTCAGACGAGGAAGCGAAGCCATCCAAGAAACGCAAGCGGCCGGTGAACCAGAAAAAGGAGAAGACTTCATCGCTACCTCCGCCTTCTGGCATAGATGGAGACATTGACCTCGATATCCCAGACGCGTCCTCAGGGACAGCGTTGAAATGGACATATGACCCTGAAAATTCAGAACCTCGCCAGCCTCGAACTACAGCAGCCTTGTCGCAAACCCCTTCCAGTAAGACCAAGCAAAAAGCCCACATTACAGAGCCCGAGGAGCGCTATGCTTGGCTTGCAAATCTACGGGATATTGACGGTCATCCCATCGGTCATGCCGACTATGACCCTCGTACCATCTACATTCCACCCTTGGCTTGGTCAAAATTCTCACCTTTCGAGAAGCAGTACTGGGAAATCAAGCAAAAGTTCTGGGATACCGTTGTATTTTTCAAGAAGGGTAAATTCTACGAGCTCTATGAAAACGATGCCACGATCGGCCACCAGTTATTCGATCTGAAATTGACTGACCGTGTTAACATGCGGATGGTTGGGGTTCCTGAAATGAGCTTGGACCATTGGGCAAACCAATTCGTAGCCAAGGGTTTCAAGATCGCCCGAGTAGACCAAGTTGAATCCGCACTCGGAAAGGAAATGCGCGAAAGAGACGGTAAGAAGGGGGCAGGAAAAGAAGACAAGGTCATCAGGCGAGAACTGGCCTGTGTTCTCACAGTCGGTACGCTCGTTGAAGGCTCCATGCTTCAGGATGACATGTCGACTTTCTGTGTTGCCATCAAGGAAGCGATTATAGAAGATCGCCCGGCCTTTGGAATCGCCTTCGTTGATACAGCGACAGGCCAATTCTTCCTATCAGAGTTCATCGACGATGTTGATATGACCAAGTTTGAAACATTCGTTGCCCAAACTCGACCGCAGGAACTACTACTTGAAAAATCCACAATTTCGCAGAAAGCCTTACGAATCTTGAAAAACAACACTGGTCCAACAACAATCTGGAATTACCTCAAACCAGGAAAAGAGTTCTGGGAGGCAGATATTACTATCAAAGAGCTTGATGTCAGCGAATACTTCGTCTCCAACGACTCTGATAACTTGGAAGCATGGCCTAGTGTTCTCCGCGACGCTCGCGACAAGGAATTGGTTATGTCTGCCTTTGGTGCTCTAGTTCAATACCTCAGACTCTTGAAGATTGAGCGTGACTTAATAACGATTGGTAACTTTTCCTGGTATGACCCGATTAAGAAGGCTTCTAGTCTAGTACTGGACGGCCAAACCCTAATCAACATGGAGATATTCGCGAACTCGTTCGACGGTAGCTCTGAGGGAACTCTTTTCCAACTCCTCAATCGCTGCATAACTCCATTTGGTAAAAGGATGTTTAAACAGTGGGTTTGCCATCCACTGATTGATCCAAAGAAAATAAACGCCAGATTGGATGCTGTGGATGCTCTTAATGCCGATCCAAGTATCCGCGATCAATTTTCATCGCAGCTCACCAAGATGCCTGATCTCGAGCGTCTTATCTCTCGCATCCATGCTGCCAATTGCAAAGCTCAGGACTTTGTTCGTGTTTTGGAAGGCTTCGAGCAGATTGAGTACACTATTAGCCTCCTCAAAGATAGCGGTTCTGGTGAAGGGGTAATTGGACAATTAATCAACTCCATGCCTGATATGACCGAACTACTGGAATATTGGAAAACTGCTTTCGACCACACCAAAGCAAAGGACAATGGTATCTTGGTGCCCAAGCCAGGAGTTGAAGAAGATTTCGATAACTCTCAAGAAAATATCGAACAGCTTCATAAAGATCTTGAGGACCTTTTGAAACGGGTCAGACGCGAGTTGGGTTCTACAGCTATCTGCTATAGGGACAACGGAAAGGAGATCTACCAGCTCGAGGTTCCGGTAAAGGTCAAGAATGTCCCCAAAAACTGGGACCAGATGTCCGCAACAAAGCAAGTCAAGCGATACTACTTCCCTGAGTTACGGTCTCTCATCCGCACACTGCAGGAGGCGCAAGAGACTCATAGCCAGATCGTGAAAGAAGTTGCGAAGCGATTTTACGCCCGATTCGATGAAAATTACTCTACATGGCTCGCAGCTGTCCGCATAATATCACAGCTCGACTGCTTAATCAGTTTGGCTAAAGCTTCTTCATCCCTAGGTCAGCCAAGCTGTCGCCCTTTGTTTGTTGACGATGAAAGAAGTGTTCTAGAATTTGAGGAGCTTCGACACCCTTGTCTCCTTTCATCGGTCGATGATTTCATCCCCAATGACGTACGACTGGGGGGCAAGTCTCCGAATATTGACTTGCTCACTGGAGCTAATGCTGCTGGAAAGTCGACTCTTCTCCGGATGGTACTTGCCCCATATTTCTTGTATTTCTTTTCCCTTATGGCTGACCTTTTGTTGTTTTAGACTTGCGTTGCTGTTATCATGGCCCAAATTGGCTGCTATTTGCCTTGCAAGTCAGCTAGACTTACAGCAGTAGACCGCATCATGTCCCGCCTTGGTGCAAATGACAATATCTTCGCTGCCCAGTCTACCTTCTTTGTCGAACTCTCAGAGACTAAGAAGATCCTATCAGAGGCAACCCCCCGTTCGCTCGTTATCCTTGACGAACTTGGCCGCGGAACGAGCTCGTATGATGGTGTCGCGGTAGCCCAAGCCGTACTTCACCACGTTGCTACGCACATTGGCGCCTTAGGCTTCTTTGCAACACACTATCACTCTCTTGCAGCCGACTTCGAGGGACACCCCGAGATTTCGCCAAAACGGATGAAAATCCACGTGGACGATCAGGAGAGACGCATTACCTTCCTCTACAAACTCGAACCGGGTGTCGCCGAAGGTAGCTTTGGCATGCACTGTGCTGCCATGTGTGGCATACCAGATAAGGTAATCGAGAGGGCTGAAGTTGCTGCTAAGCAGTGGGAACACACGAGCCGACTCAAGGAGAGCCTTGAGCGCCGCAAGGGCGGCGGACTCATTGGTCTCGGCTGGTGGAGTGACGTTGCCTGGGCTCTGCGTGACACACCTCAAGAGTCCAGTGATGCAGAGGGTGGTGAGGAAACTACAGATCGGAGCCTGGAGGTCCTCCGGAGAGCTATCGAGGCCCTGTGACATTTTTATGGCTTGTCTGATTATCTAGGGTTTCCTCTTCTCTCTCACCTTGTGTTTATATATTCTATTCCGGGTTCTACAATCTTTATTATGTCGGTTTACTTAACGATCTTGTCAGTGTTGTGAAACAGGCTTCGGAGTTTAGGAAGCGGATTAATCACATTCTCCTTGATAGGTTTACATGTCACTGCGCTTTGTATTTTTATTAATATCTTATAGGACTAGAAATGATATCAGGTTCTTGTGGTCCTAGCCACTGCAGTTTCCTTTTGAAGGTCTCTATACAACAGCGCATATGTTGAAAAATTACGGTCAATTGCGATTTATGATAGAAACTTATTTTAATTGTCCCGAAGGTCTGACTTGTAAGCCGAAAAGAAAGAGAAATAACTGCTATCCAGAACCTCCGGTTGATGTGGCTAGCTTCTCTTGCAAATTAAAACTCGAAGGGTTGGTTCTCTTGATCATCCGCATCACCAGCATAAAAGGGATTTAACAACAGCAAAGCAAGCTACCTAGGTCTCTTGAATGCTCGTAATGTAGAGAGGCCTTGCTACGCGCCATGATGCCATGGATAATTGAATCAAGCATTCTGTTCTCCTTTCACCACCTGACTTTTCTTCTCTTCCATTGCCTCGAATTCTGCGTCGATGTTGACGTCAGCCAGCATTTTGTCGTCCTCAGTCTTGATGGGTGCGTTGGTGGCTTCATGGTCGATTTTAACTGGGCCTTCGGCCTCGGGCTCGGATTCAGAAGCGAACTCTCCGAGGAGGAAATCACTGTCGGCACTATATTATACAAAAACAAGTTGTTTATTAGACAAACTTTCGTGTGTAACACCAATTTGATGGGGCATAGAGGGGCGCAACGTACTCATCATCACCACCTTCCACCTTCACAGAGACTTCTTTCTTCATAGAAACCCTTTTCTTGACCGGGGTCTTTCGCTGACGCTTTGGCTTCGGAGTCACGGGTGCATCATTTTCATCAGCGTTGGCAGCATCTGACTCAACAGCTGCAGCCTTCTTGCGCTTCGCTAGCGATTTCTTCTTCTTGGGGGTTGAGGGTGCTTTCTCAGTAGAAGTAGTGCCAGATGCTCCATCCTGTGGCTGAGTTTCAGCGTTGGAGTCGAGCAATTTGCGCTTCACCTGGCGATATGAGCTAGAGGATGATGAGGTGTTTTTATAGTTTCCTTTCTCAGCAAGCTTTTGGAAATCCACCTATTTTAGTTTTAGATTGCCATGTCTGACTTCATTGCATTTTGGATAGGTGATTCTGATATGTACCTTGCCAGAGTTATCAGTGCAGAGGATACCAAGGAGCAGAGTCCTGGCTTCAGCTAGAGAGAGGCCCAGAAGTCCCTCTGGTTTAGCTTTGGCACTAGGTCCTGTCGACATGATTGACTTGTGGATGGGTGATTGTGAGTGATGAGTATCTTGTAAGGTAAGGAGGTTGAGGTGTGGATAGATGCGAGGGATGGGGTTAAAGGAGAGGTGGTTATGGGAGAGATTAAGGGAGAGGAATCAAGAATTCCAGAATTTAAAGAAAACGAGGTGGTGAGGCAAGTAAGGTGAGATGAAATTAGGACTGGAGAACACGGCATTCGATCGAAAAACTGATCAGATACGATATGGCTCTTCAGGCTGCCTGCCCCCAAGGAGGCATTGGTGAATACCTCACCAGTGAGCAACAATTGCCTCAGACCACAGCCACCCTATTGGGAAAAAAAAAACATCACTTAGACACAGGTCGAAAGTGTTGTTGGTCTCCAACTAGGAAGTAGTTCCGATTCATCTTGAGGACATCACACCAAGCACAAGTCGGCTCTCCCCAGTCCATGAGATTCCAACGCTTGGAAATAGCATTTGAGGTATCAATTTGTCTTGGTCGGTTTATGACTTTGTATCTGCTTGTACACATGTTCCCACAGCTCAGGATAGAATGTTGTCGACTCTCTTCCGGGCTTACTTTTCTCAGCTGCGTAAAACTGACGAAGAGTCTTTCCGCGCCACCAGGGCAGCGAAGCTGGATTCTGGTTTCGAAAGCTCACGGGACGAATCAAGGCCTTGTCAGGGACAAGATCCCCTAGCCGCACTTCTGTTTGCCTGGGAATGGTCGTGAATTTCATAGTATTGATATAAAGTGTGGCGGTAGGAGGCGGGTTCTTCGCATATTGGATGGCTTGCTCACGCGATCGTCGAGCAAATACGGGCAGCGCGAGGTGAACGAAATTAACAAAGGGGGCGGATGTATAGGATACGAAGAGCATTGGCAGGGCACCACCGACAACCACTAAAATGGAAAGCTTTAGCTAACGGGGCTCAAGTATAGGAGGGGAAGCAGGAAGCTCACCAGCGGGTGCCAGGTATGACGGAAACTCCGATGAAACGAACGCTGGGGCGACTACCAGACAGGAAACACCAAAGAGGAAAATGGTTGTTATCCGCAGCATCCCAAGAAATATAGTGCGACCAGTTCCACCATGGTATATCAATATCCTCTCCGGGGGTCCTGCACATTCCAAATCAGCACCAGTCCGGTTCGTATTCTATGTATGAAGTCTCAGAAGAGCATGACCTACCTCTCCGGATGGTAGTCTTTGCATGTGGTGTAGAAGAAGGCGGAGGGGTTCGGGGAGCATTGACACTCTTATCCTTGGGCTTGAGAGGCAAGGTCTCATTCCGCGACAGTCGAGGGATAGTAGGACTGCTCTGCGTCGTCTTTGGTCGAACAAAAACAAGACTGCTGCAAAGATCCCTCTGCACAGCTCGGGGAAGCGCAGAACGCAATTGAGGATGGAAAAAGACAGGGACTCTCATTTCAAAGGATGGATTCTCTGTCACGGACAAGAAGTTCCTAGTTTTGTCGGGATAAACGACAGCTGTAGTCGTTGATACAGCAGCAGTTCTGGTCGAAGTCGCGCAGAGCAAGAGACGAAACGTGATCCGCGTGCTTGGCGAGAGTTGCTGCTTATTGCCTGTTTGGGGATAGCCTGTTGCAGATGACATCTTGCAAGCTCAATAACTTCAACAATTTCACCGCGTTCAGTCGAGGAACGTCAGTCTGTCTTTCTGTCATCCTTCCGGAACTGCCTCGAGACGCGTCCTCTTGTGCTTTACTTGCCTTGGACTAGCATCCCCGCCTCCTCAGCTCCGGGTTGTGGTGATTTCGCTGTCCTTGGTTATTGCCATGGTATCAACCCACGGGGGTCGACTACGTCGGCTACTCTCCATATGCCTTGGACTTCTGCTCTGCCTGCTTCCCGGTGAAGCCTATCAAGTCATTTCAGATGATACTTTGAAGTTTCTCCCACGGCCGGGGAAGGACTTCGATATCCATGATGGGGCAATTTTGTCCCCGATTCTCATTCCCCGTGTCCCCGGGACTCCTGGGTCTACTGTGGTTCTCAATCACTTTGTAGATTTCTTTCGGACCTCTCTCCCCAACTGGAGCATTGAATTCCAAAATTCTACATATGTAACTCCCGTCTCCAATGGCAAAGCCGTCCCTTTTGTCAATTTCATTGCCTATCGAGATCCCCCATGGGCAGCTAAAGGCGATGTTGGAAGGCTCACCTACGTCGCCCACTATGATAGTAAATACGAACCCGAGGGTTTCATTGGAGCCATCGACAGTGCAGCACCATGCGCAATGATCATGCATGCAATGCGAAGTATCGATGACGCTCTGACAAAGAAATGGGAGTCGATGCAGATCAATGGTCTTGCCCACTCGAACCTAGATGATCACCGCGGGATTCAAGTTATCTTTTTGGATGGCGAGGAGGCGTTCCAGTCGTGGTCTGCAACCGATTCTTTATATGGAGCGCGCTCTTTAGCCCAGCAGTGGGATGGAGAGGTGAACCCTGCAATGTCAACATACAAAACCCCGCTTTCCTCCATTTCCCTTTTTGTCCTTTTGGATTTATTGGGTTCCAAAAACCCCACGATAGGATCCTTTTACCCAACGACACATTGGGCCTACAAGAAGCTAGCAACACTTGAACGCCGACTAAGGGATCTCAAGGAATTCAAGTCTGGTGGCGATTCAGCTCATCCAACGTGGTTTCCTCATGGCTCGAAGAACGAGCACGAAATTCATCCCTACGATCCAGTAGAAGATGATCATCTCCCGTTCCTAGTGCGTGGGGTGGAAGTCATGCATATCGTGGATTTCTCTGCTACTCGACATCCCGTATTTCCTGAAGTCTGGCACACCATTAATGATGACGGAGAACATTTGGATGCAGATACGGTTGAAGATTGGAGTATTATTTTCACCGCATTCGCAGCCGAATGGATGGAACTGGAGGGCTATATGCCAGGTCCCCATACAGACAGTTCAATACCTGCGACAGAAGACGAGCCAAG
Source organism: Aspergillus funiculosus (assembly GCA_027569145.1). Classification (NCBI taxonomy): domain Eukaryota; kingdom Fungi; phylum Ascomycota; class Eurotiomycetes; order Eurotiales; family Aspergillaceae; genus Aspergillus; species Aspergillus funiculosus. Next base: position 60,510 of record JAPDEN010000007.1, read on the forward strand.
TACAAAGGAGAAGCGCTCTGTACAATGGATCAACTACTCTGACAAGACTGAGCTGTAAGCATATCTTCTTCAATTCTTATATGATACCCCATCAATGTTAAATGTGTATTTACACTGCCCAATTTCAATATCTTCCCGATTTCAATTCCTTCAATGTGCGCCATGCTGATACATGCTGTATGGCATAGCTCCTAAGCTGTAGTTAATGCTCGACAACTATCCTATATCTATCCTTCTGCAGACCATTCTCATATGGTTGATGCTCCCGTAGCATCGTCTCACTAGCCAAATGCTTCTCTCTAATAAGTTAATGAGCATGGTCGTGTTACAAACAGAGCCGCCTGTGACCCGAGTCTTCCACATCTGCAAATACTGGTCTTTACGATCTAAGAAGATTGAGAAGATTAAGGGCAATTCAATCCTTGCTTACTGCCTCTTGAATTTCTTCCACACTTGGCGATTAATCAAAGGTGAATTAGAAGTTCGGTTGACACTATTCAGTGAAGAACTAGGGAGCTTGGTAAGGTCTCTCACTATATATTGATTCAAGCTATTGGCTAATCCCACCCCTCGATATAGGGATATTTGGGTCAATGCCTGGATATAGACCCAGTGACGACGCCTAGAAGCCCTGGACAGTAGTTATTCACCACGAATATATATATATATATATATAAGGTATTCCTTAGCATTCTATGCCAGGATGCAGATACTTTGTCGATCTAGCAGCCGAATTTCACGGGTGAAATGTCCGACGGTTCAATGCATTTAAATCTCTAGCTTTTTCCTGCCAAAACTTGGAGGATTTCTCTTGTTGAAAGGCTGGAGGTGCTAAAGGCATCGACTAATGTCATATGGCTACGAGTAGGTTTTGGCTATGTCGGCTCAGTTTCATTCACCTTGCCATTGAGATATTCGTCAGTCTTCCTAAATCCACTAATATACATTTTGCATTTAAAGCTCATTATGCCAAGCTTAATACTCCTATATCTTACAAATATGTATATCCTCACGTACTTATTTTTATCTTTATCCACCAACCTAAGCGGTTATATCACATTCCCCAAGATATACCCAGCCATTTCTGCAAAGCCCCAGACTGGCTGCAATACAGAGCGCAGAACTGCCGGCCCAGGACAAACACCTCGTAATCCCCAGGCAACACCGAATGCCACCGCCCCAACCACGAAACGCCAGTCAATGTCTGCCACTGTCACTGTCGGAAGTCGCCACGTTTCCGCCAACGTGGGTTTCGCGGGTTTGTTGGCCCCCTCAGGGCCTATCCTCTGGCCTGGTTTCACGGACAAATACGCGATGAGCGAGGGCCCGATTCCAAAGAAGACTACGAGCGCCAGCGAGGGATCAAAGCGAGAAGGATCCGTAAGAAACGCGAAGAACTGCAAGACCTTTGCTGGGTCCGCCATGCCGGAAAGGAAGAGTCCAATCCCGAATTGAAGGCCCGCCAGGTAAGAGAAGATCGCTCTCGACTGCTTTGATCGGTTCAACGTTCGCGGTATTATAACTAGGTTCGCAATGAAAGAGAGAGCTGTGGCACCGAGCATGAATTTGAAGTCTGAAGCTGACGGGTAGATCGGTGTGTAGCAAGGAACGCCAGGTGGACAAGACGGGATATTCTCTCCACCAGATACAAAATTGGCTGTGAGCAGAGCTGTCGTGAAGAAGATGGCCGTCGCAATCAATGAGCGCGGTGATAGCCGTGAGAGACCGCAAAGCATATGACCTGAAGTACAACCTCGACCATTCTGTTATTTGGTTATAATTTTGCATACCGTTAGATGGTCGCTTTCTTTTTTTTCCACATATTCACTTTTGTTTGGAGGTTGCTTACCTTTGTTCCCCAGCCGAGTAGGAATCCTGTTGCCGCCGTCGACAACAAAGAAAACAACGAATCCGGCGCAGGCGGATATGTCGGTATCAGAGAGGGTACAAACAGATAGATTGGGACCACGCTCGACACTATTCCAGCAATGATGGGGACATTATCTCTGCTTGGGCTAAGAAAACACCCTGAGAGCAACGAAGAGACGCCAAAAACGGCACCGTTGTGCAGGAGAAGACCAGAAGAGCCCTGGTGAAGCATGAGCGCTCCCAAGGAAGCCTGGACAGGAGTAAACATGGTTGAGGATGATGGATAGCAGCTGCTGAAGGGAGTAATAGCTTCTCTATCAGATCGCCATTATCATCATCATGCCGATAGTTGAATCCTGAGTGGAGGACAAGTCAGTTGCAGGAGGGAACAGGGCTCCGCTCCATCAAAGGGAGGGGGAACCAACATATTAGCTCCTTTACCCTCCCATTTTTTTTGTCGTCGGGGACCATCAGGTGAATGAAGAGAGAGTAGCAGGCGATGTCTGGTAACTATTGCGTCAACTCTGGTCCCCGACCCAGAGAAACTCAATTCTCCTTATCCCCCAAGAGGGTTTCCGAGGTTATTGATCTCCAGGCAGACGGGGTTGAAGGTAGTTTAAAACCCAGGTATGCATAAAGCCATGTCCAGGTCGTTACTGAGAGCTTACTTTGTATACTGAGGTAGTCATTGTTGGACAACGCTCGCGTGGTCGGCGTCTGCCATAGTTGGAAATATAGTACTTGCCAGTAGTCCCCGAGAGCCTCCTACTAATAACTACTATACTATATTCTCGGTATGAAGGGAAGAATTAGTCAATATATTTGAATCGGCAATTAATATGAAGCCAATTTAGCATCATCCATGGCTCGTCAATCATACTACTACTACTTCTACTACTTCTACTCTTCGCTGTCTTGCAGCAGACAGCCAGAAACTAGGCGTTACGCTGTAATTACGGCGGCCAGACCCCGTTTCCTCGGCGTTCTCGGGCAAGTTAGGCATGAAAGTGACAGTACCGTATTGGGCAGAACAGGCCTCGGAGGCTCAGGTGGCGAGACCGCAGAATTGCTGCTGTAGTGATGAGAAGCAAATAACTTGGAATCATAATAGACAAAGTACCTAATAAGACAAATAATTATCCCAGCAGTAGATTCCCAGGAGGCTGCAGAATCAGTTGCTCAGCATTTGCCTGGGCTTTGATGACTCATCCCACTTCGCAGCCTGTCGCTTTTTTGGCAGTTTGTTGTTATTCACTGGCGCTTCGCCAGCCTGGGGGACTATTACTGCTGCCAATATTGGATAAACAGTAATAATGGTGCTACAATGAAAAGAAAAGACCTCCTGCATTGCCTCCTACTGATTGCTTGACCACCATGGCCCACACCAGGCTCCCTGCAGAGATGGTTCTCTATATCATGGAGAGTCTGATTCCTGCTCATCTCAATCTCCCCGTGGTGTTTCCCCCAACACATCTCGTGACCCGTACTCTCTTCAGCTTAACGCTGGTCTGCAAGCTGGTCTCGCGCACTGCCAGACAGCTTCTCCTCAAACACTGTCTTCATATCAATTCTGGCCACCAATTAAGCCAGATCCTGTGCCAGGGCCCTCTGTCGGATTCTGCGGGGAGCGGATCGGCACTTTTCCCCTCATCTATTGGGCTGTTTCTATCTCCATTCCCAGAAGACTGCCTTGACATCCCTCCGACTGCATTGCAGGTAGACCTCTTGTCCTCCATCGTCTGCGGTAGCCTCACCCGACTCGTCATTGACATGCCACTTCGTTTTCTGTATCCCGAGGACGATCATCAACAGGTCCGTCCGGTGCTCCGTGCAGCCTTTTCCCGCTTGACGATGCTTGAAGAATTCTGCTCCGTGAGGGATGAGCTCTACCTGAGCACTGTAGAGGGGAGACAGGAACCGGCCATCTGGGCATTATGGCCGCGTCTCGAGCGTCTGGCGTTGTACAACGTGGATGTCCAATCTACCCAGTTCCTCGAGGGCCTCCGTCAGTGTTCAAATCTGACCCACCTGGTCCTTGTGCGGCCCGACGGTCTTGCAGAGGAGCTCTCCCCAGAGCAGATTGGGCCGGGATTCTTGCCATTGCTTCAACGACTCGTGGTTGTGAATACTGCAGACGGCTTCCTACACAGCACACCCTTCAATCAGAGAAAGTGGGAAGAGTCCTTTGTAGGGCGGCTCCATGCGTTGCGAAGTGCAGGGGATGGCGAGGCCGGAGATAGCGACTCTGACTCGGGGTCGGTTGCCAGCTACCTAACTCTACGGATCCCGTTTGGCAGAGACGACGACGACATTGAAATATGCCAGGAGTGGCTCTCAGCCCAGGCCACCAGCGGCACCTTGTGGGGGGTGTCTGATCTCCGAACCTTGATTTAAAACTCAAGCCCCTTCTTCCAGGTTTCCAAAGACTTTTGGGCATTGACAGGTGCGAGTAGTACGGAGTCGAGTGGTATAGCCTATAGAGAGAGTACAAAGCTTCGCTTTGTTGGCCTGAATGGGGAAGTGAAAATACGAGGCCGGTTCGCATTCGGCGCAGAGTGGGGGAATTCCGCGGGTCGTGAATCAGCCGCTGACGAACTTGCAGCAAAGCACCACCGCTACCACGGACTGTATCAGTCGTTTCCTCGTTTTATCCTCGCATCTCCGCATATTATATGATCATCCATCGGTTATTATTGTCTCTCATAGGAGAGCTTCTGATATCGTTTTGAATAATATGGCAACCGGGTGATCTCACAGCTTTGTCGCTTTGGTGGTTCCGTCGCGATGTCAGCTACCTCCTATTTATTCGACTATATACGCCGTAAATATTGCATGCACTGAACAGTTGTTTTTACCGTGCCTATCGAATCCACGATGGATATAGATCATGAGGGACAGAGCACAATCCGCCTCGCTTCCAACTCCAGGAACATAGATGGAGAGTGGAAATGCGACGTCTGCTCGGCCGTCTTCCAGCGATTGGACCACTTTAAACGCCATTCCAACACACGTATGTAACTCTTCCTGTTCTTCTACTTTCTTTTTCACCTTTCATCTTCCCATAATATACCGAGTAGTGGCGCTGGATGGAAAGACTAAACTCTACTAGACAAAACACACAGACCCTTCATGTGCGGTTTCTGCGGTGCTCTATATAAACGAGGGTTCGTATGCTCTGCTCCCGGACGTGGCTGTATCCCGCGTCATGACTGACGGTCGATATACCCGCACAGAGATGTTCTAAGACGACATTGGAAAACGTGCTCCACGCGCATTCAAACTGGCATGGCTATCCCTGAGCCTCGATTGGGAGGGAAAGAGAAACACGCGTGTGATGGTTGTGCCAAGCTAAAGAGGTCCTGCGACGGTGGACAGCCGTGCTCTGAATGCTACTCAAGAGGAAGAGCCTGTTCATACCAACGCCTCATCAATACTGTTCCGGAGCCTCCTCGACTAGGCGAGTGGGCAGATGTCGTCCAGAGCTACGAACCACTAAGCCAGGTCGAAAATTACAACGCCCTATACTCTCAATTTGAACCGAGACGACCAACTTGGGACCTCGGGCCCCAGAATTTCTATGCATCTAGGGACGCGTGTTATCAGGCGTACGGCCGGCTTTCCTAGCAAGTCTATCTTGATATTCCTCTTGCTCCAGCCATGTTCAGGGAGACTTTCTTTCTCAAGTGCGCAGGTGCTGTTGCCGCCTACATGATATTGTATGCGTTTCCCCATAATCTCTGGTCTTTCGAAGAGGGGTAGTCTCGCCAAGTAACCGGGTTAAAAAGGTCCTCGTAGAGACAAACCCAATGCTTAATTTACGGCGGGAGCGAATGGGTAACTCCGCCACTCCATTGCCCAAGGAATACTACCTTTAATTCCTGTTGACATACTCAAACCATGTCCGTGTGGCCAGCGTGTATTATAGCATACTACTCCCACACCTCCTAATCTCAATACTCAAGTAGATGAAGCCGAAGCCCCCATAGATACCAACCTATCATCAGACCAGACGAAATCCATCTCCTCGTACCAAAATTCCAACTTCCCCCTACATCTCAGTACAAGTCCTGCGATACTATCACCTCCAAAATACCCAGCTTTGAAGCATCTGATACCTAAAGCCATCTCAACTGTCCTAATGGGCAAGGCGTCAGTGGCTGAACATTGTGTACAACTCTTGATACGTAACTAATGACATGACTAACTAACGAATGATATGATTAGGTTGATGCCAATTACGAGCAGCAGATACCCTCGAGCCGGTTCTGTGGTCCTGTTGTGTGCAGTAGTCTGGGGGAAATCTTTGTTTTCGTATTGGCCTAGATGGATGTGTGGAGGATGGCCTCAAGTTGGTCGAGTGCAGGCTGCGATGGGAGACCTTTTTTTTTCCTTTTTTCTAAAAACAGAAGGGGGGTATATATGTATCTAAGGAGGGACTATGGCTTCGTCCATTGTTTATTTATTATTCTGGGAATGGGAGAGCAGAGGATAGTCAGCTTACAATATATGGGAAATAAAGCATTTCTCATAAATCCCTAGTCTCGATAAAATTCTATATCATGTACCATCTGCTACCCTGACACACCAGAATCTTTCTCACTCCGTCCCCGATCAAACTGAATCAAAATCTTCTCCCCCTTAACCCGCGAATTAAACCACTCCTTAATCTCAATCCTATCCTGAACCACTCTCGCGCCTCGAAGCACGTCCTCCTGAGCTACCCTCATCGTCGCCAGCATAAGCTCCATAGTCCCCAGATTCTGCGCAATGCACGCCCTCGTCCCCTTCCCAAACGCCATGAAGTAATTTAGCATCTCATCTGTCGGCTGTAGCCATCGTTCTGGGATGAAATGCTGCGGGTCCGGGAAGATCTTCTCATCCTGGTGTAGCTGGAACGAGGCAACCCCTACGCTTGTACCGGCGGGGAAGAAGTAGTCTCCATACTGCCATCCACCTGTGGGGACCATGCGTGGCAACCGGATGGGGTTTGCCCAGGATAGGCGGAGGCCCTCGCGGACGACGCCGCGGAGATATGGGGTGGAAATTGGGTCTTGGCCTTTGGAGACGGTGTCTTTGATTTCTGTCTGGAGGCGGGTATATCTGGATATGTATACGTCGAGTTTGTTAGTTAGTCTAATGCATATACCCTAGGGGATACAGGGCGTCAAGAAAGCAGAATGCAAGAGAGGGGGCTGTCAGACATTTCAGGGTATTTAGCAAGATACCACAAGATCGTAGCCGTGTTCATGCTCGTGGAATCCGTGCCCGCGAAACAAACGTCCTTGGTCTCGATCTGCGATTGCGTAACGGAGACCTTCTCGAGCAGTCGGCTCTGATAGCTCCCACTCTTCGGGATCGCCTTCTTCATGAGCTGGCTGGTGTATCTGTCCATTGCACTGAAGGATTCCGCGGTCTCGGTTTTCTGTGATAGGAGCTCTACGAGACCCACGACGTAGTCTCCTAGCCTGCCGTAGGCGAAGTTGAAGAACGCCCCAACTCCCACGTATGCGTCGACAAAGGGAGACGCGGACATGACGTCTGCACTCTCCGCGAGAGCACCATATCTCTCCTGGAATAGGTAGGCGCTAACGGCGTCGATGGCCATCGACCGGGCGACCTGGAGCACGTTCACGGGGCGGCCGGACTGGGCGTCCTTCCGGAGTCGGTGCACAAAGTCATCGATCACAGTGCACAGGCTCTCCTGCGAGTTGCGGATTGAGGTGGTCGAGAAGAGCGGCGCGACTGCCTTTGCGCGGCTTGCGCGCTCGGGTAGCGTCAAGGTGGAGAAGATGGTTGGGTGGCCGTCGATGTCGAATTTGGAATAAACCGCGGTCTTGGGGAAGCCGCCGCGGCTCAGGTAGATTGGCTCGATGGCGTCTCCGTTGGCGATGTCGAGGTCGTTGGGGGCGACACGCAACACAGGGCCGTATTTCTTGTGCAGATCGAAGACGACGGTGCATTCGTCTCCTATGTATGTGTGGTATGCGAGCCAGTGGGAAGTACAGGCGGCGATTTTGGGGCCGGGCACTTTCGAGAGAGGGTGCAAGTATATGCGGTACAGACACCAGCAAGCTAGTACTACTCCCGCTAGGAAGGCGATTCCAAGTAAGAGGGCTCTTGGATCTAGCTCTTGCAGTAAATATGAGAGCGCCATCTTTTTCCCACTAGGTGCCGGTATTCACGCCCACTCTTCCCTGTCTTGCATCGATGATAAATACAGCGCCCGTGCCGAGAATCTAGCGCTGGGATACATCGATAAGCTCACTCCGGTTATTATTAAACCCCCCGACTTATCAACGGACTCCCAGTTTCCACTCTCCACTCTCCACTCCAAAGGTGAGGCGGCTGGCGATAAGTCTGCAAGTCTATTTGAGACGAGCGAAATCGGACGCACCAACGAAACGGCTGATTCTCTAGTAGTTCTGCTGCCGTGTCTCAGACTCCCAAGCACGGTGAGTCGATGACGGACGAATTGTCATTTCATCAAGGATCCCATCGTGATGCACCAATGATGCGAGTGCTGTAAGAAGGACAGGCGGAGACACTGCTGATACGTGCGAAACGCCGTCTCCAGCGACTAAACTGCACTGGGCAGTTCAGGGAGACATCCATGATCTGTGGGCAGATCGTGTGCAACTCACACTGTGCTAACTTATCTCGAGCCAACTAGTAACTGTAGTTAATTGATAAGCGTCAGCAGCCAGAGTCAATCAATGCAGGAGTAATCTTTGATGATGGAAAGTCCCTTGCCTGAGATAAAGCTTTGTGTTCGCGCCCTTGATGGGCGGAGGAGAGGAGGATGTTGAGTTGAGCTGAGAGGAAAAGCAGTGAAATTTGCTGCTGCTGCAGAATGGACGACGACGTTGCTGCAAATCACAAACACGAAGATGTCTTTGCGCCCACGGCCAACGAGGATGTCAACCTCGAGCATATGGGCTACAAGCAGGGTATGTATCACTCTATTCCCAAGCTTCTATAGCTTCTATTACCAGAGAACCAATTCTGAACCCAATGGGCAGAGTTTCAACGCTCCTTCAGCTTGCTAGACATGGTCGGATTCAGCTTCAGTATCGTCACCTGGTGAGACTAAGACTCTACAGCGTTCTAGATAGTAGAAATCTCTGTCCGATGCTAACTGTTTGTTATATAACAGCTGGTCTGCTCTCAGTGGAGTCTTCATCATCGGCGTCACCGCTGGCGGCCCCCCCGTGATGGTCTTTGGCTGGATAGGAGTGTGTGTGGTCACCATCACCGTCGCTCTCTCCATGGCGGAAATGTGCTCGCGATGGCCTGTAGCAGGAGGCCAATATTCCTGGGTTGCTCTTCTGGCGCCTCCCAAGGTGGCCCGCCAGCTGTCCTATATCACCGGATGGTTCATGCTCATGGGTGGGTTTTTATACCTGACAAGCACTCAGCAGGAGGCTGTATCGACGAAAGAAACTGACGTTTATATTGCAGGAATCCTGGCTATGGGCTCCGTCAACAACTCTTTCGCTTCCAACTTTATCCTCGGACAGGCGAATCTGGTATTCCCCGAGTTCGTCATTGAGCGCTGGCACACCGTGCTCGTCACCTACGCAGTGGCCTTTTCGGCTCTGATTGTAAATATATTTGCTCCTCATCTTTTGCATCGATTGTCTCGGGCTATCTTGGTGTGGAACATTTGCTCCTTCATCATCATCACCGTTACCTTGCTAGCTACCAATCGCCATAAACAGGATGCCAGCTTTGTATTCAAGGATTTCCAGAACGCCACTGGATTCGGCCAGGCCATGGCCACTATCATTGGAATCCTCCAGAGCTTTTTCGGCATGTGTTGTTACGATGCCCCAAGCCATATGACTGAGGAAATGACTCACGCGTCTCGAGATGCGCCCAAGGCTATCGTCATGTCTGTCGGAATGGGAGCCGTGACTGGGTTCATCTTCCTGCTTACCCTCTGCTTCTGTATCGGTGATATCGAGGGAACTGCTGGATCCAGCACCGGTGTACCAGTCATCCAGATCTTCTACGATTCCACCGGCAGCAAGGTCGGAGCATGCTTTATGGCTAGTATGATGACTGTCATTATCCTTGCTGCTTCAGTAAGCCTGCTTGCAGAGGGATCAAGGTCTCTCTTCGCTTTTGCTCGAGACCGTGGACTTCCATTCTCAACAGTCTTGTCGAAGGTCGCCGGTAGGAGACATATCCCTATGAATGCGATCTTCGCCACAGTACTGGTGCAAGTAGCATTTAATTCTATCTACTTTGGCACAGTGACCGGCTTCAACACTATCGTCTCGATAGCCACGACCGGATTCTGTAAGTTCTATCTCTTGTCTCAACCCTCCCTCCCCCTGAGTAGCCACTAACAAGTTCTCCCAAAAATCAACTTTTAGACATCTCCTATGCCCTCCCACTATTCTCCCGACTAGTAGGACACTTGACCGGCTACCGGATCTCCGCATTCAACGGTCCATTCTCACTTCAGCTTCCACTGTCTCTCGGAATGAACACATTAGGACTTTTCTTCCTCTTGTTTGCTTTTATCACATTCAACTTCCCCTCTGAGGCACCAGTCACCAAAGATAGTATGAACTACACCAGTGCCGCAATCGGAGTCATTGCTCTCATCAGCACTGTAACGTGGTTTACTACCGCGCACAAACAGTTTACCGGGCCGTTGGATGTGGAGGGGCTAGCAGGGGATGCGCCGGTGCCTTCATCGGATCACAGTCCTAACACGCCTACATCCAAGCCGAATCCTGAGAAGGTTGATTCTTAAATCTCGCTTAGGTCATGATGTGTTTACTGTTTTGTGTGGGTTTTATTGTTTATTCTACGGGTTTGCAAACTATTCGGATTTTGATGTAATTGGGCTTATTTGCTGGAAATGACATATTATATTCCTTACTAGATGTCTACTGTGTATGATTTTGAGACTTGGATGGGATAGTAGTAGGCTTAAATTGGATAATTTTCTATATTGATGACTTTTTAATTGAATTTTAGTAGTGAATATCCTCTTTTTTGGGGGGGGTGTTGTTAAATATATATACATTTCCTCAGGGCCGCGCTTTTCACTTTTAGTACTGCGTAAACTACGGACATCATAGACTTTTCTAGGAATAGGTCTAGAAGTAGTAGTAAATTATCGCTCGATAGAATAAAAGTTCTAATTACGCTCTCGTCGCTAACGAATACTCTCAATAATAGTCTCACTACCACCTACTGGAGTATACGTTTCTTTTGCGCTGCAAACTGCACCTCTAGGTATTCTAAGATTCAGAAAGGAGCCAAGCAGGATCGGGCTCATCGTCTTCATCTTCCGATCTGTGTGCAGCTTCATAGGTGTGGCTTTCTGCATCCCTTAGCAGGTCAGCCGGGGGGTCAGAGTTATCCACCTCAAGAGGATCAGTTCGCGAGTCGTGATCCGCCTCGACTTGGTGCTTATCATGTGCGGTTTGCTCAGGAGATGGCCACATATCTTCCTCTGTCACACTGAAGACATTTAGGAGCATTTCCTTTGCCTCTCGTAGTGCCTGAAGTTCCGCAGAGATACAGCAAACAAGTAACCTCCAATCTTTTTCTTCTGCATGCTCCAGATGTTGTTCGACGCGGTTTGTAGTCTGGCCTAGATCGTCTATGATTGTACGAACTAAATCATCTTCTTGGCTGACCCCAGAGGGCCCCTCAGTCCCCAGTAACTGCGATTGGGTTTGGGTGGACCGTCGCATCGTAGCTTTTAAGCGCTTCTCAAACCCTGAAATATCCCCAACTACTTGTTTCCACACGCCACCTCCTTCTTCGAGGGCCTCGATCTCGGCGTTTACTTCCTCCTGCCGTTTCCGTAGTTGTGACTGTTCCAGCCTCCAGTGTTCTTGTGCCATTTCAAGGGTCCGCCGATTGGGTTTTAAGGCGTAAAAAGTTTCGCGACTTGTACTCTTCGTTTGCGGATTGACAGGTGGGTTTTGGAGGAACTTTCGAACATCAGATTCCAGCAAAGACAGTGAGGCTTTATACGAGGATAGCTTGGATTCCACGGTGTTCTCAAGATGCGAGAGTTCCTGCACAACATCCTGATGTCGAGCCCTCATCTGGGACAGCTTGGTTTCCAATTCATGAATTTCCGCCTCCAGCATGAAGCTTTCTTCTCGCAGCTCCTTGGAACGGCGGCTCTCTCTATTGTCATGGATTGTAGAAATTGCCGTCTCTAACCCAGCCCTTTTGGTATTGAATATTTCAATGTCGCTCAGCGCGTGGTCCCTCTCATCCACTTGGTGAGCGAGTATCTCGCGTTCCTCCTCTCGCAGTTTTAGCAGGTCATAAATCGACTTGAAGATACCCTCCCTTGCAGCCCGGAGCCCTATCTGCTTTTGTGCTGGTTGCCGAATCGGCACCGTTGAAGCTCCTCGAGGGCTGTTAGCGTCGGATATAGATGTGTTATAGCTTCCATTAGAGGCACCATCGTCCACTTGCTGGCCGCTGAGGCCCGCGGAAAGACCCTCGCTTTGGGCATCGATCAGAACCTGCAGATTACGTTGGATATGCCTTGCTTGCCGGTCAACGAAGAGAAGAGGATCTTGGTGGTAACTAGACGCTCTAAGAGGCAAGGATACTAAGGATTTGTTTATGTTCTGCGGGAGAAGGGTTGACATTATTCTTATGATGATGGCTGTAAACACCGCCGTTTCCAGCTGGTCAGAGCTACCAGAGCGTTCCGTGCGATAGCAATGGGATCCTGGATATTCCCTTCCGGCAGTAGGGTAGAAGATAGGCGACAATTAAGAAGAATCAGCCATCACCAGTCCACATGCCGCCTGTTCATCACGCGCCTTCGTCGACCTTCCATCGCGGGTCACGTGCGCGGTCTAGGGCCTTCTGCAGGAACCACGGGAACCTTTCGACAGCTCGCATCCGCCAGGCCTCCGTTGACGTGTTGCTCTCTCTCTCTCTCTCTCTGTGTCATCACCTCTTCTTCTCTTTATACTGCATTCACCTTCTTTTCCGCATTTCCCATCTATACTTGTTGTGCTGTTGCTTTCTGGCTTCTGCACTTAACTGAGGCTCTCTCACATAACAGCTGTGGTAGCTAGCTCCATCGAAGCTGTCGCCTCATCCTCTTCCGAGCCATCATCCATCCATCCTTTTCAGCTGGTCGTGCAACAAGGCCTTCCTTGAATAATGGTTGGGCTTGCTTCGGCCGCTGGCCTTGTCGGGTTCCTCTCAGAGCCCGATGCGGAACTGAGAGTCTTCGCTTTGAAGACGCTCGATTCTCAGATCGACCTCCTTTGGACAGAGGTGGTGGATGCCATCCCTCAAATGTTTGTTTTGTGTCCCTGTGCTGTTCTGCACCCTCCACGCATCATAATCGCGCTGGAAGAAAAATCTTTATCATGTTGAAGCTAACTTCGTAATGTCCAGAGAGGCACTTTACGAAGATGAATCCTTCCCGGAACGCGGTCTTGCCGCCCTAGTGGCTGCGAAGGTCTACTACCACCTTCAAGAATATAACGAGAGCATGGTATTCGCTCTAGGAGCTGGGAAGCTGTTTGACTTGGATAATGGTGGCGAGTTTGAGGAGACGATCATTGGTATGCCCCTCTAGCCCCCCGGTAAATTGCGAGTCGGATAGCATTCTCACATAATATCCTTTTAGCAAAATGTGTCGACACTTTTATCTCGCTCTCAGCTGCTCAACGCCCTGCCGCAGGCGACCAGCCTCCTAATCTCAATACAGCCTTCCCCACATCAGCTGAGGGTGCTACCAGCACCTCTGCGAGCCTGACTTCCCCGATCACACCTTTTTCACAGTCGGCCTTGCCATCAAAGTCACTTTTGTCTCGACAAGAAGTTCCAGGATTGGATGCAGCTTATCCAGGAGGTGAGGATGCCAGCGTAAAACAGGCCGAGACTCCTCTGGTTCTCAAGAGTGGAGTTCAACGCCAGTTACAAGCTGTTATCGAGCGCTTGTTCGACCAGTGCTTCCTCCAGAAACGCTATCGCCAAGTAATCGGGATTGCTATCGAGGCCAAGAACTTGGATGTCCTTCGAAGAGCCATCATTCGAGCCAGTGAAGACGAGAAGACACAGAACGGCGAATCGCGCCGAAGTGAAGAGCTCATGGAATACGTGCTGGATATTTGCATGGGCATTGTCCAGGAGCGAGGTTTCCGTAATGAGGTATGTTAATCTCCGGTGTCTTATTCTCGTGTTTAAAAGTTAATTAGCGTTTCCTAGATCCTCAAACTCATCCTCGACCTCCTCAACGAGATCCCTGCCCCTGACTATTTCTCAATCGCCAAATGCGTGGTATACCTTAATGAGCACTCCATGGCCTCCGTCATTCTTCGCCAGCTGGTAGAAAAGGGCGATGCTCGGTCCCTTGCGGTCGCCTATCAGATTTCGTTCGATCTTTACGACAACAGCACACAGGAGTTTCTCCAAAAAGTTCGCCAGGAAATAGCCGAGCTTGTGCCTGAGAAGGATTCCCAAGAGAAGGATACCGCTGAAGGTGATCAGGAAGAGCCAAATGAGTCTGACCCCTTGCTCGAGAACCAGTCTAGCTCTGTCGGCGCCAATAACGATTCGAAGCTTTCCGCCGAGGCAGAAACCGCATTCAAAAATATTCTTGACATTCTTGATGGCTTGAAGACAATTCAACTGAACCTAGAGTTCCTCTATCGGAATAACAAGGCGGATATAGCTATCTTGAACAAGGTTCGCGATAGTCTGGAAGCTCGCAACTCGATATTCCACACTGCCGTTACTCTTTCAAATGCCTTCATGCACGCTGGGACAACCCACGACAAGTTCTTCCGCGACAACCTGGAGTGGCTCGGAAAGGCTGTCAACTGGTCTAAGTTCACAGCTACGGCCGCTCTTGGCGTTATCCATCGTGGCAATCTGAGCCAGGGCCAGAGGCTTCTGCAACCATATCTCCCTCGTGAGCATATCGCTGGCGTTGGGGGATCGGGCTCTGTTTATAGCCAAGGTGGTTCCCTGTACGCATTCGGTTTGATTTACGCCAATCACGGCGGAATGGCCGTTGATCTCATCCGCGATCACTTCAAAAAGGCCACGGAAGAAGTTGTTCAACATGGTGGTGCCTTAGGTCTCGGTGTTGCTGGCATGGCGACAGGTGATGAGGGTATCTACGAAGATCTACGAAATGTCCTCTACTCCGATTCAGCCCTCAACGGTGAAGCCGTTGGTCTTGCCATGGGATTGGTTATGTTGGGCACTGGTAACATGAAGATACTCGAAGATATGATTCAATATGCCCATGAAACACAGCACGAGAAGATCGTTCGAGGCTTGGCCATGGGTATGGCGTTAATCATGTATGGCCGTCAGGAAGCTGCCGATGAACTGATCAACGGCCTCTTGGGTGATCCTGATCCAACTCTCCGCTATGGTGGTATTATGACCATCGCTCTTGCCTATTGCGGTACTAGCAGCAACAAGGCCGTTCGCAAGCTCCTTCACGTTGCGGTGAGCGATGTGAACGATGACGTCCGACGTATTGCTGTTCTCAGCTTGGGTTTCATCTTGTTCAGAAAGCACCAGAGCGTGCCCCGCATGGTGGAATTACTCTCTGAATCATACAACCCTCATGTTCGGTATGGTGCGGCAATGGCTCTTGGTATCTCATGTGCTGGAACCGGTCTTGATGAAGCAATCGACCTTCTTGAGCCAATGCTCAAGGACTCGACTGATTTCGTGAGGCAGGGAGCTCTGATTTCCCTAGCTATGGTTTTGGTACAGCAGAACGAGGCTATGAATCCTCGAGTTAGCTCGCTGCGCAAAGCTATGATGAAGATGATTGGTGACAGACACGAGGATGCTATGGCCAAGTTTGGCTGTGCCGTTGCTCTCGGTATTATTGATGCCGGCGGTCGTAACTGCACGATCAGCCTCCAGACGCAGACGGGTAACCTTAACATGCCCGGCATCGTTGGCGCCGCTGTGTTTATCCAGTACTGGTACTGGTTCCCGCTCACTCATTTCCTCTCGCTCAGCTTTACCCCGACTTCCGTGATTGGTGTGGACCAGAAGCTTGAAGTGCCGTTTTTCAAATTCCACAGCAACACAAGGCCAAGCCTCTTCGATTATCCTCCGGAGCAGCAAGTCAAAACTGAGGAAGCGCCGGAGAAAGTCAAGACCGCTGTTTTGTCTACCACTGCCCAGGCTAAACGACGTGCACAGCGCCGAGAGAAGCTACAACGAAGAGAGAGTATGGACATCGACCAGACTCCCACAACTCCCAAGGTGTCGGATCAGCTGCCAGACAAGATGGATACTGAAGAGGGCACGGCTAAGGGTGACGAGGAAGTGAAGGAGGGTGACAAGGAAGCCGTCGAGGGCCAAAAGAAGAAGGTTGAGCGGGAGAAGGTTGGATATGAGCTTGAGAACATGTCAAGGGTACTTCCCGCTCAACTCAAATATCTTACATTCCCTGACCCACGGTATGAGCCTGTTAAACGAGTATGTATTCTTTGTCTCTCCTCTCGCAACATTTATATGATCAAAAATACGCTAACTGTGCTTGCAAAGCCCACTGGAGGAGTCGTCGTCGTGCTAGATAAGACACCAGAGGAGCCCAGAGAAACCATTGAAATGAGAGCTAGTAAAGAGGCTAAGCAGCCTGCAGCCAACCCAGATAATTTCCAGGACCGCCTCCAAGCTGCGATTAATGCGGGCGCTTTCGAGACACCTGAACCTGCCGGTCGTACACGTGTGGCCCCAGGGTCTGTCTCGACACCAGGAGCTGCAGCAGCAGCAGGAGTGCTAACCGCCGTGGATGAAGACGAGGAAGGCGGAGACGAAGCGCCTGTTCCAGATGATTTCGAGTACGAGACGGATGAAGCAGAGGAGTAGAGAGGATGGCTGAAGCATGTGCAACTTTAGCACTGGCTGTATTACTAGATTAATCGTGGATCTATATCTTGATACGGCAGTAGGTAGATACTGCATAGCATCTTGGAATGTTTATTTTGCAAGCGCATGTATTACATCGTTTCCGTACATCATCATCTGCATCTTACCTACACTGTCTACAGAGCAACTGCCACTTTGACTTCCGAGTATTTTCACATGTGCCAGCGCAATCCATCAGGTGGAAACTCAAAAGTCGACTCGTCCTGAGATCACCAGTCACGTGGGTGCCCTCAGCCTCGGTACCTGCCTAATGCGGCAGGCCTGCAGAAGGGCCTACAGACCAATCAGCAGCCGTTGTTTGGAAAGCCTCGGTGCCTGACACGTGAGTGTGATTGGACTATGCATCCTGAAAGGCCTAATAGAGGTATTATTAGTGTACTCTGTAGTACTACCTAGTAACTCAGTAATTAGTAGTTGCAGTAGTGTAATAGACAATATATAACAGCTAATGCTAGTAGTACCAGGGTTGTGCTGCATCATAATCCGAGTGATGATTAAGGGCATAACTGGCATGTGAAAAGCACCGCAGTGCCACTACAACTAGCAGCACTGGGTGAATCTCTATCCCACTGGCACATTCTAATTGTTGTAACACACCGAGGAACCAGTCTTCCAAACACACTTACTACACTTGCATCTATCCTCCGGGTCTCGCGACCTGTTTTAGGCCCCGTTGTCCGAAACCCAATATCCACCACTGTATTCTTATAATACCTACTCCATACCCACATCCTCTTCTTCCTCTTCCTTCTCTTCCTACCCCAGATTATTCTTCCTCCTCGCCCCATATTTTTGTCTGTCTTGGTATGTGACGTCTACTCTGTCTCCTCTAGTTGAAGTCCCTCATTCTAATCTTCGGCCTTAGATAAGTCGCCGAGTTGTCCTTCACCATGTCCGAGACCTTCTCCAAGGACGATGTAGCGTCGCATAGCAAGCCCGACAACCTCTGGGTTATCATCGACGACGATGTATATGATTTAACGAAATTCCAAGACGAACATCCAGGTGTGTTTATTTGAGCCCGAAATGTTTCCCATGTGATACTGACGTCAATGCGACAGGTGGAAAAAAGAGTATGAATCCTTTCTTCTTTGACTGTTTCGTATCCGCCGGGAAGGTGGTGAAGACTAATTCCTGATGATCTAGTTCTTGCGCGAGTTGCCGGGAAAGATGCGTCGAAGCAGTTCTGGAAGTATCACAACGAGGGCATCCTGAAGAAATACAAGGCACAGCTGCAAATTGGCTCGTTAGACTCCAAGAAGGCGGTGGCGGCAACCTCCGCTCCAGCCGAGAAGGTCGCCTTAAAGCCTCACGCTGCGCCAGTCGATGTTTCCTCTGCGAAGTCTGCAGAGCCTCAGGAGCCTTTCGGTGACTTGATCCCCTTCGCAGATCCCTCTTGGTACCAAGGTGTAAGTTTTTTCTTTTCATCATTTTCAACGGAGACCGTCGTGACGTGACGTGACTGGACTGTGTACGGTACGAGCTAACATCTTTGTGATCGCGCAATAGTATCACTCCCCCTACTACAACCAGACCCATGCGGCCCTCCGCGCAGAGGCCCGGCAATGGGTCGAGTCCGAGATCGAGCCCTATGTGACCGAGTGGGATGAGGGCAAGGAGGTTCCTGCTCGTATTTACAAACAAATGGGTGAGAGGGGCTACCTTGCTGGTTTACTGGGCGGCAAGTATCCTATCAACCACACCCCATACCGGGTTCAATCCGTGGCCCCCGAAAACTGGGATCTCTTCCACGAGATGCTCCTTACCGATGAAATATCCCGCGCTGGCAGCGGTGGTCTTGTCTGGAACTTGATCGGTGGCTTCGGTATTGGCTGCCCTCCGCTGGTGAGGTACGGGAAGAAGGAGCTTGTGGACAGAATCCTACCTGGCATCCTCGCTGGCGACAAGCGCATTTGTCTTGCCATCACCGAGCCTGATGCTGGTAGCGATGTTGCCAACCTTACCTGCGAAGCCAAGCTAACCCCCGATGGCAAGCATTACATCGTCAATGGCGAGAAGAAGTGGATTACCAACGGTATCTGGTCCGACTATTTTACCACTGCTGTTCGTACTGGCGAGTCCGGAATGAACGGTGTCAGTGTTCTGCTTATTGAGAGGGAGTTTGGTGGTGTCAAGACCCGACGCATGGATTGTCAGGGTGTCTGGAGCAGCGGTACGACATACGTTACTTTTGAGGACGTCAAGGTCCCTGTGGAGAACCTCATTGGAAAGGAAAACCAGGGCTTCAAGGGTAAGTTTGGCTCCCCACTTAGTATTTTACTTTTCCTCCTTCGAGTTGTACTCTTTTTTTTTGTAAATGGACCCTAAACCTTGTCCCCACAGTTATCATGACCAACTTCAACCACGAGCGAATTGGAATCATCATCCAATCTCTCCGATTCGCCCGTGTCTGCTACGAGGAATCCGTGAAATATGCCAACAAGCGCAAGACCTTTGGCCAAAAGCTCATCAACCACCCAGTCATCCGCATGAAGCTAGCACATATGGCTCGCCAGATCGAGGCCAGCTACAACTGGCTGGAGAACGTCGTCTACCAGTGCCAATCTATGGAGGAGACTGAAGCCATGCTTAAGCTGGGCGGAGCTATTGCCAGTCTCAAGGCCCAGTCGACAACCACTTTTGAATTCTGTGCCCGTGAAGCCAGTCAGATCTTCGGTGGTTTAAGTTACAGCCGTGGCGGACAGGGTGGGAAGGTCGAGAGACTCTATCGGGACGTTCGTGCGTACGCTATCCCCGGTGGAAGTGAGGAGATCATGCTGGATCTCAGTATGCGCCAGAGTCTTCGTGTGCATCAAATGTTTGGCATGAAGCTCTAGGCTTCTTTCACTTCCTTGCTTGCTTTGACGATATTCCCGCCCTCTGGAGTAAATAGAGACCACCTACGTATTTTCTTCGATATAATGTACCATATTTTGGAAACCAAATTGTATCCATATTTGTTCTTTAACGAAAATTGTAGCAGAAAATATATAACTCCAAGATCCATCAATAATACATCTGAAAGGAGACATTTCAGCGAAAAACCAGGCTTAATTTCTGCCGGATATGCTGCGGCACCGCATTCAGACCAACCGCGCAGCCATCTTCGCTCCAAATGAACCTCGCCTTCGAAGCTTCTCCCCCGAAAAACGAGCGCCACATCCTTCTTCACTGACAGGTTGTTATGTGTTAGCTGCCTGAATTCTGGCTGCGTGCGTGATACTTTTTTTTTCACACTTCCATCAGAAACCCTTTTCCTTTCAGATCCCGACGTCTCTTCGCCTGACGGACTCGGCGAAGGACCGAACCGCTTCTCGACATTCGAAGAAACATATCTACTACCACCTACATAGGCAGACCCTTTCCAACGACACTACATACTCAATCGCCATTCACCCCCTAATACCCTTCTTCCTTCATTCTCAGTCCAACTTCATCACCTATCGCCCCCCTTCACCCAAAGACTCAGTGCCCTTTCCCATAACATCGCCTTATTTGTGAACGCGCATCGGACACAGCTACACTCTTTCCTCCCGCTAGATAGATCCGTTTGGTACGATGTCCAGAAACTTGCTAGACCAGGACTTTGGGTCCGAAGAGGAGGATGACGACTTTAATCCCGCGCCTGCAGATGAATCTGAAAACGAGGACGCAAATCAGAGCAAGGTTGGTTTCCATTTAGTGTTTTTTCTTTGAATTTCTAATTACGATTCCGGTAATGGGGTGCTGACATGCAGGGGAAAGGGTCGCGGTCGCGATGATGAAGACGATGACGACGACGATGACGATGTCAGGGGTGGAGGTAGGACTCAGCGTCGCGACTACAGTGATGATGAGGGACAAGACAAACGCGGCGGAGAGGATGAGGGAGATGATGCGGATGGCGACGATGCCGGCGGTGACGACGACGACGATGATGATGGTTTAGAAGATGGGGACGAGGAAGGCGATGAAGATGATGACGATGAGGATGCTGTTTCGGTGGGTGCCTTGGCCTGATTTACCCTATATTTTTCTATATCAACTACAACGACAGGAAACGCTGACGGGGTTTGCCGTCCTTTTGTTTTACAGGGTCGTCCACGAAAGCGCATGAGGAGGAGGCCCGGGGTCCACTCTTTCTTCGAGGAGGAGGCCGGTGTTGATGAAGATGAAGACGAGGCCGAAGATGAAGAAGACGAGTTGGCAGAGTTTGGTGGGGAGATGCACCCGGACGACATGGATGCTCTTCCCGTTGGAGCTGAAACGGATGACCGTCGACACCGTCAACTTGATCGCCAGCGCGAACTCGAGGCTAGTATGGATGCTGAGAAGCAGGCGCAATTGCTGAAAGAGCGTTACGGAAGGAATCGCGCCGCTGCCTCCGATGCAGTTGTCGTTCCGAAGCGGCTGCTACTTCCCAGCGTCGATGACCCGAGTATTTGGGGTGTCCGTTGCAAGGCCGGCAAGGAACGCGAAGTCGTCTTTGCTATTCAGAAGCGTATCGAAGAGCGGCCACCTGGTTCTCGAAATCCCATCAAGATTATATCCGCCTTCGAGCGTGGGGGTGCGATGAGTGGCTACATCTACGTCGAAGCGCGCAGACAGGCCGATGTCATGGATGCTTTACAGGATATGTCGAACGTTTACCCTAGGACAAAGATGATTTTGGTCCCCGTAAGGGAGATGCCAGATTTGCTTCGCGTGCAGAAGTCGGAAGAGCTCAACCCTGGCGGTTGGGTTCGCATCAAGCGTGGCAAATACCAAGGAGATCTAGCTCAGATAGAGGAGGTAGAGACGAACGGTCTGGCTGTGACTGTTCGTTTGGTGCCCCGACTTGACTACGGCCTGAACGAGGATACTGGTGCTCCTGTAGTCGACCCGAAGCGCAAGCGACCCGGGACCAATGCTGCTGTTGCGCGACCACCACAGCGTCTTTTCAGTGAGGCAGAAGCTAAGAAGAAGCACAGCAAGTACTTGTCCGCTACATCTGGTCTAGGCGGGAAGTCTTGGAGTTACCTTGGTGAGACTTACTTCGAAGGTTTCTTGATCAAGGATATGAAGGTTCAGCATCTTATTACCAAGAGTGTCAACCCACGCCTCGAGGAGGTAACAATGTTTGCAAGGGGAGCTGAGGACGGCACTTCGAATCTCGACCTTGCTTCTCTTGCTGAAACACTGAAGAACTCAACAGCTGAAGATTCATATCTTCCAGGGGATCCCGTTGAAGTGTTTAAAGGCGAGCAGCAGGGTTTAGTTGGGCGCACCAGTTCCACCCGCGGAGATATTGTCACTATCCAGGTTACAGAAGGCGATTTGACAGGCCAAATGATTGAAGCCCCTGTTAAAACTCTCCGCAAACGCTTCAGGGAGGGCGACCATGTAAAGGTCATTGGTGGAAGTAGATATCAAGATGAGCTTGGTATGGTCGTGCAAGTCAAAGACGATACAGTCACCCTTCTCAGCGACATGAGCATGCAAGAGATCACTGTCTTCAGCAAGGATCTTCGATTGTCCGCTGAGACTGGCGTGGATGGTAAACTCGGAATGTTCGATGTTCACGATCTCGTGCAACTAGAGTAGGTTTACAACAAAACACCCCCTTCTTTCTTTTCTCTCTTTGGTTTTTCCTTCTCTTATCTTGACTAACATTGTTTTAGTGCCGCGACTGTTGCTTGTATTGTCAAGGTTGACCGTGAGTCTTTGCGAGTTTTGGATCAGAATGGCTCTATTCGCACCATTCTTCCTAGTCAAGTCACCAACAAAATCACCCCTCGTCGAGACGCTGTGGCTACTGATAGAAATGGTGCTGAAATTCGGCATGGAGACACGGTGAGAGAGGTATACGGCGAACAAAGGAACGGAGTGATCCTTCACATTCACCGCTCGTTCCTTTTCTTGCATAACAAAGCGCAAGCTGAAAACTCGGGTATTACTGTGGTGCGCACAACCAATGTTGTCACAGTGTCCGCTAAAGGTGGAAGGTCGACGGGCCCTGATCTCTCGAAGATGAACCCAGCGATGATGACAAACGGTGCTCCAGGTGGCATGATGGCACCTCCAGCGTCGAGGAATGTTGGACGGGATCGATTGATCGGGAAGACCGTCATGGTCAAGAAAGGACCTTTCAAGGGTCTTGTTGGTATCGTAAAAGACACAACAGACGTACAGGCACGGGTAGAGCTTCATTCCAAGAACAAGCTTGTGACAATACCCAAAGAGCTTTTAGTGGCCAAGGACCCTGTTACTGGCCAGACACTCGATATGTCTCGTGGCAAAGGAGGACCGCGTGTCCCTCACGGTGCCTCTGCAGCTCCCCCGTCTGGCTGGCAAGGCGGCCGCACACCAGTGGCCTCCCTTGATTCCTCCAGGACACCAGCCTGGGGTGGGGCAGCTTCGTCTAGGAGTAAGTGTTTCCTCTTTCTGCAATTATTTTCAGCCCGGCACATCTAACCAAGAAACTCTTAGCTCCTGCCTGGGGTGGCCTTGGCTCTCGTACACCGGCCTGGAAAGCAGATGGATCACGAACATCCAACCCTTACGACGGCAGTCGGACAGCCTACGGAGGCGCCGGGTCACGCACACCTGCCTGGAACGCAGGCGCGAGAACACCATATGGCGGCGGCTCTGGATCTAGCGACTTCGATGCTTTCGCCGCTGGGTCTAGGACTCCCGCATGGGGAGCAGCTAATTCGGGCAATCGAACCCCAGCATGGTCCCATGGTGGATCAACAAGTAGCGGCAGCAA
The DNA here is from genome assembly GCA_027569145.1 of Aspergillus funiculosus. Taxonomy (NCBI): domain Eukaryota; kingdom Fungi; phylum Ascomycota; class Eurotiomycetes; order Eurotiales; family Aspergillaceae; genus Aspergillus; species Aspergillus funiculosus. The sequence goes on from JAPDEN010000007.1 coordinate 84,025, forward strand.
AGAGTCCCGTGGCTACGATGCGCCTACCCCTGGAGCTGCCTACTCTGCACCTACTCCTGGCGCATACGGCAGCGCCCCAACACCCGGTGTATCAGCGCCTACGCCTGGAGCCTGGGCGGATAGTGCGCCGACGCCTGGAGCGTTCAACGCGCCAACTCCAGGTGGTCCGTCAAGGAGAGCGTACGATGCACCCACGCCTGCTGATTTTGATAGCCGTCCATATGATGCGCCCACTCCAGCAATGGGAGGCATGGCTGCTACCCCAGGAGCGGGTGCATATGGCGATGGAGACGATGGTGGGCCGCGTTACGAAGAGGGAACACCGAGTCCTTGAAATGTCACATTAAAAGGGAGGGAGGGAGGTGGGTGGGTGGGAGTTGTTAAGCATCAACCTTCAAAAAATTCCAGGCGTATCCATTTATTTATTTCCACTTCATGTTTTCGCCTCCTTTTTCTTTTTCTTTTTTTAACACCTCCACCCGCTTATCTTCTTGCATGCTTTACAAACAGGCGTGATTAATCAATCAACTACCATTAGTACAGTGTATTATTTATTTATTCTGCATGTAGGGAAATTCATCAATTGAGATCAATAGACATTAGACACTGATCATTTTAAAACTTCCTATCACAAACACTTGATTAAGATATATATATATATATTTTTTTCGTATTTATCGTACAGCATGCCGAAAGTCAACATATCCATTGACCAATTGATCTATTCAAGATACTGCTCGATTGATTCTTTACTAGGTAGTGTGTTCTGTAGTCTGTTCCCTGAGGCGATGAAACAGTACCTGCTTTGGGATTTAGTACCTAGTACCTTGACATATGTAGGTAGTACATAAGATGAAATGTTGAGTTTGGGGGGATTTGGTATGACTAGAGTAACCAAGTGATGTGACATATTGGTATATACTGGATACTCCATGGAGATAGATACACTAGGTAGTTATTTGGGGTGCAATTGGTAGGTTTCTCCAGGTGTATAAGAATAAGGTATTCAATGGCGTTGAAGTATTTTCTCTGTCTTCTTTCATTTCTTCTAGGATGAGAAACGAAGTAAATAGGTATTTATTAAAACATCAATGGGAAAGAAATTAATCATTGTGGCAATCTGCCCTCTGGTGTTTTCTTATTTCTGGATTGTCCAGATCAGACTCTCCCACATTTGAGGCTCTTTTCTTTTTCTATATCGTGGACGATGACAAGGGGAAACATCGTAATATGGTGAAGAGATGGAGAAGACGATGGGAGAAACAGAAAAAAGACAAATGTTTATATTGAGTCCTGACCAAGAAGATGTGGGCTGAAAACACAGCCGTGCAACGAAGATGCAATCAATCCGTATGGATTTAAGGAGGCACAGCTCGCGCCAACACGCGAATGTTATCCACAAGCCCCTTTACTAAGTCTTCGTACTGATTTTTCGGGTCTCCTGCCATGGCTAAATGACCTTGACGGCGGACTTCAGCGGCTGATACTTCAATTTCCAATTCGTGCTCGAAGTCACCTTTGGCGGAAGGCTGTAATGAAGAAGGTAACAAAAGACATGGTTAGGACTGAACATAACAGAGGATTCATTATACGTATAAAGGATATATGGCTTACCTCAGACCTGGCGACTTGAGTCAGATCGACCTGATACGCCAAGTGCCGATAGCTCATTCTATCTTTATTGCGGTCACTGCTACCCCGGCCGGTGTCTGCCAAAGGGAGGTGTTGGAAATCGCCATCATAGGTCATTTCCAGGTTGACGCTGATCCGCCAATCCACACAGGTGCGGGGGCTATGGACGTCTAGATCGGCAACTCGACATTTGACAATCTTGGCCAAAACTTCTCCTGTGCGTTGATCGACTGTTACGCGTACTTTGGGCTTGTGTCTGGGGTTGAGGTTCTGCCTGATCACGGGAGGAAGCTCTGAAGGTGATACCTCATAGAATGTATCACGTTCCTTTTTGTGGGCGTAGGACAGCGGAATCCTTCCAGGATTTGCTTGAGGCATAGACGCCTTCACAGCCTCATTGAGGAAATTGTTCATTGCTCGATGTTGTGCCTGTGCAGTTTTAGCTCCAGTTATAACACAGTGCTGAATTTAATCGACTTGCATCCAACTCAGGGATGGCAAAAAAAAAAAAAAAGACGTGGAATAATAAGGACCTACTTGTGACATATTGCTTTCAAACGAAGTTCGGAAGCGAGGATTGTCCCGATTAATAACACTTTCTGTTAGTATCGGTAGTTGGAGTCTTTCGCCCCGGTCGAGATCCACCAACTGTCCGAGCTTCGCCTCGACTTCGATAATTGCACCCTGACCAGCGGCGACTGAGCCTGCGGGCCCAGCCATGGCATCATTTCTGAGAACCACATGCTGGAATAAAAAGTCGCAAACCAATTTGGTGACTTCCTCGTGAGGGATGTATCCGGTTATGGAGGGCTCCCATGGTCCTAGACTCTTCAATTGGGGCGCCTCGGGTTGCTGCATGGTGGGCGGGGGTTGGCCATTTACGGCCGGGCTTTCTTTCTTGATTTTTGCAGGCGAAGAGGCCTGCGAGGAGGCTTGTTCGCGTACATACCAGGGGTTCTGAGACGTGTTTCTGAGGTGTTTCGGGATAGGAGGAATTTGATTCGGTATCGGCGGACATCTTCCGTGGTTGCGAGCTGATCTTTGGGCGTAGATTGGCGGCTCGTTGTAGCGCCTTCGTTTCCGTTTGGGGGACTGCGGACTGGATGTTGTTGGTCTTGATTCCGGCACGAAAGTAGCCTTCGACGGCAGTGAATTCTCCTGTTTCATGGTGGGGGAGGTAGTATTTGCTACCAGCCCCTGAGAAGATGGGGAGCTGTTCGCCTGCGGGATTGTAGCTGCTGGAATAGGATGAGAAACTTGCGTAGTATAGGATCGGTTGTTTTTCAACGTGGTACCATTTTGCATAAGACTGGCTTGTAGTGGAGCCGCTTGGTCGCTATGTCCTGCCACGCTCTGTCGTCGGGAGCCCGGAACAAAAGCTGTTTTAGGACTAACACTTTCTTCGGATCTCCTTCGATCGGATGCAACCGAGGGATGCCGGGTGGTTTGATCTAGCGGTCTAGAATTATGGCGCGCAGCGCGAGGCACAGCAGTCGGCGACACGTGCATTTGCACATCCTGACCGACCCAGGGACTGGAAGCACGGTTTGAGAGAGAGTCATGGCCGGAGGACTGAGGACGAGCGGACGAAGGGGGCGAGTGATGGCGTGGAGCAGCAATCGAGCCTCGAGGCGTTCCAGGAAGCGAGCCCTGTGCTGGGGTGGGGAATTGTTGGGACGGATAAGGCTGTGGCGCGACCGCGGGGGGGCTCTCTCTAGGAGGGAATGAGTGAGAGGAGGAGGAATAAGGGGTTAAAACAGACTGGATGGATTGTGAGCGCTGATTAGAGAGAGGCGACTGTTGCTGCTGCGATTGCAGTTGCTGAGGGGGGTTATAGGCGACAGGAGTAGTAAATGAGTCACGCGCAGATGAAGAGCTGTAGGGACCAGGAGGAGGGGGACTGGGAGCGCGCTGGGACTGTGCGCCTGTTGAGTTCAACGATGACGAGGGACGATACTGGTAAGGCGACTGAAGCGAGCCGTAGGAGGAGGACCGTTCCGGAGATGTATGAGTGCGCTGGAGCGGCGGAGGTTGCTGCGGAGGCCCAGCTGGATATGCAGAGGGATAGGAAGAGGAAGAAGAGGATGACGGGAGCTGGTCGTGAGAAGGATAGATAGAGTCGGATGGTTTGCGGGAGGTTTGCGACGGCGATCGATGGGAAGGAGGCGATGGAGGACGACGCGCAGAGCCTGCGGCATCGCTGTTCATAATTGTGCGCAAATCCATGGCGACCTAATTGTGCTATTTCTCCGAAGGACCTGTTGGGGATGGGATGAATTGGAGTCTAAAAGAGTTCAATAATCACTCCCTTCCACCACAACACCCCAAATCGGACGACGGGGGTTAAGTTGGTGCCTACCAAGGACGAGGACGAGGACGAGGAAGGGGGAGAAGAGATGAACAAGACATTTAGGGGAGAGAAAAGGGGGGAGAGGGAGAGAGAGGGATGGGTTGAGATGAAGATGATGAGTTACAAGGAGGAGGGAAGAGAAAAAGAAGTTGAAGTTGGCAGATTCGGAAAGGGTTGATTGGCGGGAGCTGCCAGTGACCAAGAAGATAATATACTACAAACTACGTCGCAACCATGGAGTTCTGGAGTTCTGGATGAAGCTGTTATGATCGAGATGATGATTGTCATTGCATGTTGCCATCTGAAGCTCAGCGATGATACAAGTGAAAGACGTGGTTTCATCCACCCCAGTTACTACTACAAGTACTGCTTACTGCTCGGAGCACCCAGCTTTGCCTCGAGATTACACGCGGTGTCGGGTGGATATCCAGGGTCGACGGAGCTTCTACAGTCGCAGGGGACGCAGACAGCAGAAGATCCCTTGCCACAAAGCGTCAATAATGCAGACTCGTCAGACTCAGAATTCAGAACATCGTGCGTTTTGCAGCAAAACAGAAATTCGCCCTTTTTATATTCTTTTTTTTTTTTAGTGTCACGTGAGCGTTCTGGTTATGCCGGTTAAGCTACACCGCCTACTGACCGCCTTCAGCCATAGGCACCTCAGGCTGCAACGGCATCGCCAGCATTGTGTGTTTTGAGTCAACCAGCTGTCGGTATAGACGCAGGAAGAAAACTTCGGAATCACTAGCAGTCTATTGTTATCTCTTCAACAGCGGTGGATCTGAATAAAAGACCCTTTCGGTCCTAAATTAAGCAGCAGCGCATAAACTTTAGAACTTCACGTGCCACCAGGTACAGAAAGCTTCCTCAAGCAGTTAATATATGATCAAAGTATACTCTGTAAAAAGTACAGTAAAACAAGTCAGCCAGAAGTAATAACGGGAGTCTTACCGATGGGCCTTGAAGATCATCGTCATCATCGGCGGGCTGGTGAAACGCAGCTGTTAAGGAAGCCTATCCTGATCGACAGTCGCCATTTGGCCTCAACCTCAACTGTACAACCAACTTCTCTCCCTCCAGCTTCCACGTCTCTTTCTGCGTGCTCCTTTCTCCCTCCAGTCCGCAGTGAACTCAGGTAATGAACCACAGCGCAAAATATCCTCCTGACTATGCGATCAATTCGATACTAACTCTTCTCTCCCATCAGTATGCTCGATTTGCCGCCCTGAAATGCGCCCGCTGATGACCGATCCCGCATCTGAATAGCCTCCCGTCCTCTCACTGCCCATAAAGAGCTCTCTGAAAGCAGGACATATATAGAAAAGAAAAGAAGGAGAAAAATTAGATCACAAGTTCTACTCCGACTCTTCCACCCATTTTGCGCCCAACAGAGCCATCGATTGTGTGACGCGAATCCTCTCCTCCACAGACAGTGAGAAGAAGTCATATCCAAAAGTGCGCTACAGGAAATCGTGGCTCCACAGCCACAGGGTCCATCATGATTGTCGATAAAGAGGATAGAGAGGCCGCCTCGTCGCCTGCCATACATAACGTCCCTCTCAATGACCTTGAATCTGGCATCGATCGCAGAAACCAGGCCCCCTTTCTGCCCTGGGCCACCACTTCGAACGGCCTATCAGTTACGGACATATTCTTCGATCCTTCAAAGCTGTCTCCGCTGGTCCAGCACTTCTATGACCACTGGCAGGATTATCTAGAGGCCTTTTTCACCAGACTGGCCATCGCCATCACTCCAAGCTATTGGCAACACTTGGTTGGCGGCGTACAGCCTCCACAGACGAAGCTTCACGCAATTGCCGCACTGGACGGGCTTCGAGGCTGGGCCTGTTTGCTGGTCTTCAACTTCCACTTTCTCTTCACCTACACCTGGAAGGTTGCCATCGGTTGGGGGTTTAACAATGACAATTTCCACTTCTACCAACTCCCCATCGTTCACGTCCTTGTCTCTGGGCATATCATGGTTGCCATTTTCTTCGTAATCTCGGGTTACGTGCTCTCCTACAAGCCGCTCAAGACGATCCGCAACCGGTCTTGGGACGATACCTTCACCGTATTGGCGTCTTCAACGTTTCGACGAGGTCTCCGCTTGTATGTGCCCTCCATTGTCGGCATCTTGCTGGTCCTGATTGCCGTGCGTCTGGGCGTGTATAACTATTCGCAAAAGGTCCTCTATGAGGGCCACACTATCTTAGGCACCAACGAGCAGCACCCGCCAATAATGCCCAAGTCTTTCTGGAAACAGTTTTGGGACTGCTATGCCACGGTTGCGCGCCTTATGAACCCCTTCGACTGGGGTCTCTACTACAACAACTACAACCCCCATCTGTGGACCATCCCCGTCGAGTTTCGCAGCTCCATTGTCCTCTTCCTCACCATCCTTGCCACCTCGCGCCTAAAGACGGTCGTGCGCGTTTCCCTTGTTAGCGCCCTAGTATGGTTCTGCATGCGCTGGGGCCGCTGGGACGTTGTCCTTTTCCTAGCCGGCATGCTAATGGCCGAAGCGGATCTGATCCAGGGACTATGGGAACGCCCAGCTGAGGAAGAAGGCGAGAAGGAGAAGAGAACATGGAGCCGCCATAGCCCATTCAAACAACAGGCCTTCTCCCGCCTCTCTTCTCCTAAGCGCTGGATCGCCCTCTTCATTCTCGGCCTTTACCTAGGCTCAACCCCAAACACCGGCTACAAATACACCCCCTTCTTCATGTGGACCTGGACCATCACCCCAAAAACATACCCGGAACCACACCGCTTCCCGCAAACCCTCGGCGCCATCATGATCGTCTACAGCATCAACCACTCCAAAGACATCCAGAAACTATTCATAAACCCGCTCTCGCAGTATCTTGGCAAAATCTCCTTTGCCTTTTACATCGTCCACGGCCCCATCCTCCACTCTCTAGGCTACTCTCTCATGCCCAACATCTGGAAAATCACAGGCAAGGACACCGATTTCCAGTACTGTCTAGGCTTCTTCGTTGGCTGGCTCATCTGCCTTCCCGTCTCTCTCTGGGCTGGCGATCTCTTCTGGCGCATGGTCGACATCCCAAGTGTGGATCTTGCCCGGTGGATTGAAAGTAAGGTTGTCACAAAGGCTGTAGTACGTGGGAATGTGAAATCAACTTTGAATTTGGCCGTTCACTGAAATAGTTTCATCTCCTTGTTCTATTTTTCTTCTTCTTCTTCTTCTTCTTCTTCTGCTGACTTACATTACTACTTCGAAACTGACTTTCCTTGTCTTTCATTAATCATTCCCTCTGGATCAAGGGACTGACTGTATGTGACATTTAGCGGGCGTTAAACTTGTCGACTTTCGCTACGATGGCTTTTTTTTGTATCTTTACTTTCTTTCTTTTGTTTTGCTTTGCTTTGCTTTGCTTTGCTCTGTAACAATCCTACCATATTATATCTTGTCATAGCTTGTGTGGAATTTCCACTTACTACAAGTCGGCGTGAGTTTGGAGATGCTGGAATCCGCTCTTCATTCATTCGTATGCTCATACCGTACCATACCCGTCCATACTAAGTGACAACCCCGAAGACACTCTAGGTACATAGTAATTGTGTAATACCAACTCTTTCCTGCGTTAACCTCGTAAAAGATCGGTATAAAGGCGAAAGAGAAAGAGGTAAAAGAGGAAGGGGACATTGCCCTTAAAAAAAAGAAAAAGAAATGAGGTGGAATGAAATAGGCAAAGGGGGTGAAAGTAGAAGACGCAGCCAAAAGTGTAAAGAACACAGATGGAGAAAAGAGGATAAAGGGAAGAGTTTGTCGTATGCATCTAATACATGATTTGATAGCACTTTTTCATAAAGCAACTCCCCAAAGCCCCCGGCCTCCACAGACGCCTAGCCAATCACGGGAATGGCCGGAATTTATGTTGCCTCCCTGAGGTGACCAGCTAATGTTCGAAACTTCGTAGTCGCATTGCCAGGCAGCGGCGGGCCATCGCTCCGTCGTTGTGGAAGTGGCACCGGGATTCTGGACAACAGGTGGTACAGGGGGGTTATTTTGTTGGTTAATAAGGTCCCATAGAAGGACACAGCAGTCATCAGCGCCAGAGGCGAGGACCCCACGTCGATTTGGTGACCACTCGACACAATTCAACGGGGCTGAATGTCCTTTGAGCTCTAGAAGCGCTTGGCCGGGCTGGCGGACATCCAACACACGAACAATGTTGGAATCCTGAGAAAACGTCGCCAAAAGATGGGCGTCATGAGGTGATGCTGGATAAATTAGTTTTACATTGGCCGATGTACCCTAGCTTTACTGACTTACCAGTGATCCGCAAAAGGGGTGGTGGCCATGCTGCAGCTGGCGTGGAAGGGCTGCCATTGCCGGGGCTTATCACTAAATGGTCAGAAATCCAGGATTAGCATTTACCAGTCCAAGGGGAAAATTGTGAAAGCTTACGCTTCTCAGTCTTCTCCGTCGGCTCATAGATAATCGTGCTGTGTTCCAAGCTGCGTAGGTCAAACATGCGCACGCTACCATCGGCGCCACAGCTAACGAACACATCGACGCTGTTGGCACAGAATCGTACGTCATACACCTCCTTGTCATGTGCAATTAGTTGAGTTTTGGCCGTGAGAGTAGGGATATCCCAGATCGTGCAGGTCGTATCAATGCTCGACGTGATGATCAAGCTCGGAGAAATTGTGTTCCAATCCAGCGAAGTAATAGGAGCAGTGTGCTCGGGCGACTTGGAGTTGGACAGCAACGCCAAAGGCGAGAGTTTCGCCGTAGGATTGTCCCTTTGATTTTGGGGCCGTGTGATGGAATTGGAGCTCTGTACAGGCTGCGAGTTTGGGAGGGACCATAACCGGAGATGATCTCCCGACGTTGCTAAAAGATCGGTGGATTGCTTCTGGGACGATGGCGGTTCCCAGAGAATACGAGTGACGGGGTATGAGTGCGTTGCCTCGGCGGTCTTGACGTATTCGAGTTTGACCTCCCCGGCTGCGGCATCGGGAGTATCGGGGTCAGGTTGGGTTAGATGGGTGTCAACAATTTGTATCTGTGCGAGTCAGAATTCAGCTAGATGCGGACGCGGTTGATTGACGGGGCCAATTCTTACATAGTTATGGTGATCTTCCAGATAGCTTCCAAGGGCAATTTTACCGCCCAAGGAGCCCGAGTTCCCAGAAATCGGCCATTTACACCAGTCTACGGCGTAGATGGGCCAGGGTGTAATATAATTACTGTTTGTTGGGGTATTGGTTTCCGAACCGTTGAATGACAGCATCCCCTGGTGTATGATGGGATCATTGAGAAGGTCTCCAGAGGGGCGGATATCCGCCAAACCGAGGGGAGAATATTTGGCACCTTGGGGGGTCGGCGGCTGGTACCCTGCCCCAGGCGATGATCCGGGGGGTTTATATTTCTGTTGTTCAAACCCAGCAGGGCTCGACCTGGAATATGTGTGAGAATTGGGCACGTTGGAACGAGGGGTCGAGGACTGCGGTTGTGATTGGGGCTGTTGCTGCAGCTGCGTGGACACCTGGGGGAGGGTAGGGAGGACAGAAGGGGCTGTATTGACCGACACAGCTGGCGGACGGTTAGCATTTCCTGGCTGAAGCGCTCCTGGAAGCGCTCCGCCCACTCCACCATTTCCACCCCCATACTGACTAGGCTGGGAGTTTGATGGATGGATATTTATGGATGGGAGGTGGGTATCAGGACTCGTCGGATATTCATGAGAGACGGGCTGTCGCGGCAGGTTGCCAGCTGTCATACCCCCAGACGGAATGTGAAGCTCTTCCGGCTGACGACCATAGACGGTTGCCCGTCGAGAGTCGTAGGGTTGCGCGGGGTTTGACATGTCGACGTTCACTTATAGAAGGGGGATGAGGAGGAGGGGGTGTGGAGGAACGAGAGTGCGAGACGTCGAACGTTGGTTCAACTGCGCAACAGGAGAATCTTCACAGCGCAACCCCGTCCTGATCGACACTCAATGAGAGGCGCTATGAAAGGAGACTTCTCAGAGCTCGATAGGTTCTGGGGAAACTCCTCTCCCTGGGGCTGGGGCGGGCAGAAAGCGGGAAGGGCGTGGGAGCTGCTGGAGCTGCAGCAGAAGGGAGTGGAGCGGGGGTCTGGGTCATGCCAAACGAGCGACTTGCGTGGACTCAGTAAAACATGTTGGAGCTCGGGGGGACCTTTTGAAACAACGGCGAATGGCCTCTATAGGGAGCGTAGGAGAGACAGGGGGAGAAGGAAGGGAGAATCACGATAATTGTTTGTAGTCGAGGGAGAAAAGGAAGAACTACTTCTACATTGGTTAATTAGTAGGATCTCTTGCGAGGACGCCGGAACAGGCCAAGGCAGCAAGGCAGTAAGGCAGTAAGGCAGCAGCACGACGCTGCTGACTCATCTAGCCGGGCTGTCTGAGACTGTACCAGTACGGTATTATTTACATTACCGGATGCAGCCTCAGGCCCCACGGCTCCCGAGTACCTGAAAGGCGTCCTGCCGTCATCCTCGGCTGCTTTTGTGCAACTGCTTAAGGCTGATTCTTCTTATCCACCGGCTTTTTCGTTTCTTGTCTCCCTTTCTTATTTCTTTGTCTGGTCTCGATATACTACCTGCTTATCTTTTACCCATGTGTCCGCGTCTCGTGGTGACCGTCCTCTAGTCCAACCCTATAGCTCCGTCGTGGTGCGCTTCCCCCCCCCCCTCCTTCGCGCGTTCCCCGCGATGGCTTCAGATCGCATATCCCCGCCCTCGGGCTTACTTCTCCTGCCACCCCCTCCATCACTCTCCATCGACCAGTTCAAGACAGCATACGAACCAATTTTATCCGCGGTTTACACCAGACTCTCGCATGTTCTCAATCGCACCGATCGCATTGCCTCTCTAGACATAGCTCTCTCACTTCCTGGTCTTCGGTCTCCGTCATGCCAGCCCCCCGCGAGGGCCTTTGCAAGCCTTCAGTGTGTCCTGGAGCATATTTATACGCTTATTGGGTTGGTCTGCATCGAGAGAAATATTGAGATGGACGCGCCCGGAGGCATCGACTCGCGAGTCATCTTACTAGACTTCGATTCTGTTCGAAGCTCGCCAACAACCCCTAGAGATTCAGTTCCAGTCATCGCGCAGAGTGGTCCCATTGTCGACTTGCAAACATTAGCCAGTTCGGGGCGCTTATGGGATAATATATTCTATCCGGATACACCGCTGGGGCAGGACCTATCCGTGGCCTTCAACAGGTTTTACTCGTTGACCAAAGATCCTCATGGCGGCTCTCCGCAAGCGATCCCAGGCGTGCCTCACTGGACACCCTCAAGTTCACTCTTGACCCACGGAGAGGGAGGCGAGCCCGTCTCACATTATTCCGTCGTTGTTGGGGGCACTTTTGATCATTTTCACATCGGACACAAACTTCTCGTCACAGCCACCGTATTGGCCTTGCAACCTACCGGGACAGGCAACCTCAATCAAGAGAGAATCATCACTATCGGGGTGACGGGGGATGAAATGTTGAAGAATAAAAAGTATGCTCAATTTCTGGAGAGCTGGGAAGACCGGTGTCGGAGCACAGGTGCCTTCGTGACCTCGATCATGGACTTTGGGCCCCCCGACCCGAGCGCATCACATACTGAGCGAATTTCCCGACCTGGCCCCAATGGGAAAGCCATTGTCATGAAGATTCGGCCGGGGATAACCTTGAAACTGGTGCAGATATCAGACCCGTTTGGGCCGACAATCACCGAGGAGAACTTTAGCGCTCTGGTTGTTTCGAAAGAGACTCGCTCGGGAGGTGTTGCTGTCAATGAAGAGCGAGCGAAACGAGGGTTCAAGAAGCTGGTAATATTTGAAGTTGACGTCTTGCATTCCGAGGAGGCAGCGCGGGGGCAGGTTGACAACTTTGCATCTAAAATAAGCAGCACGGATATCAGACGACGACAAATGGAACTGGCAATGATATAGCTGTCCCCGGTCGATAATACCTACAATAATAATAATCATCCTCTGAGTTGAGTGTCTTGCATGCTGTGTATGAGTTGGTCGTTCAATGTCGTGTCATGTATATAGCGAGTGTCATACCTGGAACCTGGTGCTGTTTTTCTTTGGGTTGAAACAGCAAAGGGAGAGTGATAGACATGGTAAATAGATAGATCGAAGTGCATACGTATGCGCTGTCCCCATTGTGTATTAATTGTTATTATCATCTGCATTGGCTTTTGACTCTTGGGTCCTGAAGCTGGAGACATGCATGCAGCAGGGCAGAGAGTGGGAATCCAGGAGAAATTCTATAAAACTCTATTATTTAGTAACATTGTCTGCTGCTGGGAATTAATTTCAAAGAAGGATGATGATCTCACCTGGCCTGTAGTTGGAGACAACCATTGGAAACGAAGCCTCGAACGATCTTATTCCAGCCGGTGTTTGGGGATGCGCTGAGGGGAGACTTTGAATCCTCGCTCTGCAGCCATCCTTTCTCTCACACCACACGATGCTCTTTGCAGTCTCCCACGCAATGCGATTGTTTGGGTAATTCTATTCTACTTGCTCATCATCATGAATTATTCTAATCCATTTTTTTCCCCTTCCCTTCCCCCCCCCCCCCCCACCCTTCCTCTTCGTCTCCTGGGTCCGAGGGGCAACAGGCCATCAACACAAACAACAGTATCATTAATTAGCCTCTCAAGCCAGTCACAGAAGCAATCTACGCCTAGCAGCTATAGGACATCATGATTCGCTTCCTTCAGCGGGGTTTCGTGCAGTAGTCGAGGGCGTCTGCACGTATCTCACCGTCATGTCGCATCCTTTTCCCTGGTCCTGGTCTTCCCAGCCGCTCTCTCATACATCCTGCTCCTCCTCCTCCTCTTCCTCGTCTTTCTTCTTCTTCTTCTGCTGCTACAGCTACTAGTACTTTACTGTACAGAGTCGGAGTAGGTCCTCCTCATTCTATTCCCCGCTCGTCTCGTCTTCGACTACCATAGACAGCACATCATCCAACCAACCCCCTCCCCTCTTCCCCCCCTCCTTTCCACACACACACACACACACACACACACACACCCCTGGCCAATCCAACTGTCGCTCTCTCTACCAATCCTTCTTCCTTCGCTGCAACTTGTCCTGCAGGTTCGCGCTGGATATCCGCATGCTGTTTCAATCATGTGACTTATGTGTGCCAGCGTTCGTCCAATGTTCGTGCGTCGGTTGGTTCAGAAGATCGCGTTCTTTGGGGAAGGGGGGGGGGGGGGAAGCATTGTAGATGTTGGCGGTGATCCTCGTCAACCTAGTTGACGGGATTGTCGATGTGGGACGTTCTAAATCTTGTCAGACATGTCGACTTCCTGCAGGGGCCGTGTGCCTGTGGCCCGCCGTCTGCCCTGCTGCAGTCGATACAGAGACAGCACTCTCTGCTGTATCTCTCGAATGAGTGTGTGCAAGACAGAGGGAGACACAAACTGAGATGATTGACTGTGAGGGAGGGAGAGAACGAGAGAGAGAGACAGAGAGAGAGGCGGGGGCTGCAGGCAAGATGTATCACTTCTTTAATATATATTTTAGAGAAGAAGATAATTTTTTTTCTTCTTTCTTTTTCTCCTTCTCGTTTTACTACTTATGTCGTCTGCGTTCCCTTTTTTTCTCCTCTACTTCTTATTCTTCTTCTTCTTGTGCTGCTGTTACTCCTCCTCCTCCAACTAATGCCCTGCAGTCTTCCGTCACTTCTTTGCTTATTCCACCCTCAATTCCTTCTTATTTCTACCCCGACTTGCCCCCCTATCTTTCCTTCTGCTGCATCGTGAGACTTCTCAAGCTGGGTGGGCTTTTCAACCTTCATCCCTCACCCTTTCAGTCGCTTTGGTTTCCATGTGGTTGCGAGTGGCCCAAGTAGCCGGACACGCGGCTGCCACGCTGTGCGAAAACCATGTCAGAAAAACCGCGACAAATCGAGGACTTGGCAGACGAGTTGCTCAGTGATATTCTCTCCTTCCTCCTGGGCGCGGAGCATCTATCAAACACCCCTTCCCCTGTGAACCCGCAGGATCTGTCGCCCGGGCTCAATGGGCGCCCGCAAGTCCACGTATACGGTGAGAAATCAGAACTGGACCGGTTTCGACTCGTTTGCAGGCGCTTCCTCCGAATTAGCACGCCGCGCAAGTTCCCGCGCTTCGTCCTCCGGTTTTCGTTGAAGGGCTTCCAGAGGCTAGAGGAGCTTCTGCGCATGCAGCTGGCCTGTCATGTCAGACATTTCACGTACATGGTGCGACCCTTCTACCAAGGAAGCGGTAACCGTCTCTTGAGCACTTCAAAAACAAGCAGCCCCCGCTAGGACTGGGCTCGAAAGTTGGGGAACAAGAAGTGACTAACGCGCTCGTCTAGGCTGGTCGCATACCCTGAACGGGGTTGATTCGAACGATATTCCAGCCGCCCATGTGCATAAAACCCGCCTTCAGGACCAAACGTATATCATTGATAGTAACCATGATCTGGTGCTGCTAAAACGCGCTATCGCCGCCTTTTCGTCCTTGCAACAGGTCAAACTGCTCCGGCTGCAGGACGGCGCAGATGAAGAGTTACTCGACTACATACAAGACCATTCGCTGGAGGGGGCGTTAAGCATGGACTGGGAGCCAGCTTGCACCCGAGCTGTCACAACCCTGGGCGTGTCTCTACTCGCGTCCAGCTGTACCTCTGTGCGGTTTATCGGACCGCAAATTAGCCCCGAATCGACGGTCAGACTGCTTCGGACCCCATCCGACACTCTATCAGCTTTGGGAGCTCGATTGACGTCGCTAGATGTCACCTTCCACTCCAAAATGAACCTAACACGGCAAATGGAAGCCCTCTCCGGCGTCTTCCACGACTTTTTCCTTGCTGCAAAGAACCTTACCGCCATACACCTCGGCTTTGCAGCCAACGCCCCTCTAGATCTTGCGCTCGAACAAATCTTCCACGGCGTTCAGTGGAAAAGACTCCGCACCCTGAGCGTCCAGGGCTGGCACCTAGGGTCCGACGAAATAATCTCCCTCGTCCGACGGCACCGCCAACAGCTGTACGACATCCGTCTCGTCAGCATTTACCTACGCGAGGGAGATCTCTGGCGCGATGTACTATCCGTCCTCCACAACGAAATGGATCAGATAGAACGCCTCGACCTGCGCGACATCAATTACGCTAATCAAATCAACACACACACCTCCACAAACGGTCACGTCAACGGCAACGGCAACAGCGCAGTAGGACTCCCGCTCTCCTTAATCGTGCACCCTACTACTAGTAGTACCATTAGTACTCCGTCTGACCCACGACCACACCCCCCCGATGTCCCTGTTCGCCATGCGATCCTCAACACAGATTACCTCCCCTTCGTCTCACGGGGGAGTACACGCCGCTCATTCCAAGCCTCCACACTAGAAAACCTGAGAACTCTTACCGTAGACGACCTCGGTGACGACGGACTCAGTGTGAAACATGAGCAGAGGGTATTCTGGGAGGCGTGGGTTTTGTCTGGTCCACGAGACTAACAACACACACATATATATATATCTATATATATTCGAGATAAGGGAAAAAAATAATAGGAAAAAAGGGAGGTTTATATAGCGTCACTGTTTACTTTTTGTTTTTCTTTATTTCTTTCTTTTGCTTTCTGTCTTTGTCTTGTTGGAGGAGCAGAGATCTACTCCTGGACTGGACCTATCTATTAGATACTACCTAGGTAGCAACAGTTTGCCAGGAGAGAGTCCAAGATGATGGATAGAGGTTAGGAGACAATGGCATTGTTTAATGACTTAACCACCTATTCTCAGCGCTACACGAGCACATACCTACAACATACCTACACTAGGTACCTAGGTAGGATGTACTACAGTCTGGTCCGTTAAGAAAAGAAGAAAGATAATCGAGTCATGCATCAGTAATAAACCCCGGAACAGTCATGGTATGAATAAGTAAGATGGGGGAACATGGATATATGTGTGTATAAACAGAAGAAAATATGGCATAAACAAGATGGGGAAAGGGGAGAGAAAAAAAAAATCTATATATCAACTAGTCGTGTTTCCCGCTCACCGCGCACGTTGAGGGATCCAGATACCCCCCCGAAAGGGTTCTATTCATATTCTGGAAGAGTAGGAATAAATAAATAAGTAAAAAAAAAAAAAGAAACTGTACTTAAGTCCTCAGTATGAATAGAGGGGAGAGGGAAAAAAAATGGGAAAATAAAAATATAAAAAGTCCCATTCATCCAGCATTAGCAAGCGTACCCTGATCTACAGGAACAATCACAGCTGACGCGGCACCAGAGCTCGGCGGTTTCGCGTTGCGTTCTCGTAAGCGACGACCCTCCATCAGACCGCGTAGTCCACGCTTCTGCAGCCCGATCACGCTGCTTAGATCGCCCGTCCAGACCTCGTGTTCGCCGTGCGTGCCACGACGGCGACGAGCAGCGGCAGTGGTGGTGGTGTTGGTAGCCGACACGCCGTGCCCCGCCGAGAATTCAGAGTCAGAGTGGTCGTAGCTAGTCAAGGAGGCGGAGGAGGTGCTTGCGTTACTGGTGGAGTCGTCGCGATCTCGATCGACTTTTGCGCTGCGCTGGCGGCGGGTGAAGATGTTGGTGTTGATGCGGAGGGGAATGCCGCGTGAGCCCATGGCGCCTCCTGCGCTACTCGCGACGGAGACGCCCGAGGTGCCACCGTGTTCAGTGTCGGAGGAGTCGGAATTTAGACGGCTGTCGTTGAGGGTATTGGAGCTTGGGGCGTTTGCGCGTTCGCCTGCGGCGTGCACGCCATTCAGGGCTTCGAGGGTGCCACCTGGTCCGCTGGTGAAGCCGGTGCCTCTGCCGCCACCGGCGGCCATGGCTGCCGCGTTGAAGACGGCGGCGGCGTTTCGTCCGTCGAGGACTTGGTGGAGGCGCTCGACTGTGGCTTCGAGCAGGCCGTCTATCTGGTAAGGGCGGGCGAGTTGGAGTAAAGAGCAGAGGATCTGCGGTGTGCAAAGTTGGGATCCGGCCGGCGGGAGGGAGGAGGTGTAGAAGTAGTAAACGAGGACTTGAAGGGTAAGAAGTGTGTGGGGGAGGTAAAGGACGCGAGGCCGCGCAGTGGGGGGTAAGCTGTGGGCAGAAGGAAGTTCGAGGTTTGCTAAAAGGGACTTGGATGGGTTCGAGCCATTGCTGGCAAGGGTGGTGGCATTGGAGTAGGTGCTACCATGGTCTAGAGATGGGGTTATTGTGATGCTTGAATTACGACTTGGATATGCCTGCACAGCAGCGGGCCTTAGGGTCGCCGAATCTGAAGTCGTATCAGAGGATTCTCGAAGGAGTTGGATGAAGTAGGGACCCCATCTGCGGCTCAGAATGCGGGAATTCACTGGGATCCTCTCTCCACCCACAGCCTGGAGCTCCATATCAGCCATCTCGGGGAGTGACTGGGCTAGTCTGCCCAGTTCGTCCGATGCCGTGGAGAATGGCCGCCCGCCAGATGTGAGCCGACTCAGCTTCTGCTGTAACGATGCTGGAACCGATGGCGCACTGTGGGATGTGTATCCAGAGGTTGGTGAGGTCCTGCACGGGTTGTTGTAGAGCCCGAATGCCTCGAGCTCGACCAAACAAAGGTGAGTAAAATTAATGCGACGATGGTTGTAGTCCTCCACGAGACTGCGCTTCCGATGCCCAAGAATGACAAATGTGTTCCTTCTCGCCCACAGGACACCGCGATTCCAACCACCATGGCCAAACACAGATCCACCAGCATCGATTCGGCCCCAGGTCAGGCTCTTCAAGTCCAGCGCCCAGAGCGCGTATTCTTGCTTGGACGAGGTAAGGTAGGTGCCGCTCACGACAAAATGTCCGTTGATAACGCCTCCATTCGGGAATCGCAAACCAGGAGGCGAAGCTTGGCTCAGCATGGGCTTCTCAATCAGACGACCGTCCGGCAAGCGAATCTGGAGTTCAAGTTTGACATCCAAGAAATTGTAATTGGAATATATCAGCATCGGACATCCTGCGTTTTCCGGTTCCTCAATGGGCTCTTGAGCTTCCCTATCGACAGAGGCCGATCCAATATCCGAGACCTTCATGCCAACCAATGGCGCAACAACGCTGCGATACGCGCCACAGCTTCTTCCAAGTGGGCTCGTATTCGTCCACTTTAAGCTCCGAAGGTTAAACACACTGATCTGCTCAATATAGTGGTTTGTGCTATCCTGGCCTCCTACCACCACCATCTCCGCACCGCCAAAGCCATCGATATCCACTCCGATCGAGCCCTGATGGGGATTCGCAGATGCCGGGTTATGGTGAATCGCAGAGAGAGGAGCGGTGGCGGAGGTGAAGTAGGCGCTGGAAGGGAGGATGGTGGCACAATGGGCATATCGTCCCTGTGGGGAGTCGGCAGCGGGCACTCGGGTCCATGATCGAGAGGGGACGTCAAAGATGTGAATATCAGACATGACAACCACCTCGGGCTGCGACTCGTTTCCGCCGGAGCCACCGTTTGTCGATTCCTTCGGCGAGTTTGGAATGGGAGACATGCCGCCATAACACACCAGCTTGTTATCACCCAGAGCACAAACACTGTGGAAATATCGCGGGCGGGGGACATCGCCGGTGGCTTCGATCTTCGACCAGTGACGCCGTATCAAGTCCAGCTCGTAAACATCCGACGTCAAATGCGGGCGGCTTTTAGATAGAATACGACCACCGAAGACATACAGCTTATCCCCAAGAATAGTGGTGGTTGCCCCGACGAGAGGAGGTGGCTCGCGACCTGAGGTGCGGCGGACATTACACACAAGACCTGACAGGTTGATGGGACCCGAAGTCGAAGGCGGCGGCGCAGTGGCTCCTGGAGAAATCCCTGAATGGGGATGCTCCTCTCTGGAAGTATCCAAAAGACCCAGACTCGACTGGCTTCTGGACATCATTTTGGCGGTAGTGAGAGCCCAAGTGAGGCAGCCAAATTATCGCAGGTGTATCCCCGCTGTCTTTGGGGGGGGGGGGGAAATCGTAGGGCGCACGAGAAAACGGCCTGGTGATATGGATCGTGTCGGTAGGTGTTGACCTGTAAATTCCAGTAGTATCTCCCTCAGCTCTTCTCTTCCTGTCTCTGTCTCTCTTTCTCTCTCAACAGCTTATCACGGAGCACGACGCTAGAAAAATCTCGAATCGACAGGGGAGCATTACAGTCATACAGAGTAGAACTGCGGCAACCCGAGCCCCCGACGGCACATAAGACAGTTCGAACTAGGCAGAGGAGGATAGAAATATAAGAAAGAAAAAGACCTTTTGTCGCAACAGGCGGTTTGGCCAGATCAGGGGGTGGTGTGGAAGAGGAGAAGGACGAAGGACGACAGACACTTTGCTTTGGTGTTGGTGGTGGCTTCGTTTCCCCGCCGCTACGCTCCGTTCCGAGAAGTCGATAATAGTAATAATGATAATAATAATAACAATAGGAAAAATGGGAATAATGGGAATAGTAGTAATGTTCAGTTCATGTTCCTTTATTTCCTCAATGCCTACTCCCAAGTAGTCTCGCAAGGGATGTCTTCCAACCACTCGTCCCAGAAGCCTGCCTTCTAGCCACCGAGTTTAGAGGATACTTTATGCTCTGCAACAAGAGTGGCTTTTCTGAATACCGTGCAGAGACATCCCTTTTCCCCATATTTATGTATGTATGAAGACTAAGACAAACTGAGCAAAAGAGAGAAACAGGGACATTTATCTGTAATAAGAGGCTTTGATAATGGATAAATGTCTGCTGCAAGGAACCGTCAGGAGTCTCAGGATAGACATCTGCAGCCTTTTCAAGGAATTGGGCTATAAGTAGTTGCAGGTCCCAACTTGCATGACCGCTGGGTTTATTATTATTCTTAATTTCAGTTGCATTGTCGTCTCTCCTCTTTTTCTCTAGGTGCTGTCACTAGGCAAGTAGACTACTGTCTGCGCGATCCTTCCATGCTCCAAGTTGCATGTCTCTGGCTTGTTTCTCCGCATCGCCTCATGCAGGGTGACAGACTTGGTCGACGTGGTGCTTGGTTCGACGTGGTGCGTCTTGTTTGCTTGCTTGCTACGTCGCCATCTCAGTGAATACCTGAAAGCAATAAATAGTATCCGGGCCCCCGCAGGTATAGCCATGGGTCAGTTACAGTACTGCAGTGGTTATGGTTACGTGTTTCGAGAAAAGATAATCTGAATCGTTGTATCATAAAGGTATCAAAAGCTAACAAAACTAGTGCCATGAGATTTCATTCCCTTTTGCTTTTCCCAAAAGCGTTTATCCAGCGCTATACAATCAATGATCACAGTTTAGTACTCCTCCTTGGAACCGTTAGTCGGAAGGTGGTTAAATGGGATCAAGCCATAATTTACTCCTTCTTGAGGGTGGTGAAGCGCAGGTAACTATGGCAATCGAGTTAGAACCAATTAAAAGATTCCTCAGAAAACGAAAGAGAATGAGAATGAAAAACGTACGGCTTGACAATGCGAATATCGCCAAACTTCTTCTGGGCGTCCTCAGTGGAGACGGGAGGGGGGATGACAACGTCATCGCCAGGGAGCCAGTTGATGGGGCAGGTAACACCGTGCTTGTCGGTGGTCTGGAGGGCATCGACAACACGGAGCACCTCAGCGGTGTTGCGGCCGGTGGAAGCAGGGTAGGACATGATCAGACGGATCTTCTTGCTGGGGTCAATGATGAAAACGGAGCGGATGGTCAGAGCCATGCCTGCATGTTTGTCAGTAAGGGGAGCATTTCACTGCTAATATCGGGACAATTGTACACACCCTTGGAGTCGACGTTGGTGGTGTCCTGGTAGTCAACCATGTCGTACTGGAAGGCAATCTTGCGCTCAGGGTCGGAGACGATGGGGAAAGTCAGCTTGGAGCCATTGACCTCATCGATATCCTTGATCCAGGCCTTGTGGGACTCGGTGCCATTGGCGCTCTGGCAAAACAGTTAGAAAAAAAGAGCATAATATCAACCCTGTAATGGCAGTTTTATACTCACGAGGCCGATCAGCTTGACACCACGAGCAGTGAACTCGGGCTCGAGCTTGGCGAAAGCACCCAGCTCAGTGGTGCAAATGGGGGTGAAGTCATCCTAAGCCAACAGGTCAGTGCATGTCCTTCACTTTTGGTCCAACTGCCTGTCTGACGACACAGGTAACTCACAGGGTGAGAGAAGAGGATGGCCCAGCTGTTGCCAATGTAGTCGTGGAAGGTAATGGGGCCGTTGGAGGTGTCAGCCTCGAAGTTGGGGGCAACAGAGCCGAGACGGATGCTGAGGGACATCTGGTCAGTTCAAATCCAAGAAGACGACAAAAAGAAAGCCAGTCCTATTCATTCATGCAGGAGAAGAGACACATACGGAGCAGCGCGTTCCTGAGCCATTGTGATGGGATAGTGGGGGAAAGTGAAGTATGAGGGATCCAAGGAAAACTTTAGGATGGAATTGAGGTTAGAGAAGGGGAGAAAGAGAGAAAGAGAAAATACAGAAACCAGCAGCTGGAAAGAAGACTCCTAAATACTTCAACTAAACAACATCCCCAGCTTCGACTCTCCAAATAACCCCTCCAGCTGCTTCCACCATCCCCTCCCCCTCCGATCACGCAATCTCCTCACCGCCCGCCCTGAGCCCGCTGTCATTGGCCGAGTCCCGCTGTTCGTGGCCGTTCCAGTCCTCAGGCCGCTAGGCCGCTAGCGTTCCATGGCATCATCATCGTCACCACTACGACTACTGCTGGTGGCTTAGGGGAGTGTCTAGAGCCCTCTAGAGTACCTTGAGAACTGCTAGGTACCGAGAATAGAGATGCAAATACAGACGTAAATGGTTCGCGCGCTAAACCAAGAACTACTAGTAGTAGTCTAGAGGTATAGCCCCTGCACGGAATACCGAAGCTTGGGCTCCACTGGATAAAACACCCTATCCATCAGCCCCTCAACCCCTCCCAATGTCCATCTACAGCATCTCCTTCAGCTTTCTTTGTAAAATCTCACCTCTCGATACCCCATCGGCGGGCACTCTTCCAAGTTCTCGCCTACCTAGGTACCTATATGTAAATATCGCATCCCTCCCACCCCCGTTAGTCGATTTTATTGGAGAATCGCATCGTTCGGCCGACTGCTTTGCCCTTTGCGACCAATGGAGTTTACTGCTGATGGCGCAATTTTCGCACATCTTTCGGAATAATTTCTAATCAACTTTGTGTAAAGAACCTTAGTCTTCTTCATGGGAGGGAAGAGGAAAGAAAACACTAGAAGAAGGATATGCTTTTCCGCATTGGTCTGGAGATCCTAGTACTAGTAAGGTAGTTCCCTAGTAGACGTGCTTAAATAGTTTGCAGACTGCCAGGTGGCTTCTCACTTGGCGGATTCTCGATGTCACCAGCGCTTAAGGCGCTTTCTAATAAACTTATGGTATTCTTATCATCTGCAGATGCATAAACCCACCTAAGTAGTAGCTCGTATTGAGGAGTATATATCGCCGGTTTCCACCAGCGATCACCCAGCGAGGATAAGGTCACCGGTAACGACACCGATGCGATAATTGTCCTGTCGCTACAACACTTCGGACAGCGAAACTAATGTTGGTGAATGATTTCCTAGAGAACGGTTAGGAATGACTTCAGTACAGTCTTCAGGGCTTCATACACTCGCGAATTTACTTCGTGCGCGGATTTGAGAACCGAAGAATACCAATACCCACGGAACAACTGTCAATAGAACGCCCTACTTGCTCTTAGCATGAATCGCACACCCTAGCCTTCTTTGCTTACGATTCCTCCCAGAAGACTAGATGCCCCTGGGAATCCTAGGTTCGTGAACATCGCATTGGTCACTAATGGAAAGACGCCTCCGAGAATATTCCGGCCTGCACAGGGTTAGCCTCCGATCGACTTAGGTCCATTTATCAGGTTGGGGGCCCTGGGCGTACATACAAAAAGACTGCGCAGCAATCGCCGAGCTGGCGTATCTGTGATACGTATCTGCAAGGTAGTTGAAGGTGGCTAGATAGATTGACATGATGCCTATTGTTGAACAACCAATTGCAAGTGTTGGTACAATCCAGGGGATCGATGGGTATGATGTCCACCCAAACCAGAACAGGCCGATTGGCATCAATATCGATTCGACACATGCAAAGTATAATCGCCCTTCTGGTGTGTTCGACATTTTGCCTGCCCGAGCAGCCAACTTTTCCTGGTAAATGCTGATTAAAGTTGCTATGATTGAAGCGACAGAGACAGCTATGATCAGTGGTTAGTAAAGCGCTAACTTTCGCAGTAACATTAAGGCTACTGGGTGATGAATCAATCAAACCTGAGAAAACTGCCCCATTTTGCTCAACATTAAAATGATGATTTGTCGAGAAAACAAGGGGCACAGCGCTGAACTTCAGGTACAGAATTGCCCAACTGAAAGCAACCCAAAGTGAGAAGAAAAAGACCACAGGTTCCGTCACCAGAAGATCTTGAATGGGATGTGTCAGCTTTCCGCCGTTTAAGCGCCTCTCTGCCGCCAGCGAGGTGTTAGGGAATCAGTCACTCACGGAATGGTCGATAACATGAAATTGAAATCATGTTGGCCAAGCTCTCGCGCTCCTCGTCACTTTTGACCTTCCACCGGATGCGTTGGACCTGCTGCTTTTCAGTTAAGCCATTGAACTTGAATATCACACCATAGTAACCAGCGTCTTCAAGAGACTCATAGTATTTATTCAGCGCCTTTGCCTTTCGACTTAGGAGTACACTCCCCCGAGTTTCTTTCAAGAAGAAGAAGATAATAACAAGAAAACCAGCAGCTGCAATTGCTTGCGAATAGTAAATCCAACGCCAGCTTGTGCGTTGCTGAATAAAGCCAGCAATAAGTGGACCAAGGCCTGTTCCAAAAAGGACTGAGCCCGAGAAACACGACATGGGGGTATTGCGATCTTCAGTGTGATAAATATCGCTGATGATACCTCCTACCATGGTGGAAAAGGTAGCTGTAGAAGTAGAATAAGTTAGTAATGCCTGGGCGATTATTCCATGCCAAAGAGGTACTGCTACATACATCCACCGATACCTAAGAAAAACCTCGCGATAAGTAGGCCCGCGAACGAGTTTGTAGCTCCGCAGCCAATCAGGCATACTATTTGGCTTCGTATGAGTAGTTGTCCCAAAACACCTTAAACGTATTTCTCCCAAGGGCAAATGTTCGCTAACCTGTGAAGACAAGGCCACTAGATATGAAGATCGGCCGTCTCCCATTGATTTCAGAAAAAGGAGCCAGGACCATGGGCGCGATGCTGAACCCCAAAGTGAAAAGGGTGATACCCAAATTGTAGACAACCTTGCTCACGTTCCATTTCGCTGTGAGCTCGTCAGATGGAGGAGTATATTCCCCCGCAGCGTAAGCTGACATCATAGTAACGCCGCACGATATCATAGTAATGACTGTCTTCCGGGGCTCGGACCACATGAATGGCGAAGCATACTGGGAGAGGTTTGGACATGGCGGTGGAGCGGGCTGTCCAGGTCGCGGGGCACATATTCCCACGGGTTGGGGTAAAGGAGTATCGAAGGTGAGGTATAAGTACTCAATCGGGCTTTGCGAATGACGAGATATTTCATTTATTCCCCCTCCATCCAACTCAGACTGGAAATTGGGTTTGCCGGTATCACTCATCGTGGAACCCTCAATGTGCCTGATGTCGGTGTTCTGACAGACGACCAGGTCTTCGAGTGCAGGAGCCATTACAAAGTTCTGTTTCTCAGTTCCATAGAGAGAATCGAACCGCAGGGGAAAGTAGAAAGACAAAGAAAAGGGTTTTTTCTGGTTTTGGACATCTGGAGTGAAAGGAGGGGAAAGAGACAGCATTATTCAGCTCTTAGCTCCAGCCAGAATCATACCCCAAAGCTCAGGTTGATAAACTGACTGGCGAATCCCCCGACCTTCGCTTTCCACACCATGTGCGGACGATAGATCAGCTCCCTAACCATCTCCTAGATGCGAGTTCAATAATGATAACTGGTCGAATGCATGATACAAGGGAACTATTGGAGATCTAAGTAGGTCGATGCATTCATCAGTCCAAGAGAGAGAGAGAGAGCGGCTGTAGATGCCTAACATGGGCATGTCAGTCTGCTGCGGTACTCCGTAATGCGACTAGTCTCATGCTTAGTGACGGGGCTCTCTTCTAGATTGTTCTTCTTCCAAAGACCAGGAGCAGAGTTTTGTATTGATACACTCAACTTCCTCCTAGAAACTACTCCATACGTAGTTAGGGGAGAGCGTGCTAAGAGCCTAGGCACCCGCTAATAGGTATAGTCAAGGCACGTGGAGGCATTCCAGCAAAGGCTAATCGAACATTCAATAAGCATTCAATCGAGCGTTCAAGCAAGGACCCGATCAAGCATTATCATTATATGAAGCATTACAGCATTATACCTAGGTATGAATCAAGCATCAACTCTTTGCGCCATCCCCTTGCGGCTTTTATAGTGCGCGACCGGTGTATCACGTGATATTGAGTGCCTGGGGCCCACCGCGGCAGGCTCGCGTCCAGAGCGCAGAGTCCAGACAAGCTCAACCCCGTTTCCCGACCACAAATAAAGCTTCATTTTCCCCTCGTCTGTGGCCTGGAGCTCAAGGCGTGTGTGTGTCTGGTTGTAAGTAGCTCTTTGGCGCTCTCTCTGCCCTTTCCGCCTCTTATTATCTCCACTGATCGCGTGAAAACGCGCCAAAAATGCTGTACATCATCTTATTTACAGCTTGTTCTCCTTGCGTTCGCTTTCCTTGACCCTCCCGACACATACCTGCGGCCTTGCCGTCTATCTTGCTGTGGGGAGAGCTTTAGTGACTCGCACTGCTATGTCATCTCCCTGGGCATGTCTAGATCTCTCTGTGTCTTAGTTTTCCCGCGTTCTTCTTTCTTTTCTGACTGGTTAATCTTGTCCCTCGCTTTCCTTCCATGCATGATCTCGATTCCACCTCCTCTTCTTTTGTTCTATCCCGACTTGGCTATCTAAGATACCTCGCTCCTGACATCCGCTTCCTCGCGCAGATATACCAATCGTCATTCACCAGTCATGCCTCCGAAGCGCAAGTCTGAGAGCGCGCTAGTCGCTGACGAAGCTGCTACGCCTGCAAAGAGGGTATGTACATTCGTTCCAATTCGTGACTATATTCATAAAAAATGTTCCGGAATTCGATGCAAGCCGCTGCATTGTATCAACCAGAATAAAACAATCTAAGATGCAGTCGTTTTATCCACAACAAACTCGCCTTTCTGTTACGTGGTCGCCCTGTGCATCCTCTTCATACGAAGAGTCGCCCGTCGAATTCAATGTTGCGCATGCCTCGAAATTTGCGAAAAGCTAACGTTTCACCACCTCAACAGGTTGCCCCTGATACCTCTGCTTCTCCTACTACCCCTGCCCCTCCTGCTACAGGCGACAAGAGAAAGCGAGGTCGCCCTCGCAAATACCCTGAAGGTTCAACGCCTAAACGCCCTGACGGACCTAAAAGAGGACGGGGTCGTCCTCGTAAAAACCCGTCGGCCCAAGGTGCGACTCTTCCGCTTTCCTAGGCTCATGTTTCTACAATCCTGGATATAGATACATGCTGCGTTCCCATTACAGTCATCCCCAGTAACTAACAATAGTAGACACCCCAAAGTCAACCACCCCTAAAGAAGGCAAACGTCCCGTTGGGAGGCCAAGGAAAAGCCTTTCTCAGAATGGCACCAACGATTCTACACCTCAATCCATTCGTTCAGCAGTAGATATCAAGGCAGTGGATGATAGTGGTCGATCATATTGGTTGATGAAGGCAGAGCCAGAGTCTCGTCTGGAGAAGGGAGTTGACGTGAAGTTTTCAATTGACGACTTGCGTGTAGCTAAGGAACCGGAAGCATGGGACGGTATGCTGACTTCTTCCTCTGAATGACAGCCTTGCATTGAAGGATACTAACATTGTGTTAGGAGTCCGTAACCCCTCAGGTAAGAGCTTCTGGTAAACGGCCATCCAAAGAGACATCCTTACATGGAAGCAGCACGAAACCACATGCGAAACATGAAGAAGGGCGACTATGCCTTCTTCTACCACTCTAACTGCAAAGTTCCAGGCATTGCAGGAATCATGGAGATCGTTCAAGAGCACTCGCCAGATGGTATGTCTCTGTGCTATCATTCCGCATTATAGTTTGGCTCAACTGATAGCTGATGGATCCCTGCTTTTCTAGAAAGCGCCTTCGATCCTACCCACCCTTACTACGACGAGAAGTCTAAGCGGGATGACCCCAAATGGGTCGCCGTTCATGTTGAGTTCCGAAGCAAGTTCAAGAACTTGATAACGCTAAACGAGCTCAAGTCTCATGCCGGTTCCGGCAATCCACTTAACAGCCTCCAGATGCTGAAGCAGTCCCGATTGAGTGTCTCAGCGGTTACCCCAGAGGAATGGCAATTCATCGTGGGGCTAGGAGAGGAGGAGGACGAGGATGGGGGTGAGTCGCCAGACGACTCGTCTAAGGAGAACGAGGCAGATATCAGCAAATAGAGTGTGGTCAGTCGGTTTTAAATGGGAAGTTTTAATCTGTGGTAGCATTGTTTTCGGGGTTTCAAGTCTAGCGACCTGGGGAATTTGACATGGGGTATAGCAACTCTTCATTCTGGATGTACAATCAACAATCAAGGTTTCTTTTCTGTTCTTCCTGTATCTGTATCTTGCATTTAGTACATCACCAACAAGGTACTTGCAATCACCTCGCTGGTATTTAGCTGGCCGTTCCTGGGTAGATAGATAGGCAG
Source organism: Aspergillus funiculosus (assembly GCA_027569145.1). NCBI lineage: Eukaryota > Fungi > Ascomycota > Eurotiomycetes > Eurotiales > Aspergillaceae > Aspergillus > Aspergillus funiculosus. The sequence continues at coordinate 111,765 of JAPDEN010000007.1, forward strand.
AGGGGAGTGGAGATGCGCAGAATTTATGAACCAGAGAACAATGCATTCATCATAAGCACTCCTGTTCTAGAAGCTCCTCATGAATAATGTCCTCGATTTCCATCTGCCACTTGCTTGAAGATTAAGCCTGATTATTGCCCTGGAAGAGTAAGTGTATGCGAAAGAGGGGCAAACCAGCTGTGACGAACGGCCTCCCATTCGCCCTGTGTTTATCTCAGGCGGGGAAATCCATTCAGTCGCGGCGGCAGAACCTTCGATTCACGACTCTACCTTACCTTACCCAGGTAGATTGATTCATTCTTCCCCAACTCATACTTGGAGCTCCCCTCTTCCCCTCTCTTCTCCGTTTTTCTTCTCGACTTATATTATTATCTGGATGTCCCCTTTCCCCTCCATCTCCCTCCGACTCTGTCTTCGCAGGTTTCCCTCTCATTCCCTCCCTGTCAACTCTTCTCTTCTACAGCGACAGTTTCACTCCTCTCCCCTCACAATGTCCGACATCGCTGTGCAGCTCACAGCTCCCAACGGGCGCAAGTACTCCCAGCCCATTGGTCTCTTCATCAACAATGAATTTGTTCCATCCAAGTCTGGCGAGAAGTTTGCCACCTTAAATCCTACGTGAGTGATGACTATAATGAGCTACTATTCCCCACCAAACTGCAATTGAGCTGCGGAAGGACTAATCCAAATTCCCCAGTGACGAGTCCGAGATCACTTCCGTCTATGCTGCAGGTGCAGAGGACGTTGATATTGCCGTTAAGGCTGCCCGCAAGGCGCTCAAGGATCCCTCGTGGAAGTTGCTTCCTGCAACGGATCGAGGTATCCTGATGCTGAAACTCGCTGATCTCGTCGAGCAACACAAGGAAATCCTAGCCACAATCGAGACATGGGACAATGGTGAGCTTCCATGGTCGATTTCTTGTATTTCTTTTCCGTTTTCGATGATCCTAACATTCCATAGGCAAGCCATACCAGATTTGTTTGAGTGACGACGTGTCCGAGGTCGTCAACACCATCCGGTACTGTGCCGGCTGGGCTGACAAGGTCCATGGCCAAACTATCAGCACCACCCCCGCCAAATTCGCCTACACTCTTCGTCAGCCCATTGGTGTTGTCGGCCAAATTATTCCATGGAACTTTCCTCTGGCAATGGCTGCCTGGAAGCTGGGCCCCGCTTTAGCCTGTGGTAACACGGTGGTTATGAAGCCAGCAGAACAGACTCCTCTCAGTGTTCTGTATCTTGCCAATCTTATCAAGGAAGCTGGCTTCCCCCCAGGTGTCGTCAACATCCTGAACGGCTTTGGAAGAGTTGCAGGAACTGCACTTGTGACCCATCCAGATGTGGACAAGGTCGCTTTCACCGGCTCCACCATGACCGGTAAGGAGATTATGAAGATGGCAGCTGGAACAATGAAGAATGTTACTCTTGAGACTGGTGGCAAATCACCTCTGTTGGTGTTCCCGGATGCAGACCTTGAGCAGGCTGCCAAGTGGGCACATATTGGAATCATGTACAACCAAGGCCAGGTCTGCACAGCTACCTCCCGCGTCCTGGTTCATGAGTCTGTCTATGACGAGTTTGTAAAGCTCTTCCGGGAAGCTGTGGCTACTACCAGCAAGGTTGGCGACCCATTCGAAGATGACACTTTCCAGGGACCCCAGGTCACCAAGGCTCAGTATGAGCGGGTTCTCTCGTTCATCGAGAGCGGCAAGCAGGAAGGTGCCACTTTGGTCGATGGAGGTGTTCCATACAAGAACGTGGGCGGCGGCAAGGGCTTCTTCATTGCCCCAACCATCTTCACAAACGTGACTGATGACATGCGCATCTACCGAGAGGAAGTCTTTGGGCCATTTGTTGTGATCTGCAGCTTCAAGACCGAGGAAGAAGCCGTGACTCGTGCCAATGACACAACCTACGGCCTGGGAGCTGCCGTCTTCACGAGGGATATTGAGCGCGCCCACCGCGTAGCCTCTGATATCGATGCAGGTATGGTGTGGATCAACAGCAGCAACGACAGCGATTTCCGCGTGCCGTTCGGTGGTGTCAAGCAAAGTGGTATCGGCCGTGAACTTGGTGAGGCAGGTCTGGAAGCCTATTCCCAGGTTAAGGCTGTGCATGTCAACATGGGAACTAAACTGTAGCTCCCACTCCCTCACTCTCTTTCTCCCCAGACCAAAAATAATATCCTGTACATGACTAGTTACACACATTGAATGAAACCCCCAATTTGATGACCCCTTCGCTTTAACCCCACAGTAAAAGTAGTAGGATACATAATACATAGATAGAGTGATGTGGTCATGCGGCGTGCGGCGTGCGGCATGCAGCATTGGAACCATGCGTCTGAGCCCAACTGCTGTACAACTTGCTGCACTACCACCTAGTAAGTAAGTAAGTAAGTAAGTAAGTAATAAGCCATGGATGACCGCATACCTAGATGCATAGCCAACCAGCCTTACATATCATATCACATCATAGGACCCCTTGCGGAGCAGCAGCATGTCACTACCTTCACCTCCTACCTTTACCTCCTACCTCCACCTTAGTACCTTAGTATCTTAGTACCTAGGTACTACTTAATATCGAGTCAAGGTTCTCACCGCGTCACTGCACCCTCTCTCTCACTTGCAGGAGGAGCCAGAAGCCACGAATGTATCTATATATACCTCTGTATTCTATATGTATGTGTGTTTTGCTTGCGTGTGCGTGTGCGCGTGTGCGAGCTCGACAGAATCTTGAGAAATACACAACTAGTGTCGGTACCTAGACTCCCTGTTGAGAGGATATTTCTGAAGTACCAACGGTAGGATTTGGGTGGTTTACTACGTAGTGCCTTATTAGTATTAGTAGTAGTAAACTTGTCTTGGGTTTGATGTAGGTGCTACCAGTACTGGAAGTACTGGTAGTGGTACGTAGATGTAGATGTAGATGTAGATGTAGTAGTACTTGGTGGACTATGGATATATACGTGTTTATATTGTGGAGTGTATCCTCGTATCAGGGTTATACCTTACAGTCCTAGTAGTAACTACTAGTAGTAGGTACATATCTAGATAATAGTGTCAAGTAGACTATGAATCTAGGAATTGATATGGGTTAAACATACACATACATTTTCTGGATATGCACATATGTACAACATACGAGCTACAGACTTGAACAACTTCGATAGAAACAATATACTCACAGTTGCTACTGAGATGCAGAATGTCTGCGTATCACAAGATAGTAAACGACCACACCTAGGTACTCTCAGTAGAATACTAGTAGTAGTAGTAGTAGTAGTAGTAGTAGTAGAGAGCTGTACACGGCAGAGTAAGTCGGCGTCGTGTACCGATACGAATTCGTGGCAGCTCTGGATTGGGATTCTGACATACAACAACATACATGGTGCTGGTGCATGGTGCTGGAAATGAATTATTTGTGTTTGCTACGGATTTGTTTGTGTTGTGTCCCCAAAGCACCTCTAGTATAAATGGGTGGTGGGAAATAAATGCCAATATTCTCCTCTACTACCTAGTAGTATATAGTAAGAAAGAAGTACTACTACTACTAGTTAGTAGCAGTTAGTAGTTGGTAGTAGTAGTAGTTGCGGGAAAATCTCGGACTTGTTAGCCGCTGTAGCGGATACCTTTGGGTGAGTGGGCGAGGCACCGACGGAGAGGTACCTGGTACACAGGCAGCAGACAGAAAGGAACCGGTAATCAGGTTACAGTACCTGTATGGTATTACCGATACTCAGATACTCAGATACTCCAGTCCATACTCGAGTCGTACTATACAGCACGACTAGTACTATACGTCGAGTAGGTAATAATAGACCCTGGTTATGCACCGGCAGTAGTGTGTGAGAGAGGAGGGTTAGCTGCATGTTGACCAGCTTATCATGCATGTATAATCCATGTAGATTTGTTGTCATGCATGAAGAATTGATCATGTGAGGGTGTCTATCTGTGTATTCCTCTTTTTTTATTTTCTTATGTATGGTAGCATTTACTGTGGGAGCACCAGAGGGCGTCGATTTATACATACATACGTACATCATCTACGATGTACGTACAGAGACCCGAAATCTGATAGCTTGTCTTTCTAACGGTCGGCATCGGCAGAGTCGTCTTTGAATTGGGAATTGGTTTTTTCTAATTTTCAGACCTTTCTCCTCTGGGACAAGACGGGCCTCCCTTGACGGCTTACACCGCATTTTCTTCGTTGTGCTCGCTGGGGGAAAGAGGAACAATACTCCGTAAAGGAAGCGCCCAGTCAATTCAACTAAGAGTCCTTGTTGGTGACATCGAGTGGAACATCGCAAAAAAAGAAAAAAGGGAAAAAAAAAAAAAAAAAGAAAAAAAAATATCAGGCCGTCGCCCTGTTTGCCTCCTGCAGGTACTTCACTGCTCTCCCTTGGACTTCCTTCCGGGGAACAGAAGCGCCGATTGCCTGCCCAACTCGATAATGCAGCTGATTATGCATCTGGGCCTTGCGACTGAGGCTTGAGAGTTGAGAACTCCAGCCTTGAGGTTGTGGTTGTTGTTGTTGCTGAGCTGGCACTGGGCAACTCCACGTCCCGTCTGTGGCACTGTGCTAGGCTGCTAGGCTGCTAGTTGCTGCTGGCAGTGGCCCCAGAGTCACAACCGCTTGGCAACTCTGTCTCTCTGGCCCACAACCTTGAAGCTCTCTCACCCTTTTGCTGCTTTGGTGAATAGTGATGAGCATCATTATGGCGATCACCCCAGATAGATCAAGACTGGGCTGACTGAAGTTTGAACTTTTGAAAGAGTACTGAGTAGAACCCCCCACTCCAATAAGACCAGTTCATAATCATTTTCAAAGAGTAGTTAACTAGTTACCATAATGTAAGCGCTCTGTCGGGAACTAGAGTGCGATTTGGGTTGTGAAGGATCTCAAAGCGGGCACAATCACATCCTTCGTTGGGACTGAGGAGGGCTCTACGGAGTAGGAGGTTTTTTCCATTCCCCGTCCTTCGTTAACCTGCAGATTTTACCCTATTTTTTTTTTTTAATTTTTAATCCGACACTTGAGCTCTGATTGCAAGAATACTCCGCTAATAATGATACCTAGGTAGGAATAACGATAATGTCCCTCCTTCGGTCCTGTCGAACCGTGGACAGAGACCTCACGAGGCGCCAGGAGAACGGGTGATCAATGCAGAGGATAATGCAGACTGATCGTTTAACGGCTGTATGTCAGAAGTCTGAATTCCAACTGGCAGAGATAAATAAGAAAGTAAATCAACAAACTTACACAAAGTCCGACCTGGCCGATGTGCCGTGTCACAATCCAGGGAGCTCTGAGTTCAAAAGAGTCGAGACACGATTTGGACTACGAGTAGCAGTAGAGGAGAGGTAGTAGCTGCAACTGAAACTACAAGCCTTCTCATTTGGCCCCAGAAAATAAGATGATCGTCGGATGAGATCCTATTTGCTCACAATAACTAGTTCCTTTACTCCGGAATAGCTCTCTACTGGAACAGCCCCTGTCAGACAGACAGGAAGAAGTGAGGCGTGCGTGACACGGGAAGTTTGTCCTCATCAGCAGTGCTTATTAGGTGGTAGATATATTTGATCGTCGGCATTGAAATTGGATGCATCTCAGTGTGCTGTGGAGATGGTCACAAACATACCTTGCTCTAGTCTGGAAATTAAGCAAATGGCCAGGCCCTATGCTATGCTGCCGACATGCGCGAAGCAAGTCAGTAATTAACACGTTCGAAGGAGTCGCAAGTTTGCTTATGGTGTGCATGATGGCAGACGACAGATGACAGATGACAGCTCGACTTCAAGGTTAGATTTGGTAGGGCTATACTTAGCAGGATATACCTAGTTATGACACAAGCCTATTATTATTCTGTATTGTTATTATTGTTGTTGTTCAGATGATGAAGCCGCGCCGCGTCTACAAGGTGTACCGTACATCCTGTATGTAGGTACGGAGTATATGCGTGTCAGCAAACCAGCATCGACACCCCTATTCTTACTCAAAGAACCGGTAAAGACAGAAGTCAATCAATCAAGTATCAATTAACGATGAAGGATTGGCAATTATAGGTAGATAGTTAACTTGAATACTCTGTGATATACTGTGTAAAAAGAAGAAGAAGAGAAGACCTGATCGGGTTTAGTGTGGGGGTTCGCGCTTCTTTCCCAATTTGTCACGCTTCACCTCCCCAAAAAGGCACTACAGCAAAGTGACTCGAGAACCCCTCAGAAGCTCAGATCGTTTTCCCTCCCACTATTGATTTCTACATTTTTGGCTCGTCTTGCCCCAACGGTCATCAGATACCTAGGTGCTTCTTGGTGATCGCCTCTTCGCTCTGGTCTACATACTCTTTGTCGTGGCCCTCCCTGACATCCCGCCACCAAGCAATCTCCAGGATTCGATTGAACTTGAACAAGGCCGACGGCGTCGTGATCGAAAATGTCTACAGTGTCGAAATGGACGGTCTCTGAGGTATGGCAATTGAGTTTCCTCCAATCAAATCTCAGTTGTAGAAGGCGAAATTTCTCACAGCTTTCCCTATCATTAGCCGTATATCGAGGTTTCCGGATCCTTACTCGAGGGCCCGTTCTACGACAAGGCGAAGAACCAGTTCCGCTTCGTCGATATCTCTAAACAGAAACTCTATTTTCTAGATCTCGCAGAGGGCCCTAGTTCCCTCCAAACTATCGATACAGCAGTGCCGATCGGGTAGGTAGTAACACTGACAGTACTCTGTATTCGTACATTGTACGGAGGACAGTTCATGCCGCCAAATTCCCGTCTAGCGCTGCTGGAGACTGATCGTCAAGCATACAGAGTGACGGCCAATGTTGCAAATCCCGGTGAGGATCAAAAGGATCAAATAGTTGCAGCCGCTAAGCACGGATTCGCCCTTGTGAACCGCAAGACGGGTGAGCTATCCCACATTCGTAAGCCTTGGGACGATGCAGACACGCTTCACAGGTGAGTTGAACAGTTACCTGCAGGCTCCCATGACCAGTTTAGGGTAGCAGCTCATGCGATCACTCCACCAAATCCAGGATGCGTTTCAATGACGGGGCAGTTGACAGCAAAGGCCGATTCTGGGCGGGTGCCATGAACGATTCCAATAGTGTGAAGAAGCTCGTCAACGAAGGTGTTCTGTTCCGACTGGATCCGGACTTGACATTGAATCGCATGGTCGAACAGCTGACGATCCCCAATGGCATTGGCTGGAACCTTGCCAACGACACAATGTATCTAACGGACTCACCGACTGGAAAGATCTTCGCCTTTGACTTTGATGAAGAGACCGGTGAAATTAGCAACAGGAGAGTCCACTTCGATATTGAAGACACCAAAGAGCCTGATGGGTTCGCAATTGATGCGGAAGGCTGTATTTGGAGTGCAATTTACGGTGGCGGAAAGGTAATTCGCATCTCGCCCGAAGGAAAGGTCATCGGCGAAATATCGCTTCCTACCCGAAACATAACCTGCCCAACTTTCGTTGGGACCGAGCTTTTCATCACGACGGCAGAAGACAACACCAACGACGACCAGTTCCCCGAGTCCATCCGATATGGGGGACATCTCTATCGCGTGGATGTAGGAGTTGAAGGCCAGCCGAAGAATGAATTCCAGTTGCGGCAGTAATACAACTGTAAGTGATATGAGTAGCAGAAATATAGAATAGATATATAGATAGTTATACTACAGACAGCTTGTCTTGAATTTGAAAAGCAACAGGCATTGGATATACCTCCACCGAGAAATACCCCCGGGGTAGTTCCAAGTTCCTCATATGATAATGTTGGGAAATTTTTCCCGGCTGAGCAGTTACTCCTAACTAGTACTTAGTACCTACAGAGGTACTTTTGCCAACTTCCGCGTCTCCACTGCCCGAGACATCTCAGTAGTGCATTTGATTGATGAAAATCTGTTTCATGGCTCCAGCTACTGCGTGTGTAGTATGTGGTGAACCTGGACGTACTGCGTAATTCGTACAGCTTGAGGCTGAGTAGAACTTACCTATCAGAACGAGATAGCTGAGGATATTCCAACCAAGCTCAACAACAGTACTAAGATGGTGATAGTAAAAATAATAGTAATAGTATTAATAGTAGTAATAGGATAAAATACAAGCTACCATATACTAGTATGTACTTGGATAGATACAATCCTCTGCAAGTTACCAGTAACTAAAGTTCGTTCTTCTTCCAGCAAAAAAGTTCTCCATATGTCAATAGCGGCCTGGAACTTGGACGTCTGCTCTGTTTTCCCCGTAAGACAGTGATTGAAAAAGAAAAGAAAAAGGGAAACCCAAGGAGTTAGTGTTATTGTGAAGATTGTACAGCAATGCACAGAGTACAGGGTCTCGAATGTTCGTGCGATCTAGACTTGGGAAGTACCTAGGTACTAAGTTGAAGCGTGAAGCACGGCTTCTGCTCAGACCTCTTCGTGTACATACATACATACTACCTAGGTACATACTGGTAGGTATGTACTACAGGTAATAGTTATGGTTATGCATGTATGTATATGTTAGAGTGATAGAAGGTATACTCCGAGGACGAAATTAATTGTTAGTCCAAGTTTCCATATGCAGGGATATATTTCGCCTCTCTATCTATTTTCTTTTGTACTTCGAGATGCACTGCAAATCCCAGGCTGCAGAAAGAGCAAAAACAAATCCAAAAAAAAAAGAATAGCATATCCCCGCCTTGGATGCAAAATAATAATAATAATAATAATAATAATAATAAGAAGAAGAAGAATAATACCACCTGGCAAACAATGCCATTCTCTGATCCTAGCCACTACTGTAAGTGTAGCCTCCCTGGTCGCTCCAACATCCTCCTCATCCTCATCGTAAGTTCCATTGGCCATGTGTATGGAGTACTCGAGAGTAAATTATAGAAAAAAAAAAGAGCAATGATGGCAAGGATTAACCTTCTACTACAGCACTTAATTCTAAATTTTAAATTTAATTTTTTATCAGATGCAGTGTGTTCCTGCACTGTCTCGAGCCTAATTTAATCTTGGTCCTTGGTTTCTAGGATAACACCCAAGAACAACAAATAATACACCCACAAACACAAGTACTACTACTAGTAGTACTACTAGTAGTAGTACGTAGTATAAACTGCCAAAGAAAGAAATAACTGCATACTGTAACATGCGTCAGTATCTCAAGTAGGAAAAGACAGGAATTGTTTACTGATGGGGCCAGTAAGTGACTTGGTGCCAGCACACTACTATCTAAATACCTTGGTACAAGTAGTACTGAGTAGACTGTGGTATGCATGCAGGCCAATGCAGGCTTGTGGATGTACATATTGTAAGTATTCTTACATTAGTATTCTCACTATGTACATTTTCTAGGAAAGATTTTTTGTCATGCTACTAGTATTTGTTGCATCTGCTGGCATACTACTAGACTAGTATATACTGTGTAATAGTATACGTACTTGTACTCTGACATACAGTATCATACATGATAGATACGTACTAAGCATGGAAATCCAAAACTACCTAGGTACCAAGAGACTTGGGGCGCAAGTGATATCGAGTATAACAACAAAAGAAGAGAATTGTATCGCTTACCTCGGAAGAGTCGAGATTTCGAGATTCCAAGAAGTAGGAACTCGAGGAATGGGGGATGGCACAACACACCACTTGGTCTGAGATTTAGAGATACGCGGTTAGAGCGGCACTGGGATGGGGGTTGCAAAAAGGCCTCCATACCGAGTACCGTGTGAGGTGATGAGATGGAAGAAAAAGAAACAACAGATGACACCTCGGCCGATGGAGATAAGCATGTTGCAATGGTGGATTGATCGAGGGTAATAAGAGTCATTCAGATACCTTCTGTCGAGATATATATCGCCTAACTCGGGAGTTTACTACTCCTACTACTACTACTTCTACTAGTAACCACGTAGTTACCGATGTTAGAGGCATACCTTGTCGAAGAAGCATCCTGCACGTTTGCTGCTCATCCAAAGTCCGCAACAGATAATATTATCTCTATTCCCGTGTTAGAACCACCATTGACTACTTTTAGTAGCACAAGTATGTACGTAGTATGACCCGTGAACCGCATCGCTGGGAAGTGTTAGTCGGATACTAGGAATACTAGTTAACCAATTCTTGAGAGAAGCTGCCTTGAAAAAAAGAAAAGAAATTAAAAAAAAAAAAAGGCCCGGCAAGAGCGCCAACTAATATAACCTCCCTCTCCGGTCTCACTGAGGGCTACCGACTAACTCTCCCGAATCTAGATCCTCCCATCCCTCTTGAAGTCTTAAACTGCTCAGTCTAGTAAAGTAAAACTAGTAGCCTATAGTTACCTGGAAAGATGTCAATCCGAAACCGGAAGATAGATCCGGTGCAGCACAGCAGCTCCCCTGGACTCCTGGAGGCTCGAAAGCGAATCGGTGCGGACTATGTATACAGAGCAGTACTCCAACTGAACATCCGGATTTGTGGCTAATCGGCAGATACAGAGTAATCACTGCGTACTAGCCAGCTGTGTTCTAGAGTAGTGCTTTAGCCTGTGATGTCTCGGGGTAGTCTAACTCGAACTAGAGGAAATCCACGAGGTACCTAGCACCTAGTATCTCAAAGGACGAAAGAGAAATAAGGGAAAAGAATCCTTTCCATTGAGCCAATTGAAAAAATCCTTGATCCGCCCAATTGTGAGCGGGATTTCCATACTCGCTGCAGGTGATATGTTTTTATCCTGCAGATTGTAGAGCTCACCGACCCTTTGAGCGCCAGCATACAGAGTAGAGTACAAAGTCAATATTATGTATTCTACTATACTGGTGCTCTGTACTCGTACTGAATACATGGTATTGAAGAGTCTGCGCTTGACATATCCGTTTTCTCCTTGACCTTCATTTTCTACTTTGGGGTCCAAACTACTCAAGATTCCGAATCAGTCGACAGAGATTAGAAAATCTTCTCCTACGAAGCGGGCTGGTTGAAAAGTATGGAGTACAGGTGCTTTCAACATCCAATTTCCTAGTAACTCACTGCCTTATAACTATCTAACGTCCTGATTTTGAAAGTTTGTAATCTATCCCAGATAAGTCTCCAATCATTGACCTAACGCGGTTAAGCTTACTTGTGCTCCGGATAAAGAGGTTCAGGCGACGATGTACACAATACTCGTACCTACATAGAGTCGTGCCCCTTGACTTCAAAGTTTAAACTCCAAATACTGTTGTCTCCCTAAAGTTTGCACTAGATTCATCACTTGCGACCTTAGCTCTGGAGATGTGAGTTCTAGGACAAACCTTGAGGTCCCCCCCTTATCCTGGTATATCAAAATATCCCCTCTGGGACTCTGTCAATTCTAACATTGCCACGGCTATTGCAGGGTGATTTGGATGGTCAGCAACAGCGCCTTGCGAACCTTGTTGCTTGCCTGCATCTCGATTGATGCCCAATGATGTAACAGATCCTGGGCCACTCAGAGGAAGGAAAAGCTGTTCATAAATTGGTCTTCCAGAGGAGCAAGCGCTCTTTCCACCTGAGACAGGGATCCTTACGGAGACCCTCTCCATGATTTGTTAACCTGAGCCATGCATGGTGTGAGGCTATGACTCCGTGAGTACTGGGAAGGGACTGGAGGTGACCTGGCCTGACCTGTAACTATGCCACGCAATTAAAATTTGGCAGCTGTGTTCGCATGAGTGGGGACGAAAGACACCGGAAACTTGAAAGAACGTAGCAACGGTGATCAACAACCGCACTTACTTTCGTCCGTACGGTAGTGGTAGAGGCAGCGGAGGAAGACGGAGCCGGAACTTGGATGATTGACGCTGAACTAAAAGAGGGTTAGAGTCTCTTTACTTACTTACTACTTACTAGCAACTAGAGTATGAGTCTAGTTACTAGTGTTTTGGACTTTTCAACCCTTGATTGCGCCTCCCACCTGCTCCATCGCCCGTTTTAGGGATGGGAAGTGAAGCGTGCTGCCCACATTTTCATGCAAGACATCATGATTGTCCGAGTCTTACTCCGTACATATACAGGAGTGCTGAAATGTTGAGGGGAAATTAAGTTTCTGCTCCATTTGTGGATAGTCGTAGTAACTACTAGAATACGTAGGCGGGGGACTTTGTTTAAGGTCCGGAGAAGGGAGCCTGCGAAGTATTTTTTTTTTTTTTTTGGATCCACGAGTTGAATCTGGAACTTGAGGCCCAGACTCTACTTAGCTACTATACAGGACTAACGGAGTAGTTATCCGTTCCATATTGAGGTCTACACAGTACTGCTAGTACTTACTAGTAGGAACCTCCAGCCGGGGAAGCTAAGGAAGAGGAGCTTTCCAAAGTATGAGATGATACTTTGGCAGTCGGTGAGAAATACATTTGAAGTCTCTTTTTATCTATACAGATATATTTATATTTTCTTTTCTTTTTTATTTTCTTTTTCTTTCTCGTTAGTTTTCTCTCCTATTTTCTTTCCATGCCGCTTCTAGCGGGAGTGGCTGCTACGAGCCACGGAGTTATTAATGAGCAGAAGCAGTAGTAGAATAATCTGGACAAGGGGCGCCTGGAGGATGATTACAAGGGTCCGGTGGAGAAACCAGTGATTCTATTCAGTCAACCAACTACAGAGTATGCCAGTTACCTAAGTAGTCTTTGATCATCCTTCTATTTCGTAGATACCTAGCTTCTGGTGGTATGATGTGATGGTGATGCTAATTTATAGGTACTTTTGGGGAGAAGCGGTAAGTAACCACTACACACTACTACCTACGTAGTATAGTGGTTGATATACTACAGTCTCCATGTTCTGTAACTACTGACGTGCAGGTCCAATTGTCCCTCCATCGCTGGATGCAGTCTAGTATCGAATCCTTGGTGTTTTTGGCCTCCACTAATCAAGTCCACGGCCATGGTGACGGCGCCTCTTAGGTGCTGCAGCTTGCTCTCATTATTTTCCCCAAGTCAGTCCCCTGCTAGTTGCCTCTTGGTTCACGCACTAGCTTGGTCTTAAAAGGGTTGGGTCTCTTCTCGGGGCGTATGTTGTACTCGGAATTGCATACAACTACTTACTCGAGCAAGAAATAAATTAAGAAATAAATAAATATAATAATAATAATAATAAGGCCAATATGCCGGAGCATGTAACTAAGAATAATAACGCCTATCTTATAGCAGTAACACGGCAAATCAAAATAAATACCGATAGATTAATATTATCCCTTGACAAGATCTCAAACGCCTACTTTTTTTTTTTTGCCAGTTGATGTCATCATCATCGTCATCCTTATCCTCGTCCTCGTAGGGGATATTACCATTCTCTCCTGGACAATAAGTAATGGTAGTCGTAGTTACCGACTATTAAGTGAGCAAGTCGTAGTGGTGATACCTAAGTTACTGCCCAGTATAAACTACCGCCAGTTTCCGATTTCCCCGGCCCCATTATTACTATAGCCTTTCCTCTTTTGAAAGCATGGCTTTTTCTTTTTCCTTTCTTTCTTTTATTTCCCTTCTTTTCTTTTCTCTGCTCTTCTTTGCTCTTCTTCTATTCGTTTATTATTTCCATATTTTGGCTCCCGTTCTTTTGCCATCAGCTGTACTACTAGAAGTAGGTAAGTACCAGTACTCGGAGTATTCGGAGTACGCGGTAGGTTCAACGTATTTATGTCCGAGTAAATAACCTTACTCTGTAGCTACGACTAGTACTACTCTAGTACTAGTACTTAGTACTACGTAGGTACTATATGTACCAGTACGACGCAGTCTGTATGGTTGCGTACCAGTGTCTGTATGTATGTATGGCCAGGTACGAGCATGTATAGTACCTTGGTCTATGACAAGGTGATGCGTTTTGCTGACACAACTACCACATCTAACTAACTAACTAACTACGTACCTAGGTAGCAACAGTTATCCAATCTTTAATTATTATTATTTAGTTGTTTTTCAATTTAATTTATCTTTAGAATCCTAGGGTATTAAGAATGGCCCCCTCCCTTCCCATGTCTCTGGTTCAGCACGGGTCCACTTCCGACCCCCCCCATCATCGTCTGCGTCGTCTTCACACCGCTTGAATTCACACCTCGACTCTTTATTGTTGTTAGGGAGGGTTTCTAACGGCTTGACAACTGTGATCACCTCTCATACTTGGAATAATAAATAACGATAATAATATAATATAATATAATATAATAAATAATAATATAATATAATACCTACTACTAATAATAAAAGAAGACCCAGGCCGTCTGGGACCTATAATTCAACGTTCATAACTATCATCCTCCCTGCTCTCCTCCTCTCTCCTGCCTCTTACTTATTTCCCTCTTCTTTGCCTTCTTCTTGCTATCATCGTCTGTTGTTTTTGCCTTCTTCTTCGCCTGTACCTATTTGCCTGCCAGTCCTTCAAGCCCTTGAGCGTCCTTGCACTGTGTTTGGTCTGTTTTTATACCTGTTGTCGGGCAAGACCCTGTTGTTATTTTACCACCCTATTCTTTCTTAATACCTGCCATATACTTAGTAGTACCTGACCTGCTGGTACTGTGATTATTTTCTGCTGTTCTGTAGTGCTACTGTCGCTTGCTACCCAACGCCAGAGAAAAAAAAAGGAGAAGAAAACTCAGAGAGAGACACTTCTTCTACTTCTTCTTCCTTTGCATAAAATTCAAGTCTTGTTTATTTCCCCTTCTATACACTTTTTCTCCCCCCAACCTTCACCGTGGCTACTCTAGGGATCAGAGTGCAGACTAGTCTGGCACCATATTCCACTCACCCCGTGCATTCTTCGCAACAATACCATCATTCGCTGTCTGACTATCATCTTGCTCGTCCGACCGGCTCCCTCTCTCACCCTCCTCTTCACGAGTCTTCGGCTCTGCTGGGCCGAGAGGGAGCCTCGTCATGCCCTAGGTCTCTGCGGCACTCTATTGAAAGAGATTCGGAGCATATGTCGCAGATCCCTCCAGGCTCAGTCCGTTCGTCAAACGATGCACGTCGAGCAGAGAGTCGCAGCTCGTTCGAGAGAAAGAGATCCCATCCAGAAGGAGAGGACCCATCTTTTTTGTCAGAGGGTCGTGAATCCATGCGTTCCCGGCGGCATCTCTCCTGGCACCCATCTGCCCCTCTGGAGCCACCGCTGAAATCTACACAACATCGATTGATTGGAGTTCATTCAATTTTGAATCATCCTGGGAAGGAAATGTCGGGAGCCTCGACTGCTGTCGTCCACCGTGGTCGTCGGGAAGCACTGGGGGAGCAGCTGCCATCAAACTCACCATCTCATTCCCGTTTTTCGTCCTCGTCAACAGTGCATCTTCCCTCGCCTTCAATGCATTCTGCGAAGCCCCCAGCCTTGTCATCTGGGATGAGAAATTCCCAAAATATTACTCCTCATTCGCCGACGGCACGGTTTGTCAATGCAGGCGGCTACTACCCCCAAAAGGCTGGTGCTTCCCAGTCGCCTCTAGCTCAGCTGCCAGGGTTACAGACAGTAGCACCTGGGTCCCCTTTACCCCTGGATCCGGTCTCTGGACATCCCCATCCTGTCCACAGCCATCAGCAGTCGGCGTCTATGCACTCGACCCCGACATTTGCCAGCCACCGGCCGAGCACCAGTCAAACCCCAAATTTGAGTCCTAAGGAAACGAGCCCTACCACTCCTATGTCCGTATTCAGTCAATTGGGACGGTCGTCGCCTGCACCGCAATCAGCTCCCATGTTTTTAAACTCGCCGTATGGGTCAGTGGATCCTGTGGCACGATTACCATCAGTCGTGGCTGGACAGAGACATACAGGAGAGGAAGCAACTGGTATGGGCGGGTCCCAGTCGGGTAGCCCTCTCCCTGGGATGATACCATGTTTCTTGGACTTGAAATCGGGCTCTTCCAGTCAGGCAGAGAAGCGAAAAGCGAACAGCGATGCGTCTCGACGATTTCGAAACCGCAAAAGGAACGAGATGCAAATGGAGCAGAAGATTACTTCGCAACAGGATGAGATCCGCAAGCAAGTCGAGATGATTCAGAAGCAAGCCCAAGAACTTCGGGCCCTAGCGGAACAGCGTGATTTCTATCGATCGGAGAGAGATTTTTTTCGAGACCACCTCACCCGATTTGTGACATCTGATCAACTTCCTACACGGCCAACTTCTCCTCCTCGCGTCTTCCGGTCGTCCTTTGAAACAACATCTTCAGAAAGGGATCACAAGACATCTTGGACTGGAGCAGATGTCTCTAGGAAGATTGGAGAAACAAATTCGGGCCCCACTGCTGGTCCTCTAGCGCCTGCTACTACTTCTACTACTGCGGCTGCTGCTACTGCTGTTGTCCCCACTGCTACTACCACAACGACTACTGCACGAGCTCCAGGAACGTGGTCTACGACCCCAGCTGCGTACCCACCGGCTCATCCTGAACGAACAGCTCTTCCAGACGACTCGCGACAAACAAGGTCGACAGTGCAGACTCCAGGAGCATGGAATCGTCCTACATAAAGGGAAGAGGGATATATACTTTGAAATAATAATGGTCCGTGTGCCATCAGCTGAACTCCTTCTGGACAAGTGAGTTTTGTTGTTGTGTGAGGAGAGTGACTTGACCGCCTCTGTGAGGCATGGCATTCATACATACTCCTTGCTGCCCGTCCCCAAATACAAATTTCCTTTCTCATGGACCGGGCCTGGTCCCAGAAAATATTCGTTTGAAGGAAAAAAAGTACTTGACATTATAATCTTGAAGAAAAGTGAGAGCGTGAACTGCATATGAGGAGCGACCTGCTTGATCAGCATGAGGATGTATGTACATACATACATTTACCTGTTCGAATGCTTGCGAGTACTAGGTAAACATGGTGGCTGGCCTTCTTGTTTCTTGCGTTGTCTGCTATGTGGATCATTTACTTGGGCGTCCTGCACATATTTCCTTGTCCACTGTGTGTCTACAACCATATACCCGTATGTACGTGCGTATCTCACCTACAGCCTTTTTTTTCTAATACATATTCTATTTCGTTACTTGGTGGATACAAAAAGGAGAACTTCTTGGGTCTCGTTTATTTCCTTTATATAGTATTATTTTCGCTCTGGAGTTGTCTGTTTAATACGCCCCGAAGACTGTTCGATTGATAATGGGTGGGTAGTCTGTGTTTGGGACTGATTCTGCTCCTTTTTTTCATTTTTGCCTCTTCTGCGCTTTGAGATACCAATCCAGAGGTTCTAAATCAGCTGAGCATTGATTGTGGTACTCATTGCTACATGTATGTACACTACTACTACTCTAGAGAATCACGGAATGAAGAAATACGCAAATGCAGCCTCAGGCTTGGAAGATTTTAGTGCCCGTTGTCTTGGCGTGACGTGCATTAGGGCCTGGGGCTTGACAACAATACTATTACTCCGGCATCTTATCAACAAAAACTACACTCTTCACGTCTTTGCTAGTGAGGGCTTCTCACGAGGCTCCTATTTTTATTTTCTACAACAAGAATGTAAAAAAGCCGCGCAAGTAATTTCCAGTACGAGGTACTAGTAGAAGTAGTAGATACTAGTAATCCCTGAGAGAAAATGTGGAACAGCCTGAGGCCGCCAACCACAGGAACACGCTGCACCCACGTGCCCAGGCCCAACCTATCAACGGCCATCCCTTGCGGCCTCCACGACCAGGCCAGTTACGAGTCCACGACATCGAGGCGTCTTCACCGACTTCAGTCCCAATGGAAGCGTCGACTATCTGGTCTTGGGAGAATCGAGATGTCCTAAACGCTGCTGTTGTAGGCCGACATCGCGACTGTTGTTCCACCCGGCCAAGTCTGCCAAGCCTGGACGGTTGATCCAGCCTCTGATTTGCAGCATAAGATCGTCGTAATGAAGGTCCTGCCAGGGGTATATAATGGGGATGAGGAGCCCATCTATCGGCGTGTCCTGAGGAGAAGAAGAATACGAATCCTGTCTGTCGTTATCATGGCTCTTCTTACTGTTCTTCTGTCTTTCTCGTACCTTTTGTCGGGGTAAGTTCTATAACTCTTCTATAACTATCTATGTACCTCTGCATATACGGGGACACGTGCTAACCGAGAAACTCTAGTGTCTCCGCTGGGGTTGCTGCCCCTGCTTCTCACTCCTCACATAGATCGTGTGACTCGGTAGATGAAGGGTACCAGTGTTTTTCGAAGGTCTCCCACCACTGGGGCCAGTACTCGCCCTACTTCTCGCTGGAGGAGCAGTCGGAAATCTCCCCCAAGGTGCCTGATGGCTGTCAGATCACCTTTGCCCAGGTCCTCTCTAGACATGGAGCGCGTTATCCGACAGCCTCCAAGTCCAAGGCTTATGCCAAGCTGATCTCAGCCATCCAGAGCAACGTCACCTCGCTCACTGGAAAGTATGCGTTCTTGGAGACGTACAACTACACCCTGGGTGCGGATGACCTGACCCCCTTCGGGGAGACCCAGATGGTGAACTCTGGCGCCAAGTTCTACCAGCGGTACAAGGGGCTCTCTAACAAGATTGTCCCCTTCATTCGGGCCTCTGGAGAGGACCGCGTGGTGGTCTCTGCGGAGAAGTTCATCGAGGGGTTCCAGGGTGCCAAGGGTCATGGTGCTTCTCCTATCGTGAATGTTATTATTCCCGAGAGCGAGGTGTACAACAACACCCTCGACCACAGCACCTGCACTGCCTTTGAAGAGAGCGAGCTGGCCGACGAGATCGAAGCCAACTTCACGGCGCTGGTCACACCGCCGATCCGCAAACGGCTGGAGAAGGACCTCAAGGGCGTCGTGCTCTCCGACAACGACGTGATCAGTCTTATGGACATGTGCAGCTTCGACACCGTTGCGCGCACCGAAGATGGTAGCGTGCTATCCCCATTCTGCGATCTCTTCACCAAGACGGAATGGCTCCAGTATGACTACATCCAGTCGCTTTCCAAGTACTACGGCTACGGCGCAGGCAACCCTCTCGGCCCAGCACAGGGAATCGGGTATACCAACGAGCTCATCGCGCGTCTGACAGAGACCCCCGTGCAGGATCACACAAGCAGCAACTCTACTCTGGACTCGAACGCGGCCACCTTCCCGCTGGACACTAAGCTCTACGCCGACTTCTCGCATGACAACTCTCTAACATCCATCTTCTTCGCGATGGGTCTTTACAACAACACCAAGCCCCTCTCTCTGACCTCCGTGGAGACTGTCTCCCAGATGGACGGCTACTCAGCCGCGTGGACGGCCTCTTTCGCCTCCAGAGCATATTTCGAGGTGATGCAGTGCAACAAGGCCAAGGAGCCTCTTGTGCGCGTGCTGGTCAATGACAGGGTATTGCCTCTGCATGGGTGCAACGTGGATAAACTGGGACGCTGCACGCTCAATGACTGGGTCAAGGGGCTGAGCTTTGCGCGGTCTGGTGGAAACTGGGGGGAGTGTTTTGCATAGTTACATTCAAAGTGAATATGCTCTGTACCTTCAAGGGGTGGTAGTAGTAGACTTGCGTTAATTTTATTTCTATTCACCAGCCTGTGCTATAGCATATATTTCTAATCCTTTCATTCCTAATCCTCTTCTCACCCTCCCTTCTCCTTCCACCTTACGATTAGTACAAATGGATCCAAACACGACCTCTACTGTCAGTAGTGGGACTGACACCGACATCAACACCGATACCGATAGTGACAATGATCCTGAACACCCCTGGAAACCAATCCTAATCCTCATCAACCCTCCCAATCCAACCACCACAACCACCACAACCACCACAACACCATCCGAATCCGAATCCGAATTCGTACCCCTCGAATCCATCGAATCCCTCAAAATCCGCTTCCCCCAAACCCTCACCCTCCTCCAAAAAAAAACCCACCTCCTCCAAGCCCCCACCCTCGAAATCCTAACCTCCCACCTAACCACCCACGCCACAGAGATAGCCGGCTTCATCCTACAAACAACAACAATAATGCACCCCCAGAACCGTCCCTTATCCAAGTATCTAGCCTCCCTCCTCCACGCCCCACAACGCGAATACACGATCCTCTTCGCATTCGATTTCCCGACCCAGGCCGCGCGGGACCCGCTTCGTTTCGCATCGTACGTGGACGAGGTCTTCTTTGGGCTTGGGTGGCGGGTTTGCGGGTGGACTGTTGGGAGGGCGGGGATGGTGGTTCGGCGTGGGGTGGGGAGGAAGATGGGTAAGGGGTGGGTTTATCGGGGAGGGGGGTTTGGGGTTGCGGGTGTGGTTGTGCTTAGGGGGGTGAAGATGGCGGATAAGGTTGTTTTTTTGGGGAGGGAGCTTTTGGGGGAGATGGGGGGGTTGTGGATGGGGTTGAAGGGGGGGTGGGAGGGGAGGATTGATGAGTCTGGAGGAGAAGAAGGAGGAGAACAAGTAGGAGGAGAACAAGGACGAGGAGGAGGTGGTGGAGGGGAGGAGAATGAATGGGCGGATGATGAGTTGACTTCTACGGATGCGGAGACGGAGAGTCAGGATGATGATGATGATGATGATGATGATAGCTGGGATGAGGGTCAGAATGAGGAAGAGGAGGACAACGTCTATGTTCATACTTTGGCCCAGTCTGCCCGACTCGACCTGCGAGGTGTCTATCCGTCCCGCAGCGCAGGCGACAATGAGACTGAAGCCGACGAAGACGACTGGGTCCCATCCGACGACGAGGGCACGGAGGAGCAGAGGCGCGCTGCAGACTGCGTTGTTGCTATCCACGAGGTCAAGTCTTGGATGGAGGAAGACGGCGAGGAGGTCATGGTGCGAGGATACCTCGGTTTCGTCGGACATGTTGACGACGACCCTTCTATGGCCGAGTTGATCCTCGGCATGTGTGTGGTGGAAAGCCATCCGTCTCATCCTGCAGGAGAGGAAATGGAAACGGACTCGCAGGCTTGACTGATGTAGGGTGTTATGGAGGACAGAATATGTTGACTCTTGAGGAACGAAGACGATGCAGGTCGATCAACGTAATGAAACCATTGTAACTAGCTACCACCACCTTGGAAAGAAGAAACGCCATGCATTTGAATACTATACAGAAAATAAATCGCCCCTTGAAATAGAGCATGTCACTTCGTCTCCTGATCATTGCCAGCGCCCAAACGCTTCGGTTTCTGATCCCCGTATGCTGCAACAATCAGGTCAACCATCTATCCAATAGCCACTGCAGTATATTCGAAGGGAAATAGAAGAAACAACTCACTCCTCTCATAAAGAACGTACGACGTATACATCAAAATCGGCAACGCCACAATCGTCGAAATCCATCTGCATCCGTTAGCCACGTTGTCTTCCCCAACACATACATCTCCAATCTCTCTGGTAGGAAGTACACGGTTGTTGTTACAGGATAAAAGCAAAACAGACGTGGAACTTACCGCCGCGCAGCCACTTTATACTCCTTTGTCTGTCGAATATCCTGCACTGGAGGTGCCCGTCGAGGACGGAGGTGAGGATCACTAACAACGCGCAGTTTTCTGGGTTCTGACATTTTCCGCTTTCCTCTTCTTTGTGGACTGAGAGGTACTTTATATAAGAGCTTCGGCTTCGTATGAGTCTCCGAAGTTTTGTTCGCGGAACACACGAGTTTGTATACACGAAGACGATGATTTTCTGCCGTCGAGTTGGGAGTTTCAGAGCGGTCACGTGCGCCGTCCATGATACCTGATTTTTGGAACACTCATCTCGAAAGTCGAAGTTAGATACTGTTTACGGACTCTACAGAATAGCACAAGCTTCTTCTTGGGAATCAACTTGTAAATAGATTAGAAGACCTCTTGTCTGAATAAAGTACAGCCAATAGAACCCGCCTGGCTCTAGCTACCACGTTTCTCCGCGTCGTCGGTGGCATGCAAAACAAGTAAACACGAAAATAAAAGGGAATAGAAACGATCATAATACAGGATGTGAAGAACGTGAAGAAAATACAATCGTTATTCCTTTCTGCCCGAAAAGCCCTTGCAGTAGGGGCAAGGTGGTCGAGAGTCATGATGGAGTAAAACTCTTGCCACAGAGTGATTCAGCGGTAACGCGGAGAATCCGTATGGGGTCAGGCTCTGAGAGGCCACCTCTGGAAGAGTTCACCTGGTCATATAGAGGTTGAACAAAAATGCCGAACAGTTGAAAACGCTCGAATATTGGGGGGAGTGCCAGCCAAATTCCGAAAACATCGCTATGCTATGAAACCAATAGCCCATCCATGACTCCATGATACGCGTAATAAACGACATGAAAAAAGACATGAAAAACGAGGGGAAAAAATGGAAAAAGGAAGAAAATGAAAAAGCAGTAAACAAGCTAATTATCGTTTGGTCTCTTGCTATGTCTCTCTCAAAATGCATTCGTTTCACATAACAGAAACTTAGTCGAGGTTCATGGGGTTGACCGCGTGTCGAAGTGGAGATTCCACAGCAGGTCCGAGAGACGCTGTCTTCTTGCGTGCGTTTGCTCGACGAGCCCGTTCGTCGGCGTGATTCTGGAACCCAGCAATCAATGCAGCTGCAGCACGGCGACGGGGTCGTCCGCCGGGTGTTTCGGCTGGGAGTTGCTCGGATGCCCCGGGGCCCCCAGAAGAGGTCGTATCCTGATGTCCATTTGTGATCCCCGTGGTGGCAGTTTGCGGAGTGGACGGCGTAGGTGCTAGCAACTTCTGGCTCTGACTGGCGGAGGCAGCAAGTTTCCGGGCTTTCGGCAAGCTAGCTTTGCTGCTCTCCAGTGCCCCCTCCTCGAATTCCGAGCGAGACCGTTTCCTCGGCGGCTCAGCTTCAACACTCGCTGTGCTGGTCCCAGCTGCCACTTCCCGGTTCGAAAACGTGAGGGTGATCTTAAGGGTCTTGGGCTTCTCCGGAGCTGGCGAGCCCGGCGCACTGGACGCCCCAGGAGCCGCAGTCGTGGTCTCCCGACGACGTCTCTTGGGCTTATGGCTGCTGCTAGCAGTGGCGGCAGCCTCAGTGCGCCGTCTCTTGCGGGACGGCTCCTTCGAACCCTTTTCCACCGCGGGGCTATCTGTGGTGGACGGATAGCCTGCGTTGTCATGGTGGCTAATCAAGGCCTCGATCTCTGCAAGAGGCATAAACCTGTGCACCGAAATTCCTCTTTGACGAGCCGCCTCACGGGCCTTGATTTTCGCCTTCTCTTCATCAATATTCTCATACATGAAGGGTGCTTGAATGTCACGGGGTAGGTTCCGTTCCCCAATGCGTGGAGGAAACCCGAATACACGGTCTTTCTCGAGTTGATCTTTGGATATAAGTCGTAATGGGGGCTGGGGGAGGTCTTTATCTCCGTATGTGTTATTGGGCCTATACCATTCAAAGTCCGACGGCACAAGGACGTATTCCTCTCCGAATTCATTGATTTGACCTGTGTAAGTCCAACCGTCCTTGTCGGTCCAGGGTTGCGAAGCTTGCACACTATCTGAAAGTGATTGCTTCTTTGAAGTTGTGGTAGTTTCTCCATCTGGCACTACCCCAGCAGCAGGCTGTGGGGATTCCGTCGTCTTTGGCGTTGTTTTAGCGTTGAACTCCTGTCGCTTTTCATTAAGCCATGTCTCGGCCTCGGGAGCAGGTTCGAAGTCATCTGCCATTGCAGCCGCCACCAGGTCGAAAAGCTGTTTAGCGATGGCATTCATGTCAGGTGCTTTTGCTGGCCCCGGAACGGAAGTCATGGGATTCTGGCTGGCCTTTGATTTCGAGCGTGTCTTTCTTCCAGTTGCTGCATCTGCATTAGATGAACCTGGCTTGGTTGATGTTGCGCGTGCCCTGCGGAATCTTTGCTCGGACTCAAAGGATTCCAGAGCTCTGATAGTGGGCTTGCGTGTGCGTCCGGATGTTCTCGCTGCCACTGAGGTAGTAGTGGAAAAGCTAGTGGGGGAAGCTGGAGTGTCCATATGGCCATCAAGGCCGAAGTTGTTTCGGTACATGTCTGTGTCGTAGTCAAAGTGGTAGTTGTCCTCGCCGTAGACGTGGATAGGAGTTGGCTCTTCGCTTTTGGCAATGTCGTGCTCGTAGGAGATGTGATCTGGGGGCTCGTTTATAATAGTTTCAAGAGACTTGCGACCCAAAGCCAGGGTTACGGTGTTGGTCATCCG
This sequence comes from Aspergillus funiculosus, assembly GCA_027569145.1. Classification (NCBI taxonomy): domain Eukaryota; kingdom Fungi; phylum Ascomycota; class Eurotiomycetes; order Eurotiales; family Aspergillaceae; genus Aspergillus; species Aspergillus funiculosus. Next base: position 135,806 of record JAPDEN010000007.1, read on the forward strand.
GGGGTGTCTCTCTTCTTTCTTCTCAGTCAGGATAAACTGGTCATATTCATTGCCCTTGGTAGAGGTAGAAGGAGTAGAAGCAGTCTGGTCAGTATGGCCTGTCGTGATCGCAGCCGTGGGCTTGCGTTCACGACGGCGAGATCTTGTGGTTGAGCTGCTAGGTGTTTCGGGCTGGGTCAGTTTGTCAGGAGTGGAGGAAGTGGTTAAAACATTGCTCTGTGTTGCAATGGCTCTAGGAGCAGCGGTAATAGGGGTGGAATAATCCATGTCATTTTCAGATGATTTGGCAACTCTTGAACTCGTGTGGCCAGTCCCTCGCGATTTTCTGTTTCTGCGAGTAGATATTGGGGTCGACACAAGTGAGGTCGAGCCCTGAGACGGCGGAGAGACATTTCCCTGCTTTTCAGGGACATTGAGCTTATCAGGCATAGACTTTCTGAGCTTTCTGGTGTGGGACATATTTGCACCCATGGTTGACGTTGAAGCCGGCGAGTTAGCCTTCTTCGTATCACCTGTCTCGGAATTCGATGAAAGTGTCTTTCGCCTAGGTTGAGGCTTCTTGAGAATGAATGAATTTAGCGTCGTTTGAGATGGCTCGGTTTGGGTTGTTGTTGTTGCAGGTTTAGACTTGGACGCTGATGGTGTCAAAGCTTCGTCGACTTGAAGGCTTTGCACTTTAGAGTCAGCCCCGTCGAGTTCGACAGAGTTTGTGCTACAGTCTGGATTCACTGAATCTTCGCTTGCTGGTTGGGACAGTTCAAAAGCAGACGCTTGGTCCGTGTCTGAAAGCTCCTTGGAAGGAAGAACAGTGTCTTCAGGATTGGTGGTTCGTTGAGTCTTGCGTCGTTTTGCAGACGATGCAGACGACTGGGACTCTTCAAAAGTAGAAGTAAGAGGAGTTGGGGGAAGTGAGTAAGAAGACTGAGATAGATTTGAAAGGTTGATTTCTGGTTCTCTGGCTGTTCTCAGAGAAGCTCTAGAGGAACTTCGTCGGGAGTGTTTCTGGGAGAAAAAGTCAGCAACACAGAGGATGAAGAGAAGAAGAAGAGGAGGAAGAAAGACTTACAGAAGCCAGGTCTGAAAGAGGAGCGCTGGGGGAGCCAAAGTCCCGAGTAACAGAAGTTCTGCCAGCCACTGTGTTGTGTTAGTCCTCGACACCAGTGAATGAACGGATGAATAGCGACACTGAGCAGTTTGACAAGGAGTGATGTAAGGGTGCGCTATTTCTCTTCTTACTTTTACCAAACGTCTTTCGTTTATATAAATCCTATACTTTGCGTTTATGCAGCCCGCCCAGTATACTACTGAGAATTATTTACCCTCTCCGCTGGTTGTCTAGTACCTAAGGATCATACAGGCTTCGGAGGGCCAGGTGTCGGCGGTTTGACGAGTACTCAGTGTCGCTCTGGATCGGGACTTGATCTCTCGCAACGAAGACGATAATAATGCTCGGTCTGGGATTCTACTGGCAACAGGAGCAGTGGTCAGTGAATGAGCAGATTCAAGGCGTGCAGGGCTGTTTCGGATACGGGGGCAGGCGGCAACTCCTGGGAAGCAGCCAACTGCACCAGCAAGACACAACCAACACTCACAGATGATACCGGATTATTTATACAAACTATCGCCTAGTATAGCTGTCGTAAAAAAGCGACAATATTAAGTCAGGATGAGTGCAAGCCGCTCGATCGCAGCTTGACCCGTGAGTGAGGCGAAGGCGAGGGAGTCGAGACGTCAGACAATTTTGCCGGCGCAAAAATGCTCCTGGAGCTACAATATGATGCAATCAGACATGACGGAGGGATAACGGAGCGACCAGCAAGCCGTTCGGGGATGTCGCAGACTCGATAATGGAAGGGAACAGTCGAGACGTCCTTGAGAAATAACGGGATGGCAGCCCAAAAGAGAGCAGCAGGAAATTAGGGCTTGCCCAGGCGGGCGGAAGGTCACTGGACTCAGAAGCCCCAAAGCCGCCGGGCGCTTATCTTAGCGCTTCCGCTCGAGGAACTGCATCGTGTTGTTGTTGTTCTCATCTTCATCTTCGGTGTCTTTCTTGTTCTTTGGTGTTGGGATTTTTTCTTTTCATATATCAGAAATCTGCTAGGATAGTCCCCCGCAGTATGCAGTGGTGGCACACGCTCCTCCAGCTCTCTTTGCTGGCTTCTTCCGCCATTCCATCCGCCGCCGCAGCTACTTGGGGATTTACAGATGCCACCGTGTCAGTTCACACCAAGGGCGCTGGAGTTGGTTCTGGGCTGAAGGAACAGTAAGTTGTCGCAATCTCCTGATCGGTTTCTTGTCTTCTTATTTAGGAGGGTATTTGTGATGCTAATAATTTACGCAATTGCCAGAATTTCCAGCAACAAGCCCCTCGCCAACCCCGTCTCCCTCGGCGCCGCGGACACCCTCAAGATCACCCTCACAGCACAGGAAGGCCAATCCGCCAAACGCCCTCATCAATTGTTCCTTCTCCTCCAGGACAAACTGTCGGGATTAGATATCTCGTATCCGTTCAGCGTCAAGGAGAATGGCAAATCCCGCATTGAACTGGTATGCTACCCAAGGAGATGGAAACCGTTCTACTCCCGCGGACAGAACTAAAATATCCCAGGCTCAGAAAGATCTTCCCATTCAACTGCTTGCGGCGTCGGAGCCGTTCGATGCCAGAATCCTGATCGGCTCATTTGGCAGCTCTCAGGCCTACAATGAACCTGCCTTCCAGCTTTCCCTTGGCCGCGGCGCAGACGAGCCCGCACCGACTTTCGAGGTTTCTCGGTATGGTAAACTGCCAGAAATCCATCATATTTTCAAGAGCGACGCTCAGAGCCCGCCCATTGTGATAACTCTTGCTTTCGTCGCCATTGTGCTGGCTACTCTCCCCATTCTTGCTGGCGTGGTAAGTTATCTCTTGTTTCTTGCAGACTTTTTCGATTTGCTTTGCTAATATACGGTTGTCCAGTGGCTCTACCTCGGCGCTAATGTCCGCCACCTCTCTACTGCCATCAAATCGGCTCCTATCCCCCATGCCGTGTTCCTCGGGTCGCTCCTTGCGATCGAGGGCATCTTTTTCCTGTATTATACCTCCTGGACCCTTTTCCAGATCCTCCCAGCTGTTGCTGCTATCGGAGCCGTCGCATTCGTCAGCGGTAGCCGCGCTCTGGGTGAGGTTCAGGGCCGACGCCTTGCTGGTCTCCGATAAACGAGCTGGTCCTGGATTGGCCAGTCAATGGGATTTCAACCTTGCAGGTTGTATTTCTGGGGTCAGACTTGTCTTCATATAATTAGTATCCTCAGGCCCTCCTCAGGCCCTCTCGTAAAAGTAAATCGGCGAAAAATAAACTCAATCCCAGACATTGTTTTTCTCTCTCTCATCGTACACTGTAGAGTATAACGTGGTTAGTGGCTCTTATGTGAAGCAGCTGACGTCACCCGCGGCTGTCCAATTCGGGCTAGCGCGGTCTCCACTGACATTTATTGCCGTCAAAGATCCTCAGGCATCACATCACATCCAGCTTTCCAACAAGCTGAGTCCATCGAGCTCGCTTCCTCTGTTTCATGTGGTAGAGAAAAGCGAAGAAAAGTCGTTATTAGTGCTCAATGGGAACCTCCGCTTCAAAGCCGGCCAAATCGGCCGCCCAGGTAGTCTCTCGCCGTCAGTATCCCAAACAACCAATCTCCTCACCTCCGCGCGCAACACAATCCCCAGCAGCAGCACGACCACCACGACAATCACAATCACAACCGCAACCACAACCCCGCCAGGAACCAAAGATCACCTCACAAGGCCCAGCCTATCCTTCAAAAGGACAACCATCTACAGTGAAATCACCCGGTACGTACCCCACTACCTCCCAAGGAAGCTAAACCAGCATCAACCCCAATCCCCTCTTAGTAAAATCTACCTGGCAACTCCCATCCTAACACAACTCACAGCAATCGACCTCGACGGCCGTGATCCAGACTTTGCCGCCTCCCTCCGCTCAATCGGCCCCGTCACTCCAACCCCAACATACTCCCCCTCCAGCACCTTCAGCCAACAACCCACCCAGTTATCGGGGAAGACGGTATTCCCGCCTACCTCGAACCCGGCTTTGTTGGTGATCACGGCGCGGCAGCGAATTGCCAAGGAAGCGGAGGGAGAGGCTGAAGCTATCGGGCGGGATAGTTTCTTGGGGAGGGAGTACCTCGATGCGTTTACGATTCGGCAGGTGCTCTCGATGCGGGATAGGCAGGGGTTGGCGCCAGAGGAGATTGAGAGGGTTTTGAGGTTGAAGACGGGGGTTGTTGGGAGGTTGGGGGGTGCTGGGGTTGTTTCGGAGGCTGGATAGATTGGTTGGTTTTGGGGGGTTATGATTATTTCCAATGTATATTATGGACTTTGGCAGTTTGTATGTTTTCTCTCTTGTGTGCGTGTATTATTATGATATGGAGGGGTTGGAGTATTCATGATAGGATTAGCTCATGGCGATACATGGGAAGATTGTGTATATTGTAGTTATTTGCATAGAAGTCTTCCTGTGAGATACGGGAGATATATACTGAGCATACCAATTGACCCGATGAGGATTGTTGTGTTGAGGCGCCTGGAGCGCCAGAATAGCTTCTCACCAATTGGGTTTGAAGGACCTGTTGATGGCAGATCCGCGTTGTACATATATATCAACTTTTCGGCATGTACAGCCCGAGATAACTGACATCGTGAGCGTGGAAAACGAGCTGGGCAACAAAGCCCTTCAAACAAAATTATTGGCATAATTCCTCAACACCCCAGAGTATGTTCAATAAGTAGTTTCTGATGGCCTGTGATAGAGCTTGTTTAATCATCATGCACTAATACCGGGCAACGACAGAAACACAAACACCGAGCTCTCACCTCCGCTCTGTAGACACGCTGTTGGCCGTCAACTAAAGAAATGTCTGACAACAAAGGAGACGAGGGAGCCGCTGGCTCTGCCCCTCCACCTCCTCCTCCACCTCCTCTCCACCCGAAAATGTAAGCTCGAAAGTCTCCCCGTTCGTCATGAAGCTGAGGTCCGACCCTCCTGGCTATTTCTTCCAACCCGAAAGGCCTCTACCTCATACCGATCCACTTGCTGCACCCACAGGCCCCTATTTCTTCTACGGCACCCTGTCCGATCCCGCTATGCTCCGCGATGTCCTTGGCTTGGAAACCAAGCCACGACTTTGACCCGCCACCATTACAGGCAATGAATGCAAGCTCTGGGGCCAGTATCCCGCTCTGCTGGATGCCCCAGAAAAGGTTGTCCATGGGGCTGTCTATCATGTCGAGACAGAAGCGCACGGGGAGAGGCTTGCTAGTTATGAAACGGATAATTATCGGGCTGATCCGTGCCGCATCAACTATACTGATGGGAATGAGTCCGTGGATGACTTTGGGTATGTTTTTACATTTGTCGGTAATGTCGGAGACTTGAGTGACGGCACCTTTGATCTGGGGACTTGGCTAAGGAGGGTGAAGAGGGTAGCTGGGGACTCATCTGATGTTAAGTAGTTGCGAGTAAGAAAGGCATGTACCTTGACTCCTAATACTAAGAATATACAAAGGCTATCATGAGGCAGCATTTTTAGATACCTTCCTAAGACCTTGTTCCTTTTGCGCCTCAATTCTGTTCGGCCTCAACTGCCGATGTCTGCTTCCATTCCATGTGCTTTTGTTGCGCTATATGGAAAGATCCTGGCGCTTCTACAATACAAACGAAGCGGATGGATTTTGGGTCCTTCTCTTTGGCAAAAGACTTTACATACAAAAAGTCTTAGCCGCTCAACAAATTCAGCCTCAGACTCTGCAGCAGCTTGATGGACATGAAAATAACAACTCCTGGTAGAGTTTAATGGTAAAAAAGATAGTGAGTCTAGAAAATGATACTTGGGCAGTCGCAGTATGAGATATTGGTGACTATATTTTAAGATGGGTTGATAGGACTGTTGTAGAAGAGAGGTCGCATAGCTACCTAATAGGTATGTACTAGGTACCTAGAGGCAAAGCTGCTCCAAAAATCCCACGTTGTATCAGACATTCCCATAGAATACATCTGTTAACAATATTCTGAGCAAACTAAGATTTTTCCTACTTGCCTTTCTTAAGAAATTCCCAGCCTTCAACAATACACCCAGGGATCTGGTACGATATAAGCAGCCAGCAGGATTGTCGTACTAGCTTGTTACATATTTCAGCATCCTCTAGATCAGATCTACCACTAGGCCCATATCCCATGCCTGTGGCACTAAGCAAAGTAAATAATTCGATCCGAGATTTTCAAAGTTTGTGACCATAAAACGCAACTGACGCAGGACAGTCCTTAGTAGTGATGAAAGATACCCAAACCAACGCATAACAGTTCAGTATTCGGCCTCTATGGATGTGCCAGGTCAGGTCATCCTTATTTAGGAGCCAGAAAACTTGTATCTGGTTCCCATTTACTGGCCTGGTCTTATCTACCAGTTTTTCTAACCTCTACTTGTCATCATCAGGGTAGAAGTTCTGTATCTTTGGACTGTTGGCCTTTTGACTAAACTCAGGAGGGTTACATGAGAAGAATGTATTAATCCAGGTTTCTGTATCATGCATGGCAGGCTAGATATCAGCTTGTAAAGCAAAGTCTAGGTTAAATCTGTATATAGAAGATGAACATTGCAACCCACAAACCAAAAGAGTTATAAAGGATATATTCAAGGAACATTATACACTGGACCTTGAAAGGTGAAAGCTTATAGTTATGTGAAAGCCTAGAAACAAGATCAGGTCATTACTTCTGCAGCACTTGGTAGGAGGTATTCTTAATTGGAGGCTGCCGGACCATATGGCTCTCTTATAATAACAATAATATAATAATATAATAATAATAATAACAATATAATAGCGAATAAAAACACTGCAGGACTACATTGGGCAATTCAGGGATTAAGCCTTTCCGTGTCATCTAGACCTGCTGCTTATTTCATCTAGTTACAAAGATAAGAGCTCATGGAGAGTTCCCATCATGATCGCACATAGCGGCAAGGGCGACGAGGATATTTTGTATCATATCGGCGGTAGTGCATGTTCTGTGGGACCTACTTATGACGATCTCCGGGTCTCCGACTGAGATTCAGTCAATTAAAGAGAATCTAGATATTGACGAGGGGACAAGGCCCGCTAAGCTCAGAAGACGGGATTACCTTTCAGGATCAGCAGGAGAATGTTCTAAAATTACTGCTTTTGGGCAATCCAGATCATTGGAAATCGGGCCGGATATCGTGACACTTCATCAGAGTCAGAGTCAGCGATAGCCACCCAAATTTTCTCCCCGAAACGGCAATCCTTTCAAGAACCTGAAGGTCACACGGCACACTCATGGATCTATCTATGTTTGCTTGCCTATGTTGGAGATAGAGCATACTGCTCGCTAAAAGGTGCCTTGTGCTATTACTCTAGAGTATAGAGTACTGATATGCTTGCAGATACTAGTAGCATGGGCTTGTTCTTTGGAGGCCCTTGATAGTTAACTATAATTCTCGTAAATTCCTAACAAAGTGCACCTGCTTAGAGTAAGCAATAGTAAGATAATTACTAGACAAGCATAGTTAACGACCTAGGTAGGTATTGAATTGAGTTTAGTAACAGGTACTCAAGGGAATGTAAACTGAGGAGCCGGGAATCCGAGAAAATAAAATAAAATAAAATAAAATCTTCAATTTTTTAGACACTGCAAGTGTAGCAATTGGCCAATAATAGAGGCCAGTCTGTCATGATAAGCTTGTCGGGTGACCTTCATGGGGGCCTGGGGCTGGGCACGGACTGCCGGAATGGGCGATGATAACTAAAAAGGAACCCCGGAGCTTCTCCGGGGTTCCCCCATGTTTGGTTATCTACTTGGTAGGTGCCTGGGAGCTCCCGGGGTTTATATCTTACTACTACCGCCTGTAGTGGGAGGGAGTATCACCGGAGTATGCATTGCGTTGTTCCTAAATACAAGTACACCACTTTATACTCCGGAGTAGCCACCTTGATGATGAATTATTTGTACAATACATACTCTGTAAGTCTGCTTTGAAGAACCCCATAAGAATAGAAAATTAGCAATGGATTGAACCCGGTCGATCTCCGAACAACCCATGACCTCCAGTAAGACCCGCACCCAGGCGCGCGGGCTCGCTATCCTCAAAGCACCTTAGTTGTACTGTATAAGTGGCATGGAATATTCCAAGCGACTATGTACGGCTTCCAGAGCAGCCCAGACAGGCCCCGTGATCTGTTCTCGACCGCCGCCCGTTGATTTCCCCCCCGAAATCCCCCCTTCTGGAGTTCTGAGCCAGCCCAGATTTGCCTTCATCCCGGATTTCCCAAAGAAGAAACCCGAAGCTGGCACGCTGCCACAACCACGACCTGCTCTGTGTGGGTTACAATACTAATACTACTATCTATATTAATAAGTAGCAGTACGTTTTCGCCCTGTAACTTTGAACTCTGTCGGGTTCCCTGTTGGTGCTTGACAGGACTCGGAAATGCTATAGAATTAGCGGAGGTATATGAACTCATTATGATTTCATCTATCGCTCATTCAGTTAATCATTCTCTCATAGCTACAGAGTACATTTAGATATAGCCTCAAGCTATACCAGTACAACTACTCTTACGTAGGGACTAGTAATGTACTACTTATGTTCATACATACATATAAATCCACGACTCCGAACAAGAGTCCAAGTGACCTCTGGTGGAACCTCCTCTCCTTGTAAGTCATGCCCAAAGGGCCCAAATAATCCATTAGTGACTACTAGTATTATTCCCCGGGTCTGGACCGAACCCACCTCCCCTCGCAGCTTTTCTGTCTTGGGGGTCCCTGTCCAAGTTTCTTACTGTTCACATGAGCTCTCATGACCATCCCCTCCGTAGGGGGAAGCCACCCACAGCTTGCCCATCGTGAAGTATAAGAACCCTTCTTCGATGCCTCTCGATGGTTTCGTCCCCATCGTCAACAGTAATCCTCAAAGTCTCTCGAATATCCATTTAACCCAGTTACACCTGAGTTCTATCAAGGTTTTCAAATTATACTTTACTTCATACTTCTCAACACTTTGCCCCTCTTCGTGACTTCTGTCTCTATATTACTCGTCCTCCCCGCACAACCTGATATACGCCAGAAAAAGTCTCTCGCAGTAGAAATGTCTGTCTCTATTGAAACAAACAACACTCCTGTCGTTCCTGTCGTCAAACAGGCTGACCCGGCTATTGGCACCAAGTCCAGACTGCCCGAGTTCAGCCTGGCTGGAAAGGTGGTCTGCGTCTCTGGTGCTGCCCGTGGCCTTGGTTTGACTCAGGCAGAGGCTCTCTTGGAAGCTGGCGCTCGGGTCTATGCTTTGGATCGTCTTGAGGAACCTGTAAGTTCTCGAAAGGGAAGATGGTATCCTAGCCAAACATGTTCTAACATGAGCTCTATACAGTCACCGGAATTCTTCGAAGTCCAGAAGCGTGCTAAGGAGGAATTCGGTACCGAATTCCAGTACCGTCGCATCGATGTCCGTGACACTGAGCTTTTGACCAACACTATTGAAGCAATCGCCAACGCAGAAGGCCGTATGGATGGCCTGGTTGCAGCCGCAGGTATCCAGCAGGAGACTCCTGCTCTAGAATATACCGCCCAGGATGCAAACCGCATGTTCGAAGTCAATGTCACTGGAGTGTTCATGACTGCTCAAGCAGTCGCTAAGCAGATGATTCGTTTTGGGAATGGAGGAAGCATTGCACTGATTGCCAGCATGAGCGGCACAATTGCCAATCGGGTATGTTCCACCGTATCTCCTTTATTTTCTTCCTTTTCGTTCCTTATTACTACCGGTTATCGTCAATGCCAGAATAATGACCTTTTCTACGTTAATAGGGCCTCATCTGTCCTGCCTACAACGCCAGCAAGGCTGCTGTGCTCCAGCTTGCCCGCAATCTTGCTTCTGAGTGGGGCCAGTACAATATCCGAGTCAACACCATTTCTCCCGGATATATTGTCACTGCCATGGTTGAGCAACTGTTTATTGAATATCCTGAGCGCCGCGAGGAATGGCCCAAGCACAACATGCTTGGCCGCTTGTCTTCGCCCCAGGAGTACCGTGGCGCTGCCGTCTTTCTGCTTAGCGACGCCAGCAGCTTCATGACCGGAAGTGATTTGCGCATCGACGGTGGCCACGCCGCCTGGTAGTTGCTTTCCCTTGAACACTTTCTATTCTTTTTACTTTATCTCCATTTTCATAGTTACTTTTTCTTTTGAGCCTGATTCTTGCACGGACTTTATGCATGGCGTTTGTTGGGAAGCGAGTGTTAGCAGTTCAAATTTCCAGCTTTTTCATGAATCCTGTCATCTTCATCCCCCTCCTAATCATTCAACAGGGGCAGAGAGGCATCATAGGCTATGATTCTTAGCGTTGCGGGTGTCAGCAAAGGGTTCGTGATATGGCTGATTAGACCATTAGCTCATTTCGAATCATGTACCTACTTACATCTTGTTTTACAAGCACAAATTCACCAAACTAATGGATAATCAAGAAACCTGCACACTTCCACTAGACTTACTCTAGTTAGAGGAGCAAAGTTACCTGACTGCAGCATCGCCCACTTAGCGACAGATCTGGCAGTCCTCTGGTGCACGACCCACCGCCAGAACTCCGCATTTCTGGGTTGACGTATGCAATCCCACATTCTTTGGCCCAGTCTGGGTGTCTCTGGACGCCAAGGGAAAATCCCCATCTGGGGAAATCCATAGAAAAGAAAAGCTGGTTCACTACACTACAAACAGCGGTTTGATCCAAGGTTGGGTAACCGTGACATCAACAACTAGACTGGGAACCAAACAAATGTAATCGTCCAAGATTTTATCTGGCCATGTGAGCAATGCCTATTCGTGTACTTGATGCTCTTTCGCTTTCGACTCTTTGCCTCTTGATTTAAACCCTATATCATGCAGCCACAGCTATCCTATCTACATCAACTCCCTAAAAATAGTCACTACCAACCTTCCAAGTTACCTACGTACCAGTCAGGGCTGTCATTTCTCTTTCGCCAATATTCGCACGCCCTCCCATCAAGATCGCTGTTCGGATGATGACACCTCCATCTCTCGTGCCACCCCAGGAACTCTAATCGGTATCCCTAGACTCGAGTTTGTGGTGGTACTAGTAGTACTAAGGTAGAAACGATCTACTACCCTATAACCAAGCGTTCTTGGAAGGTCTTGCCATAAACCCGGGCAGGGGATTCTATTTCGGGTTGTCCACGGCTCTGTTGATTGTTTAGAAGGGTAAAAAGTCGTCGGGTCACAGGGCACAACGGATATACTTAGTATGAGATGATGGACTTCTAATATTAGTGCCGATATTGCGGATAACGATTGAATGGGCGGTACCCTCCCGTCAGTCCAGGACTTTCTCGCCATCACGGTGTTGGTGCATTTTAGGTATACTGGAGGTGCTTCGGCCGGGTATTGGTGTATAGATTAGATAAGTCTCCACAGGTAAGGATTGTGTCGATGCAGGGCTAATTTGATCTAGACTTCTCGTGTATTTATGTCTGTACATATCTAGATACTAGGTACTAGTATTACTCATACCTGGGTAGTTGTAGTTGTAGTATACAGAAAATGAATTCAGTTGATATTACCAGAACTACTAGTATAGCTCCCATACTAGTATCCCGATATTGGGCGGCGCAATTTCCGTGTCTGAAATGGCTATTGTGACCTCTCTCTCTCTCTCTGAATTACGTCGATGGTTGACGTCTTGGGATAATGTGGTGTTGATCAGTGACTTCATGTTCGCTGGGCTCGGTTGGCGTCGGTCATAGGAAATTATCAAGTACCGGTTTATTCGACTGTCATCATGGATCATCTGTTCCATGTTAGATCTAAAGATGAAGCATACATCATCTGGATATGCATAACGTAGTACTTTGTAGATAGTAGAACGAAAGGACATTTTAGGATAAGTGACTCTTGGTTGTGGGTGGATTAGTTGCATTACTAGTATTACGGTGTTTGACTGATGTAGTCCTGCTGGTAGGCTTTTGAAGTACTAGTAGTGTACTCAGGACTGGGTACTATACATGTACTTCATTGCAAAGCTACAATAATGCTACATGAATTCTCCAGTAAAATCGTTGTCGTATTGCCTCCTCTTCGTAGAAGGTGACCTCGGCTTGTTACCTATGAGAATAAAAGAAACCCTTTCGAACACTTCAGTACCTGCACAATGCAAGTAGGGGAATTTAGGAGTTTTCCAACCTGTAGCTGGCAGCTAGAAGATCATCGGTGTGACTGGTAGCTTTCAGGGCTCACCTGCGTAATAGGAGGTAACCACGAATTATTTTTCTGGTTTGTTTAGTAACTTGAATGTCTGGGCCTGGAACAATATATATCAAGATATCAGGTTAGCTTTAACTCTATGACTAGCGAACAATGCCAGAAGTCTGACTGTAGGTATTGAAATATATATATATACTAAAACTTGTCTAATGAGGATCAGCAAATGTCAAATAGTATACTGCAAATTACATGTTTCGTGCCTAGGTCAAGGCATGGAAGTAAACATATGTTGTTACTTCACCCTGTCAAATACGTGACATGCAATCTTGCTACTATTTAAAGTTGCGACTATTCAATCTCTTAAGCTAGTTAAATGTATTTTCTGCACCACAAATCATACACAGCCATTAATATTGAGTCATGCTTTTCGGGGTGCTGGGGCTGGACTGAGATTCCGCCTCAGCTGCTGTGTTGCCTAGGGTTTCAGCCTAATAGGAGCCTAGAGCTGGACATAAGTGCCTCCTCATCAGACCATAACAAAGACCTTTTTATACCTGAAATCAGCTTCGGAAATACTACTACTACTTTACGTACTACCATCAGCTCCAAATAATATCTAATTGACCCTTATTCACCATAAACATGACAAAAGACTTTCTCCCCCCCCAACCCCCAGCCAACGCACAGTGCCATAAGATCAACTTCTTAACAACCAACCCCCCACTCCCAGAATACAAAAACCAACTCGCAGCCATAATCAACAACGCACTCACCGAAGCAGAATGCCAGGAACTCATTCGCCTGGCCGAGGCATCAACCCTCAACCCGTCCAACCCCAACGCACCCCCAACCTGGGAGCGCGCAATGATCAACGTTGGCGGCGGGCGCCAGGAACTAGCCCTCGACAGCCGCAACTGCGGACGGATTATCTTGGACACGCCCGATATTGCGGGGAAACTGTTGGCGCGACTGATGCCCTTTCTCCGGGAATTGGGGATCGAGCAGATTGAGAAGCAGCCGTTTGTAACGGGGCTGTTCGGGCGGGGGAAGACGTTCCGGCTTACGCGGTTCAACGAGAGACTGCGTTTCCTGAAGTATGTGGGTGGGGAGTATTTTCGACCGCATTGGGATGGTATGTACACGACTCCCGATGGGAAGGAGAGATCATTTTTCACGGTGCATTTGTATTTGAATGGGGAGGGGGAGCAGGATATGAAAGAGTTGATGCGCGAGAAGAAGAGGGAGGAGAGCGGGGAGATAAAAATAGGGCAGAATGACAATACAGATTTGGACGGGGAGTTATTGGGCGGAGCGACATCGTTTCTTCCTCGCTTTGAGGAGAAGGAAAGGCATGTCCGGGTTTTCCCAAAGACAGGCTCTGTTCTTGTCTTTCAGCAGAAAGATCTCCTGCACGGTGGGGATTCTGTGTTCCGGGGGACCAAGTATACTCTTAGAACTGATGTTATGTATGAGCAAGTGTACTCGGAGAGTGAGGTGTGAGTATACCACATGCATGCATGTACGCATGCAATGCTATGATGATGATGAAGTACGACCTTAAAGTTAATATTTTATTCATCTTTATATATTTAAAATCAGCAGAAAAGCCTTTAAGTATGCATATGAACAATAAGAAATGAGTAAAAACTGCTGCGCTGATTCTTCTCGCAAGGTACTAACCTGGGAGAGGAGAGAATCGCCATCCTAAAACGAAATATCAAATATAGTCACTAGTACTCCGTATTTACTCCAGAGTCGACCTGCACAAGTCATCGTTTGAAAGTTATTAGAAACTGAAAATGCACAGCCCGTTGACCAGCTGACATCAGCTTTCTCGCGAGTCGAGAGTCGAGGGGCATTTTGGTTCCAAAGTTATCTCTATTTCTCCATGCGTTCGTCGGCTTCTGACTGAGTTTTCAGAGCGGAGCTACCTTTCAAAAGAAACGAATACGATAGAAATTAGAAACAAAGGTGATGATGGAAGCGAATACGAAGATGTCAACATGTACTCCGAACTGCATACTCATTTCATTTTGACGGTCGCACCGCACTAACTGCTCACTAGCAACTGATGGCCTTGGGCGATCACCCCTTAAATCCTCGTTAGCCGGGCTTAGATGAAATTGTCAGTCCCCATCGACCCACTACCACTGACGGCTGAATTATAAGTTTACAACTACTATTATTATTCCTACAGCTGAATCGGTCGCCAAGTGCTCACTTCCCTGGATTGTCTAGAGTACTCGATGAGTCCATAGTGAGTGTCAATTATGCTTTGGTGCTGATTGGTACTACATTTTGAGACTGAGCGTGCCACCATGGCCAGTGGACGGTACGAGGGAATCTTACTGCCTAAACCATGCCAGCCACAACATGCCTCAGCTGCGGAAATGCCGGATCTCACTTGGCTTGACATCATGAATCAGACCTGTGCTGAGCCCCCCAAATCAGAGACCCGTAGTTCTTCATCTCAGCCACTGGTAGCGATCCTCCAAGAATTTCGGTCAACTTGGCTAAGCTTCCGAGCTCCGTTGGCACTGGCAATCCCGAAACTCCATGTGAGGCCCTCCCTGGCTTAAAATTGGGCTAATTTGCCTTGTCTTACTGCTATTTTTTATTATTCAACAAAACCCTCTCTCTCTCTCATTTCCCTTGGGTCGTCTTCGCGCTCCCGCTATAATCGCTCGCGGGCAACATTTCGCGAGTCACCAGGATGAGGGCTACTACAGCTGTACTTACTTTGGCCGGATTGCTATCTGGTATGATGCACATATTGTCCTACCGCGTGCTTATTCTTTCCCTGATTCTAATGATACCTTTGAATTCTCCGTAGGTGCAACCGCAATCCCCGATGGCACTAAAACAGAGGTGATCCAGCGCGCGCTTCCAAATGCCCCTGATGGGTATACGCCGTCCTCAGTCAGCTGCCCGGCCACTCGTCCTACTGTGCGTAGCGCATCGTCCCTATCACGAAATGAGACTTCATGGCTGGAGACCAGACGGGGAAAGACTGAGTCAGCCCTGAAAGACTTTTTTGGGCATGTGACAATTCAAAACTTTGACGCGGTTAGCTACCTCAACAATATCACCAGCAATTCTTCAGACTTGCCCAATGTTGCGATTGCAGTCTCTGGCGGAGGATACCGCGCCTTGATGAACGGTGCCGGAGCTATCAAGGCATTTGATAGCCGTACCGAGAACTCCACTAGCCAAGGTCATCTCGGTGGCCTGTTGCAATCTGCAACTTATCTCGCTGGTCTTAGCGGTGGTGGATGGCTGGTAGGCTCAATCTACGTCAATAACTTCACTACCATCTCGGCCCTGCAGACGACTAGTGATGGTGCGGTGTGGCAGTTCCAGAACTCAATCTTTGAAGGCCCTGATTCGGGCAGTATTCAGCTTCTCGATTCTATTGGCTATTACAGGAGCATCTACGATGCTGTTCATGGCAAGGAGGACGCTGGATATCCCACATCTATCACGGATTATTGGTAAGCGCTTTTACATTGCTTTGGGATTTCTTCTATCATTTGTTATTTAATCCCCCCGTCACTAATTAATTTCCTCCCAGGGGCCGTGCTCTTTCATACCAGCTTGTCAATGCTACAGATGGTGGCCCCAACTATACTTGGTCATCTATTGCCCAAACGGAGGAATTTCAGCAGGGAAACATGCCGATGCCGCTGTTGGTTGCAGATGGTCGATACCCAGGCGAGCTCGTAATCAGCAGCAATGCCACTGTTTACGAATTCAATCCCTGGGAGTTTGGTACCTTCGACCCCACCATCTATGGATTTGTACCCTTGGAATACGTGGGCTCACGCTTTATTGCGGGCTCGATCCCAAGCAACGAGAGTTGCGTGCGTGGCTATGACAATGCTGGGTTCGTAATGGGCACTTCTTCCAGCCTTTTTAACCAATTTTTCCTCCAGGTCAACGGCACGGGCCTCCCCGATTACCTGACAGAATCGTTGTCGGACATCCTTGGGAGGATCGGAAGAGATGACGAGGATATCGCTCTGTACTCCCCGAATCCGTTCTATCACTGGTCGAATGAGAGCTCACCATATGCCAACGAGCCTGATCTCGATGTCGTGGATGGCGGTGAGGATCTTCAGAACATCCCCCTGCACCCGTTGATCCAACCCGAGCGCAACGTTGATGTGATCTTTGCCGTTGACTCATCCGCGGATACTAACTACAACTGGCCCAACGGCACTGCGCTGGTCGCCACATATGAGCGCAGTTTGAACTCCACTGGCATTGCCAACGGAACTGAGTTTCCCGCTGTTCCAGATCAGAACACCTTCGTCAACCTCGGTCTGAACACGCGACCGACGTTCTTCGGGTGTGATAGTTCCAACACAACTGCGCCCTTGGTCGTCTACATTCCAAACTACCCTTATTCCTTCCTTTCCAACTGGTCAACCTTTGACCCTAGCTACTCCGAGTCCGAGAGAGACGAAACCATCTTGAATGGATATAATGCCGCCACTATGGGAAACAGCACTAGAGATGGTAACTGGACTACTTGCGTCGGTTGTGCGGTTCTCAGCCGCTCCTTTGATCGTACCAACACTCCGGTCCCTGATATTTGTACTCAGTGCTTCAATAGGTACTGCTGGAATGGCACGACGAACAGCACCAACCCTAACGCCTATGAGCCTGTCACCATCTTGGACAATGGTACTGACAGTGGTGCAGCTGGCGTATTCCCTACTGTAGTGTCGACTGTGGTTGCAGCAAGTGTGGCTATCTTTACCATGATTTAAAGGGGATAAGCATATACTTTTTTCAATGTACATTTGTTGCACATGCTAGCTACCCGTGTTTACGTGACTTATGACATTTAAATAGCTGAGCTCACTATATATGCCATGCTTGTTTTTAGAACCACTTCAGTAAGCACAATGATGAAACGCCATTTTTCTCTATGTAAAATTAATGGCCTTGAGACCTGCTGTTTCTATAGTTGCAGCATTTTCCCAGCCTCCAAGTTGACCGCAAAAAAGCACAACTTTTGGCGCATAGTATAGCGACAGGAAAGAGCAGTCACGTGCAAGGCCCGTTGCCCTGGGAAACGCCCACGTGATGTCCCAAACAAGAAATCCGTCCTCCTCGACCTCCAAACACCACTTGGAGCTCCGGTCGGCCCGAGTATTCAAGCATTCTGCAAGCCAACGACAACAGACGAATCGAAAACACTACCGACAAACAGTGACGGCCGCTACGACACGGCCCTTGCTTACTCTCTTGACGCTGCATATAGGAAACATCGCGTCAAGATTGCAAGTCAGTTCGTGCGCCACGAGACACACCATGAGCAGGCACTAACGACATCGAGTTTTAAGCACCACACCACCGCCACTACCGCCACTAGAAAGAAGAGAGCAAGGACAAAGACGCCGTTTTAATTACGGCCTTTTTCATAACTGGGGAGCTAAGACGCGATTTTTCCTATATAATGGCTCGGGCAGCGATTATCCCCCAATCTCCGCAGAAGCGCGCCACGCGTGGCAGAGCAAAAGGAACGACTACAACGACGACAACAAAGTCTGCGAGTAAGACAGCCTCTAAAAGTACAAAGAGCCAGGAGCCGACGTCCGCTACTGGGACGAGGAAGAGGACTATCCGTACGACTACAGTGGCTCCCGTCGACTCGGAGACAGATGAGGAAACGGACGATGAAATCGGTGTTATTGATAAGCGGGTGAGAGAGAAAGCATCCAAGTCGAAGGGGAAGCCATCTTCGTCTTCTACGACAACCCGTGGGAGGAGAGCCGCAACGGTGGATGTGGAAAGTGAAAGTGAAAATGAAGAGGATGAGCTTGCCCAATCTGACGCGCCGAAGAAACGGGCAGGAAGACCCAAGGCGAAGACCCCGTCGAAGGAGGATGTCGCTAAACCGGAAACTAGCTCTCGACCAAGAGGACGGCCTAAGGGCACGTCTGCCAAGCCGATTTCTGATGCAGATTTGGTTAGAGAAAACACTCGACGGAATGCACGCGCGCATGAGAGCGATGATCTTTCATCATCTCAACTTGGACCTACGGAAATCTTTATAACGACCGGCTCTGTCATTTCGCGTAGTACCGCTAAGAAGAAGAAGAAGAAGGTCACCTTCCGAGATCTGTCCGAATCCGAAGCGGATGAAATGAGCGAACCAGCAGCAACCACAACAGGACGAAGGAAACAGGGAGCTGTTTCCAAAGATCAAGATGGATTTGGTGCTAAACCGGTTCGGCAACCTTCGACGACGACGACAAAGGGCCGCAAACCGGCGGCTACTAAGAAAGGCGGTGCTAAACCATTATCACCAAAGAAGGCTACGCAGGTGGCTAAAGCCATATCGTCCTACGCAAGCTCTGATGGAGAGGATGATGAACTTTGCACTGCTAAGGATCAGATCAAACTTGTCGTTCATTCACCCCAGAAATACGGAACATCAGATACTGGACTGAGTTCTCCAGTGAGGAGAATCAATTTTACACCAGGCAAAGTTTCCAAGTCTTTAGATGAAAATGGCGAACCGAATATTGCCCCCGCAAAGGCGTTTGATTTTAGCGACTCGCTCTTCATGTCAAGTCCTGCCCGTCGACCTCCTCCTTCGCCATTTCACTTTACATTACGGGAGACCCCCAAGCGAGGGCCACTTCCTTTGCGCGAAGATAAGAAACCTCTTGCACAGCCTAACTTTACGCCAGGGCAGGAATCACCACTTCGAACCTCTCCGCGGAAAGCAGTTCTGGGAACACCTGCACGAGGAAGCCTCTTTCGTGACGACAACGGAATTCCGTCTCAGCCAAATTTTACTCCGGGACTGAATTCTCCTCTCAAGTCATCCCCCAGGAAAGGCCTCTTCGGTGCCTCTTTCTTGTCACAGCAACAGTCACAACAATCGTCACCCCCGTTCAAGTCTAGTCTGCTTTTGACTCCTGCCAAAAAGGTTGCTAGTCCTTTCAAGACGATGGCCCGCAAGCTTTCTCTGGAACATAGTCAACCTCAGCACCGTGCAGAACAAGAAGAAGACGATATAACTCCCTCTGAAACCGAACAGTCGCCGTTGAGATTACAGGATATGGGTGACGACACAGAATTCGACCATGAAGTGAATGAATATGCCCCAGAGTCTCCATCTGCAAGAGATCCGGCCCATGAATCGATGGAAGAAGACTGGGAAGAAGAAATCGTATCCGAGAGTGGCCAATTGGTTGACCCAGGCGGAGAAGACGAAGCTGTAATGATGGAAGATCAGGCTGAAAACAATGATGATATGCCTACAGATGGAGATGAGCTGACCGAGGGTTACCTACATGTTGACTGGGTAGTTCAAGATATCGTGGAGCCAGCTGTCGAGGAGATTAGAGAAGATAATGTGGACATGCTTCCTTATGGCTCTGACAGTGGCAGTGAGGGTGGTGTGGAAGAAGACCATGAGCCAGAGTCTACTCCCACACCTTTAGATAAGGAACTACAGTGCGAGGAAACCGGGCTTCATTGTCAACTGGACCAGGAAAACGAAGAAAATTTTCAGAGTGAAGGAGATTTAGAGATGGACGAAGCACAAGGGAGTGTATTCCCTGCAAGCCAACACAGCTTAGCGGATGGGCTCGAAGATGTCTTCACTGATAAATCTCCACTCGTGGACTTGGAGGATCAGGGTAGCGATATCGCGGGTGCGGAAAATGTGGCAAAGGCCGATCAAGCTTACGATGACGAGGCTTTTGTCTACCGTGCTCACTCGAGAAATGATGCAGATGATGATTTAACTGCTCAGCATGCCTTCAGTAACGATGAACCCTTGCCGATGACTGAGTTGACAGCAAATCATTCCACGAGTCCTCTTGTTGCCCAACCCTATGAGATAGAAGAGCCTGAAGACACTCCCTTCGTCAATTTCCTCCTCACTCATTGGGCACCGCACCTACCATGCGCCGTCGAGTATCATTCCTATGTGGCTCGCAGTCCAGTTTCAGTGTATGACATGTCCAGTTCTGAGCTTACACCAGAGTCTCAGAATGACGCCCCAGCAACTCTAAATTCTCCTCAACGGCCTACAGAGCGTCAAGCACGTGTTAGTCAAGGACCATCACGCCCTGACAAAGGTCCGCGCTTCACTCTGCTAGCCGAGCAGCTAAGCCAGTGGAAGGCGAGCAGTCCTGATAAGGTTGAGCCAAGGCGTTCAAGAAGGAGAGGAGTTTTCTCCCTTGTAGGACGGAGATCCAGTGGCCTAACAAAGATGACCAGCCAGAGTCGTCACTCTGACATGTCAAAGAATGCGTCACCCGTTCTATCCCAACTCTCTCGTTCTGAAGAGGCGGATTCAGAGGTGGATGCTCTTGACATCTACGAAGATAAAGACGAACAGGAAATGTCGGGAGACCAAGACCTGGATCCTGAAACCCTCACAAGACAACCTATGTCAGAGATACCAGGCGACAGAACCCCAGAACTCCCTGAGTTGCTTGACGACGTCCCCGAGGAAACCGAGACGCAACCAAGCAGTGCCGCGGAAAATGTCGCCCAAACTGTGGCTGAATCATCAGAAGAGGAAAAGGAAAATGAAGCCATTCGTCTCCCAGCACCTATAACGCCGATGAAGTCACGCATCATCCCTACACAGACGTTTCACACTGTTTCAAAAGTGCCTCTAAAGCCGGAAGGCCAGATCTCGCCCTTGAAAATGTGTCGCAAAAGAGGCCGATCTCTCTCAATAACTTCCCCCATTCGTTCTTCACCTAGACTTCGGAAACCCTCTTTGTCATCGAATGACGAGCAGCTTCCAGTATTTTCTCCCCGGAAATCGCGTAGAATACAGCAGGCTTCAGCTAGACTCTCTCAAATAAAGGAGAAGCCCTGTGAATCGGTCGAAACCCAGCAAACTCGACGCCCAAGAACTCCATCCCGCGCGGCTAGTCCGTCCAAGACACCACGTACGAAAGTTTCGGCAAGTGAACAGTGCTTACGTGGGGCTGTTGTATATGTCGACGTCCATACAACAGAGGGTGAGGATGCCAGCGGGATTTTCATCGAGCTTTTGCAGCAAATGGGCGCCAGATGCATCAAGAGCTGGTCTTGGAACCCACGCTTGAGCTTGTCGCCTGTGGAAGGAACAGATTCGAAGGAGCACAAAGTGGGCATAACCCACGTTGTTTTCAAGGATGGCGGTGTAAGAACCCTAGAGAAGGTCAGACACGCGGCAGGAGTTGTCAAGTGTGTTGGTGTCGGCTGGGTTTTAGAGTATGTGGTTCATCTTCCCCTGTTTGAATCCGGACGTAATTAAACTAACTTGCCGTCAGCTGCGAGCGAGAGAACAAATGGCTCGACGAATCACAATATGCTGTTGACAGCTCAATTATTCCCCGGGGTGGTGCGAAGCGCAGGAAGAGCATGGAGCCTCGAGCCCTGAGCAATGTTAATGGAACCCTAGTCAAAACTAGTATGGCTGGGTCATCATCCGCGAGTACCAGACGATCCGGGGTGGTGAGAAGTACAACTCCAATCTCGCAAGACGATGCTTCTTCGACTGCGGAAAATACGCCCAAATATAAAGGGGGCCACGCAGAAAGTGACCAGAAATACTTGCACACGCCTAAAACCCCTGGTTCTGCCGCCTACGCATTTAACATGGACAGCATCGGCATGTCCCCTGCTACCCCCTTCTACCTCTCTCAGCGATCGAAACTTGTGCAACAGACCTGTCCTCCAAAGCAGACCCGCGAAGGTCTTTTCTCGAGGGTAGGATCAGAGGATTATTCTTCCCAGAAGTTGAAATCCAGACTGGAGGCTGCGAGACGAAAGAGCCTAGCATTTAAGCCCGCAATCGGTAGTCCTCTTGTGGAATAGAACCATCTTGGTCGTGTTAATTATTTTGTACTTTGCATGTTTGGTTGCGGTGTTATATCTTGGCTTTATTTGATACCTTCATACCCCTTGGCAGGAGTGAGTGGCCTACGGAATTTGGTCAATGCTACTTTCTTTTGATAAACTCTCCATTCTACTATTAGTTTGAATGTTGTAGTTGTATACAACGGACTATGTCTCCTCACTGGTTATATCACCACTGATCCTTGTAATCCGAGAAAATAATAAACCAGTATCTACACCTAGACTTTTTCCAGTTCTATCTCTCTTCTTCTTCTCCTACCCCCTCCCCCGCCAAAAGAAAATGCCATTTGAACATCCAATCAAATAGAATTCTGATCCTCTGACCCCTCCAATTCACGATAAAACCCAGCAACCAAAAACGCCAACTCAAGCGCCTGTTTCTCATTCAAGCGCGGATCACAAAAGGTCGTGTAGCGCTCCCCAAGTCCCTCCTCCGTCAACCCGCCCGCACCACCAACACACTCCGTAACCGCCTCCCCCGTCAACTCAAGATGCATCCCACCCAAAAACGACCCGGCCGCGCGATGGATCTCCAGCGCCTGCCGCAGCTCAGAGAGGATATCGCTGAAATGCCGCGTTTTGATGCCCGAGGGCGTTGTCTGCGTGTTGCCGTGCATGGGGTCGCATTGCCAGACGGGGAGGTGGCCTGAGGCCTGGACGGCGGCGATGTGGGTTGGGAGGTAGGTGGCGATTTTGGAGGCGCCGTAGCGGGATATAAGGGTTACTTTGCCGATTTCGCGGGTTGGGTTGATGGTGTTGAGGAGGGTTGTTAGTTCTGTCGGGGACATGGTGGGGCCGATTTTTATGCCGATGGGGTTTGTGATGCCGCGGAAGAATTCGAGGTGTGCGCCGTTTAGTTGGCGGGTGCGGTCGCCGATCCAGAGGAAGTGTGAGGAGGTTGCGTAGTAGCTTTTTGTTGGGGGTGGAGGCGGCGCGGTGGATTTGGTGATGGTGGTGATGGTGGTGGAGGTGGATGAAGGTTGGGATGGGTCTTTGAGGAGACGGGTTAGGCTTTGTTCGTATTCCAGGAGGAGGCCCTCGTGGCTTGTGTAGATGTCGACGGTTTCGACGCCGCGGTCTGTGTCGATTCCCACGGTTTGCATGAAGCGGAGGGCGTCCTTGACTCTGTTGACGATGCGCTCGTACTTCTCTTTTATGGATGGGGTGATCACATGGCCTAGGCCCCAGTCTAGAGGGGAGTGCAGGTCTGCCAGGCCAGAGGATAGGGACGCGCGCATGTAGTTGAGCGTTGCTGCGGAGTGGAAGTAAGCAGAGACCAGGCGCGAGGGGTCTGGTCGACGGGATTCGGGGGTGGCGTCGAAGCCGTTGATGTTATCACCCCGGAAGGAGGGCATCTCGACACCATCGACTACCTCCATTGGACTTGATCGAGGCCTGGACTAGTTGTTAGGGATTGTCTTATGCATGCAAAGTTAGAAGCATCCAGTCGAACTCACTTGGCAAATTGGCCAGCAATTCGCGCAATGCGGACGACTGGCATGTTGGCTCCTACGAAATGGTCAGTTTGGATGAGCCTCCTGCAAAGTCCAAGACTGAGAGACCATACCCCAGATCAAAACCAGACTCATCTGAAGAAGTAACTTCACTTTAGCCTCGATCATGTCTTGGTTGCAATAGTCAAATAGCTCGGCACAATCCCCTGGTGTTCAGCGTACAGACGTCAGACAAGTTCAGAAAATGCAGTGATGTGATGCCAAAGAAGCATACCTCCTTGTAGGACAAAGGCTTTGCCCAGCGCTACATTCTTCAGGCTCTTCTTCAGATTTGTAATCTATCAATTGAGTCAGACATCTGTTTATGCAGGGAACGTCATGAGTTGAACTACGAGAGAGACTTGAAAGACAGATACGCACCTCTTGCGTTGTGACTAACGGCGGGAGCTTCTGGAGCTTCGAGAGAGACGCCTGAACCCCCTGGACATCATCATAGACGACATCTTGCTTGATGGGTTTTGTCGTCCAAGCTGTGAAGACGAGAAATTGTTAGTACTCATACAACGAGCATACGACAAGCATATATGCCATGACTCAAGGCAAACCAGGAAACGTACAACTCGGACTCCAGTCTGCCATGATGATGACGATTGTATATCGTTAAATATACAATTGACAGCCGGGGACTGGCTACTAGTATATTATGAAAGTAATCTCTCCTGCTCTGAGAGGAATAGCAGTAACAATGCTCAAGGACAGGGTATGAGATGGCGGTCAGAGACAGCAGAGCAGTCTCAGCAAAGAATTCCAACACAGGTCACAAACCCTTACAGAGGCCTGTTTATGCAGATGCAGGAAACCAGAAAAAAAAAACAGAAAGACCAAAAAGAAAAGGAAAATGAAGAAATACAAACACAAAAAGAACAAAAAAGAAAGCAAATCCGGTTATTCGCGGCCTGAGTCACACTCCTGGCCCCAGCCACTAAGTCTAATCGGGAATTATCCGCCTTCCCCTCATCACATGACATCATAAATCAAACAATGTATCACAACAGCAACAGCAACATCAGCATCGCAGGTCTATTGTGCAAAAAGCATAGACAGCATATAGCGATCTATCCCTGACACCAAAATGTCAGATTCTATTCCCTCCGCTGCAGCAGATGCCGACGCAGGTCATGACCATCACCACCATCACCCCCCCGCCAACGCCGAAGACCGTAAAGCTGCCGCCGCGCTCTCCTCGCTCAACACCAATGAGATCGGTGCGGATTCAGGCACGAAGCCGCCGTCTTCGGCTGACCAGGAGGCGCTGGGTAAGGCAATGAGTCGGTTGGAGATCGCTGCGGGACAGGGATCTGGCAAGAAGCGTGTGGCGGAAGCTCAGACGAGGGAGGCCGAGGTGGTGAAGAAGAAGGTTGTCAGGATTGCGGTGGATGATGTGAATCTTTTGGTATTTCACTTTTTTCTTTTTTCTTTTTCTTATATTGTATTGTTGTATGGATATGTCTTTGTGGATAGTGACTGACTTGGTTTTCTTATGGCAGGTAAATGAACTAGATTTGAACAAAATCAAGGCAACAGAGCTTTTGAAGGCGCATGATGGCGATGCAAGCAGGGCTATCAAGGCCTTTATTGGCGCAGCTGTCGGGGCATGAACAATATCAAAACAAAAGGACAATAATTCTTCTTTGGGATGGGTGGATTTCAAACTCGGCGCAGGGATCGGGTTTCTCGCAACCCAATTATGATAATGTATGAATTCATGAGCTGGACGAACACTCTAGGTTCTTTTCTTTTTCCTTTTCTCTTCTCTCTTTGAGCAAATGAATAAAAGTCTATAGATGGGTACCTATCTGAAATCGTTTCTTGTGGATATTGAACTTGAGTCTGGTGTGTTGGTATGTCCAATGTCTTTCATCAGCACGTATAGCAAAAAGAATCACTGATCATCGGTCCTCCCGGGGCTCCTCTAATTCCTCGACCTGATCTTTCTTTCTCTCTATACCTCGGTCCTCATAAATTGCCCCGAGCAAGAACCAGCCAGCTAGTGCTTCCAGCGCCAAG
This sequence comes from Aspergillus funiculosus, assembly GCA_027569145.1. Classification (NCBI taxonomy): domain Eukaryota; kingdom Fungi; phylum Ascomycota; class Eurotiomycetes; order Eurotiales; family Aspergillaceae; genus Aspergillus; species Aspergillus funiculosus. Next base: position 161,499 of record JAPDEN010000007.1, read on the forward strand.
GCCCACCATATACCGCCGATCAGATTGTATTTCAAGCCCAGTCCTAAGCCCCACCCCCCAATGAGAGGCCCCAGGGTACGTGCTCCGCTCGAGACACTTTGAGCTACCCCATGGATGGTTCCGAGAATAGAGGGATCAGAGACACAGTTGTTAACCAAAATCACAGCAGCGGGTAGGGCAAATGTCCTTGAAACAACCTGAAGTCCAACAACAACAGTGAACGCAGGCCAGACAAGCCATGGGTGGTTGGGGATCAAAACAAGAAAGGGCATAAGTGCATATGCAATGGGAGAGAATGGCAAAAATGTGCGGAAAGACGTCAAAGTTCCCAAGCGCCCTTGTACGCGGGGATATACAAAGATTTGAAGCGGCAAGCCAATGAACCCAATAATAGCTGTCGCCAGACCTACACGAGAAGAGGATAGGCCGAGACCACCGCCAAAACGGAAGAAGCCTTGGTGGCTCTGCTCCGGAGCTCTTGGACTCGGGAGAAATATAAAAGTCATGGAGTTGAATGAACTCGTATGGAACGCTAGAAGAAACTGAACGAGTAAGGTCAAAAGAACATTCGGGGTCCATATTTGTCGGAAGCTTGGGCGTTTGTGATGGAGCGGAGCTCGCGCACGAGCAGGGCTAGAAGGAACAGATCTGCTCCCTACACTCTCATCAAGAAACACGGATTCATCATCGGGGTCATTCACGAGGCGCTGATAATACTTATGCCGCCGTCGCCGGCAGACGAAGTTCGTAAGTCGACGTCCAATCTTCCGACCCCAATCGCTTCTGTACCGCGCGACTTCGTGCGTCTAAAAGACTAAATTTAGCAATTCGGTCTTTCTGCCCCAGGGAACAAGAAGCTTACCTCATCCAAGCCCAGAAACACGGACATCCATGAAGTAAAGATGAAGATGGCACTGATCAGGTTAGGGAGGGCGAAAGGCCAGCGCTCCATCCACCAGACACCGTCCTTGCCTCCAAATACTGAGCCTGGACCAAAGAGATGTGGATAACTCCTTATCGGGTCTGCCAACATGCCACCTAGAACTGGGCCGATGATAACTCCGATATTGAAGCACATGGGCAAAATAATAAAAGCACGAGATTGGTACCTGGGTTTTGTCAGCAAAGAGGAGCTCCGCCCTGCGGAAAGAGGCAAAAAAAAAAAAAAAAAAGCTCACTTCTTTTCCTCAATCATTTCTGAAATCATGGTCCTCATCACCCCAACATTACTATTAAGCGCTCCGCCCAGCGTGCGGAACACAGCCGCAACCGCAAAGGATCGCGAAAACCCAAAACCAAGACATGAGATGCTAGTACCTAACAAGCCGATGAGAAGAACTCGTTTCCGACCCATCCACTCTGTATCAGCTAGTCTACCCCAGAACACAGCAGTCAAAAACTGTGCGGCGGTGAAGCTCCCTTGCAAGATACCCGCCTGGGCAGAAATGACAGAGTCGGGCTGTGAAGGATCGAAAGATCTGAGCTGGTAGAACAAATAAGCCTGCAGAGAAGTTTGGGTAAGAGGCTCTGACAGACGAGCGATGGTTAGAATGGCGAGCTGGCCTTTCTTTGGCAGAGAGGACCATGTCACCGGTTTCTCACTGGGAGCCTCGACTGGATCGTCATAGTCGCTGTTAATGTCGCTGTTGTCGATGGATAACCGGCGATCTGGAAACTCGGGTGAAGGGTCTAGCAGACGTAAACCTGACCCAGAGGAGTGACTGTCATGAATAGCGGTGCGCACGCTTGTATCGTCATCATCGGAGTCGGAGTCGTGGTGGTGGGCGTGGTAGGAGACCTCCGACGCGGAAGTTGTATAGTTTACATGGTTCATGCGGTGAGTACTGGGGTCATGCTGTTGACTGAGTCCCATCAATATAGGAAGAAGAAGGAGAAGAAGTGCTTCAGGAGGATGTATTCAGATTCGGGGCGAATATATATAGAAACGTAGAAATATGTAGAGCTAGTAGGAAGAAAACCAGAGGGAAGAAAAACTAAGCAGAGAGAAGTGGAAATCAGTACTCCAAGTAATAAAAGAATAAGTAGAGAGAAGCACGAGACCAGCTGGAGGCGGATAAAGAAACCCCGGCTCTCTGATTGGCTATCGGCCGAGGATGAAGGGGCGCAGCGCTAAGCCGGATCGGGACTATCAGATCAGCGGTTCGGCACGTGGGGACCAGAATCTATTCTGTATTTGATGTATTCGACAGTATTCTACTATTTAAAAGTCGAGGGTGAAATAAGAAAGCAATGATTATATACTACTGATAATTGGCATAGCTCTTCCCGACTCGAGAGATGACAAATGGCAGAGATAGAGATACGGGGGGGGGAAGTGGATTGCATCACAATAGGCCCAATGGTGCTACTTAAGAACAGGCTGACGCCATCTCAGCAACTTCAAGCTAATCTTATGCGACTAAAACAATGAAAGAAAAATATGCAAAAGTACAGCCTAGACTCCTCCACAGAACAAGGTGACAAAAGTACCAGATAATCCAGAAGTAGGAATGAATGCTTCCACACGAGACAATCCCATCAAAGAAGCCCCAAAACAGAGAAGAAAAATAACCGTAGTCTAATTAGGCCGACTCCCCTCAGTCATCTCCATCGTGCTCTCGATGCCCTCCCAAGGGAGATCTTCATCGTCATCCACATCATAGTCTGTGACATTGTTCTTGGACGATTTATCTGTTGTGCCGGTCACCTCAGCCAGTTTACTAGCACCAGTATCAATCCCGATTGACTGCAGGGTCACCTCCATCTCCTGTTCAGTCATCTCATGTCCACTCTGTTTCTGGCCCTCCAGAACGTCGTAGAGCGCATATATCTGGTCCGCTTTCATGTCAATGTCCTTCAAAACCTTCTCAATCCTCTCGCCAAGTGATTTCCTTTGACGTTTACTAATGGAGGCATCCAGTTTGTTGTACGCTGCCTGATAGGAGACTAGTTGCATCTTCAAGTGCGACAACTCATCTTCTAGCGCCTTGAGTACAGTAGCGAGAGCAACAGTGGGGGCCTGTGCGGGACGTAGAGTGGGGTCCTCATTGTGAATAGACGGCTCTGGAATCCGCTCAGAGACTGGGATAGGTTTAGGAACCTTGATGGCCTCTTCTGTGTGGTCGTAAGAATCCCCCGGAACAGAACGCTTGCAGACGGTGCAGTTTTTACTGCTGTGCTGCGTCGCACGGTCTAACGCCCGTTGGGTAATTTCTGGAAGCTTGTTTAGATTCTCGGTTAAATCGGTATGGCGTAATGTGATATCCGGAAGAATGAACGCAGATGTCATCTCCTCAGCAATACGCCGTCGGCGACGCTGAGGTAATGCAGTTACAGAATGATCCGAGTGTCGTCTTGGTCGTGTGTCTAAAACCGACAGATTGCTGTCCCCTTCGGTGATGGTCACCCGAGAGGTAGCAGTCACATCACCTAGCGAGGAGGCTGGTCGAGGTACCGGTCCTTTGCTTTCCTTCAGGGACGACTTGCGAGGAGCAGCTTTCAACGCGCTCTGACGAGTAAGATTGTCCGTCTCATTAACATTAGACTCAAGGGTTATGTTCGACTGACGCCTTTTGCGGGCCAGTCTCTCCTCTTCCAGGGTCTTTCTTAGGTGTGCAATTTCACGCTCCTGTGGCCACATATTGTCAGAAAATAGGGGAGTAAATAATGTCAAGAGGATAGATAACCCACATCAATGAAGCTCAGTAATGTAAAGTCCTGCCCGGTGGTGGACAATTTGCGCGTATGGCCCGTTGCATCTGTAGTTGACTCGAGCGGCTCTGTAACTTCCACTTCCTCCACAACTACACGCTTGATACGCTGTTTGCCCGTATTTGATTGCTTCTTCGTCTGAGAGCTAGTTGTCCTTACGCGGTTCCCCGATTTATCTTTCTTCACGGTAGAGGATTCTCTAACCCGTGGTACCTCAATCGAAAACAGCGCCTCCTCCGCGCGTTCCTTCTCCAATCGAGAGATCTCCTTCTCGACCTGATTAGATACTTTGGCTCTGGAATCCTCGCTACGGCGAGCTTTCGACTTGGAGCGTGTGGTCTTCGCAGTGAGCTCCTTGGTCGTGCTCCGGCGTGTATCCTGTTGACTGTCTTCCGAGGTAGCATCACTGGCAGTGAACTGTTCAGATTGAAGTGTTCCCTCCCGCCCCTTCGAGGCTGAAGAGGAAAGCTTCACAAGCTGAGCTTTCAGTTCCATAATCTCCTCCCGAAGGGTCCCATTCTCGCTCTTCAGGTCTTGAGACTCCAGGTAAGCGACACCAAGTTGAGAGACTGCCATATCGCGCTCTCTATTTAGCTTCTTCAATGCTGTCTCCTGCATATCGGCCTTCCGCTCAAGGAGATCCACTCTGTTCTGCAGCGCCAAGTTCGTAGTTTCTAGCTCTAATGAAGAGATTAGCGCGGCCAGAGAGGTTAGCTATGGAACAAGTACTCACTTTGATTCTCGCTTACAAGGCGGTCTTTCTTGTAGTCGTCCTGGTCGAGCTCATATGGCTTGCTGCTGCGGCTGCCTTTATCTTTTTGACGGGTCTTTCCTGCCTTCAAGAAAGCATTTTCTTGACTCATATCATCTAACTTCTTTTCAGCAGAAGCCTTGGCCCTCTCCAGCTCTGCAACCTTGTCCTGGAGGAGTCGCAACGACACGAACAAAGCCTTCTCATCCTCTGGGATGGGAATCGCGTCAAGAGGGATATGCTCACGAGTGATTGACGCCTCTGTAGCATCTGCCGGGGGTGAAACAAATCGTGTTGTCCTTGATCTAGCCTGCCGTGTATATACCGGTGTCCCGTCTTCATAAACACCAGAAACCAGGTCGGAAAGGTTGGGAAGGTCCGGGAGTAAGAAGGATTGTTGTGTGCCGGTATCGCCAGCCATGTTGGCAGCGGTATGCCCCTTTGCGCGACGAACCTCTTTAGCGTAGGCCTCCTGCGATGCTCGTTCGACAGCATCAGCAATCTGGTGAGAGAGATTCACGTTCCCAAAACGCGTGGGTCGCGTGGTGGTCGTAACGACGAGCGGTCGATCGTCTTCAGGGAATGAGCCAGCATAAGAATCGCGAATCTTGGAGTGGATCTCAGACAAGGTTCGTCGCTGTTCCTTGCGATTAGGTTTGGGAGGATCAGGGTCGATATTTTCTTTGTGGGCGAGACTAGCATGTCTGAGCTGAGCGTCTTTACGAAGATTCTCGCTGACTGCTCTCCGGGAAGTGTTGCGCATAGCTGGCTTTTGAGGCGTAGTTGAAGTAGGATAGTCAAGTCGAACAGCCGGAGATGAAGAGCGGATGCTGTTCTCGATGCTCATGTAGGAGTTACGCGAGTCGTCCAAGCGGCGCGGCGGATTGGAGGGTCCTCTCCCGGCTTCGACAGAAATATCATGATCACTATCGCTCTCTTCGTCTTCTTCTTCCGATGTTCTGACAGGCGAGAAATGCGGGAGGTATTGTTCGAATGTGGAGGTGTTGAAGACATAATCTGGCTCATCCTCGGCCTCAAGGTGAGGCCTTTTCGAGGCGCCTTTCATATCTGGTAATCGAAGGCTATCGTCAAATTCTCTTGTGGATGCGATCGCTTCGTGTTCAGGATCGAAGTCTGACCCGAAAGACGCGAAGCTGTTCGCTGTATGCTCGCGCGACATTGTGGGATATGACGCGAACTCGGGGTGAATAGGTGAAAGAAAAAGAAAAGAGCAAAAGTCAGACAGCCAGTTCTACTTCCTGTTCAAGCACCACAGTGTTTGTTGAGGGTATTGGGTAATTTGAATTGGTGGTGTCGGCAGAGTTGACACAATGGTAGTAGTGTTTAGATGGCAGCGCACGCGTCGGGCCACCGTAAGTTTCCGACTAGCAACGGAAGCTGCAATTAGACGCGAGGTTGGAGCTGACCCAGCGCAATTAAAGGTGTAAAAGGTCAAACAAGGAAAGGACAAGAAAATGCAGCTGTCTCTAAAGTGGTCTTTCAGAAAGGAACATAAGCCAATATTGGGTCTGGCGGGACGTAAGCAATAATAACCTAAGATTTATTGAGGAGGCTGGTTTGTTTACCCCGTGCCAAATCAGGTGGTTTGCTTTGGGTCTAGGCGGCCGACCGCCTGCCTTTGTCGGAACGCCTCCCCTCCTCCTCCTCCTACTACCTACTGAGTACTTGGATACTACAGAGTAGTAGAGTAGCTAGTAAGCTAACTATAGAATACTTCTCATTATAAAATAAATATTCGCAGGAACTGCACATTATTCGCATAATATTGATGCCCGGTCTGTTTCGACTTATATGTGCAGCTAAATCCAGTCTCCTCTTTTTACACTTCCAAAGACCACGCATGCCGCCTTGAACGCCTTGCTAGCTAATCAAATCAAATCGAATCAAAAGGAAGGGAAAAAATTCCAGCATATTACAAAACAGTATACAGTAGGAAATCTTAGGAGTCGTAAGAAGTCGTGCTCGTGGAGAGGTATCTGTATGAACGGCGAAAATGAAAGCGAAAAAAGGAAATATAATCGCAATTATTCTGATGCAAAATTACTCACGATGCAGGAGATGTAGTATTGTTATTTTTGGGAGTAGGAGAAGAAGATTCGGCCGGTAGTTCGGCCGATGATTCAGCTGGGGATTCAGCTGGGGATTCGGCTGGGCGTTCAACTGGAGCTTCGCGCACTTGGTGGCCTTCCTGTTGCACATTCATGGGAGTGGTAGGTGTGTTGCTGATCGGGCTGGCGATATCAATTTGGATCGTGGGTAGCGGAGTGAGCTCACGCAACCTAGGAGGGTCATTATTTGACTCTGAGCCTACAACAATTTCGTATGGAGGCGCTTCTCCCCAGTCCAGATGGTCGTATTCTGGAGGAGGAATGATCCGGGTTCCAACATCCCCTTCTTCAGGGTCTGAATGAGAGGGACCAACAGAATGGGTCGACGTAGCGTGCGACTGGACAGGAGTCAGGCTGTCACCATCGGAAACTCCTGTCGCTAGGGAAAGTGTAGAGGAATAAGATTCGCCTCGAGAATGCACGCTTATAAACCCAGAGCCGGACAAACGATCCGGAGCATCCGCGCTCATCCCAGCAGCATTTGTGAGTAATGGTCTGGAATCTGAGTCCGGAGAGCTCGCTCGCATTCGAGATCCATCATGTCGAACATATCCTAGCTCCGCATAGCTGACACTTGAGATCCGCCTCTCGCGGCCCCGACTCTGGTGTTCTGCCAATGATAGAGCTGCAGAAACATTCGTACGGCTCCCGTTGGCAGACGCACGACTCCTTGCACGAGCCCTGCTTTCTGTTCGGAGTTGCTCAAGGCGCAAAATGTCTCCGCGTTCACGAGCTTCGCGACGCTCCTCACGGCGCATCTCACGCTCGGCTATCTCCTGTCTTCGTTGCAAACGGGTCTGGTATAAGGACTCCATTAGATCCTCACGACGGGCCTCCTCCTCTTCGGCTGTCTCAGGGAACTCGACCACCATATCCATTCCCTCGCGCTCTCCTTCTCGGGCAATGACTTGCTCAGTGGGCTTCGGAGTCGACGAATATGCCGGTAGGGTGATTACGGAGCGTATAGAAGTGTCGCGACGGACGGTGGCATTGGAATTCATTTGCGTTCTCGTTTGAGTTGGTGGGTTGGTTGCGGTGTTCCCACTTTGATTCGAGGATGACCCCCCGTCTGGGACCTGTCCATAGGAGGCTCCAACATTCCAGCGACGCCATTTTTCTTTGAGAAATTTCCCTGGGATAAATTTCGGACGACAGTTCATTCGACGGAGAGAGCGCAAGACGAAGTAGAGCATAATTGCGAGCGCTATGACGAAAACAATAATCGCAGCACACTACCATAACAGTAACGCGTCCATGTCAGCACAAGGCAAGCTTTTAATAAACAGCACAACTAGAAGGGAAGCTCACGATGACCAAGGCATTGTTTCGGCCACTCGAACCATCCTGAGAAGAGCCACCACTGGCAGTACTGTTATCGTTCGACCGAGCATTCTGATCGTTAGGGTTGCCTAGGCCGTTTAGACTCTGACGGGGTTCGAGCTGTCGGAGGTGAGGTGGAATGGGCATGATGGGCGAGGGAAGAGCGAGAGCCCGATCAACCACTCAGTCCCGGGACATGCAGGATCGTAGGAGATCTGGGAGCCCGGCGACAGGATGATTCTAAATTCAGCTCCCTGTCGTCTGTTGACAAAAGAGAGAGAAGAAGACCCGTGAAGATGGAAGGTGACGGATCTGCCGGCTGAGATTATTCGGCAGATCACACAGTAAAGGCTCGGCGTGGGTCAGTCTGACGTGAAGGGGGGACAGGAAGAATATGAAACCATGCCCCGAATATGGGGAAAAGAAGATCCAAAAAAATAATTAAAAATAGAGTGAGTTTATCACGGATGTATATAAGTTGATATCCAAGATGCAGGAAATTTGTGAATCAGTAGGATCAGACAAGACCTCATAAACAAGCACTGGCTGCTAGAGAGCCTCCGTTGAGAGAAGGACAAGGGGCAGGGAAATCAGCAACAACAATAACATGGCAACAGGCAAGACAAAAGCCAAGCACGGAGTACGACTCTAGAAAGAAGAGGAAGATCCAGGCGCCCAACCTGCATGCAGTAATCCAAAAGAAAGAGGATGGATAAAAGAGAACCCCAATCAGCTCTCCAGGATCTGGGCTAAGGAAGCTGATCCAACCGGGCGGTGGCTGGGCTATCAGGAAGGCTGGTGCATTCCGCGCCTTTTTTCCTTTTCTTTTCTTTCCTTTTTTTTACTTTTTTTCGTACTAGGAGTTGAAAGGCCGTAGTGAGTGACTATCGAGTCTGAAAAGTTGGTTCTGACTGTTACTTGAAAAAGCAGTTGGAAATCATGTTATAGAAGCAGAAGAAGAAGAAGAAGCGCGAGTCTGGATTCTGTTGCCATATTTAGCACATGTTTCAGAGCGCCAGTATTAGTCACAGCCTCCCAGCAAGTTCATAACACAACGATGTATTTACTGCTTGGTTCCGGTCTTATTATTAGCATGGCTGCAGATATTAGTCGGCAAATTTTAACCATACTCTCTCTGTCTTCTCTCAGCTCTCCAGGAACAACCAGCCCTGATTCCTCTGGGCCTCTGGGTGCCTGGGTGCCTGGGTGCCTGCATGGAGAATTACTCCAAGCTTGTCAACTCCTATCCTGCATGTCTCTCGTGGAATACTTCCAGATCAGACAAGCTCAATCAAAACCACTCAGTCAGCTTGTGAATTACATTCTCATGATTATATATATAGAGAGTACTATATAGTAGTAGGTCTTTTAATTCACGCACATTCTCTATAGCGCTCAGGCCCGAAGTTAAAGATTATTCCCGCCACAATTCTTGTATCAACAGCTGCCAGGAAATGTAAATACAGATTCTTCCCCCACCTCTCTAATCTTCAGATAGGCCTTGTCTCTTCTGCCTCTGCCCTCGAACAAAGTATCTAAGAATGTCCTGCCCCGACTGCTTCCGTGGCCATGTCCACCAGGGCACTCCCAGGGGCCACGTCACTACTCTGCACGGGTTGAACATCTATGTTGCTGAGCCTGCTACCTCGGTATCTGAAGTCAAGGGCATTGTTGTCATCATCCCAGATGCCTTTGGATGGGAGTTTGTGAACAATCGTCTCCTCGCTGATAGTTATGCGGAGAAGGGAAAGTACAAGGTTTACTTGCCTGATTTTATGAATGGTAGGGAATTCGTCTTCTCCAACCCCCAAGGATGGATGGATGTGGATGTGGATGTGGAACTTGGAACATTTGTTTACTTATATCTACTACCATTAGGATCCGCCGCTCCTGTCTGGGGATTAGATGTCATCCGATCGGTCGTCAAGACCGGCTCTGTTTATGACTGGCTCGTTAAACCGTAGGTCCAACTTTCACGTCTAGGAAAGCTATTCCACACACAAGAATGGATGATACATGGGGAGAAGAAAAGAAAGGAAGAAAGGAAAAGCAAAAGAAGCACTTGATCTCTAGCGTTGCTCATTTGCTAACCCAATTCAACAGCTACTACGTCGCTTGGGCCGTGTATGCCATGATTCCATTCATTATCCGCAATCGGCCCGGCAAGTCCTGGTCCGGAGTCGAATCATTCTTCGCCGCCGTCCGCCAGAATGAGGGTGCGCGTCTCCCCATCGGAGCTGCTGGCTTCTGCTGGGGTGGCAAACACACCCTCACACTCGCACAGGGGGCAGAGGTGGATGGGAAGCCATTGATCGATGCTGGTTTCGCTGGCCACCCAAGTCTCCTGGATATCCCTGGAGATATCGAGAAGCTCAAGCTTCCCGTCAGCTTTGCATTGGGTGAGCTCGACAGCGCCCTGAAGATGCCCCAGATTCAGAAGATTCAGGAGGTTATGGAGGATAAAGAGGGGGAGGTCAAGGTGTATCTGGGGGCCGGTCATGGATTCTGCGTGAGAGCGGATACCACCGTAAGTTACGTGGAGAGACAGGCGACTGAATCCGAAGAACAGGCTCTGGATTTCTTCAATCGCCGCTTTGCGAACGTTTCATATGAGTGAGGGATCAGATTCCAACTCTTTCATTGACTGTTATATTCTGCTTGTCAATAATGTATCGCTGGATGGTTGATGCTCAATAAGAGATTTTAATTTCCCACTAGGCTTTTTTGCAAGTATTTCGTACCGTCCCTCTTCAACCACGCTGCCCTGTTCCAGCACTATGATGTTATCTGCAATCTCCATCATCTCTCTAGCGTGTGCAATGATAATAACTGTGAGCCCGAGCCGAGGCGAAATCAGCCGTTGTATTGTCTGCCTGATGACATCTGCGCTGTTTGGATCAAGACTTGACGTAGCTTCATCCAGAATCAATATCTGAGGTCGCCGTACGAGTGCCCGGGCAATCACCAATCTTTGCGCTTGTCCTCCCGACAATCCGATGCCTCCGTCTCCAATAACAGTAAGGTAGCCCTTGGGGAGTGACATGATAAATTCATCAATCCCAGCTGCCTTCGCTGCCGTTCGTACACTGTGCAGTGTACTGAGCGGTGACTCCTTCCCCATTCCATAACTTATATTATCTTGAATTGTTGCTGGAAAGATCGTGGGCTGTTGTGAGACAATGGCAACAAGAGAACGAAGCGATGCTGTGTCTATATTCCGGATATCAAAGCCGCCAAGAGAAATTGTTGGCACTGAATCTCCAGAAGCAAGTGGCGGTACTTCGTAGAGGGATAGTAGCAGCGACGCTATGGTTGACTTTCCCGATCCTGAACGTCCGATAATGGCCGTGCATGATCCCTGTGGGATGTTGATCGACACATTCCTGAGAACGCGCGCATCTGGTCGCGAGGGATATCGGAAGTTCAGCCTCCTGATTCTCACTGGGCCTGTCTTGGAGATCCTCAGATGGCCTAGATGCTCGTGCGAGACTCCTTCGGCGAGGTCTACTAGGCGAAAAAGTCGCTTTGCCATTTCACGGGAAGTACTGATCTGTGGAACTGCAGAGGTCTTAGCTTGAAGTCTGAGAAATATATTTGGATGTGGAAGCCTACTCCATGACACGACGGTGCTGGCGTATCCAATGCTAAAGAGGAGAACCGAAAATACAGTCATGATATTGTCCACCGTGAACTCCTGATATCTCACAAGGGCGGCTCCGTAATAAAATATCAATGCTTCCACCCCCTCATAGTTAGCGATTTGAGCAGTCTACCGGGTGGAATGTTCCAACTCACCGCTAACGAACATAATCATAGACTCCACGAGTCCGAAGAGAAGCCCTGTATAGACCGATTTCCTCAACCCTATCGTTAAACATTTTGACGCAGCCTTCAAGTATTTTCGATGGAAGTAATGCTCAAGTGTCAAGCTCCTGACTGTCCGTATTTCCGAAAATGTTTCGGTGAAGACTTGAGAAGTTGTTGTCCTGGCTTCAGTGCATCGTCTGTCCCATACTCCGCTAGTCTTTTCGAAGCCCCGAGTGACAGTGTAGATGATGGGACCACAGGCTAAAGCAACAAATGTCAATTTCCAACAAATGGCGAGGCTCCATACAACAGCCATAAGTGTGACGAAGGCTGCTATAAGAACGAACCCCGCGAAACGGGAAACCAAGTTTCGAACCTCTTCTCCACTCTCATAAAGACATGTGCTTATCTGGGAGGGACTATTCCTTTCTTCTTCAAACCACTCTCGAGGCTGATCTAAAACCCGTCGGAATGCCGTTTTTCTCAGAGAATCAACCCAAACTTGGCCACACAGTTCCAGTAGGTAGTGCATCAAGTATGTAGCAAATGCATCACATATCGAAACTCCTAGAACGGCTAAAGCCCATCTCATGCCATCGTTACGCTTATTGTAAAACGTATGTAGTAGTTGGGATAGAAAATACGAGAAAATAGGAGTTGCACTAGCATGAATGAGTGTGCACAAACACCCGATGAATAAAAGAGCCCGCTGTCTCGGGGCGAGGCTAGGTATGACCGTTTGCAGCGCTCTGCGTATAGGTGCATGATGTTGCTCTGGGCTGATACGTGTTCGAGGTTTGCGTCTGTCTTTGGCTGGCTTCTGCTTTTTCTCCTTCCCATTCAGGAGAGAAGGATAAGTATGAGATGGCAGTGAGGCACGAATCTGACAAGGTTCAAAACGCACCCTCTTAATTCTTTTTTTGCTGAGGTCACCCATTGGGATCTCTACTTCGTTAACAGCTGCGGCTTTCGTAGTGTAAGTATCACCTCGGAAGTTTCTCGCCACGGCGCAAACATGGCCTGGGAAGGCACTTACCATGCTGTGGGCTTGTCCAGGGCCTCCTAACGTGCAATAATTTCGGTAATGGTGGTGGTTGTGTCAATTCTAGATCTTCAGACAACTTATACATATCCTGGTCGTATGGACTCTCATCTGAGCTCGTCGAAGACGTATCTGAGAAGAAGCTATCCTCGTGAGCCGTACCAACGTTTCCATATCGCTTCCGAAATGTATCTGCCGTAGAATGATTTTCCTCATTGTAGTTGAATAATTCCCCATATTTTTCACTAGATTTGAGTTCATGTTTATACCCAGCTTGGGCAACCGATCCCTGGTCTAGGATATATACAAAGTCGCTCTCTTTGATATGAGCCATGTCATGGGTGATTATTATGGTTGTCTTTCCTTTTCTCCATTCGCGAATAGCGTTAATCACCTCGATACGATTTGTACCGTCCAACGCACTAGTAGGCTCATCCAAAACGAGGATGGGGGTGTCTCTTAACCTAGCTCTTGCGATTGCAACCCTCTGTCTTTGACCGCCACTTAGGAGGTTGCCTCCTTCACCAACACACGTATCGATACCTTTTGGAAGACTTTGGATTGTGGTCTTGAGCATTGCGAGGTTTATAGACTTCTCCACATCATCCTCTCGGATGTGTTCGTAATCACGTCTCCCAAAAGCAATGTTCTTGAGGATTGATTCGTTGAACAGAATGCTCCGCTGCTCGACGTAAGTAATATTATTTCGAACCCAATTAATACTCAGAGTCTCCATGGGGATACCGTCAAGGAGTATTTCACCCGAGGCCGGAAGATAGAAGCGAGTGAGCAGTTGTCCAAGCGTGCTTTTTCCAGAGCCACTTTTGCCGATGACGAAGGTTGTTGCACCGGCAGGGAAAAAGAAGCTTGCAGAATTCAAACTTAACCTGCTAGGCTGAGACGGATAGGCAAATGACAACTGATTGCAGAATACTATTAGAAGAGCTAGAAAGCTTACTAAATGAAGAACTGAAACTCACTTTTCTCACTTCAATATCACCTTCGCAATGGCTTGGGTATAAAGCTCCCCGCGTATCTATTGATGGCGCGTCATCTTCTCCGTCATTTAATGCATTTTGCAGAGAAGACGCAGCAACCTTCCCCTTTTGTAGGACAATGAGCTGGGGCAGTAAGGCCTCAACAGACTGAGCTGCTGTGGAACAAGCCCAAAAGGTTCTCAGCACATCACCTGCTGAGAGACGCCCGGAAATAACTAGATGGCTGCCGTACCAAAAGCCTTGGACAAACATACCGAACATCATAAAGCGCATAACCGATATCTGGAGCGAGTTTAAAAGCGCCTGCCTTAGATATTTGGACGCGGCCTCGCTGACTCTGTGTTCAAAATTTCCTAGTTCAATGTTTTGTCCATTGAGGCACTTGACGGTATCGATGGAAATAGCCGCATTATTTACAACTTTAGAGGCTTTGGTCAATTCTTCCTTCTGAGCTTCCATGCTTGACTCGATTTTGGGTGATAAAAATGGGACAATGGCCGAGACTATTGGAATTCCTGCAAGAATGACAAGGGAGAGGTTCCAGGATGTGTAGAACGCCAGGCCTAAGGACACAAGGGTTCGAAAAGAATATTGTAAGGAGAGACCAAGGGGCTGTGATGTCGCCATCTGAAGTTCCTGAACTCGACTAGAGAGAAATTGTCAGACGCTGAAACTGAATCAAGGTGGCTCTTACCATGACTTACATTTGGAGACCACCGAGGAAAGTTCTCGTACCCTCTTCTTGTGCTTCAAACCATCCTTGGTCCTTCTTCAAGAGCCCTTCGAATAACCTGTCTCGAGACTTCGCAGCCTGAAGTTCACCAAACACCACGAAAAGAACGAAGTATATTGCATTGCAGAACCAACCAGCAGCGCCGAGTCCGACCAGCGCGACGCAGTACGCAGATACCTTCTGGATCAGAGCTTCGCCAGTGATTTCCCCGCTACCGAACAGTGTAAACAAGTTGAAAATCTCGCCCAGAAGAATCGAAAAAAGAGGCACTGTGAAGCTGGCAAGAAGAGCAGCCAATCCACCGAATACCAGAATCAGTACATGCTTTTTAGTCGTAAAGTTGAATAGTGGCGTCCTGATAAGGTTCTGCAAATAGTGCTGGATAGAGGTAGCCATTGTTGGCTAGCGATTTGACGGCGTAGTAAATTCATGGAATTCGATAGATTTGAGTTGGGGCGAAACCTACTAGCAGGAGACCATAACAGCGATCATGAAAATTGATATAGGTGAGAATCAAGGCAGTAAGTGGAAGAAACGACCACCGAGAAACATCCCACGTTGGTGGCTTTTCTTTTTGTCTACCATCCTTTGTCGCACTGATAAAGAAGTCTGGTTTGGGGATGTGCTTTTTCTTACTCTCGTTTCCTTTTCCGCAATGCGGTCATATTGAAGAGTTCTTTCACGGGAAGTGATGTTCTTAGACCCGCTTCGAGGGTCAGCCACAGGTGCATCAGGCATTCACCATTAAATTCCGTTTAAAAAAATATCCAGGATTTCTATATACATGACCTGGCTCTAATACTTTTGCCAGGGAAATACCAGTGGTTGGCAGGGTAAATACACTCATACTTGCTCGGCCGTAAGCACAGTCAAGACCACTACAACACAGACCCACGAGAGCAAACAATGAAAGACTGCCGCAAAATCTGCAGTCAGCCCTTTTTGTGCGACCCCCGCAATGGTATGGATTCGAAGAATCCAGTCTCTTAATTGTATGGCCTGCATTTTGAGTAAGTGGAGCCGGTTGGATGAGAGATAGCATGATCATGACAACGAGCTTTATTTCTTCGCTTGCGCCTGTTCGAAGACCCAGTCGTTCAGGCCAGCACGGTTTCTGAAAGGAGAGAAATGGTTTCATTAGCAAATCCCAGTTGGCACTATGCACAGGATGGAAGCTTACCTTGCGATCTCGATGGCATAGAATTGCATGCGCATAGCTATATAAATCTGTTAAATACCGACCCCTTCCACCATAGATTCTGACTTGCACTTGATGGCTTACCGAAGATAGTATTGTCTTGTTCATATTCAGTTTTTGGGTTGGCTCGTAGCATGGTTCCAAAGTTGAAGTCGTTGATCTTGCCATCGTATTTATTGATCCAATTTCGCCACTTTTCCTTGCCCTCCTTGCTCTTCATTTGATCCTCGTCGATGGTCTGGGATGGATCGAAATCGGGGAATTCCTCCTTGAAATGCTCGTAGATCTCGTCGTCCATCTTCGTCAGCCGGAGATCCGACCCCCGCACCTTCTCAAGAATCGACCAGTATGTCATCAACTGTTCCACGGCTGCGCAACGTAAGCTAAAGGAAACCGTGAAGCGGAATTATTAGAGACGAACCCTTGACGGCAAACTGCTTCTCCATCTAGGCTGACTGTTAGCATTCCATCTGCTATGCTTCAATCGGCTCTGTTGCAATATAAAGGAACTTACATCCTCCAAGTTCTCCGCTTGCTCTGGGTCAAAGGGCTTCGACATTTTGGTTGTTATTCTGGTATCTCACAGACGTTCAAAAATTTCAAAATTGGATATTGATATTCAGAAGGATAATGGAAGTACGTGAAGGTGGGCGACAGGAGGTCATAAATATGCCCCGCGAAGCACTCATTTTTTTTTGCCAGAATCTTCTTCGCCGCCCCAAACCCCGCCTCGCTATACTCCATACGTCATCGGGCTCGCTGTGGCAATTCACTGCTCTAGAGAGACAAGATCTGATATTTACATGTTACCTGACAAAGTAGCCCATCCAAATCTTCGTTCTCCAACTATAAGTATTAACTGTAGCGCTAGGGATTATAGCCTATTGCAAGGATATATTCTTAGCAATCTTAAAGAAGAGATTCCATTGATATGTTCCATAGAAGAAGACGGCGACTGTGACCGAATTCCGCAAATGATGCAAATTAGGTATAATAATCAACTGAATAACCTCAATCGCTGTCATCAGAGTCCGATAGTTCTTCGAATCTTCCCTCGCGAAGGGCTTGCGTGACAGGGTTCTCAACTCCGAGGACACCGGTTGCTTTTGCCCTGTTTGAAGTATTAGTTTAGTTATTCCGTCTTGCGTAGTATATGATCGAGTGAAACGAACCTCTCAAAAAGAACGAAAAGCCTCTCTGCCTCTCTTTCCTTCTCTTCTCTTGACATGGGCGGACCGGTATCTTGCTTCTCGGCATCAAACCTCTGGCCTGTTATCGGGTTAATATCTGGATCTAGGCCTTCAGAGTTTGTCGCGAATGCTTCTCCCGCAGTCTGTGGGATATCTATGCCACGAGATGCAAGTAGTCCTGCAGCAAATCCGTATCCAATATTCTTCGTCAAACTTTCGGCGTTTTTTCCTGAAAGTACAAACATAAGCTCTGATATAGCGATCTTCAGATTGGGATATGGCATGGTGGAAAGCTTGAGTAGCCTTGAGGAGAGAGTGTCAGATTGTCCAATAGGCCGGCTCCTGTCATTATCATCCGGCAAGAGAAGCCATTGCATATATTTCCGAGGCCCATCCGGTGCTAGCTCATGAATAGTGATAAGGACGTGAAGCAGCGGTATGGCTTTTGTTTCGAGCTCTAGAGGCTTATATATAGACACTGCCTGATCGAGGATGTTAATCAACTTATCAACATTGCAGTTCTGATTGAATGTTGGGAAAAGTGGACTGGTATCAAAGGGCTTTCCGTTCTTATTTTCAAGATCAAGTGTCGACAGGCAGTTTAACAAGGAAGCAAGAAGGCCATCCAAGGGCTTTTGAGGAATGTCAATACGACTGATAATCTTGAATATATAGGGAATCGAAGGCGCAAAGGTACGAGACAGGTCTTGATAAAGCTTTGAGACGTTGAACACGAGTTTCAGCGTGTCAATAAAAGCCAGCTCATCAATCTGGGATAAGGGTTTCCTTCCCGATCTTGGAAATTGTTTGGAGTGCCGTAGAATTTGCTACAGGGATTCTCGTCAGTGTATTTAACTCTTTCTCATGATCCCGGTTAGGGTGGCTCACATAGTTGACGTTATCACCCAAAGCATGGTTATTGATCAAGCCCTCAAAGTCCATATTGGTATCGTAAGTTGAAAGGAATAGTATACGGCTAATGACCATTTCATCGTCCGAAGAATCACACTATTGGTGGTTAGCTAGCTTTAGAAAGGAAGAATTTGCATCCCTACCTTCAGCATCTCGGCTAACTTACCACCTCGACCGGTGTCCACGAATATTTGGCGCATATTGGAGTCGAGCAAAAGAGCATTTGCAACGCAACGCAAAGCAGCACGACGAACGTCCATTGTCTCTCCATCAACGCCATACGTGGATAAGATTTCAATCCCCTATAGATATATTAGAGATGGAATCATGAATTTGATTGTCTCAAGAGTACCTTCTTGGAATAAATGGGACCCGCATTATCTGGGCTGGTGCCATATTGCCTTAGCTGCAAGAGGGTCTGGGTTCTTTCTATGATATGTGTGAGGAGAAGGCTTAGCCTATACTGGATAGTGTCTCATCTTAACTTACGTGCAGAAGTTAATGTTTTGTCTTTCAGATCTTTTTCCAGCAAGCCCAGCAATTTAGTGACCTGTTGCATCTTTTCTATAAAGTACAACAGCATTATTCAGTGGTCAGTGTAGCTGATTCTTAGACGCTGATGTCATGGTGACTTGCGCTATACCTGGACCTTTAAGAGCATTAGACTCCATATTTCTCCCCCCGTATGTGGTGTCCGCTGTGCCCAATAGATGACAAAATCTTAGTAGCCTCGTTGGATCAACTGACAGGGTCAAGAATGTCGCGCTCGGAAGTTAGGTCGACTTTAAGCTTGTTGATCGCAGTGGAAAGCAATTTCCTCGGTCAAGGGGGCGGCTAGCGAAAAGCACACACGCAGAAGGGATTGAAAACTAACCGCGAGACGTAATAGGGGAGATAGAGGATGCTAATAAATAAAGAAGAGGTACCCTTGGACGCCCATCATTTTCATTGTTTGATTCTGGGGGAGCGCGCCGTCACCCATAGAAAGCAACAAAACCCCACCGAAACAAATCAGCCCGCTTTCTCCGCAGGCTGGCCTGGTTCTTAAGGCTGCCAACTCGCAAGCAGCAGGTTCCCCGTGCGGCCTCAGGCAGAGAACACGCGCTGCTTCTTCCACTTTACGCGTGTCTGAGCCACAGGCGCGTCTTTTTGGGTTCAGTGGCTTGGCGTCTCCTCCGTCTGGCGGTCTCTGTGACTGTCGAAATAATCATGGTCCTAAAAAGGGCTTTCGATCCTCCGGAGACACCTTGAAGTTTCAATGGGCTGTCGCCAACATCCTTTGGTTCGCCCAGGACATGGTTTGTGTGGTCTGAGTGTGTAGCTTGGCCCTATCGCAATGTTCGTTTTTCTTCACGTCTGTCCTTCTCTTGTCTTCCTCGCTTGAAAATATGGTGGATGTCCTTGGCCCTTTGTCTGCTCGTCCGCCAACTCCACCTAGGACTGCGTCTCGTGTGGTGTCTGAGAAAGATCGGATGGAAGACTCTCCAGTTATCGTGCAGACTCCCATAGAGTCTCCGTTCCCAGCCATCGAGTCTGCCGGCGCTCCTTCCAGCCGCCAATCGAAGCGCGTGAACTTCTCGCCATGGACGAAATACATCAAGCCTCCGTCGTTTACAAACACAAAATCGAAGATCCTCCTTCCTTCGAATGAATGCAAACCGACTAAGTCGATTCTGAAGCCAACCAATTCCCCCGGCCCTGTTAGTTCGCCAGGCATCACCACATATACCCCCGAAGCTTTCGCCATGCTCCTGGAGTCGGTCACCCAGCAGCTGGCTGGAGAATCCGTCAGCTCAAGGGTCGATGCCTATATGCAATTCTTTGGGGCGCTAAGGGCATATGAAAAACTTCCTCCAGAAGATGAAATTGTCTGCAAGCTGGGATTGATTGTTCAATTTCTTCAGAGGGATATCAGTCGGGATCTCACGAAAGGCGGTCCGTTAGATACCAATCTTGTCATTCAGGCCTTGAAGCTCTCGGTGGTTCTTGTCTGGAATCCTCAGATCTCGTCACACTTGCCTGATGACTTCAAACTTTTTCTCATTGAGCATTCCCTCACTTGTCTTGAACAGGGCAAACTTCCTAAATCTGTTTTGAACCACTATCTGTCCGTCTTGTCAACGCAGAAGTTTCATGCAAAAATCATGACGAATTCCAGAATAACTCGCATACTCACAATGCTTCACGGTCTCTCCAACCGAGTCAAGGGCAATGCAGTTGTCTCTCAGCGGCTCCTAATCTACGAGCGACTTTTCGAGCAATCCAAGTCGGCATTCGTCTCTCAGTCGGTCTTGTGGATGGATCATCTTCTATCTGGCCTTCTCCACCATCTGCGAGATGTTAGGATTAAGGCCATAGAACTGGGTTTCAATGCCTACATGGCGTTCGGACCTAACCCCACCTTGTCCAAAACACTCCGGGATATTTTCGATCGACCTCTAGATAAGAATAGGAAACTAGCATCTGAAATATGCGAGCGCATGTCAAGGATGATGGCTAACGCCGAGAGCGGTGATCATGTCCCCCAGATATGGGGCGTCATCGTGCTCCTTCTACGAAGTAAACGATTCAACATTGACCAATGGCAGCATTTCAAGGAGTGGGTTCTTGTGCTTCAAAAATGCTTCAATTGTAGCGACTCTGAGATTAAATCAAAAGCCATTGGTGGATGGAATCGATTTGTTCTTGTTGCCAACATCAGCGAGACAACAAGTCGGTCCTTACTTCGGATGCTAATCAAACCGATTCTATCCCAATTTGAACGGAAGAAACAAGAAAAGCATGGATTCCAGCCAAGTCAGCTGGTAGTCTCCAGTTACTACAACCTGCTATACTATGCTTTCCGACCATCAGCGTCACGGCAACAGCTTGATATTGTCTGGGAAGAGTACATGGTATTACCATCATCAAACATTTTTTCATTGGTTCCAAGCCTAAGCGACAGGGTTGCCAACGCCGTATCCCATATGCTGTGGAATTCACAAGCCAAGGCCTGGTCGGAAAATCGAGTGAATGAGCCGAGGAAAATCGTTCCTGAAGAGCTGCCTTCTCTCGATTGCAAGTGGATCAGATCGAGAATCACATCGGTGCTGAAGGTTTTTGAAGATTTGTTGAAGTCATCGGTTTGGAACTCCGAGATGGAGAAGTCCAATATTGCTGTCGCGTGGCTCAATCTATCCAGTGCTCTGTCATATGCCGCAAGCAATGAGATAACTCCTTCCACGGAGTCAATGCAGGCGGTAGCGCATGTGCTGGGGCTTCTCCAGCGTCTATGGAACACGGGACCATCCTCGCTCAATGTTGTTGGAGAGCATTCGATGGATTTATTTTTCGAACGATTCCGATTCCTTTCTATTACTATGATACGAGCTTTGGGCAGTATTCCATTTACAGAGAAACTGCTCCTAAAGACATCAGATGCAACTTATCAAGCTGCAAATACTCCGACACATCGTCACCCAAGAGCAGACAACAGCCTCGACAGTCCTATCTTGCACCTCCTCCGACTTATAAGTGATGTTTCAGGTATTTCAGAGCCAACGGCGCCGTATTTGCGTCTCATAAACGACACCCTTCATGCAGCTTGTGATGGGAGAGTGACCAGGAGCTCCCGTCTTGAACTCCTCCGACAATGCGCCAATTTGTATCCAAGTGGAAATGAGTTTCATTTTGGCGTTCACAATTATGCCCAGATTGTTTGGAACTCGACAGCCCAGTTGGCTGTAGATTGTCTATGTTCCTTTCCCATTGAGTCAGCCCGCGAACGGGACGGGTCTGTTTCTCGGGACTACGAAAACGTCGTCATGATCCTTTCTGCAGGGCTCAAATTTCCAGATGTCTCTCAAGCTTGGAATGAGCTGGTTGACACATTTATTCGTGTTTTAAAAACCGAAAGGGGAGATCGAGCGGTAGCGACAATAGTGGTAGAACCTCTTTCCGAGTCCATGATGAGTTTGAGTCTTCGGAACATCTATTTACCTGCATCTTCACTTTTGAATCACTCGTCGTCAATTCCTTTTGTCGAACATGACAAAGCTGTGATGCCTGAGGGAAAAGCAGGAAATGATGGGGATAGTGACTTGCCCTTCCCAAAGAGAATAGTTGGATTAGCAACCCAAATTCTTCGCGAGTCTTATGAAAGGTTCCAGTCGTCGGAACTTAATGGAGTTGCGATCTTTATTGAATCACTCACATCCTTTATGTGCTCGGGTGTTGCTATTTTTCGATCGATGCTTCTTGACAGCCTTCAAGTGCCAATTGCTTTATATTTGAAGGATGCTTCCCGCAAGCTCACCGTCGAAAGCGGTGTTGAAAGTAGAATTCTTACTGCTGTAAGTGCGTTAAGCAAGGGGTTTTACATATATTCTGACGGGGAACAGTGTCGGGCCCTCTCATCTGCTGTCCTAAATATCTTGCAAGGAGCTTTGCCTTATGATTTCTCGACTCTACAAAGGTTTGAACACATTATTTGTGCAGGTTTGAGCTCCTCGCATGTGTCAGTAGTGAAAAGATTTATGGACTTTTGGAGCACTACCTTCGAAACACAGAAGGCCTCATGCTACCCAGAAACCGTCTCCCAGGCTCTACAGAATCTCAAGACTCGTATCAATAATCAAACATCTGGCACAATGTCAGAGAAATCACCGGTATGTATCACCCCAGTTGCTCTGTTACGACTTGATGGCTGAACCAAGAAAGGACGGAACGCAAAACAACTATTCTGGGCAAGAGATCTCGAGTACCTCGAGAGACATAACAAAATCTTGCAACCCATTTATTCTGGATGCGCCTTTAAAGCCCACTTGTCCCCAAGGCTTA
The DNA here is from genome assembly GCA_027569145.1 of Aspergillus funiculosus. NCBI lineage: Eukaryota > Fungi > Ascomycota > Eurotiomycetes > Eurotiales > Aspergillaceae > Aspergillus > Aspergillus funiculosus. Next base: position 184,108 of record JAPDEN010000007.1, read on the forward strand.
CATTCATCCCCCGTCACCAAAGGATCTGAATCTACAGCCGCAGTATTGCATCAACTAACGGATTCTCCACAACGGGCTCCAGCCGATGATGCACTTGATCAAGGTGCAGCTAGGGACGATTATCTTCCTCCTCTATCCAATAAGGAAGCTGTTGCAAGACACAGCGAAGTCTTTTCTATGATTGACAATCTCCGTTCCTCTTCCCCTCCTACACATACCCCAAGGGAGCTGGGGTTCATGACACCCCCTCACTTACATAGTCTACGAAACACAGAATCTGGGACTAAAACTCCACAAACTCCGACATTACCAGCCGTACCTGGATACCATGATGACGGGTTCCTCGGTTCGTCTCCAACCCCGGGAATTAGAGGCCGAACTCAGTCAGTCGCATCAGAGATACCGCCGTCGTTGTCCACTCCAGTCGACAACTCTCATCTTGATGTTGAACCTCCATCATCGCCACCCGAGTTCGAATCGCGCAGTTCGAATTCCCGACAGAAATCCCGTTCTCCGGGCACTGGGACTGTTAAAGACAAGGTTTCCAAGAATAAGAAAAAGAAAAATAGGTCTAGGCGGTCCAAAGCACTTCTTAACACGAAGTCTGGTAATGAGTCCTCGCAGAAGCAAATTGAGAACCAGGAAGAATATGAAGAAAGCCAGAGTTTGAGGAGTCGCGTTTGCTACTCGACAGAGAAGATGGCGACAAATAAAGAGGAATTTCCTGCTCAGAAATCGCAAGGAAATTCTGGAAAGACAATGTGCTATGAGTTCCACCGCAGGGCACCATCCCCTGGCTCTGATTCTAAATCTTTCTCTAAAACAGCCAGGCTCGATATTGAGCCCGAAAAGGGTGCCGAAGGTGATGAATTGATTGCATATTCATCCAGCGATGAAACGGAGACACAAGTCACTTCTCAGCTGAAGCATGACTTGGTATCTGCTGTAGATCTGGAGGAAATCACGATCACTGAACCCCCAACGGATCTCTCGGGTGTAGCCCCCGTTACACGGAAACGCAAACGGGAAGAAGAAGGTGATTCTGCCACGGTCTCAAGGAAAGAGCGACGTCGCTCCTCGAGACTCTCTTCCGCTCCTGTGTCTACGCCTAGTGCTCAAGAGAAAAACACCATTCGCTCCAAGAAACAGAAGCTTTCCATTGTTACACAGAACATTCCATCTTCACCAGCTGGCTTGGCAACCAAGAAACGCCAACAAGATGTTGCTGATACTAGAAGTAAGCATTCCAAGCAGGAACAGGGAGCAAGCAAAGACAAAGAGAATACCCAAGAGCCAGAACCCCAAGATGCGTCTCAGAAACGGAGGTCGTCCCGTATCAGCGGTATTGCAGCACCGGATATTCCAGAGGACAGTCCTCTACCCAAGAAATCACCGCGGAGCAGTCGGGCTAGGAAACAGAGCAAAAGGCAAAAGGAAGGCAGGGTCGAGAAATCCCGATCTCAGGTAAAAGAGACGCAGGTGATCAACTCTACTGCTGCGACGGACGTTACTACTCATAACAGCCAAGACACACAACCCGAACCGTTAATGGAAGACAAAAGACATCAATACCTTCAAATGGACACCAAGGAACCTGTTCAAAGCCCCCAGCCGGATCCAGCAGGAAAACAGAGTGCGGAGGAAATAGAACAGAAGGAACCATCACTACCGCCACCGCCACAGATCTCAGAAGAAACCAACGATGCCACTGACATTCAAATGGCAGATATAGGAGCAGAAGGAGAAGTCGGAACATCGAAAGGCTCCCAACCCACGACCGATAATCAAATGTCCTCCCGGCGGACGCAAACGGATAAACCCCCCGTATTGCGCGAGGATCTCAGCATAACCACCTCTCTCCGCAAACTTCTCGACGATGTCAAACTAGCCTCTCTAGACCGAGATATCGTCAAGGAAATGGACGACCTTCTCTTTGACATCCGACTTGAAATGCACGAGGCTTTAAGGCGACAACGGGACACTCACAGCTGAATATTAGTTTTTGCATAGCGATGGCGCTGTTTTTATGTTTTTTGTTTCTAGTCTCTTTTTTCACTGTCCGCTTCTATTTTGTGCTTCCCTGCTTTCATTGCGCCGGGTCAAAATTCGACAGGGGCAGACAAGAAACGGGAAAGTTAGTATAAGTATAAGCTTCTGGCGGTTCCTTGTTGGCCATATTCTGATGTGCGTTTTTCTATCGTATTTTATATATTTATTTTTTATTTTTCCTCTTTTTCCGGCTGCCTGTTGCTCTTTTCTTTTCGATCTTAGTAGTAGCTTTTGCTTTTCACCCCATGGATCGTCGGTCTATCGTGTCTGAGTGTTTCTCAGTATTATTATATATAGAATATTCTGGGTGGTCACGACATCAATATCTAGCATGCTTGATTCTGTGTGATTAAGTGAAGAAAGTCCATTCATTCCGTTTTATCAGTAGAATGTAAATCCCGTGACCCTTCATATCTTTTAGACGTGTCATGTTTGATTCATCATGATAGCATCCCCATTTCGCCTGCTTCGTTGAATCAGACCTACTTCGCATCCTATAGGCTTCTGTAGGATCAAACCTTTCAATACTACTTCGTATAGTTCTACATTACAACCCTATTACATATACATCGCAACACGGAGTATGGGCCATGCTATGGACACGCAATGTAAAATAAAGGCAAAGTAGGAAAATAGATTTTGAAAGTTTCACAGTTGATTTCTGGCTAGAACCGAGTAACTGATCCCATAAACTCCATTCCTCGTTTTTTGCATATCTCATGATAAACTATATGACTAAAAAAAGGGGTTCGGATTCAGAGGCGCACGCGCGGTAAGAGAGGGAGAGAGGGAGAGAGTGAGGGAGGGATAGTTAAATAAGTGAGAAAATAGTCATAGATGGAGTTTTGGGGGATACATTAGATAACCAAATTAAGCATACGTCTCCAGGCGGGCATTGCGGCTATTCTAGCACGCTCCTCGCGGATCAATTCCCAGTCGACCTCGCGGCGGCCAGTGTCAACATCGATCTCATGAGTGCGGAGCCAACCCTCGCGCTTCCAGAGGAAACCACAAGCCCAGAAGAAGAGGACGATGGGGAGAGCGAGGTAGGTCTCGAAGAAACCTTCTGCGTCATTGAGACCGCCGCCGGGAGGAGCAATGGCGACAAAGAACTGGACATGCATGTAATTAGACATTGTACGAGAAGAAGAAAAGAAAGTGTCTCGGGGACAACGTACCTGAGCAACCAAGACAATGAACACGAGGAAGAGACCCAAGTAGGAGCCGTAGACACCACCAACAGCGCGGAAGGGGATCTCATCAAGAGTGTGACCCTGCTGGGCCCAGGCTTTGCGGAAGCGGATATGGGCCAGACAGATCGAACCCCAGGTGAAAAGGGCGGCCAGACCAGACAGGGCCTGGAGCCAGGTGAAGACAGTAGGACCCTGAGCGTCCAAGTTAACGTACCCCAACAGACCAAAGGCAATGATGGTGCTGACGGATACAAGGGGACGGCCGGAACGATCAACGTAGGCAAATATCTTGGGGGCATAGCCCTGCTCGGCCAAAGCTGTAAGGGTCCTGGAGCCACCATAGACACCAGAGACACCGATAGAAAGGACAGAGATGAGGATGATGACGTTCATGAAGGAATCGTAGCCCTTAAGACCGGCATCGGCCGCGATGAGGACGAATGGAGAAGCCTGAACATCGATGAGGCCGCCGTTACCGAGAAGACGGTTATCATCTGACTTGACCAAGAGGCCGACGAAGGTAAGACCGACAATGTAGAATCTATAACAGCAGGCACATGAGAAATTGAACACCGGTTAATTTGAGGGCTAGAAAGGAAGGGGACCTTACAGAGTAATACGCCAGAACACCTGCTTCACAGCTCCCGGAAGGGACTTGGCGGGGTTTTTCGACTCAGCAGCAGCCAGTCCGACCAGTTCTGTGCCACTGAAGGAGAAGGCTGCAGTCACGAAGACAGAGCAGAACCCCTTGAAGCCGTAGCGGAAGGCACCAGGGTCGTACCAATTGCGCGCACCATAGTACTCATGGTAGATACCATTGGATGGGCCACCACCGCAGACGAGGACCAGGGCAATGATCATAAACACAATGATGGCGCCAAGCTTCAGGATGGAGGACCAGAACTCCTCTTCTGCGTAACCTAAGGAGCCGAAGATGTTGATGACAATGATGGCGACGAGGAAGACTGTGATCCAGACCCCAACGCTTACATTCACGTTCCAATAGTTAATTGTTAGACCGGCTACTGTTAATTCCAGGGGGACGACGATAGCCCATTGGAAGACATAGTTCCACCCCATAGCAAAGCCCCAGGAAGGATCAATGAAACGGCTCGAGTAAGTATAGAAACCACCGGAGATGGGATACATGACAGCCAGCTCTCCCAGGGCGTAAACTGCAGCAATATTAGTATATGTATGTATGTATGTAGGTAGGTAGGTATGTTTGCATGAATAACTCTTACCAACGTTGAACATCATAATACCGATAATCAGGAAATCCAGAAACAGCGAGGCGGGGCCCTATTAGAGGCGATTATTAGGAGTCCATGAAGATGACGAGGCCAACAGGGCAGACTTACACCAGTACTGAGTGCTTTACCAGAGCCAACGAAGAAACCAGCGCCAATGGAGCCTCCAATGGCAATCATATGCATATGGCGCGTGCCCAGGTTACGCTTCAGCTCCACGTCGGGGCCCTTGCGACGCTTGAACGACTTGAGGCTCAAGCCAGCGCGTGTCCAGAAGTCCTCCTGCTCATAGGAGGTTATTTCGCCATCTTGGACGTAAACCGGGGGGGAAGCTGAGGACGACTCGACATCCACGGCTTCTTTTGATGTCTTGGAGGCCTTGGAGGTCTCCATGATGGAGTCTTTGATGGAAGAGGCTATTCAAGGGGAGGACGGGCGAAATGGACGAGGAAAGGATGAAAGAAAGGGGGGGAACAGAATTACAAAGAGGAGGAGGAGGAGGAGTGGTCGTAGTCGAGTGAGAGTGAGGGGGAGAGTGAAGTAGAAGAGGAGGATGAGGAGCAGCAGCACAATAAGAGGAGAAGAAGGCGTGTGATCGCCAGGACCTTTTGTACCTCTCTTTTCTTACGGTAACAGGGTTTGGCTTCCTATTGTCAAGGATGAAAAGCAACTAACGCGATCCAGGTGAGACGAAGAAATCATGGAATGATCATGGAACAATCTACGAGTCTCATCTCGTTCGGCCTGCGAGATAAGAGACTTGAGGGAGGGGGAGGAGGTGTGGAGTGGAAAAAGTAAGAGGACATCTCGCCATGTGAGAGAGAGAAATTCCATCCTTCCAAGAGACTCGAATCTCTCCTATACGACAGCGGGCAGGCCGAGCATCTGAGGTTACATGAGAATCGTCAATCTCATGCTGGATCGGGTAATGGATGGAAATGCAATTGGCTGAGACGCAGAAAGGCCCTGAGTCTGGGGAATTAACCTCTCTTAGTCTAGACTCCCCATTATTCTACTATTTAGTATTCGAATTAGCTGCTTGGCGGCGGGCGCATTTCTCGAGCGTTTCCACCTTTGGTATGAAGCTCCGCAGACCAAATGAATAGTGTCGGATGACGGAAGATCAGTGGCGTCTTCCAGGATTCTGAACATCTGAAAAGAAGGCATTGGTTCTTGGGTTCGCCTTGGTGACTGGAAATCGGCGGCGCCCGAGAAGTGCCCTGCAGGAAGGTAGTATCGACGTCTTTGCATGATATGATTGTGATGATTATTATTAATGTGAATATTAATCTTGCATAGGGAATGGAGCCCCAATACCTGGTGTTCTTGTGTCACTACTAGTACTACCTCTAGTACTGGTAAAGTAGTACCTGGTGGTATTTCCACAGTGGCATTACTATGGCAGGTACTATAGAAACAGAAACATTACAGCATCAATCCTCAGTCTCTACAATCCTACGCGCACCGTATCTTAGACATCTTATGCTGGCGGTTAAGTACGGGAACCTCCCGAGTCCCCTTATCTACTGCAATTGCACCTGTAAGTAGATCCACAGCTTGGAACTTGGCTTTCGGGCACTCTAGACCCCGAGTCTTCTCCAGCCTCAAGCCTGTACTGCGTATAGCTTACGATGACTGTTGAATTCACGTAAGATCAAACAGACCTCATGCAACTGGGGAATGCTCCACTGTTATCTTACTGATAAGTGTGCTATTAATAATAAGATACTTTGCTGATCTTGTTGAGTTATTATTTTTCTTCTTTGTGATAAGAATATGGCTCTTCATTTTTTTTAAGTACATATAATCCCTTCGTTACTCTGGAGTCTGTGGGAGTAAAAGTACTGTGTAAGACTGCAAACCCGAGAGACTACTACTACTACTACTAGTAAGTGCTAGTAGTAGCAGGAGACTGCGGGGCTGTCATGTTCTACTTCCTCCGTAGTCCTCCTCTTCCACCGTCGTCATGCACCGTATACACCTGTCCAGAAAACCATTCCGTCTATTCTGTTGATTTCATTTTTGTATCTATTCCTGTTGTATCTGAGCCTATATTTATAAATACTTAATAGATAGTACCAACTTCTTACATCTCCATGGCGCAACAGTCCCAGAACCAGCCGTCCTCTGCGACCCTGGGCTATCTCGCCCCGATCTGCGTCGCCGTCTTCTTTATCTTCATCTGGTACAACCCCTTTTTTCATCCTCTTTTTTTATCGCTATTCACCTCAGATTATATTTCTAATTAAACCCCAATCCTCTAACTTCCAACACAAGGATTATCGTGGGCACGCGACACTATTTCAACCGGGACCCTAATCGTCGACGCCGTGGCGACCCTGAGAATTGGCCTCTTGGATCTGCCCACGTCCTGCTTACTGCTGCAGATCTCGAGTTGCGTTTTCCTCAGATGAAATACAGCACTTGGTCGACTGCTCGGCGCAAAATCTCACGCAAAAAAGAGGACGTCGATGATGACGACGACAACGAGGACACCGCTGATCCCGATGCGGGCTCACTCCAAGCAACTACAGAACCCACATCGCCGCTTCCGTCGACCCGCTCCTCCAACGGCCCCATCCTAGAAAAGGAGATCGGGAACAATACCAACATCAACAACAACAACAATAACAATAACGATAATGATAATGATAATTATAATTATAATAACCCTGCTGCCGCTGCTTCGAGCAATGGTGATCCGCACTCCTTGTGCGCTATCTGCATGGAATACTTCGACGATGATCATTCCATCCGGTCGCTAACCTGCGGCCACATCTTCCATGCGACTTGCCTGGACCCTTGGTTTACCAAACGTCAGGCTCGATGTCCTCTGTGTAAGACATGTTATCCTCCTGAACAGGCTGGATCGGTCGCGCCCATTCCTCCTCCCGCTGCAATAATCAGGAATCAGATTTTCCCACGCGTGATCTAATGCCAACGAGCCACGACACCTTCTGTCTAGACAGTATAATAATAAAGAACTTTGGGCGGAACAGCCTGGTGGATCTGGGGATTGGTCCTGATGGGGCAGCCGTCTATCTCGTCCTGGTCCCCGCTTCGAGGTCAGATTCAAGCTTCCATCCCATGCCTGTTCCGCAGTCCGAGCTCCATCGCACCCTCCTCCAGAACCTAATTCGTGCATTTGGTTTGGTTAATGGCCTCCTCGCTGTCTCGCGAATCTTCGTCTGTTCCTGCAAACCCCACCCCATCAATCGTCTTTCTTCAGCGAAATTTTCTGAGAACTTGAAGGCATCGGAAGAAAATGGACGGTCGCAACTGCGAGCTCAAGACTTGCGTGGTTCCTGCTGATCTTGAGGCGTTCGAGTTGCTCTTACTTGGTTTGACCCCTTGCATACGATTCTTTTCAATACCAGGCCAGGTGGCTGCCACCCCAAAAATCTTCCGCAGACGCGACCACAAACACGTTAATTGTGCGACATAATTTCTGTGCTCTGTGCTCACCACAATGTTTACGCACGAGTGTAGTCCAAGATTCTTCGTTAGGTGCCGAAGCATGGTCAGCATGCATTGCTCCAGGCAAAGAACGATCTCGCCCCCAAATATTCGGTCTCTTGGCTTCCGGAGGATCGTTAAAGATTTTGTTGTAATCCGCCGGATCCAAACTGCGTACAATACAGGCGATTGATCAGCCCATTCGTGATTGCTTGCGATACCCTCGGATGAGCCTCGTATTTCTTGTATTCACAAGATCTTTAAGAAAAGCTTCTACAAATGAATATACCACAGCAATGCCACAGTAGATTAGCGAGTCGGTGAGAAGCTGATAGGGACAACCGCCTCAAAAGAGGGCAATGGTAAGCGAACCTTGAATTCAATTAAAGGTCACTCCTGAGCTGCCTTCCCAATTACTATGGCAAGGAAAAGAAACAGCGTGACCGAGCAGCGGACCTAAGGAATCCACTTTTGTTATGGAAAAGGGCAACGCCTATAAGCTAGGCATGCGATCTGAGCTGCACGTTCACCTTGCAGCTGCTGATGTGAGATGAATTAAGGATCGCAACTTCCGAGGGCGACAAGAGTCTATCAAAGCCTCGAGATTGATGGGGTGGATGGGAAGTCAATGCAAGGGGTCCGCTATGATGGCGAGCAACAGTTCTGATCGACTGCCTCGCTTACTCGATTTCAAGGGTTCGCCTCGCGTGGATGTAGTAAGATTCTTCTGATCAGTCGTGAAGATCAACGTCACGACGAACAAAACTCAATCGGCCCAATTGATCGTGTGATGAACCACCAGCTTCGTGCAGCTGATGTCTATATTTGACCCGTCAAGATATCTTGGAGGTTATCCAGGTGTTTCGCTAGTTTTTGTCCATAGCGAGACCCAACCCAGTCAGTCATATTGGAATGTTTCGAAGACTATATCCCGCAACATGCCACAATCGCACGATGGCAGTACTTCGTTTCCAACTTTCGATGCTGGACATCCTCGTTTGATTTTCCTCTACGGTTAAACTGTGTGTGTATCGTGAGCGTCACGAGATATTGCACTCCATCCGTAATTGTCGATCCTGCGAACATGTCCAAGATATCTATCTCGCTTACCAGCGCAGCAGATTGACTATTGTCACTTCACTTGCTGTCTTTCTTACCAGTCACTCGACTGTCAGTCGAATGAGCCGTAGCACTCATTCTTCTAATATTCCGTGTAATTATATCCTCATACCTGCTGGAAGTGGGCTTGTAAAACCTAAGCTAGTCAAGCAAGACAGAAGGACGGAAGGGTTGTTCGCCCACAAATTGAGGGAATCAGTCCTGAAAGGCATGACACAATGAAGCCACTACCTACTCCTGGTGCTGTCTGTCTTTTCTCCGTTTGTAACCGCTCTTTGTGTGACTACATTGACGACAGCGGGATTTTACACTCTTAATATCAGAGTCTCTGCTGTCATGGTATACCACGCGTGGTGGCGAGGCTGCATGGGTATTCTCTTGCATACTTGTGCAAAGGAAGTTAGGTTACTTATAGTAATGGTCTTTGTATACTGCGGCTGATTGAGCACAATCACAATTTGAATTTCTCCTTTGCCTTACATCATGACATTTACACATGTCCTGCGATCCTTGACCTTAATTACCTGAGGTATCACGATTGCAAATTCCTAGTAAGCCCTTACCAGTGCTCTTCCAGGGATATTTAGTCTCTAAAGTATCCTTTCTGGGGTTTAATTGATAGTACTCCTATCGGGCTTTTTGGGATGGAGACCTTGTGACAGTCCTCTATGGTACTATTACTGGCAATAGGTTTTCTACTAGCATCTATTTCTTACTTGGAACTCACCGTATTAATGCCATCTGTAGTTCAATTATACTACTAGCCTGTCCACCTGGGATGCTTTTGTATGATCCTTAATATCATTAAAGATGGCTATATCCTTGTGGATGTTGTTTCTTTTTTTGGTTTGCTAATAGCGTGAGAACGTGAACTATACTCAACATCTTATTTTCTTGGCTTGATAGCTTCCCGGTAGGCATCTTGAGAAGATGGAAAGACCTGTAGTACGAGGCTTTGCTAAATACGTAGGTAGTACTTGGTGGAAGTCAGAAGTGAGGGTGATGAGATAAATATATATTTTACCTAGGTACTTTTCGAGTAGATACATATCTAAATTATCAGTACTAGATACCTATATCTTTCGAAGCCATATAGTATAGGTAGAAAATATACAGATAACCCAATCATGTACTTATTTCTAGTTATGTATGAGCACACCCACATAGCCACAATCACCATGATAATAAGAGAGAGAACAAGTTCATCTCAAGGTACAATACTGAACACCCCCCCTACAACCTAGGCCGAATAACCTGACCTCCCTCCCACGATTCCCCAGCCTCAAGCGTCTGCCATCCAACCACAGACCCGGCCTCAACACAGATCATATTCTTATATCCCTCGTCGGGGCTGAAGTCACCCATACCCTTCGCCTTCTCAACCCACGGATTCCACACAACAACATCGTTCAGGGCCTCCCGTGTAATCGAGAATAGGGGCTTCCCATCAGCAACAGAGGACACAATAATCGGCACCGCGGGGTCTAGGGACTTATACACCCGGTCTGTTTCCTTGGTGATCTCGACCGCGGAAGAAGCCTCGGTGAAGACGGCCGCATCCTGCGTTTTATCAACGTATTCCTTCCCTTGTAGATTCTCGACTCGAACTTGCGTGATGTCCTGGTTTTACTTAGCCAATACGCAGCACCAACGCCAACAATAAAAAAGTAAAAGTAAAAGGGAAAAGAGAAGGAAGAAAGAGGGGAGTGATAAGACATACCTCAACCCGCAAATAAGTATGCAACAAAACCTGAAACTCAAAGTTCGTCTCCCCCTTATTCTGCACCTGCAGCGAAGTCGCCAGCGCCCCGCGCGCCAAAGTCACACTATACACAAGTCCGAACTCGTACGGCCATTTCGCGCGGAACGCATCAGAGAGCATCGACGACGAAAGTCCAAAGTCGAGCTTTACGGAGTCGTCGATTGCGCCGCCGCCGGATTCCTTTTCGAGGGATTCGGAGGAGGATTTGCCTAGGAACTCCCACAGGGAGCTGCGGGCGAAGCCGTGCTGGGGGAGGGGGGAGGTGGCGTGGTTTGTTTTTGGGGGTGGGCCGAAGACCTGGTATATTGCATTAATTCTGGGTTGGTATCATTTTGATATATACATACACGTATATATATGTATGTGTGTGTGTGTGTGTACTGCTGTATTATGGGTAGTGGGGGAGTAGGATACGAACCGGAAACACAACGGGAATACCACCGCGAATAGGCTTTGACCCGTCAAGAGCGGCGCTCTCGCTCAAGAAGATCTGTTCTGCACCGCTTGCTAGCTTCCATGATGTAACTGTTGCGCCGTTGAGGTTGACTGTTACCGATTCGCCCGTGGGCAGGGTGGCCTCGACGGTGTTGTTCTGGAGGGAGATGGTAGGTTGCGGGATGGAGGCGCTGACGCCGATGGCGGAGGGTTTTTTGGAGCGGTCCATTTGTGTATGCTTCCTGTTTCCTTCTTGTGCTCTGCCTTTAATGCTCTTTGTGGGAAGCAATAATGCCTGGATTGGAGGAGGTTGACGTGAGGATTTGGAATGGGGTTGGTGTTGAGCTTATAGCTTGGGCTGTTGATGCGAGGTGCGGGGCTTGTATGGACACTATAGCGTCACTGTCGTGGGGCTAGACTGTGCGGGCAGAAAGTGCATTCTCCAATCTCGAGGGCTATGGCGGATATACGTGGATCACGGACTATCCTTTGGATGCTTTGGGTACAGCGTGTATTTGGAGATCAAAACTATCTATGTCTCTACTGGGTTCTAGAAGAACAACTAGTATAAGTCTCAATATGATGCAGCTCGTTTCGGATGCGCAGGATGTCCGCAACGGACCATTGTGTTCCAGCCGGTATTATAAATGATTACTCAAATTTATGTCTGAGAATAAAAGAAGTCTGTCAAGATGACGAAGCGAAGGAGGGTAGTTAACTAACTGGAATAAAAAAAGACAAAAAGAAAACGTGCGCCAATCGAGGTTCGAACTCGAGACTCCCACTATTCCGCAGAATGGGAGGTGGGTGTTTTACCACTATACTATTGGCGCCCACCGTGGCAATACTTCTTCGAAATGGAATATAGCATTGTTAACACAGCCAATTCCTCTTCCAACTTCTACAAAGGTAGGTAGTACCGGAATCATACTTGGGAGACCCTGATGTAGAGGGTGAAACGTAACCATATCTCCATGGATTCCACATTATTGACCGTAGGTACTCGCCAGAGCACAATACAGTCGTGGAAAGGAGACCCAGTCAGAGAGCCCTCTAAGTTGTTGATCTTGGAATCCTTCGAGATGAATATACCATAGCGGTGGTTATATCCATTCTGTAGTGAGCGGACTCCTCCTTCTTCCTCGTCTTTCATCTGCCTTTTCACCAGCACGCCACTACAGTCTACACGGCACCTAAGATACTTCTGCAAAGACAAGTTCTCAAGGGTATCGATTTCTATAGATGTTGTCATGTATGAGCTACCTCAATCGTGCGGCCCGGAATTTGCTGATTCGTGGCGCATCCTCGGCTTCAATGGGAACTGTTTCAGGCTCATTATCCACAAAACCTCCGTTTCGTTGAATCATCCTGTTTCTCATCGTATAGAATTCCGTGGCAATCTCTTTCCTGTGAAGCTGTTCATCTATATCATCAGGCTCGGGGGCCATCGCAGTGCCTTTGGACGTGTCACGCTCAACGAGAGTATCAGCAATAATCTTTCCCTCCGTTTTTGAAGGCGCAGGTGGCTTCTGGATGATATCAGAAATCGGCTGGGAGAAAGGCTTCGGTTCCGAAGGTCGAGCGGGAAATAGTGGGAGTGACGGGGCTGGCGAGGATGCGATCTTGTGCTGAGAAGGGCGTTCGTTCGACCGCACATTGCCACCTATGGAACTAGTTGAATGCCCATCTACGTTGTTTCCTGTTATATTTCTTACAGACTTGAAACGAGAGGCTTTCTTGGGCTTATCGGAAGGCACGGAATTCTTTTCAACTGATTCTGTGCGCTCAACAATAGAGTCTGACAAGACAGGGACATCACTTTGCCGGATCGTAGCTTTCTTCGCTTCCGCGGCTGGTGGCATGGAGGCTGGTGCAATATCGAGATCATCTGCAAAAGCAACTTTCTTCTTCGGCTTTGCTCGAGAGGTTGGTTCTTCGACCGGATTGGGTGTTTTCTCAACCCTAACCTTGCTAGGCTCGTTGAGCTCCTCTTTGACAACCTCAGGCAACGATTCGATGTCCTTGCCCACGTTCCACATTCCTCGAGCGTTGAGCTTTGCCTCTAGCTCACGCATCTGACGGTGGTAATCCTCATCTAGGACACGTCGGGTGCTTCGTCCATACTCATCTTCTTCCTCATCTTCGTCATCATCATCATATGTATATGAATCATATTCATCGTCGAGCGAGATATCACTTGCATCTTCATCTAGTTCAAGTTCGGCGACAACAGCACCGACTTCATCTAGGCTATATCGTATCATTTCACGGCGCAGCTTTGCATCATCTGGAGACTCATCAACGTCGACAACTGGACGTTCCTTATCAACCGTAGTTGGTTCATTATGAAGGGTGGAAGCAATTTCATTCGTTTCTGGAGGAGCAGATACTACAGGCGTAACTGCTGGGTTTAGCGCAGAATTATGCCCCTCGTTTTCATCCTTCGACATGAGATCGTCATTTTCAGCAGATTCTTGTGACGATGATTGGTGAACTGCAGTTGATTCGTTGGTCTTTGGGGCATCTGGTATATCCTTAACACCAGCTTTCCTTAGGATTTCCAAAAGATCCGACGCCTGGTCGCCTGGGGTCGCAGTTGTGCCCGAAATCACCTCTCCATTCTCATCAAGCTCCTCGATAATCTCTCTCATGGGAAAATCAGCGGTCGGTTCTAATGGGAGTTGCTCCTCGGAGTCAAGGGCATTTAGCTGTGCCTGAGCAGCGTGTAATCGCTTTTCCATGGTCGAAACATTATTTTTCACGTAATCTATCCTTCTTGATACAAGACTGACTACTTGCTCCTTGTTCCGTTCCAGTCCTTGTTTTTCGCCAATAATCACTCGAACTTCGTCTTCGTTGACCAACTTCCCTCCGTTCTGCTGGCTGACAAAAAGGAAGTCTTCTGTCGTAGCATCCTCGTCTAACTCCTGGATTCCTTCTTTCAAGCCCTCATATTCCGCCTCCCATGTCCTCCAGTGGTAGAGGGACTGCTCCAGGTTTCGGATATTGGTCTCTAGCTCAAGGCGCTGGCGTTCAAGGTCTTGGAGATTGTCGTTCGGAACACCCATATTGAAAGACTGCGACTAAGGGAATACCAAAGCTCGGGCACCGGAAATGGGATAATCTCTAGGTGAGACCTTTTTTGGTGAAACTGTGACTGAATAGAAGAGCGAGCGAGGGGAGAAGCGCGTAGTCGCGGGAGGCAAAAAAGAAAAAAAGATCAGTGCCTGAGGTATGGAGTTCCGCCGCGGGATCAACGGCGGGCTCACCTGATTGGCCCATGCGGAGAGCTGGATGTCCATCAAATCGCTGTTGGAAGACCTCGCCTTCGATTTCAAATCAACCCTCGCTAACTCTGCACTACTATTGCTGTCATTTGTCGTCCTATGGGCGCTGGCACTACAAACATGCCTCCATCTCGCGACGATATGGTCCATCGTGGGGATGAAGACGGTAAGCTTCTTACACTCTCTGTTGGTCAAACGCAAGACAAGGCTAACCATGTCATTTTTCAGAGGTCTGTCCCGTCTGCAAGTCCTCGCGTTACTTAAACCCAGATATGCGTTTTCTTATCAACCCCGAATGCTACCATAAGATGTGTGAGTCCTGCGTGGACAGGATATTCTCCTCGGGGCCTGCAAACTGCCCGGTCGCCGGTTGCCACAAGACACTCCGAAAGAATCGATTCCGGAAGCAGACATTCGAAGATATTAACGTTGAGCGAGAGGTTGACATACGTCGAAGGGTAATGCTAGTGTATGTATTGCTTTCTACCTCGATCATTTCCCAAGAAGTATACTAATCGTTCCTCAATAGACTCAACCGCAGGGAAGAGGAGTTTGATTCGAAACGAGATTACGATAATTTCCTAGAGCAACGGGAGGATATCATATCGAACCTTGTACATGGCATCGACGTTGCGAAAACGGAAGCCGACCTTCAAAGATATGCAACGGAGAATATGCGCTCCATTCGCGCCAACCAAGCCCTGGAGGCCCAGGAAGCTTCTTCATTCCTAGAACAACAGAACCAGGAACAAGAACTAGCACGTATGCGCCGACAAGCAGCAAAAGAGGAGTACGAGAACGAACGCCGGGAGCTTCTTGCTGGGCGTGAAGATGTGCTCGCCAGACTTGCAGCTGGACGGCCTGCTGATGCCGCGACCATCGCGCGCGAGGGCCAGAAAGTCCTGCTCAAGAAGTCTTCCGCCCGGCGTAGCGAAGAGGACCGGATCAGACAAAAACAGGCTGCCTTGCGTGGCTCAGATACGAAAAAGTCTGGCCAGGCTGGGGCTACACCGGCCGATGCTGGCGGCTCTAGCTTGATCAAGGGTCTTAGGAAGATCAAGACTCCAGAGCCCGAGAAGGCGTACGATCCCTTTGGGGGAATGGTCCCCAACAAGAGGGACTATTATACTTTGCAAGAGTCCTACCCATCAAGCTACCTCGACCCTATACGACAAGATATTCGGATGCTTGCGGGTGGATACGACCTTCGAGAGTATTACTCACGTACTCTGCTTGAAGCCTTTGCGGGACTAGGGTGCTTTATTGATGAGGAGGTCTCGAAGAGAGGAATTGCAAGTTCCTAAAATGTGGCGAAGCCCATCCGCACACAAGGGCAACCGTAACTGTGGTCTCGGGCTTGCAAGCTACCAAAGCTAAGAAATGTCTATAAAGACATTTGAAAGATCTGGCCTTTTTATCTTGCCCACCCTGTCTTGGTTTAACCTTTGATATGATGAGAGGATAAGCCACTATTTATATTTCCACATATAGCGATGATAACTGCATAGCGAAGGCGTTTTTTTTTCTTCCTCTTTTTTCTTTGTCGTTCAAAACTTCTTCAGGAGAAGGACCGCAGCCTTGGATTTACATTTCTTTCGATAAACAAAACATAGAGGCGACCTTTAGGTATATGAATGACGAACAATAGTACAATCCCAATTGATGGTTCAGAGTTATAATGTAAAGAACAGTAATATACAAAGATTTCAATTGCCCATTCAAAGCTTTCCTCCAGTGATCTCCTCTCCCAGCTTCTTCACTCTACCCTGAATAACGTCCCAACGGGCTGCCTCACTCTTCCTGGACTCGTTCACTATAGATTGAACAGTCTGGGGTACGCCCAAGTTCCAGATGTTGTCACCATGTTGATGGTCGCTTCGCCAAGCCTCATTCTCCCCTTCAGGAAAGACCTTTTCAATCTCAGCTGCAAGCTGAGCCTCCGTTGTGATAAAGTTGCGTGCGTTCATGTACATAGTGTGGAGGGAGTCTTGACGGCGCAATTCTTTCTGGGCTTTCTGGCTCTCCAATCGTTGGTGGGCCTGGACTAGCCGTTCTTCTCTGTTGGGGTCCGAAAGAACGGGAGTACGCTTGGGTAGCATATCTTGGATTACAGAAGGGCGAGTGAGCCGCTCATCCTCTCTCTCGGGTTGTCGAAGAACGCGCTCTCGTCGCTTCTGCTTCTCAATGCTTCGCTGTGCCATCGACTTGTCCGTCCGTTGCTTGCGGTTGTATAATTCCAGCAAACCTTCCCTGAGATTTTTCCTCCTCATATCGGCCATTTCCTTTTTCCATTCCTTGTATTGGGCATGGGGATCCTTGGGGTCGACATCTCGCTGGCTGGAAGGGAGAGGCGTTGCGGCCGCAATGTACTGCTCGGAGGGCTTGTCGGCACGCCGGCGAGGGAAGATCTCGCGAGGAACAGGAAGAGTACCCTTGACACGAGGCTTTGAAGGAAGGTCCGGCTGGATAGATCGAGGAACTTCGACGAAATTAGGAGACTCGGGTCCAACTCTTAGACTTGAAGATGAAGAGAAGCCACGGAGCTGCACGGTAGCAGTCCGACCGCAATTGCGGAAAAGGGACATTATAACTGGCTGTTTGGCACTTTGCGACCGACGGCCAGAATAAGTTAAAGAAATCAACTACAGCAGCCAACGACGACAGAAAGAAAGCTCGCAGCGCAGGACTCTGGCCAGTTGGCGCTGGATGGTGAGTGACGCGGTTCTGTTGGGAGTCCCGGAAAAAAGATCGAAGCGATTTTCTCGCGCTTGGTCCGTGCACCGCTCCGCTTGGCAACCGCTAAAAGAAAATAATTTCCCATGTCGGCCGGTTCATTTTTTTTTCCTTTCTCTTTCTCTCCTCGCGTTCTGCCAATTTTATGTTCAGTACTCCTACCTCTAGATTTCTTTTGAACAGATTTCTTTAGGTTTGCTCGAAAGGAGTCTTATCACTATGGGTACCGGAAAGAAGGAAGCCACACGTCGAGTGCGGCAGGGGAAGGTTGGCGATGGCATGGCCAATGTCAGGACCAAAGGTGAAAATTTTTACAGGTAAATATCAGTCGAGTGTCTTGATGGCTGATACGCCTACTAACCCTGTGGTAGAGATGCGAAGAAGTTGAAGACCTTGAATATGTTCAAGGATGGTAAACCTCGAAGAGATGCTACTGGAAAAATCACCGTAGCTGCGTCGTACCAATCGCGCGATGCCCCCGTTGCGAGGATAGAACCCAACCGGAAGTGGTTTGGCAATACCAGGGTTATCTCCCAGGAAGCTCTATCATCTTTCCGGGAGGCTGTCGCCGAGCGTGCTGCCGACCCTTACCAGGTTCTACTCAAAACCAACAAACTTCCAATGAGCCTGATTCGAGATAACAATACCGTGAATGGACTCAAGCAACACGAGGCCAAGATGGCTATTGAGACTTCGCCGTACAGTGACACATTTGGGCCGAAGTCTCAAAGGAAACGAGTCAAGCTCGGGGTCTCGTCGATTGAAGACCTCGCTGGCGAGACCGTCAAGGTGCACGACGCCTACATCGAAAAGACTGACCTGGCTACCCATGAAGACGGCACTGTTGTCGTTTCAGGCGATGATGTTGTAACTGATCTCACGCTTGGTACCGCTCAAATAGCGCGAGAATCGGTTTTCTCCAAGGGTCAAAGCAAGAGAATTTGGAACGAGTTGTACAAGGTTATCGATTCCTCGGATGTCGTTATCCATGTAATTGACTCGCGTGACCCGGAGGGCACACGTTGCAGAGGAATCGAGAAGTACATCCGCGAGGAGGCTCCCCACAAGCACTTGATCTTTGTTCTCAATAAATGTGACCTTGTACCAACAGGCGTGGCGGTATGTTTTAACCCTTTTTATTTTGTTTTAGTTATCACCCATTACTCCCCCTCAAACTCTCAACGGGCCCTTCGGCCCGTGCCATTGCTAAGTCAAGTCTACTTCCTGTGGCCATCATGTGTCACGCTTCACCATGGAAGTTTTGTCTGTTACAGCTTTGGTAGATCAACGCTAGTCCGCGCCGACCTTCTTTCTGAAGCTAGGCTGATTGGTTTTCGTTTTGAAAACCTGTCGTTAAGGACCAAGCTGTGTTCCGTTTTTGAGTTGAGGTTTGCTTTGCCATTTCGGCAATTTCATAGCAGTTCTCTTAGTAACGTTTCACACATCCCATGCAATGTCTACTTTCACATGATTGCTTCGTTTTTGATGGTGGTCGGTTACTAACATGCTCCGCCAGGCCTCTTGGGTGCGTCATCTATCCAAAGACTATCCCACCTTGGCATTCCATGCCAATATCAACAATTCCTTCGGGAAAGGATCATTGATTCAACTCTTGAGGCAATTCTCATCGCTTCATTCTGATCGCAAGCAGATCTCCGTTGGATTTATTGGATATCCCAATACAGGAAAGTCATCCATTATCAACACTCTGCGCAAGAAGAAAGTGTGTACCGTGGCTCCCATCCCTGGAGAGACCAAAGTATGGCAGTATATTACTTTGATGAAAAGGATATACCTCATTGACTGTCCTGGTGTGGTCCCACCAAATCAAAATGACACGCCTGAAGATATTCTTCTTCGAGGTGTTGTGCGCGTAGAAAATGTCGAGAACCCGGAACAATACATTCCCGCCGTTCTCAAGCGTGTCCAGCCCAAGCATCTTGAACGCACTTACGGTATTAAAGACCCTGGTGATGCCATTGAGTTTCTCAGTATCCTTGCTAGAAAAGGTGGAAGACTTCTCCGCGGCGGAGAGCCGGATCTTGACGGTGTCGCTAAGATGGTCATTAACGACTTCCTCAGAGGGAAAATCCCCTGGTTTACCCCTCCACCATTCACACCAGGTGAGGAGGGTGAGAAAATCGCGGGACGCGAAGGCAGGCTCGGCGAGATGGGCAGAAAACGGAAGCTAGATGAAGCTTCTGTCCAGGATGCAGATGACAGCAAAACCGCATCTGGCGAATCTGGCGAATCGGAGTCAGGGTCCGATGAGGAATTTGAGGGCTTTGAGGATGATAAAGAAGAAGATGATGACGACTCCATTGCAAATCTCGAAGTGAGCGACGAGGAAAGCGGGGAAGAAGACGATTGAGTGATGCAACGTCGCTCGAGCAATCGAGTTAACCAACGAATCTCGACTGTAGCAAGCAGATTTGTTTGCTAACTACATGTCAGGCCTTGGTATTGCTTGTTTGAACCCTTCAGATGCTCAGGGATTCACGTCCTGCATACCTTACTGTCATACTTTGGTGACAGTTGGGGCGCAGAGTGACAACTGTCCGGGTCACACCCAGAGTGCCAACCGCAATGCGTGGCATCATCTACTGGACTAAGAATGCCAAGTAGCAAAAGATGGGTGGTCTTAATACAGCTGCAGTCCCCACGACATTGGTCGGACATGCCGCTTGGCTGCCTACTAGCGCACTTGCTGCCATGATGCCTCTAAAAGTAGAAGTGGGAGGGTTATGTCGCCGACATGAATTCTTCACAGTATAGATACCCATTCTCTTCAAAACATTACCTGCAATGAAATGAGAAGACCTTTTATTTCTTGTCCAGTACCTTGTCTGAGTAATAATCTCTTGCAGCAAACAGTAGATGATGGCCCACCTGACATGCTGTCTCACCGCCGTAGCTCACGTGGGGCCGAACCACTTTCGATTGCCTCATTCTGCTTGAGACAGAGCACCTCCAACGAGGCGCTGCCTCTTGCTTCATATATTCCTCTCTTAATGGATATAGTCTTCCAAACACACGCTTCCCCAAGAAATGTACTGCTATCCAATTGATAATGGCGGATGAGGACATGTCCATCGTTCCATACAGCTCATCGAACCTCGATGTTGTGCTGCGTCATAACGAATCCGTGGTGGTATATGACAGAGATTCTCGCCAGCTCGCCCTTCGGAATGCCGCTGATCATGACAATGATGACCTCAATTGCCCATACTGCCGCCGTCCGTTGCACGAAGGGAGTTCCGCCCCAGACAGTGGCCACGGAAGCCCTGGCGCACAACCTGAGTTCATTAATCCCGAATACTTTCGCATGCTCCACAACAGTCTTCCTAGCTCCGTGAATTCATCGACACCCCCTTCCCCTCGGCGTCGCTTCGCCCAGCAAGTGCTTCCTGATGGCCCCTCAAGCGGGTCCAATTTCATAGGGAGAGCTCCAACTGCACAGGGAATTTCTTCAGCAGCATTCACACCCGACTACTTCAGAAAATTCTTCGTTGAGGAGACTGTACTGGGGAAGGGTGGAAAAGGCGTGGTCCTGCTGGTAAAACATGTTTTGGATGGAGTATCCCTCGGACATTACGCTTGTAAGCGTGTTCCTGTTGGAGACGACCATGAGTGGCTTGAGAAGGTGTTGGTTGAAGTACAGCTGCTGCAACACCTTTCTCACCAAAATCTTGTCTCCTATCGACATGTTTGGCTTGAAAATGCGAAAATCACCACGTTTGGACCAAGTGTACCGTGTGCCTTTATTCTCCAGCAGTACTGCAATGCTGGTGACCTACACAACTACATCTGCGGTCCGTTGCAGACTTCTACAACCCCTCAGGAACTAAAAGAACGCATTCGGAGAAGGTCAAGGGGTGGACCGGAAGCTTCCGTCGATATAAAAGAGCCCCGAAAACTTCATTTTGACGAGATTTATTCTTTCTTCAAGGATATTACGTCGGGCTTGCGATACCTTCACGCTAACGGCTACATACACCGCGATCTCAAGCCTAACAATTGCCTGTTACACCGAACTAGTGATGGTATCCGAGTGTTGGTCAGTGACTTTGGTGAAGTCCAGCGACAGAATGCCACTCGCGTGTCTACCGGAGCGACGGGAACTGTCTCGTATTGCGCACCCGAGGTGCTACGTCGTGAATATCCTGATGGCCCTTTTGGGAATTTCACCTTCAAGTCGGACATTTTCTCTCTTGGAATGATCTTGTACTTTTTGTGTTTTGCGCAACTACCATACAAAAATGCAAATTTAATCCACGAGGAACTAGAGGATCTTGAACAGCTTCGGGAAGAGATTAGTCAATGGGCCGGGTTTGATGATGGCCGCAGAATGCGACCTGAATTGCCCGAACAACTCTATACCTTTTTGTGGCGTCTATTATCCGTTGATCCTGATATACGACCATCTGCGGAAGAGGTTTTGAGCGCTCTTGAAGCCGGGGCCAGTGCGAATGAAAGTTTTCGTACCAAAAGGGCGAGTTCGTCCAGTCCTGACCTTAACACTGGGTCGAGAATTCGCCCTATCGAGGACCCAGCAAAAACTTCGTTTTCGCAACCGTCTCTATCTCCAAAAAAGGCCTTCTCCAGAAGTCCGGTAGCTATACGACGCAATTCCTTGTATGATCTCAACGGTTCAAGGGGGGATTTGACGCCTGTATTTGAGAATGTCGATCAAGGACCAAACAGACGAGGATCTGACAGTCCAGAACGAGACCTCATTATCCGACCCCGGTTCTCTAGTACAGCAGGTCTATCTCCGGCATCAACCGACGGACAACCGGTAGAAGCCGAAGACAGCGGACCACATATTCCACAGCTGCTCCCACCTCCTCCAGGTCGATTTTCGTTTTCCCGAGTTTTCCCCTCTATGTCAAGATGGCAACTGCCACTTCCAGCCATACAGCTGGCTTCGTTTATTATTAAGATTGCGGTAGTGCTGCAGCCCTGCACTCCGTTAACCGTCAACCCTTGGGTGCTGTATTTTTTGATCATAGTTGCAGGGCTAAACCTAAGAACGAGGAGTATCCTTCTGCAAGTGATATCCCTGGTGTTGCATATTTTAGTTGTTGTTTTATGTATGCAATTGGAGATTTTATGTGTTTGGCATGGTTCGAGCGGGACAATTTTCAGAAAATGACGTTATGAAGTTATGATTCCATGTTTATAGCTCTCCTCCGTCTGTATATTTAATATTAGGATCTTGGAACTGCCATGCCAGGTCTTCTTTGGTCTACCCCGGCCGTGTATCCTAATTTTAAAGTGTTGTTTCTTAACAACAAAATTCTTAGCCATTCTATAGATAAAGATGCTCTTTTTTGATAGAAGTACCATGTCCATTTTAGCTGAAACTCACTAAGTAGAGATTGGACATTGCTCTTTTTATGGGTTGGTTCAAGGAAGTTAGCCCAACGGAGATAGTCGAATAGTGACTTTCCAATTTGCGGCCGAATGTCGTTATATGCAGGGACCTCAGCGGATGTAATGGCAAGTGAAGGGAGCTGGTGGCGATTACCGCCTCTAATATTAGCGTTGTTAAGGGAAACTAGTGGGATGATCGCATCTCATCCTCACTTCAATAACAATGATTTTCTTTCCATTGGCACCGAAATTCCTTCTTATGAGGCCTTTCTTATGATGCCTGTACCATCCAAATCATTTGTACGGGCAACAATGCGAGCCTTCTCCAACCCAAAATATGCTAGGATTCTCAACCGTAATCAATTGGTGCCTTAGTATACGTTAATTCTATGTATAGTGGGGGTAGAGAGCAGTCAGTTTGTAGCGAGGTGAGGGCAACAATCGGACCACTTGGTGGGGATATGACGCGTAAGTTGTGTTAAGCAGAAACTCATAACAGTCCCAGTGTTGTCCTGCGGAGTAGATGATGAAAGAGTGGATGGAACTAAGTTAGTAGAATTGTAAACACAGGCATCCAATCGCACTGCTTTTCTCTGGAGACGGGCTTCATTGGCGCCTCAGGTACTACTAGTAGACGGAGGTGCCAGGGTTCTGCTGCAGGAGTTTAGTCCTCTGAGTGGTGGAATATTAGGCTGTCGGACGACATAAAGCTTATAGCTGGTGCTATATTTATCTTCAGAGTATGGAGTAAGAATACTATTATCAGGATTACGATTATTCACTCTCCACTCTGCTCAGTGAAGGAGATTATAATATTGATGATCATGACGTGGCGAGGACGATCAATGCGGGTACTACATAGTAGCAGGAGTAGTATACTGTTACTGGAGCAAAAAGAGCAAAAAACCCACCGCAAAGCAACAGAATTCCTATGGATAATGAGATTGTACTCCGTAGTAGTGCAGTTCCAGGCTGCAGGATAAAATACTACTGCTAAACAAGTAGCCCCAGACGTCCAACTTCCAACTTCCAACTTCCAACTTGGCTGCAGGTGGCGCGCTTCACTCGCTCCACAGAATCGCACGGGGAACTGGTTTCTCCTCGTCCGATCAGCCCATCAGGTCGCCCTCCCTCCTGGCGGTGCCTTTTCTTTCTCTCCACTGCCAACTTCTTTATGACGATGCAGAAAACAATCGCCGTCCTGGCCAGAATAGTCTGGTCTCCTCGCTCCACACGGCATGTCGTGGATCCCGAGTCTTTTCTCAGACAATAAGCCGGTACCAGTATGATTGCAAGGCACCATCTTTCATATAAACGACTTGGGTTGAGAGTACGCTATTCACTATTGGCTTTGCATAAAATCCTCACCTACCTCAATATATGAGGCTTTCAGGTTGGGGTTCTTCTTGCAGAGAGTACACAGGCAATGACATTGTCCATGGCCATGTTGAGGGCTTCAATGCTATATTTTAGCATTTGGACCCGTGGATAAACCCTGAACCCAACCATATGATTCGCAGAAGCCCTTATATGAACCATGAATTGAGAAACCCTGACCAGGCCAGCCCTTCCGACGTCCCAGGTCCACTGTTGACTGATTGCCTGCATCTTAGGCCGCTGATGGACAAGGAACTTGTATCCCGGAGGATCCCTCAAGGACCTCATGTTTACCTCCACAGTGGCTGGCATCGATGACGTCTCTGTCCATCTCTCTTGTCATCCTCTTCTTCTAAGTTCTAGTCTCGGGTTTCTCGGATAGGCAACAACTTGCCTATGTGGTCACTGGCCTGGCTTCATTGGACAAACCTTCAATTGTCTTTCCATGGTCTGCTTATTTTCCAGATGATGCACTGCAGCTGATGGGTATTTGTTTCTATTTTTCGGCGTACGTATATATATATATATATATTTATATATATATATTGACTTGGCAGATCCACCCAGGTTTATAAATACGCAGCTTCCTTCTTCCGTTCTGTATCCATATATCTAGTCTGCCCAAGTGCAAGAGTTCCAGCATATTTTGACGAGAGCTCAACCGTTCCACTCTTTTCAACTGTTGTTTGTTTTCATTCGCTTTACTATTACGATACCATGAAAAATCTTGCCACGCTTGCAGCTTTCGCAGCTGGGACAAATGGTTTTGTTTCCCGCAGCAACAGTTGCTGCTTCCATATAACAGCCTCTGGAGAAACCTCTGGCACTGTTGGCCAACTTGGTGATGGGCAGAACCGCATTGGTGGTGGCCTACCCCAGGCTGAATTTTGCATCAGCTCGAATGGCAGTATCACAGATGGCAGTGGACGTGGATGTATAGTGACTGGTAGGTAGTTGATCTGATAATCTGGAGAAAACCCCTTTTTTAGGGCGATATTAATGTCTATCCTCTTCCCAGGACCTACAACGCAGTTCCAGTGTGACCTGGGCGCCACCCCTATGACAGGCTTCTCTATTAACTCAGGCGGCCAGCTGGAGTTCGAGGGAAGCCCAGAGTTTGTGGCATGCGAAACTGGTGACAATAACGAACTGAACATCTATACTACTGAGAGCTCGGATGTAACAAACTGTGATGATGTGAAACTGAACGTCGACTCTTGTTCGGCCATCAGTTCCGGTTCCAGCTCTGTCCCAGCTATACCGTCATCTCCGGCTCCTCATCCCAGCACCTCTGTTCCGGGCTTTGTGCCATCATCCAGTTCCTCTACGCCACCTGCCCCAGGCCCAGAATCCACCTCTGCCAGCTGTTGTGCGCCGACGCAGACCGTCTTCGTAACTGTGACCTCCACCTTCTGCGGTGCTGAGACAGGCTCTGCGGTTCCTCCACCTGTCCCTGGAGTGCCAACCACCCCAGGTACTTCTTCAGTCCCTGGATTTCCTGTTCCTGGGCCCTCGCAGCCTACAACTTCGGGGGCACCTCAGCCTCAGCCTTCCGAGACCACTTCGGGAACTACATCAACCCAAACATCTATGACTACTTCCCCCCCGCAGTCTTCAGGAACTACAACATCAATCCATACATCTGTGACTACTTCCCCCCCGCAGCCTCCAGGCACTACATCGCAGCCACAATCTTCCCAGACCCCTACATCTCCACAGTCTACAGAATCCTCCACCGTCCAGCCGTCTGGCACACCTACGCAGTCTCCTGGGGCCAGCTGCCCTACGGACCTCTCGGGTGAATTCGAATTCCCTCATCTGATTGTCCCTGTCGACTCTGCATCGCCTGGCATCGCTGCGGGAACCTCCTTCAATGGTACCGTGACGTCGACTGTCTCGACTATCTTCAACTTTGACATTCCCGCGTCGGACTCTGGAAAGACTTGTAGCCTTGTCTTCTTGTTCCCCAACAAGGCTGAGCTTGAGACCTCCTCCTTCTCGTTCAGTGGCGATGGCAAGGTCAAGTTTGAGTCTCTTGAATCCGCTGCCGATACCTCCACCACGTTCAACAGTGCTCCAGCAGTCAAACAGGACTTTGGTGAATTTACCATCTCTCCTGGAAATTCCTACCTTATTTCTTCCTTTGCGTGTCCCGCTGGCCAGGCTGTCGGGTATGAGATGACGAATGCTGGTACTACTCACTTGGACTTCTTTGAAGATTTTAATCCTGCACCGTAAGTGATCATTCCTTGGACATGCCAGCTTTGAGCTGTTACTAACATGCGATGTAGAATTGGTCTTTTTATCACTGTGTGTTAAATTGAGAAACAATATGGCTTGTGACAGCACTGTTTTATGGTTTTTAATATATGAATACATGCTTTTTTAACCCACTGAACTGTATGTGGGAATTTGGGTGGACAAAAAGAGGACATACAAAAATTGATGAGGGACTTGATTTTGTGTTCTTGTCTGGTACATGTTTTGGCACGAACAGATGTCTTCTTTTTTTGAGTTATTATGTACCCAACGCTGCCATTAGGAATGAGAACCTGACAATTTGACTCGTGCCATCATAATTAAGCGATTTAGTGTGCTTTTTTCCCATCAAAAACAGGGAGCTGCTGTGGTGTCCAGCGGGCTGTGGACAACAGACTTTGAAGTAAGGTTTAGTGGCAGCCGCCGTCCAGGCAGCACTATTTTTCGCCAACTGCCCTTAATCATCATTAGTAATTTGCATATATCTCTCTCGCGAAGTCAAGGCTTATTCGGATATTCTGGTCTTAGCACGTATGCTAGGACTCTGTCTGTGGTGGTGTAACTTCAAGTCGTATTCATGACCGATATCTGAGCATTGAGTCTCTGCCTCCAATAATCCATCTCAAGACAATGATCTGGGATAATGGGATCATCCATTCCACCTCAAGTGCCAACTAAGAATGTGGCTGAGGCTGGGCCGATTGTTTCGCCAACAGCCCTGGCTGTGGATCTGTTTGGTCTGGGCTTTGAGCCAACGCGTCAAATAATCTCAGTCCCAAATGTCGGCGCAACTAAGCAGCAACAACCTGCGGGGGATGGAAACCAGTGTGTATTAATAGCCAAGGGGACTTGCAGATGAGCCACACAGTTTTGCATCTTTCATAATCTTACAGGAGATACTGTTTTCTTCTTTGTTTTCTCTTGAACCCCCGGGTCTGAATCCTGCAGTCTGACAGCCGCCTTTTCTAATTAATTTGTTTCTCCAACACGTGCACAATTTCCTAAATCACCGACTCTCTCTCTCTCTCTCTCTCTGTCTCGCTGAAAAGCCTCATAGACGTCAATTCATTCCTCCCTTTGCTGATTTCACTAGAGCGGTGTCTGGCCAGATGGACCGTCTTCCCTCCAAGCTTCCCTTCTCGAAGCGCCGATTACCACCGCGAGTTATCATTTCGTGAGCGACTCCTTTGGGGAAAAAAGACATCTCACCTAGTTGCTAATTCTTTCTTACCAACAGATACATTGTCGACTATGTCATTCTCATGTAGGTACTCAATTTACTGTGAAACCCTATGCAGACGAACTAACGACTCCCTGTTCCTGT
This sequence comes from Aspergillus funiculosus, assembly GCA_027569145.1. NCBI lineage: Eukaryota > Fungi > Ascomycota > Eurotiomycetes > Eurotiales > Aspergillaceae > Aspergillus > Aspergillus funiculosus. The sequence goes on from JAPDEN010000007.1 coordinate 211,728, forward strand.
AGCGCCTGTATCGCCGGCTTCTACATCCTCGATTCCATCGAGCCATATCACCAACATTTTTCACTAAGAAATATATCCATTCAATACCCATACACCGTACACGAGCGGATACCGATCGCGATGGCCCTGTTGATCTCTGGAGCTGCACCCCTGGTCATTATCGTTGTTTACACCCTGTTCATCGACGGCCTGTTTTCGCATCACAAACCACAAAACCCGGTGTCCGGGAAGAGAAAGTTTACGGGCCCCTATCGATTCAAGGATAGATTGTGGGAGCTCAACTGCGGTGTCCTGGGGCTTTTGCTTTCACAGGGTCTTGCTTTTGTCATTACCCAGGTCCTGAAGAACGCATGTGGAAAGCCTAGACCAGATCTTATTGATCGGTGTCAGCCCGTGGCAGGAAGCCATGATGCTCTTCCGTACGGACTGTCGAACTCTACCATCTGCACTGGCGATCCGGCCTTGATCAAAGACGGCTTTCGTTCATGGCCTTCAGGTATAACTATCTTCGAATTTCTAGCTCTGAATTTCTCGCGCTAACTTAGCAACAGGCCACAGTAGCTGTGAGAAAAATCTCTCATATTCCCTCAATTGTATCGTGACTGACCTGGATTCTAGCTTCTTTTGCCGGACTATTTTATCTATGCCTATGGATGAGTGGCAAGCTGCATGTCATGGATAATAAAGGCGAAGTCTGGAAGACGCTTCTAGTTATGATTCCATGTCTAGCGGCGACTCTGATTGCAGTAACTCGGATCATGGATGCCCGACACCACCCATTTGACGTGATCACCGGTTCGCTTTTGGGCATAATCTGCGCTTATATTTCCTACCGCCAGTATTTCCCATCCATCATGGAACCATGGAAGAAGGGCAGGGCGCACCCTATTCGATCCTGGGGCACGCAACCCGCGAACCCGAATAACCCTCGTTTCTACGGCACTGACGAGAGCATGGAGGCACTTCGTAACCCCGAAGAAGAGCGTATGAATGCGCCTCCTCTGTCAGAGAATACCGGGCCAATACCGGCGCAGTCAACGTACAGCCAGGCATCCAATCCTTACACCACAAATCTGTACGCGCGTCGCGGGCACGACGACGGAGCCTGGTCATCGTCCAGTGAAGAGGATGTTGCAGACAGGTACGAGATGCAACAGGGTTATGCTCGAACTCATAATCCCGGGCTGAGCGGAGAACTTCCACAATACGAATCCGGGATGGCATATCAATCTCAAACGGAGCAGGTCATGCCCGGGACTGTACCTCTACATAATCCACAGGCTGCGACGACTACGGAGCCTGGTGGAATACGAACTCTAACGCCGTCTCACCAAGTATGATACCTGATTCTTTTCAAAGATTGGAACCGGGGATCCTGGGGGATTTACCTGAATTCCCAGGAATAATGCTACGACTGATGATTTAGACTGCTTTGCCGCCCAGAAATATCTATTTACATTTCATAGCTGCACATGATGAGCTGTTTTGGTTTTATGACACATTTCAACAACCTGGACCTACTATATGGCACTAGATATAACAGGGTTTTTGTACCACCACAACTGGCGTTGGAACTTTCCTCCTTTGCATTTTGATTGCAGCCAGGTGTTGCACTGTAAATGAATTGGCTTGTTATAAAATTATCTTCACCGAATCATGTTGGATGTTGTTGGTCAACTAGAGCGTGTATCCAGTAAGTCAGCCAGAACCAGGACCAGGAAATATTTACTGTATCTCACTCCTTGACTACTGTTTCAATCTTGTAGGGCCTTTGTTTACACTAATATTGGGAGCTGCAACGTACCAGAAAAATGTATAGGCGCATTAGTTTTGTAGGATTCAGGTATTATTTAAAGGTGATAAATTAACTCCTGCATGCTTTTATTAAATATTCTAAATCTATCTTGAGGTTAGCTACCAGATTTGGCTTGTGTCAGAGATAAATTCAATAAAAGAGTTCAGGGTTTCAAACCATGGCTAGTAGACTTACTTAATTCTTAATCCTGCGATGTAATTTATTCACTAACATTATAATGTCAGATATCAAGTATCAATGACCTGATCCTTTGGCCCAACAATGAAATCAGTCCCATCCCACGAAACATCAAAAACACGGGGCATTCTGACTCGAAAGTCATAGTTGGCCTTCACAGCAGGACAATTTAGAAAATGCTGCGGCAAATCAGCCTCCAAGAACGCGCGGTAGCGGTAAAAGGCCTCTCTGCTAGGAAGGTGTAGGTTCCGCATTGTCGCCATGCTTCTCCAGTCATCGCCCTTTCCCTCCTCCCAGTGATAAGTGCAAGCGCGGCAGTAGGTGCCTGGCTCCAATGTTCGTGTCTGGCAATCCCAGTATGGAAATGCGACTGTTGCCTGCATTCTCCATGGAACTGTTGTCTCATAGTCCTTGACCAGGGATGCAGGAATATCTTTGCGTCGGGGTTTTCGGACGCGCATTCCCTGGCGCTTTCTTTTCCGCCATTGTTGGATCTGACGTTTGTAATCTTCTTTGTGGTCCCTCCGACGAGCTTGGTATATCTCTCTCATTGCCTTGTAGCTTCCATGCAGCTGTATCCCCAAGGCCTCTTTGCTTGGGCAATATCAGCCAAGCGGCTTCGGGGCGGTTCAATGTTGTGGATAATTGGGAGTGGGTTGAGGTCTTTCTGGGTCAATCCAAAGTGGAAGCAGACATCAGCTACGGGCGCCACTATATACTCGCGTCGGAGGTAATTGTATTTATAGCATGAGCGCGTAAGTGTCGGAAGGTAGAGTAGGGGTCCGAAATCACCGCATGTCCGACACCAGGGATGGCAGAATTCTGTAAAGAGCCGGCCGATTGGGAAATACAAAGAGCGTTTCGCGGCGTCCATGATACGTAGTGTGTCTGAGGCGTGAGTCCTCAATAAGGAGTATGCAGTAAGCGACTCTACTAGGCATCTTCGGGTCTTGTCGACTCGACGCAGCTTCCCTATGCTGGGTAGGTCGACGTTGAGAAGTATCAAATGGAGGATTTCGAGCGGAAGCCGGTCGACTATAGACGTGGTGGGCTTTGGCTTTGTCTTTGATGTCTTGTTTGGTGGAGCTTTGTATAGTCTCGCCGCGGGCATGGAGTCGAAACCGAGGACGCCCATGCGCGGGTTTTTGCACCGATATGCTGTGCCTGAAGCCATGGGGCCAAATTTACGCTGGAAGATTCCTGGTAAGGCTCTTGTACGCTGAGCATGTTAATATATATAGTAACATCACGAATGCGTCGCCAGGATAGAGCACTGGAAGTGTAATCCGAGGAGAGTCTTCCCGCCTTATATTATGTAAAGAACAAAGGTAATGTTTTAGCTTTTAATACTGCTTGAAATATTGACGGCTCGCGATAGAACTGATGTGATGGCTAAGGGAGGTGTAGTAGGATACTTCGAGGTATTCTAGGATCTATTTAGTTGAGATGAATGGAGGAAGGAATCACATGGTCGCTCCTGCCTTCCGCTAGAGGTCGCTACAGTATGGAATTAGAGCTTAGCTAGAAATATGATACTAGAGTATTCCTGGTTTTCAAATCAGAAGATCTGAGGATATCCAGTTCTATAGTATTCTTATCGGGGGTTATTAACCCTGTCAGTCTCTTTGTCCACATCTCGAGGATGTACAGTAGGTAGAATGCACCTCAGAAGCCAACTGGTATCCAGCCCTCTTTTCCCTCTACATCTCCACTAACCCTGGACTTTTTTACCCCCTTCCCCCAAAGGTAGGACTGGAATATTCCCCAGGGAATTCGACGCTCTGAAGGTGGTCCGGGCAGGGATTGTCAATATACTCGGGCATCGGAGGATCCAATATTTCGCATCTAACATTTGTAGGACGTCGGGCAGCGCATTGCTCAAATCTTCTATTTCTGTCCCTGCATCCGCAGGTATATATATAAATAACGTAGTGGCACCTTGAAAGATCAGGGTCTGTCATAGCCGATAGTAAGTAGTGATGACTCCTTAACTCACATGGTTAAAGCTGGTGGAGTCGAGTATGGAGGAACGTGCAGGTATTCGTGGTAAACAGTTGAACTATAGCCTTTCATTTACATTAGTACCTTTCTTTAGATCAAGCTTTCGTTCTCTCGTCTTCGCCGGCTACTCCATACAGTACATACCTTCTGGAAAATAGAGCACCGTGGGCATTTGCTCTGAGTAGATCGTTGGGTGGGCTTGTAGGGAAGGGGGGGAAACAAGCTCGCCCGGGCTAGGAATTCCTCTCAGTAAGTATTGGGATGGAAATGAATAAGGAGGATACAACAACATAGCATGGGACTCGTAGTAAACCAGCTTCCTCCCTGGCCTTTCTTGCTTCTTTATGTTAACTAGTTAGTTAATACAATTTACAAGCAAACTGCTATCGCAAACAAACAGCCACAGCCATGAGCATCTCCCAATTCATTAGAAATCATCCATCATAACCATAAATCATAACATAACATCAACCAATTAAGAGCAGAGTAATCATCATCTCGCATAAATAAAGTAAAACGAAGGCAAAAAAAGGAAAAGTCAATATCAACCTCCCTCTCTCACACACAACGTATCCCATCAAACAACATACTGCTGCCTCCGACTCGAAGAACTATGTCGACGATGTCCATGACCCCTCCGACTACTATGGCTCCTCCTATGCACGGTCTCCTTGACAACAACCGTCTCCGACGAGCCCCGATGTATGAAGATCGCAATGAGCGCCGTCCAGAAAAAGAAGAGGACTTCCATGATTCCCAGCGCAAAGCATGTCTTTAGCAACCGGCAGGTTTTGTTCAGGTCGTCTGCGAGCGGGTTATTTGTCTCACGACCGTACTGCCCGAATGGGCCGAGGGAGACGTAGACGGAGCCGCCGTTCCAGTGGCTGCAGTCGGCGCTGGCGATGAAGCGCAGCTGGTAGACGCCTGCGATGAAGGCGCCGAAGAAAAGGAGGTCGACGAAGGAGACGAACACTGCGGAGCGCTTGGTGGTTGAGAGGCGGATTAGGGTGTCGATGGCCCAGAAGACGGCTATCACGCTGACGATGAAGAGGACGAGGACGTAGGTTGGTGTGAGCATGTTGGCTTTGAGGAAGCCGTTGACGAAGTATGCCTGTTGCGTTGTGAATGGTTGGTTGGTTAGACACATGGCAGACAGCGGCCTGGAGGAATGTTGGTGAAATGGCTTACCATAATTCCGATGATTGGAATGAGAAAGGTTATCTCCGTCAGGCGATTGAAGATGAAAAATATGCTTCCAAGCATCTTGACGGTTTGCGATTGTGTTGATCAAATGTTGATTCCAAGATAAACAGACTCAGGAATTTTAGAGAAGGAGGACAAGAGGCAGCGATCTGGTCATTACAAGAATGCCGATGGATCTGATGAAAAAAAGTCAAACGGAAAGTAAAGAAAAGGAATAGCAAAAGGAAGAAGCGATGTCTAAATCTGGTGATGCGCAATCAGAACAGTGTAGCCGAGCTGTAGTAGATACAAGTAGATCTCCGGGGCGACAAACGACGCTGGTCAACGCAGATGCACGAGGGAAATCCAAACTGAAAGTCTCCGGGGGAGTTTAAGAGAGAAAAGAAAATCAAATAAAAAGTTCCAGCCCCTGATATGCAAAGGGGGAAAAAAGTGACGGAGAACGCGCTGAGAGATGGGGATGGAGGAGAGGAGGCTGGGCGAGTCAGCGCTGCGGGGTGGCTGGGAGAGCGACGCCATTGAAGCGCAACATTGTCCATCGCCAGTTTGTCAGCCCATGGGCAGTGGATTGCCCCTGTATCTGACACTTTTCGAGAAGTTCTTCTCCCAATCACCGAGACAGTCGCAGCCTCTGAAATCCAAGTGGGACACTGAGGCCGATTGGATTCCGCTGATCCCTTGCAGCGTGGCTCTCTTGTCTGGGCGTCAGCATCCACCATCCATCCAGTGTTGTTATTTGATGAAAATTAATTTATGTATTGAAGAGGATATGGGATAAAGTAGGTAGCTCGTCATCAGAATATTCCCTGCAGGCCCAGAGACTATAATACACCAGAATGCCAGCAGAACACCCCCATCTACCAACGCCATTGTTCACAACCTGAGAGAGTACCACGCTCGTTGGAGACCAGAATAGGCTCCCTTACCATCCTCCCTTGCCTGCGAAACCCGAGCTGTCCTCAATCTTCTTTGGTTGACCGCGTGTAGGCTTGGACTGAGCCGCCTCGTGCTTTCGCAGCTCGTCGGGAACCCGGGATATTGGCGATTTGATAAGCATCTGTTTAAGGTCGTACCTGTAGCAGCGTTAGTTTGTCTTCTAGAAAATAACCCTGTATGCTTGTCAAGTTGGAAAGGAAGGGAAAAAAGGGGCATACATGACGTCTGAATCCTCATTACCCAAAAAGGTAATGGCCACACCACTCTTACCCGCACGACCAGTACGACCAATACGGTGGGTGTAGCTTTCAATAGAGGTTGCCATGTTGAAGTTGACAACAAGACTGACATCAGGCACATCAATACCACGACCAGCTAGATCCGTAGCGACAAGCACATCCGTCGAGCCGTTGCGCACAGAGGCCAGCGCAGCCTCACGCTGCTCCTGTGTTTTGCTTCCGTGCAGAGTAACAGACGAGAAGCCCCATTGCTTGATTTCGCGAGCAATGGCATCACAGTTTCGCTTGATGTTGACGAAGACGATGATGGGCGGGCGGAAGTCGCCGGAAGAGAGGATGTCGCCGAGGCGCTTCTTGCGCTTGTCCTCGCCGGCGATCATTTCAACACGCTGCTCCACGGTGTCGACGGCCTCGCCGGCGCTTCCAATTGTGACGATCGCCGGGCGTCGGAGGTACTTTCGCGCAATGCGTTCTACGGCTGAAGGCATCGTGGCTGTGTACATCATTGTCTGGCGATAGCGGTCTTTGGAACCGAGATGACGACTCATGGCGTACGAGTCCTCCGCTTCTTCAGTATCAGGCTTCTCGTTGGAAACGGGGAGGGCGTCAAGGATTTTGTTGACGGGCTCCTCAAAACCAAGATCAATCATGCGATCGGCTTCATCCATGATCACATAGCAACATTGACTAAGAACCAGGAGACGACGCTCGATGCAGTCGACGAGACGACCTGGCGTGGCGATGATGATTTCAGCACCATTGCGCAGACTGTATGCTTGCTCCTCGAACGAGTGACCACCGACGATACTGACGACGTTGAATCCCAGCGGCTCCGTGAACTTTTTAGCTTCGATTTCGATCTGCTGCGCCAATTCACGGGTTGGCGCAAGAACGATCGCGTAAGGTCCGTCATTTTTGCGCCACTCGAATTCGTCGATCCGTGGTAGCTCCGCAATATAGACCAGGAGTGGGAGTAAGAAGGACGCCGTCTTACCTGATCCTGTGACAGCAACACCGATGAGATCTCGCGACTGCAAGGCAATGGGAATAGCAGCCCGCTGGATAGGAGTAGGCTCCTTGTAACCAACACGGTGGACAAGATCCATGAGGCGCTTGGGGAGGCCAGACTCATCCCAGGAGCGCATGGGATTTGGCACGCCTCCACCCTTGGTACTGATATTGAAATCTTCCTTGAAGATACGCCAATCCCTTTCCCGCATATGCTCGAGCTTCTTCTCGCTCCAATGCTTATCCAGCTGGTTCCTCGTGCTCTCCTCTCTCCGTCTGCGCTCCATTTCCAGGATCTCCCGCGCGCGAACACTGCCCGCTTCGCGATCCCGGTCCTCCAATGCCCGCGCATAGTTCCTTGCCACGGAGTCCGCAACATCATCGCCAAAACCAGCAAGTCGCCCACGACCGAAGAAATTAGCCTCATGTCGATGCTGATACAGCGGATTATAGTCGCCACTTGTATCCTCCTCCACGTTCCACTCGAAATTGAACTTCCGGTCTGTCGTGCGCTTGCGCTTCTTCTTCGCCGAGAAATTCGACGTCTGCTCCGCACCCATATACCTCTGTTTGATGAGGGCCGCCTGGGCCGTCGCCTCATCCTCATCTAGAATACGCTTATTATCAACCCCCTTTGAATCGCTAGGTTTCCCCGGCGACATCTCGCGGTTGTTCCTAAAGGACTGGGAGTTGCGCATCGCAGCCGGCGCCATGGGGGCATCGCTGTTCCGCATCGCGCGAGGACCAGTAGGTATATATCGCGCATCGCCATTGGGCGTCTCCGAAACCGTAGACGGAGACCGCGTGCCGTTGGTATCTATCCCATTCGAAGCTCCGTTTGCCTTAAGCCTCCTTCCGGCCTCGACCTCTTTAGACCGTTTCTCTAAAGCGAGTCGCTCTCGCTCTGCCTTCGACACAAACTTCGGCTGCAGATATGGCAAATGTTAGATAACCAGAGATCCGAAAGGAACCAAAAAAAAATAGGTAGACTATATAGTGTACCCGGGATAGGAACGTACCTTTGCTGCGGCGGCATCAGCTTCTCTCTTTTTCCGCACGAGCTCCTCCACACTTAACGGGGTGGCCGTAGAACGCTTTGCGCCCCACCCTACTTTCTTCCTTCTTACCTCCGGGGGAGGGGGAGCTGGGGGAAGGTCTTCGGGCGGGGGTGGAGGCGCGGACAGATCTGGCGGCGGCGGAGGAGCAGCGGACTCTTCGGGGGGAGGCGGAGGAGGAGTGGGAGGCCGTTCGATGGGGTCCTGAGGGGGCTGGGGAGGTAAAATCGGGGGCTCCATGGAGGAACCGTTTGTTACAATACCGTCCATGATGTGGGTGCTACAAAAGAAAGGAAAGACAGAAAGGAAGGTAAAAGACAAGCTTCGACAGCTGTGTTTGGAAGACGCCGAGAGCCTCGAACTTTCTACGAGCAGCCGGAGAGACCAGGGACGAAGCATGTCACGTGCTCACAAGAGTCTACAGTCGATTCACATTAACTGACGAACTAAAGCGATGAGCTGCTACCTAGACATTAGAATACAATGGAGACTGTGTCCAAACTCATGATTTCCACCCAATCCAAATAACACATGATCTCGTTTGCCGAGCAGCTGGGAGGTAGAGAACAAGAAGCTTCTACTGCTCCGGCGGCGGCCCAGACACGTTAAGTCGCTTGAAGGGAAATAGTTGAGAAAAGAAAACAAAGGAGAAAAAAAAATTAGAGGAATAAAGAGAAATGAGTGTTCTACACATGACCAAGTTACATAGCAAAAAGAATCGAGTCTGAGGGGTAGGTATGGGAAGGTGTCCTTTCACCTGGTTGAATCCGTGATATGTGGGCTATAGGCCGACGGAAGCTGGCGATGTTCCCAAGTTTATTGGGCATGGTCACCTCCCACGCCACCATTGACTGGAGCCTGTTGATAGTAGTTATATTGATTGGCTTGCGGAGTTGGAGGGACAGAATCTTGCGCAGACGGCACCTCGATTGAGGGTTGAGGAGTTGGCTCAGTGCCGCCGGTCTTTGGCTTGGCCACAGATGGAGGACCATGGACTTCACGATCGAGAGTCATGTACTCCTTAGCAGCATCCTGGGTGCCTCGTTCAAGCAAATATACCATGTAGATCTGGACAAGCTCCTTCACAACATCCGAGGGAAGAGCGCTCTCCGATCGAATATCTTCAATCACCTGCTTTATCCGCTCGTACTGGGTATTCTCCGTTGCCGCGCTTGTAGGCTGGTCTAGCTCAAACGTAAGGTAGCTCCTCCAGAAATGTTGGCTATCCAGGTAATATTTCTGGTTCTTTTGGAAAACCTGGCGAGCATCTTCGGAAGAGCCCTTGGTCTTCCACAGTAACCGTGCCCATTCCGCAACCAGAGATGCCTTGGTGCTCAAGTCAGATTGCGGAGAATCCAGCTGGGTCTTGTACACTTCAATTGCGGCATCCAACCCACCGTGGCGACGGCACATGTTAGCTAAGGACACTATTGTTTCGACATGGTTAGGAATGTTGATGAGGATAGCCTCGTGAATCTCCTTGGCCACGCTGACCCGCCCAGACATCTCCTCAAAATAGGCATACTGGAGCCGGGTTGCCGGGTTGGCAATTGGCACGTACAGGCAGCTCGCGCGCTGGTAGATATTTCGTACTTCCTCTTCCTTCCCTGACTGGGCAGACATCCAGCGGGCATAACGCTGCCAGAACTCATCGTAGTGGGCGCAAGTGACAAGACACCTCTCATACAAGAACTGAATACGTGAGTACGAGCCCTCGGCCTCTTCGAAATCAAGGTACTTTCTCCAGTTCGATAGTTGGCCCTCATCCAGTTCAGTGACATGGAAGTATGGCCGCTTGATTTCGGACTCGTAGGTCCAGCGCTTTGTCGTCTCTGTTTGTGTTTTTGAGAAGACTTCAAGGTGGTAGCTGTCAACACGAAGGCGCAGATCCCTCTCGATCTCGGCATCTGCTTTAGCACCTGGGGCAACTTGTCCGGCAGCAGCATCAAGCTCCGCACGAAACTGAGACAAAATGTCATGAGGAGCCAGCTCTGCGACGGGGCGTGTCTGGGCGAGCTGCCTATAACGTTCAAAGTACCGGGCATACTGATGCATAGGGATGTGAATCACTCGGCCCAGGATGCCAAAGATCTTGTCGAAGGCTTCCACACGCTCCTCGAATTCAATGTACTTGTCCCAGAAGGGATGAGAAAGGAAGTCCAGTCCAACGCTGCTTGCTCCTCGTTCAAAAAGTCTGCAAGGTACAATCTGTCAGTAAACCCCGAACAGAGCAACAGACTTGCAAAGCAAAGGAGGGAGTGGGAGGGAGAGAAGGGACGGAAGGAGGGAAATGACAAGGATAGCAAACATGAGCATTAGCTTCTTCCTAGTGCGAGCGAGCCCAAACAATTGAACGAGTAAGATGACCAAATTGTGGAAAGAAGGCTTTCTCCCAGTCTGCATCGAGCGCGCAGAATAGGTACCGCTGAACAAGATTCCTGGGTTATGGCATCCGTACAAGGAAAATGGTACTTGTGTGTCAAATCCAGAATCATGTAAATGGTAGTGGTTTTTTTTTTAAAAAACTTTCAAGAGGGGGAAGGAAACAGCCTGAAAAGCCATGGGTGAGAAGTAAAGTCCAGTTTGAGTCCGGGTAAAGCGACATCTCACCCATCTTTGAGGGAACTGTTGCTAACGAGACTTTGCATCGAGCGGATTCTGTCCCACAATGATAAATGTGTCCGTGCTGCATCGGTAACAGTTATGGGAAAGGAAAGAAAACCAGCACTACTCTACTTACTCTCGGATGTTGTCGGTGTCGTGGGATGTTTCGGCCTTGAAAGAGCAGTAATTGGTCCATAGATCGACGGAAGGGGAGATGCTTGCGATGCCACGCTCGTACACCTAGAAAAGCATTAGCATCGGTATTTATATGCCAGCAGTTCCAGGACTCTAGGAGATGAAAGGGACGAGCATACCATGTCCGCAGCCTCAGTACCCGTGATGGAGAACTCCAGATCGGCATATTTCTTCCAATACCCAAACAACAGCGGGAATTTTGCAAGGAAGCGGTCGTAGACATTTCGCACAGTTGTGATCGCCTGGGGGTTGGAATTTCTGTTAACTCCTCCCTCGAGAGCCTCTGCAGCGCGAACAAGTCTCTCCCAGGTCTCGAAGCTGTCGGGGTCATCGATCTGGATACATCTTCGGCATTAGCTCCAAAGAAACACTCATTCGCATCGTATCATATCATACCAGCTCAGCATCCAGCTTCTTCAGCTCGGCGTTCTCCTCCTCAGAGCCTCCGTAATTGTACTCTGCCATGACGGGGATTGTGGACGTGCAACTATCACACGGGCAGCGCTGCGACAGAGATGGAGAAACCTAGGTAAAGTCGTAAAAGGAACGAGAAATGGAGAAACCTAAGAACCACCGCAGTAGGCCAAACTCCTCAGAGCACGACAGGAGTTGATTAAGACAAAAATATGAAAGCAAGAGTCGTCCTGTCGTCGTCGTCTCGTCGTCTCGTCGTCTCGTCGTCTCGTCCTCCCAGCCACTGCTCCAGAAATCGCGCCGCCCTTTTTTTCTTCCGGCCGGCGTCTCTGCACAAAAGCGGTTTAGCGCCGTCTGCCTCAGTCGGAAAGCAAAAAAAGGCTCCCAAAACCACCAAAGTTCAATAATAAGTCGAACAACCAGTGTTCCCCAACCCTGTCAATTGCAATACACAGAAAAGAAAATATCTAAAAAGAAACTCAAAATCCTCTATACCATGGCAACCACCCAGGCCACAGGCAGCCTGGTAAACAAGCTCCCCCTCCGTCTCCGCAACTTCTTCGCCCGCTATCCTCCCCAATTCTACTCCGCCGCCGTTGCACCACGCCCAACACCCCCAGCAGCATCCTCAGGATCACCCGGATTACCAGAATCCCCAGAGCCAAAAGACCCCCTCCCATCCCCCTACACCCCCAACAGAGACGCAAAGGGCCACAAGCGCGCCGATCCAACCGCGTTCTCTCCCTCGCGCGCCCTCCTCCACTCCGACCCCGAGCACCGCAACCCGTTCCTCCCACACAAGAACTTCCGCACAGGGAAATGGATCAGCCCGCGGATCGGGCTGCGACGACAGGCCGAGCTGGTCAAGCTGGCAATCAAATATAATGTTGAGGCGTTGTTGCCGCCGGGCCGCAAGTCGACTGAGTTCAAGGAGACGAGACGCGCGGAGCGTGGCCTCCAGATTAAGGGTACGGGTATTGGACAGAAGGTTAAGGGTCATAAGTGGGAGCGGACTATGGAGGCTCGTTTGGAGGATAGACGTAAGGCGATGATGGAGATGCCGGAGACGATTCGGTTGTGGAAGCAGGTGAGTAACCTTTTTACATTCCATTCCATTCCATTATTTTATTTTATTGTTTTAGTATTATTTTTATATTTGTTGTTGTAAGTTCTTATGCTGACGTTGTTTGCAGAGAGGTCATGGTCGTGGCTGGAAGCAGTGGCCCAAGAGGTGAATGTTCTTTTGGCTGGCTGTGGGATTTGTATAATGTATTATTTATCTTTTTTTTCCCGTTTGTTTCTCTCCCGGATCGCAACTTGTACAGCTCGATGAAATGAAGACGTAGGTGGTTTGCAGCTGGGGGTTGGAATGGGAGTTTTCTTTCTTTTAGGCTTGCATGCTTTGTACAAATAGATATTCGTTTACGTTGTGGCAATTAATACCGAATCCGATGCACGATTATATCTCTTCATAGAGAGTAGTAGCTCATCCTGCAAGCTACCACCTAGTAAAACGCAAGAACCTCGCCAATGAGTAAGCCCAACCTAAGTAGGAGAGGTACAATGCCCATTATAACCCGGCACCACAACATCCCCAACCATGACAGTCCCCAAACACTCGCCATCCTCCACCCCCAGAACAGGCGACACATGTCTACCAAACAGAATCCTCCGATTAATCTTCCTCGTCTTCGCCAACGTCGCATACGGCTCATCACGCCGTTGGCCCGTAAACTGGTCCACGCAGACCATCTGGCACCGCTCACAGGACCCCAACACGTCGAAACGCAACAGGGCCGGCCCGATCCGGAACGTCTGCCATGTATCCTCGAGATAGGGTCGTTCGGCTGTAGGTATTGTCTCTGCGACGACGATGTTGGCGCGGAAGACGTCTGCGGCGACTGTCTTTCCGCTGGTGGTGTTACTGGTGTTACTGGTGCTACATGTGCTGTTGGTGATACTGTTATTACCCCCCAGGGTGTTCTGTGCGTAAGACTTGATGGACTCGTTAAGTCGGTTTACGGAGGAGCGGGAGATAAGTAGTAGCGGACTCTCGTTTGAGAGGAGGATGGGCGTTTCCCTTGTTGGAATGGGGGAGTTCCCTTGTGGGAACGAGCCGGGCATACTAGAGATTTTGGGCGGTTGTGATTGTGCTTCGCTGCGCCGACCCCTACAGTGTCTGGTTGAGGACTGTGGGGGGAACCGGGCGAGCGTGCAAGGTACACCAAGGAATGAAGAGAAGAAGTTTGACACCGTGGGGGAGGTATAAGCGTGCAGGACGACTTTGTCGCCGCAGACGGTGGAAGACCTATTTGTGTTCTGGTTCTGGCAGAGGGATGTACTGAGTGTGGTAGGATTGTTTGGCGGGCTGTCGCGGCGCAGAGATATCTCTAGTACTTTTGTATCTGAGGCAGAGAGACCGTCGTCGCAAGTAACGCGGAGAATCCCACGGGTTAAGTCGAGGGTTGGTCGGATGAGTGCCATGCGAGGATATCGCTTCTGGTTGAGCGTTGCACCTGTGCCCTGGTGCACGAGACACCACTCGCGGTCCCAGGCTAGGCCTTCGCGCCGTACCTCCCAGCGCTGGCCTTGGGGGACTTTGAAGGCACCGCAGCTTTTGATTGGGAAGACAGATAGGGTCTCGACGTAGAAGGTGGGTTGTTGCTGCTGCTGCTGTTGCGTGCGGACGGACGCAAGTGGCACGAGGAACGCCTCTGGCGGCTTCTCCATGTAGAACTCCTCGAGAAACTCCATGAAGGCGTTAACGTCGCGGAGACTGCTCATTGCGCCAAGGCTCACCCGCAGAATCCCAGTCGGCCGCTCATCCATGATGTCGTGGTCGTCGCCGCACCGCAAGCCAGCCGAGTAATGGCGCCGCATGTCGGCCCCCGTCCACCCAAGACTCACAGCCGTACCTCCCGGGTTGCAAAGCGTTCCAGATCGGATCTGGATGTTCTTGATACCGGCGAGCCTCTCCACTTCAGACTTGCCAACCCACATTCCACGGCTATTCCGCAGGTTGAAGGCAAGAATCGGCCCTTGCGTAGAGAGGTCCGCGTAGTCCGACAGAGCGGAGTTGTAGAACCGACACACCTCTTCCCCGTTGAAGTGCCGAAGCGCCGCCATGCGGTCTCGCAGCTGCCTCGCAAGAAAGCGCGTGTGGACAGCCACGTTCTCCATCGACCCGAAGAGCCGGCTATGCGTCTCGAACGCAGATCCCAACGCAATAATACTATGGAACGGAAGAGTCCCGTCCTCCAGCCGCTCATGGATGGACTGCTTCTTCGCATGCCACGGCGTGGAGCCCGTAAGGACCATATCAACCGTTCCGCCACCGAAAAACCGTCGATTCTCAAAGACATGACCCGCACTCTTGCGGACGATCAAAGCCCCCAGATCCGGGAATCCGAAGATCTTATAGAAACTAAGGGCCGTAAAATCAGGGCACGCAGCCGCATCACTTAGATCCAGCGGCGACGTCGACACCAACGACGCAGCGTCAAGGAGTGTATACACCCTTGGCCCAGTATCTGTCGCTACATCATTATTCTGGCCACGAATCGCGCCACACCAGCGCATGGGAAAACGACGGCCATTCATGTTCGATTGCGCCGGGTAAGCAAACAATCCACAGACATTTCTATTCTCTGCGTCTAGCTTCGATATCCAGGATTCAACTTCTTCATCCGTCGAAAAACATCTTGATCCTGCTTCTGCAAGCTCCCGTACCCCGACCAGACTCGTATGAGCGTCTACATGGTACCCGTACCAGAATCCCTGGGGCGCGGAGTCCCTAAGGGCGTCTGCAACTAGCTTGATCGCAGCTGTGGCATTAGCCACGAAGACGAGGTCGAATTCCTCAGGACTAGCATTGAAGAAGCGGAGAGCTCGCAGACGAAGATCATCGATGCGCTGTGTCGACAGTTGCGAAGCGGCAGACATGGAATGGGGGTTACCATAGAGATTCCCCGTCAGGTCTCGGCTGAAGGAATCGATCAGCGACTTTGCATACAGTGTCGTCCCAGCATGATCTAGGTAGGTGGTATCTGCAACGTCGGATTAATTAGCACGTGAAAAATGGAAAAGAATGGGAATAGCAGACGACGGGAGCATATAGGAAACAGATAAGACTTGCCCTTGAGCAAGGGATACTCCTGTTCCCGGATGACGTCGATGTCATAGGAGTATCCCAAGCAGTACGGCGTGGGGAGTTCGGCTGACCCCATATTCGCAAAGACAATTAAACGAGAATAATATCGAGGGGAAGCATTATCAGAGCCAACGTGGTTGTAGCCATCAGAACGATGTCACGACGAGGTGGCGATGGGGTCCCAGGTAGCTGGTATTAGTAGGTCACTGTTAGGTACAGCTGCAGCTTTGGTCGGCCAATAGTGAGGACGAAGGACAGGATTCACCCAGAGTATAGCGCAGGCCATTTCATTCAAGCACAGATTCAATTAATAATGCAGAGAGAGGAAAGAGGAGATGTGGAGATCTCCAAAAGATTAATGAACCCCTCTCCAAGTAGTTGTAGAAGCAGCAGCAGTCGAGCTCCACGAGGCGCGCTTTTGCTCTGATAAGCCGGGCTTATCGGAGGCGGCCGAATGAACGGCGCCGACCGCTTTGTATATTACCTTATACATACTTTACTAGTATTAGTTATTATGTATATGTATTTATATAAAGACAGAAACTCGGAAAGATTATGGCAGAGTGAACATAAATACTGTTATAATGAGGAGTTTCCTGTGCAGATTAACTAGAGGATTGAAAATAAGCCTCTTACTGTTGTCTTCATGTAGATAGTTATCTAGAATATGCAATAACCACTTTTTATTGAACCTCTTCATCACTTCTTCATCACTCTATTCATACCTAGATATCTTTATTATCTCTCAACTCTTGCATCTACAGTCCTTTCGTCGTCCTTTATCAACTCCAAACTCTCAGCACAACATGGCTGCCTCGCACTACGAGCCCTCGGGGATAATGTCAGGTCTCCCTCCCGGCTACATCCTCCAACCATACTCGAGTAATGGAAGCACTTGGTGCTGCCGCCAAGTCAGTCCTTGATAAAATGACAGAAAACGATGATAATGGCAACCAGTACATCGTTGTGTTGAACCTACCGAAAGAAATCCAGTCACGCCTTGACGACGACAAGAACTCCCTTGATGGGATCCCATTCCGGCTGATGTTTGAAGGGTCCACCGGCCTGATAAAAGTCATTCCATCGTATGTCCATGACGTGAGCACCAGAAGGGTTGCCGACAGAGTTTCATTCTGCAGCTGGAATATCACGGGTGTTCCCTAGGGCGACTTCCAGTGGACATCAACTACCACATATCGACCCAACAATAGCCAGCCAAAAAGGCAAACAGCCAGATGACTGTTTTATCCCACGCTCCCGACAGGGCGTTGGGGGTCAGCCTCAGGACTGGCCAACCTTGGTGATTGAGACAGGAGTGTCCGAGTCAATCCCAAAACTCCATGAGGATGCCAAGTGGTGGTTTCAAAACTCAAATGGTCTTGTTCGCACTGTTCTAGTGCTTGGTGTTTGCCGCACCAGCAGAACTATTCGCATTCAGAATTGGCAGTTAGTACCACCAGACCAACCAGCAACTCCAGCCTTAATCCAAAGCCTACAGCTCACGTCGCCTCCACCGATGCCACCACTCGTCCAGCAGCAGCCGGCTGCCCAAACTCCGTACATGGTCCAGGAAGCCATTGTCTCGCCAGATGGTGCACTTGGAAGTGTTCCGATTGTCCTCCACTTCCACGCCCTCTTTGACCGGCCTCCACAGGGAGCAGAAGCTGATATCCTCTTAGACGGCCCAACTCTTGTTAGCATGGTCGAGCATCTGTGATGATGGGACTTCTAAAAGTGATGCCTCCAAGGCGCAAACTGAACGGATCCGAAGACTGGGCTGAAGACTGAGCTTGCTAGACGTTCGTCTTGAACGTAAGTTTTTGATTTGGGAAAGTTTTGCTCGGTGGTGTTTCATGGAATGGCTGCTAGGGAAAACTAGATTATTTCCATTCAGCTCTATCCAAAATGGGGGAGCCTTAATCTGTCTCGCAAGAGACTATTGCTTCTTATGTTGCTAGGTAGTTTTTAATAGTTTAGCTTAAAGACAATCCCATTCTATCGTTGCTCCAAAAGTGGTGTCTCTGCTACTACTCCTACTATATTGCACGTCAACTAAAAAGTAAGAAATGGAGTAGTATTATTTATATTTTATTCTAATGCAATTACATCCCCTAGGACCCCGATCTACAGCTTTCCACTGTCTCGGAGGTACCCATTCGCATTCAACCAAGATCCAACATCTGCGCGGTCACGCTTGACCCAGCTGATCTTCGCACGAACAGCATCCAGACTCTGCTCGACTGCGCGGTCGAAGCCCTGTAGAGAACATGTCAGCTGTGTTTTCAACATGATACTAAAAGAAATAAAAAAAATAGCATACCTTGGTGTCCTTGTCGGCAAAAAAGTCCTGCACATCCTTCAGCTGCTCCTCAGTGCAGAAGCTGGCTGTGCAGAGTTGAACAACCGTGCCCAGCATACCCAGACCGGGCGGTAGGCGTTTGTAAAGCGCATCCCAGTTGTTCTTCACCCAAGCCCAGCGAGCGTCAATACCCGCAGTGTGGCTTCGAAGCCCACCTAGTGGCATATAGATATCCTGGCTCTTGACTTCATCGCTCGTCGCCAATGCTAGTGTGCGTTTGATCAGTTCCGGATCCTCGGCTGTACCAAGGCAGCGAAGCGCTGTTGTCTTCTCGTCCGAGGTTGCGGCACTGCGGAAGCGTTCCAGCACAACATTGTACTCCTCAACACCGCCATATTTCAGGACGATAGAGAAAACACTGCCGCGAATGTTAGGGTGGATAGCGCTGATGTCACCGGCAGCGAAACGCTTGAACATTTCTTTGGCGGCAGCCACGACAGTCTGGTCCCCTGCCATACCAGCAGTGCTGAACATCAGGGCCTTAAACTGTTGCAAGATGTGGCCATCTTCGCTTGAGAATTCCCAGCCCAGTGCGTGCGCCTTGGAGCTGACAAGAGAGCGTTGGAATGCTTCTAGAGCATCCTTGGTCTGTTTGTCCTCAAACAGCCATGCGGCACGCAGGGCGCCGATGCGGGTCAGAATTTCATTCCACACAACAAATTCAGTCTCGCTATCGAATCCCTTCAAAAGCGATAGCAGGCCGGAAGTGCTCTGGTATCCCGATGCAGCCAAAGCACCGGCATCGGCAATCATACCCGCGCGATCCTCAACTGTCAGAAGACCTGCCTTTGCGGCCTCACCCAACTTGGTAAGTCGCTCTGGTGTGTAGGATGTGCGATAGATAGCGGAATGGTCGGCATTAAGCTTGAAGAAATCCAAATCAGGCACCTTAAACTCGCTTTCGCGGTCAGTAAGCATGGTATCCTCGTCAAGGCCCTGCTTAGTGCGCAGGCCCAGCATAACGGGGAAGATGGTAGTGTCTTCCTCGGGACGGACATCGCCGGTGCGGAGGAACCGGTTCTGCTTCAGCTTGATGGATGAAGAGCTAGCATTCTCAGACACAGTAACCACAGGGAATCCAACATTCTTGGTCCAGATATCCATGACCTTTTCCACAGGCTTTCCGCTAGCGTCAGCCAGGGCAGCCCATAGGTCACCAGTCTGAGTGTTACCATAAGCATGCTGTTTGATGTAGTTGCGAACGCCCTGGAGGAAGACATCTTCACCAAGATACTTGGAAATCATTCGCAAAACAGACGATCCCTTGGAGTAAGAGATGGCATCAAAAATCTGGTTAATTTCATCGGCACGCTTAACAGGGACCTCGATGGGATGGCTGCTGCGAAGAGAATCCAGAGAGAGTGCACTCTGCAAGTTATCGATGACGTAGGTCTGCCAAACGTTCCATTCGGGATAAAAGCTGTTGCAAGAGTACCACGACATCCACGTTGCGAAACCCTCGTTGAGCCAGAGGCCGTCCCAGAAGTCCATGGTGACCAAGTTTCCAAACCACTGGTGAGCCAATTCGTGCTGGACAGTCTCAGCAATGCGCTCCTTTCGAGACGCACCACTTGTCTTCTCATCCAAAAGCACATCAACGATACGGTAGGTGATCAAACCCCAATTCTCCATAGCTCCGGCGCTAAAATCAGGAACAGCAACCATATCCATCTTAGGGAGGGGGAACTCGCTGTCAAAGGCCTTTTCGTAAAATGCGAGGGTCTTGGCCGCTAGGTCCAGCGAGAAGCGGCCATGCTCGATATCCTGATCCGGGGTAGCATAGACCCGAATGGGAACACGGAAGTCCTTTGTCTCGATGTAGTTGAGGTGGCCCACAATAAAGGCCACCAGGTAGGTAGACATGACTGGAGAGGTGTTGAACTTGACGATCTTCTTGCCGTCCTGGCCCTCAGTCTCGGAAGCAACATCCATGTTGCCCAGGCAGGTCATACTCTTGTCTGCAATGAGCGTGACGGTGAACTTGGCCTTGAGCGCGGGCTCATCGAAACAAGGGAAGGCTCTACGAGCATCGGTAGGCTCCATCTGAGTCGAGGCAATGTACTTGGTTTCCCCACTGGGCGTCTTGTACGATGAGCGGTAGAATCCAGCCATGTTATCGTTGAGAGTACCGGTGAAGGTGAGCTTCAGCTGAGCGGAGGATCCAGCGGGAACAGCATTGGAGAACTTGATGGTAGCTACTTGCGTGTCCTTGTTGATCGAGATGTCGGGGGACGAGGTGACTACAGATCCTTCGGCAGAAACTGTAGCTGTGTGGATAGTTATTTCGTTGGAGTTGAGGGAGATGGAGGTGGTGTCCTCGACGACCTGGAGGCTACAATAACGGTGAGCTTCTGGATCCAATCCGACAACGTTGCAACAGAGATGGCTGTACATACTCAATAACGACGGTTCCGTCATAGGTGAAGGTCTCAAAGTTCGGTTCAAGCGTCAGGTCGTAGTGGATAGGCTTGACGTTGGTGGGTAGGACCTCACGTCCGTGAGGGACATTGGTCGAGCCCGACACATCACCGCGTCGAGAGCCACACATCCTGCGATAGGAACAGTAACGTTTTGAAAAATGGGAGAGAGGAGAGCGGCGAGGGATGGATCTACGGGCAGAAGGAGTGGAGAGAGATGAAGAAGAGTAAGAAGAGGAGGAAGAAGAGGAGGACGAGGAGGTAAACGAGAGAGGGGTAGCAATAGAGAGCGAGCGAGAGAGGAGAGGCGGTGGCCGTGCTGAGTTCAGCAGAAACGGCAACCGCGCGGAGGAGAGACGACGCATGAACCCCACAGGAATACAAGAAAAGAACAGAGAGATAGGAAAGGTGGTGGAAGTTATAGGTAATGGGACAATGAGAGAAACAATAAGCGCCGGGGACAATGGGGAGAAACAAGGCCAATGGGTCCAGAACAAAGAAACGCGAGTTGCAGCTTGGGAGCTTTTGAGTTCTTCAGGAGGCCGAAAAACGCCTGCAAACCTTGAATCGCCCGATCTGGAAATCGCCGCGGCTGTCTGAATCCGGCAGGCGGTGTACACAGTCAGGTGACTACCCGCATCAACGCCGCTCCCTCCCAAAACGGAAAGCAGGGCTCTGCCGTTAGGGCTTGAAAATCACATGACTAAACCATTCTCCCTTTTTTTCCCCGGCACTGGCGAGATTCTTGCAGAAATCTTCATTCTTCACGCAGCTTTCTCAACCAGTATATGCCAACAGAGCCCCCTAAAAAGGCGCTCTGCTTCCACGGCAGATGCTGTCGGGCTGCTTTTTTACGGCAGTGCTTGCAAGACAGTACTCCAGCCAGTTTGAGGGGTCCATGACTGCTGCACTGCGGTGCAGACAATTCCCGTGGATGGGCTTCCATAGAGGACTGGGACAAGACAGACTAAGACATTACTCTCAAGATTACGTTGAGAAGAGGAGAAGGAGGATGAGACATGGCAGTGCTAATTATTTTTGTATCTCAGCTCCTCGTCTTTAGGCCAGACAATAATTTAAGAAATCGAACATGCTCCAAACTCCTATCTAAATGCTATCTTTTCTGTATCCTCAACCTTGCTAAAAGTCTGTGTCTGTCTGGGTCTGCACAGATGCAACGGGCAACCTTGTGAAGACGCTCCGGGACCAGCCATCAGCGTCAACTACTGTCTCCTTAACCAGGACGTAGCCGCCCAGACGTGGCATCAGAACCGCCCATATCAGGTAATAAATCGCGCCGACCGCGAAGATCCCCAGGGCGACCACGCAGTGCAGATAGTAAGGGAGCTGCTCGTAGACGCTCTGTCCTTTACTGGGTGGGATGTACGGCGCAACTGCGAGGTAGATGTTCGACAGAAAGAAGAAGATGGTGACGGGAAGAGTTGCGCGGATTCCCGGTGCCCAGTCTGGGTATCGAGTTGACTGCGTCAGATAGATCCAGATGAGACCACCGGATACGAATACATTGACGATGGAAAGTGGGTAGGAGATGAGGCTATTCCGGTGAGTTAGCTTTTTCAAGTGTCGGGTACAGGGATAAGGCAGATCACAAGCCATACTTGAGTAAGAAGTTATATGCATCTCCGGGGGGAGGAGCCAGCATGATGACGACTGAAACGATATAGTGCTCAAGGAGACCTGCAGCGGGCGAGTTGAACGGCCTGTTACTCGCCCAGATCTTGGAGAAAGGCAGCACGCCTTCACGGCCGAGCTCCTGGACGACTGTCGAAGCTATTAGTATTGATTTAAACGCCAGTGAATAAAAAAAAAAAAAAGAGAGAGAGAAGGGACATACTTCGCCCTTGAGAAAAGATCACAGACAGCACATTTCCAAAAGCCGACAAGGCCACGAAGACGGACATGACCCTCTCTGCTCTCTGTCCGAACATATTACCGAAAAAGGCCGCTGCAACAGTCTGGCCCGAGGAAAGGAACTGCTCCTTGGGGACGGCAGCAAAGTACGCAATATTGCAAAGCATGTACAGTATCCCGACAGATCCAATGGCAATGGGAGCCGCGATCTTCAGTGTGCGAGTGGGATTCTTAGTCTCGCTCAGTGCCTATTTACACGTTAGCAGGGTTCGTCATCGCCAAAAGCTCGTGGGTAGTCATAGTCAACAACATACATAGTTGGCATTCGAGTAGCCGATGAACGACCAGATCACATTGTACAGGGCCATAACAATGCCGTATCCGCTCCCAGTAGTGCCCTCAAAGGCATTTTTGAAGTTATGCGGCGTCTCAATCTTGGTATGGCCGGCGAGAGCAACCCAGCCGCAGACAATGATGAAAACCACGATGACAAGCTTGATGACACCAAGGAGGTTTTGAAGCCGCAGTCCCCATTTCACAGCAACAGAATGGATAAGAAACGCAGCCGTGATGCAGGCCAGCCCAATTCCACGCTGGTTCCACCGGGTAACCTCAACGTCAGCCGCATTGAGGATATACTCTCCAAAGACGACGCTGTTGCTGGCCGCCCAGCCGAGAAGGACGGCATATGCAGCATACATGGCAGTCGCCAGGAACTTGGGTTTTTTATAGACGTATTCGAGGTAGTTCTTTTCTCCACCGTTTCTATGCAGTGTTAGATCTGCACAAACCACTCTTCCCCCCCTTTGTCTTTTCTTGGAATATATTTTCATGTAACATACCGTGGAATAGCAGTCCCCCATTCCAGATAAACCGCCGTCCCAGCCATGGCAATCAACGTCCCAGCAACCCACATAAACAGCGAGAGCCCAACACTCCCAGATAAAGAGAAGATGGTGCTCGGAGTAGCAAAGATCCCAGTTCCAATAACCCGGTTGAAAATCAAAAAGGACGCGCTGACAACACCAATCTGACGGCGATCTTCGGGCGTTGTATTAAAGACATTGCCCTCATCTGGAGCCTGTTAGGGAATGCACTACTATGCATGTTCGAACAACCAAAGCAAACACATACAGAGCTGGGTGACGCCGTCTGCGCGACGGGGTACTTCTTCAGCGGGTTTTGCATCGGGCAGGATTGCCTTGTTGGAGGAGGAATATGGAGTGATCTCCATGGCGCAATGTGGATGTTTTTACCAGGTACTAAGCAATATAGGAATATCTTGAGCACGACAGGATAGAGAGAGGTCAAAACGGGGCATGTAAAAGGCCAGGAAGAGCGTCGAGGCGAGGTCTATAAAACACGAGGAAGTGATGGTGTGCTGGGATAAAGGGTGATGCAATTTAAGCACACACAGACCAGGCACATACATGCACACGCCCAAAGGATATAATAATGAGTGATATAGGAACGCCCTGCAAGTCAGCCGAGCTGAATATCAAAAAAGAACGAGGTGCAATGGTTGCATCGACAAGGAAGCTGGAAGTACTCTGGATGGCGAGGATGCGATATAACACCATAGAAGACCAATCCCAGTGCGCGCTTGAGCGAGACAGAAAACCACCTAACCATCATAATTATAATAATAGTGATCCACGCCATAACCAAGGTCAAGAAAATTGGTCTTGCGCTGTCCGTCCATGTTGACCCTGAGGTAACACTACTTTGTAGAAAACTCGATGGATCCAGGCTTTGGCAGACTCCACCACCGCCAAACTCTGCATCTTTGAGGCGCTGCCACTGTTGCCATGACACACAGAAACCGATCACGCAATTCGCCAACAACATGAAGAATTGCTGCTAGTGGAATTAAGAATAAGCCTACGTAAAGTGGCGCCGTCTCTAATACTACTACTCCATTATTACTGCTCTGGGACTGTGGGATTCCAGAGTACAGGATGATCGGCTCATGATAGAACATAACATTCGCTCTGATTATATGTACAGTACAGCACCCTCCATCCGGCGAGCAATATCTGCATCCAGTCGACTAAACGAAACAAAACGAACTATCCTGCGCCCAGCCCTCCCGGACTCCTGAACCGACATGGCTGCACAGATCATCCATCATTCATATCCAAGTTGTGGCAATTTGTGTACCTCTTCCAAATCAAAACGCCGCCGGAACAAGAGTTCAAAAGCAATATGAACCAAACCATTATAAGTAAAAAAGAAAAAAAAAAAAAATAAGGTGAACCCTCTGTCTCATCTCAAGGGAATATATGGAAACTGTCCATGAAGGAAAAAGGGATCTCGAAACGCAGAAAGACTCCTGTATGATGAACTCCCACGGAATTCATTCGATATAGAACGGTATATAAGAAAATAAAAGGAAAAAGAAAACATAAAATAATGCTAATAGAGCATGTTCCAGCATGCAATGGAAATATTCAATAATGTCTGTTCTTATTTTGGAGGCGTCGCTCCAGTCGCATGCACCAAATTCGACGGAATCATCTTTCCGCTAGAAGGGGGAGTTTGTCGTTTCGCCAGAATGGTCAGCTTCTTTCGTAAAGAGGCTAATCGACCGCGTATGCTAATCACCACTGTATATCTAATTAGCTGGACAATGTCTCAAGTTCATAAGGTATCAAAACTTACACTTCAACACCACTTCTCGGTCTTCGGCCTGGACACCGTCCAACATAATCTTGTCGTCTCTGTCCGTATTGCTGTCATGTCCTCGGCGTGGAACCTCATCTTCTTCTAGAACAGCTTCCAGCATCCGAATGGCCGTAACATACGCAATCTCACACCCCGAGAGGTCCTCGCTCGTGAGCTCATTGATAGCTGCCGCCCGACTCATCTCCAGGGCGCGGTCATACATCAGCTTCTCTGCCGTCACGCCCGAACTAACCACAACATCTGCAGATGCTCCAGAGCCAACCGATCCGATGGAGTGATTGCTCGGATGGTTCGGGTGATCTGCCGGTAATCGCTTCTGTCCCTCAATTAATTTCAGGCGGACAAACTCTGCCTTTTCCAGCACCTCATTGAATCGACTGCGCACCCATTGCACTACGTTGTTGATCCGGTTGCCCACAAGTGCGCTATTCAGGTCACCTCGGCCGATCGCTGATTCAACCAAGGCCTCGCCCCGGTTCTTGCGATTCCACCAAGCACCTGCAATGTCCATCGACTTGGCCAACAAGGAAAGCGCCTTAACATAAAGAACCAGGGCTTCTTCAGAGAGCGTTACAATGGCATCTACAGTGAGTCCCCCGTCCGTTGAGTCCGCGCCACCACCCGGTAGGTTAGACTTTCCATCGTTTTGCACCGACGGCGCTAGCGGAATAAGTTGTTTATACTTGACTTCCGCGAAACCATAGACAACGTCACTTCGAGTAGCACACTCTTCGATTTCTTTGACGGTCTTTGCGTCCTCGTCCGATGTCACTTGAGGCTTCGATCCATCTCCAAGGGCCATCAAGCCAGCCGGAGTCGTAGGATATGCAGGAAATGGGTTGTAGGCCAGAGGGGGCGAACGCCCCCCTTTAGTGATATTCAGGGGCGGAGAGAAGCCCATACCAAAAAGCCGCCCGCTTGCCATGTTGAGAGCCTTAGAGATTGCGGACGTGGCAGACGTAGGGCTTTGGCCATATCGTCGCTCGTATGAACCTTGACGGTTGTGGGTTGAATCGGCTCGAGTACGTCCCGGTATGATCAGCATAGCTTTGTTAGGAGAGTTCTGCGAAGATGCTTGCGTTGCTACCACCGTTGTTGTGGGGTTGTTCTGCGTCGTCAGTCGTCGGGAAAGAGCACCAGTCTGTTTGGACAGTCCCCCCTGGATCCGTGGGTTGTGTGCTAGCTCGTCTGCAAAAGCGTTTACCTCAACGGCTCGCTTCTCCACCACAACATAGTCTCGCTCAAAAGCAACTTCTTGTGCGGCGCGTTCTCGTTCCTCCTTCGCCTTGTCCACACTTTTCACAATCTGTGGAGTTCCTGAGTAGGTATGGCGGCTTCTCTGGCGCTCCATGGCATTCATGGCCGATGCGCGATCTACCAGCTCCTGACGTCCCGGTGCTGTTGCATGGGAAACTACATCAGGTCTTTGCGGGTTCGCTGCCACTGATACTGGCCGCGAGGCCGATGTAGGTCTATCACTGCTGCCAACCCTGCGCATAGGGACAGAGGCTACGGGAGTCTCCGGCCTCTCATTATGAGGGGTGTACCGATGGGGCGGCGGATAGCCACCTTGTTCGTCCTCCCGTTTCTTAGCAAACGAGGGATCCTGCTCCCTTCTTGGTCCTGGTGGGGTACGAAGCCCAGACCGAGACTCGGGCCGGGATGTCGATCCTGTGGCGGGTAGCTCGGATGAAGAACGACGGGATGGTGTAGAGGAATCGTCAGCTATTAAGCCGGGAATCGGCTCCGTGATAATACTGCTCTCGAAAAAATCGGCGAAATTCATCCGCTCCACCGGGTTCCGCTTCAAGAGAAGTCGTATAAGGCCCTTTATATCATCGGAGGCAGGGTTCTCTTCTGGGAATTTGATCCGATCCTCTCCCTTTTCAATCTTTCGAAGTAGTTCCACATGGTTTGTTGCTCGAAAGGGTGGCTTCCCAACCACCATCTCGTAAAGTACCGTACCCACAGACCAGAGATCAGCCTTGGCATCATACTTTTCATATCGGAGAATCTCGGGAGCCATATATAAGGGCGAGCCGCACAAAGTCTCAGCGAGGGAGGTGGCAGGGAGAGATCGAGCAAAGCCGAAATCGGCGATCTTGAGCATAGGCAACGACTCCAGCCCTGTGGCAGGGCTAAACGAGTCTTCATTGCCTTTGAATGGGACTACCTGGGCAGCCCCATTTCGATAGGATGCTGGTGAGGGGCAGAGAAGGAGATTCTGTGGCTTAATGTCTCGATGGATAAGGTTGCGGTCTCGAAGGAATTTGAGGGCGCTCGCCAGTTGTTTGAGGAAGTGGCGAACAACCACCTCGTTCAAGGCTCCACCGCGGGGATTGGGATATTTAGCAATCATGTCGCGGGTGTACCGATGATCTCCAAGGCTATCCCGTCGCTTGATGAAGAGAGATAAGTCTCCCAAAGCGCAGTACTCCATGACCAGGTGGATGTGAGAAGTGGTCTCATGGCAGTCGATGAGGGCCACGATGTGCGGGTGGAAGAGGCCTTTTAGAATGTGGATTTCCGACGACAGATTTTCCTTCAGCTTCTTGTTGAGTTTGGAAAGGTTCACCGACTTGATGGCGACATAGGTCCGTGATTTCTAGCAATGGCATTGTGGATTAGTAAATTGTTACACTCCAAGTAAGCTTGACGTAGAGAGCTATCCGAATTCGGAGGGCCTAAGAAAGGATTAGTATGACTCACTGTGTGAACACCTTGGTAGACAGTAGCAAAGCTCCCTCGTCCGATCTCATCCAACCTAGTGTAGCGGCCTATGGGCATCTCAGTATGAGAGGCCTCTCTCGACCTCCGGGAATGATGTGCAGATGCCATGACGACAGCAGGGCCAAGATAGAACCCGAAGACAAGAGATCTACGGAAACCAACCCACGCCCTGTCAACCACACAGCTACCTCAGCAACGGCGACGACAGTGACGGTGAATGGAGGCACATCAGGGTAGCTGGACGATTAGAGTCGAGGTGATAGGAGGGTGGAAGTCAATGACGTTCGCGATGCAATGACGGACGAGAAGTAAGGCTGTGGAGCTAGAGGGCGTGATAAGAGGGGAGTAAAGAGCTGGGGAAGATAGGGCAGAACAGCTAGGAAATGCAGGTCTTGCTCTCTAGAAGGATGTAGAGGATGTAGAGAGGATGGATGGGAGGAGGAGAGCGGTGAGGCGGAATCGGGGGGAGGTCGTAGGTAGCAGGGTAGGTAAGTAGTAGGTTAGGAGGCGAGAGCTTGGAGACGAAGGCGGAAGGAGTGGTAGTAGCGGATAGTCGATAAGAAAAGGAAGAGTAGAGAGAGAGAATTTCAAAAGGAAAGGAACGAAGACACCGCGGCACGTATTATCGAAGAGCACCGGATAGGTAGAGGAAAGGAAGAGGAAGAGAAGACGACGACGAGGAGTTGAAGATGTCGTCGGCGCCAGACAGAAAGAGGCGTGACCTGCGATAACGACTACGACCAACTGAACTTAGTCGTGACCAGCAGCAGTGGTGGTAAAAGGCGGTCAGAAGGGCGGCGTCTGCATGGGACACGCAGGCGTATTGATGGTTTCTACGATTAATTATAGCCAGAAATAGAACAGGATGATGAAGGGAATAATAAAATACTTAAGTATAATAAGACAGAGAATCAGCCATGTCTAAGGTACCAAATACCAGAGAGAGAGAGAGAGAGAGAAAGCGATGATAAGAAGAGGACCCGGCGGCCTCAGGCCACAGCGGTTGCCTCGTCACGTTATCGATTAGATATGATCGCTCTGGCTGGTACCGCCATTACGGTAATCCGCGTATTTTATCGCCATTTGCCTGCGATGTGACTCAATAACGCCTCATCTGCACTCGAAGACTCATCATTTTTTTCTTCTCATCATTAACTATTATCATTGTTATTGTTATTACTATTGGGTCGTTTCTTTCCACCAGTACTACGCAGAAAGCGCCAAAGTCAACCCATGCACACACAGCCATCCGACATTAGGAGAACTACTATTATTACTACCTAGCAGCAGTTAAGTACGCTGAAGAACAAGGATTCTACATACTAGTAGGAGACTAGGAAGTAAGTTCGAACTGATAAGGTAGTGGGAACAGACGCCCTTCTAACCTTCTAGTGTTGCAGGTCGGAACTTCTGGTCGCTCCACTCAGGCAGCACTAGGTGGCGATCGACAACTGGCATCTCCTCCCCCCCCCCCAGCACTTTGGGCTGAGCAGTGAGCACTGCATTCCTGCTAAGGGATTATTATTAGTATGAGAATAGCATTTCGTAGACTAAATCCTTCAGTAATCTGTCTTTACTTACAGAGTACCCTAGTAGTTACTACGTAGATTCAGAAGCCTGTAGTGGTAGGAGTATTCTACTACACTGTCTGCCCGAAATAAGACTACTACGTAGTATGCGAGATGGTTATCATAACAGAATAATAAATCCTGTTTTCAGCATCTTATTATACATACATACATACATCCACCCATCCGACTCGAATCTAGCAGGTACTAGTAGTTAATCGTCAATAATCCGTCATCATCAAAGACCCAACCCTCTCACCAAGAGCCACAGCACAACAGGCACTACAACATTATCATTACAGCCAGTCAAGATCGCTTCGGTGGCACTGGCTCCACCCGCTGCAAGTATAGCCTTTGCTATCGCCTTGGCCCACCACCACCACCACCACAGATTAAGCGGGGCGTCACTTCCGCTCGCAGACCACTGTCCCAGAGCAAGCCAGCATTGCGCGAACATCAGCCCACCCATCACCGCGACCGCAAAGGCTATACTGCCCTCCAGAGATTTCCCTCCACCCCAAAACCACTTCAGCCGGCCAAATCGTCGACCGATGAGTGAGGCGGCGGCGTCTCCCATACCGACGCAGACTATGCCGCTGACCATACTGACGTCTCGACTCTGAGCGTCCCATGCTTTCCATGGTGCGCCGCCGGTTCGGGGGGTATCGGCCAGGGATAGCCAAAGCGGAATGGCACATCCGATAAGGAGGAATATGTGCGAGACAATGACCGGCCCTCGGTGGTCACGGCCATCTACATACGGCGCAAGGAAGTAAGTCAGAGACCGGGAGATTGGTGGTAGTTGGGAGGCCCGGAAGAGGTCTAGGAGCAAGAAGATGGCTAGAACCAAGGACAGTGCAAGTGCACAAAAGGCTGGGTCGATGTAGATCGTCGGGAGGAACATCAAAACCATTGTGCCGTGGAAGACCTTGCGTCTTGTATCCACCTCTGCAACGGTGCTCAACCGGAAGACAATCGTAATGCCGGTCACTAGCACAACAATGCAGTAGGCAGCTATCAAAAGACGTGTGTTGGCCTCTCCGAAGACACCCTGGCGGAGATGTTCTGCCCGACCGAGATAACAAAA
Source organism: Aspergillus funiculosus (assembly GCA_027569145.1). Taxonomy (NCBI): domain Eukaryota; kingdom Fungi; phylum Ascomycota; class Eurotiomycetes; order Eurotiales; family Aspergillaceae; genus Aspergillus; species Aspergillus funiculosus. Next base: position 242,244 of record JAPDEN010000007.1, read on the forward strand.
TGCGTCTGAGCCCTCGCTATCCAGACGACGGGGCGGGAGTGGAATCCAGTAGTCCAGGTTAGAGGTGACTACCCAAAGCCTGAACCAAGTGATATTTCCGAACAAGTACCCCAAGGCCCATCCGAATGGCTCTTTGCTCTCCAGCGCGCGTTCCGAAACGTACTTTCGAATAGGGCCCAGGATGATGGCTAAGACAGCAGCATAAACGTACAATGCATACAGCCATTTGCGCACTTGCACTTGGGGAACCGTCATTGATAGGAAGGAGGTCAACCCTGGAGCCATTGATCTCTTACGCCGGCCACTCGGCGTGGTCCTAACTCTATCTGAGCGCGGGACCTCTTCAAAGCTAGTCACAGTATGTCGATGACGAGCAAAGTCGTCTAGAGAAGCGTTTTCGGCAGAAGGGCCCATGGGAGGAGTCTTTTCCCGAAGCTCGTGCGCCGTACGACGCGAGATGGATGTGAAATGGCTGTCGGGGGAATCACTGTCGGAGGAAACATCTTCAGAGGAGCCAGCGCGGCTCAGTTTCTGGCAGATTTTATGGTCTAATATATTCAAAATGTTCTTGGGGTGGTGGGAGCCGCTGGGGGAGCGGCGGAATTTCCAGCTGGGAATCCGAGCTAGAGCCACCTCCCAGCGAAGGACTTGTCGGCAAGAGATAAAAATACACAAGCTGCCTAGCCATAGCAGCGCTTTGAGAATTTCCGCTTGAGGAGAGAGTGCGAATAAAAACAGATTAATAAGAGCCGTCGTCAGAAGCTGTAATTCTGCTGGGAGGACACTGGTAGCCAAAAGAAAATCTAAAGTGGGTATCAACGCTTGGTGCAAAGGGAAAATAAGTGTCAAAATTTCGGAATCGAGGCCACGGAGAGAGACTGGTTTCGGGCGAATGGCACCCCAAGACAGCTGCTCCGAGACGAGGACTGGAATCAGTGTGAGAGTCCAGTGTACGATGCCTTGTCCGTGGACCAGCTGGTGGAGGGGAACGACGGAGGGCGGGATAGAGGCAATGCTAAGGAGGATGTTTGGGAGTATTAACGATGGAGTATGGTTCGACAAGGATATAGAGACATAGACGGGGATGAGGATGGGATAAAGAAGCGGCGCGGGATCGAAGCTGGGTGGAATGGCAAAGGAGAGGAGCCTGGAAAGTCGAAGGCGTCCGTTCCGGTTGACAGGGTATAATATGTACACTCCGAGGACAAGAAGCGAATGGGTGAGAAGTTCTGCGAAAGAAGTAAGCAAGTCTCCTCCATTATGGTTAGAAAAAAAAAAAAAAAGGACAAGTTGCAGTATGGTACCTTTTCTCCAAGCCCAGACAAGTGATCTCGCGCTCTTCTGTCCCAGAACCACGCCGCCCACAGAGAGCAGCAACGCAGCCTCGAATGCCCTCCGCACGATCTCGATACGTCGTCTCGTCCTAATCCTGTCCCGTAGGTCTATGATATCCACCTCACCTTCTTCCCCAGAGCTCCGTCGAGAACTCCGCGAAGTTGAGCGAGCAAGCGACGGCCACCGCTGCAGTCCCGCGAGCCACATGTCATGATCCCAACTTGTCCGCACGCCCTTCCGCGATCGAAGAGGCGGCGCCGGCAGCCCCTTCAGCAGGCCCGTACTCTCATCGTCCGCCTCAGTGCCACTGTCACTCGATGTGCGCGTCCAGCTCTGCGGCGAATGCAGGTCGGGGCCATTGGAGCCCTTGCGGCGATAGGGATGAGGCGATCGAGAGAAAGGTCGGAGGTCGTCAGAAACAGCGATGTCGGAGTCGGGCAGAATCGCGTTCGGAGATGGGCCCTCGTCCTCCTGGGTTGTCGAAGAGGCCATGGCCCCATGGATGTAGACGGTCGGAGAGAGATCTATAGCGAGAAGAACGCCATGGTAGGGCTGGTGGATTGGGTTGGAATACAGTCGTCGTGGGAGGACAGCACTACTCCGTACTACCTACTTACTAGGTTAATATAAGTAAACTAGGAGCGAACTAAGGCTGGTCAGCGAACTTCGAAGCGGGCGGAAGAGGAATGACAGTAGCGGGGAATGGATCAGCATACGTAGAGAAGGTCGATCGGCGGGGGAAGAGAGAAGAGAGGCAGATACTCGAAGACAAAAGGATGAAGAGAAGGCTGGAACGAAATGAAATGAAATGAACGGCCGAGAGGGGATAAAGAAAGAGGCCAGAAGAAGAAACTTTTGGCGCGGTTAGTTTTCTTTCGCCCAGCTGTTGTTATCGAGGCGGGCGTTTGCGCACCACCAGGACGTCGGTATACGAGGGTAACAAAGGTGCTTGTTTCTTCTCTATTCAAGTATTCTACTGCTTCACTAATTCTACTGATTCATAATTCTACTTCTGCTATTCTGTCATTCTATATCAGTCGTCTCGTGCAGCCCAACGCTTTCCCAACATCACGGGCTTGGCTTCCACCACGAGAACCCATACTTACTCTCTCTTTTATCAGGAACTCCCTTATTTTAATCCTCTTGGAACTCCCAGAATCCAAAGCCTTGGAGTAAATCCAGAGCGGAGTCGCACTTATCTCTGTTATCTTTGGCCACGCCCTATCTCCTCTCCTCCTCTTCCTACTACTATTCTGTACCGAGCGGGCTCTATCGAAGACGATGGTGGCATCTCACGCCATCGTGTCCGGCCTACCTAGGTATTCTTGTTTTGCTGCCTAGACTTATTATTCTTCTAAATTTTGTTCTGAAAAATTAACCCCGCGGCCAGTTCTCTCCCCTCTGTCCCCCAAACTGACTTACAGGGCACCACTTGGCCCAGACTGCCGCCATCGTGTCCCAGCGGCTGCGTAGTGTAGATAACGCAGTGGGAGACCCCCCGCTGTTCAGAAAAGCTTTCCAGTGCTCGCTGTATTTGCGCTTTCAGATTGAATCCTGGTGGGCCCTTCTGAATCTCTATGCAGGAATAGCGCAGGTTTTCGTTCGTGGTGGCACAGATACTGTGTCCAAGCTCCGTTCTCTCTCTGGCGACTTTGACTCCCTCGCATCGATAGCCTAGACCCTGCCATTCAATGTCGCTGTTTCTGGGCAACTCGGCGACTTGCACTGCTAAAAATGCCGGCACCTGGGAGTCGCCAGCCTCGCACTGCACCAGGTCGAAATTAGGGAGCCGCGGCGCTGCAACGGTCCTGCGCTGCTCATCTGCCCTACCCCCATACTTGATATCCCAAACATCTAGCCCCGGCGCATCCTGGTCTTCATCTTCTTCCTCTTCCTCCGGTTCTTGGCGTTTACGGTCGTGCATCCTCTCCCAAAGCTTCCAGGCTAGTCGAGCCCGAGTATGGATGTGGTCTGTCCCGGTGAAAAAAGCAACAACTCCCAGCCACCAGCCAACCTCCATGGCTATTCCAATTCGCCACATGTGCTGCAGCGAGAGAACCGCCCGCAAGGAGTAAGTCTCGGCCCATGAGCTTTCTCCTGGCCGAGTACTTTGGACCAAATCCATAGACGCTGGTTCTAGAGGTATTTGGCCGGCGATGTATACCGCGCTCTCTGGGCCCTCTAGAGGTATAGAGATCGCCTGCGAGTATGGCCCAATGTTGGCCGGCGCCCAGTAGGACCGCGATTGAACATGAAGCCCGTGGCGTGAATTTCTCAGGCCCAGATCAACGACCATCGAAACCATCACGTTCACTCCATCGGGCAGAGTATCACCACACGCCACTGTAGCTCTTGCGGGGGGGTTCGGTTTCTTGAACAGAGAGACGTAGATACTGTTCATCAGCGGGAAATCCGCCATTGAGCGGAGCAGAACCGTAGTGAAGACAATGTCCGCTGTCGTCCGATCCCGAACAGAGGCCTTCAAAAGCGCATGTATCTTCGTTGCAATGGCTGCCATCTGCTCCGCCGCGCCGGGTCCAGCCTCAGGCGCTGTAATGTTGGATACTGTCCAAACTCCTGCACTCTCCGACTCGACGGGCTCTGTGGGTGTCCACGAACGTCTTTCATAACTTCTTCCTTCTATCTCCACCTCCTCCTCCTCCTCCTCCTCCTCCTCCTTCTCCTGTTCATTTTCCTCTCGTAACCCCTCCAAAGCCCCCGCAAAAGCCTCATCCAGTAGGATAGGTCGTCTCACACTCTCCAGCGATCCCTCCCCGCCAACCCTGTCTACACATCTCGCCCCCGTCAACCGCATATACGCGACTCCCCCCTGCGCAGTACAAACCTCCCTCCCCTCGACCTCAATGCGCCTCTTCCACAAGAGCCCCGGCCCATCCACTGCGAGCGTCTCATACTCGCCTCCCTCCCCGAGGACCGCCCCGCGAATATCCTCCCCTCCTTCTCCACCAAAGCCACCACCAGCAAACCTCCTCATCCCCTTCACAATCCTGCGTCGCAACCCCCCATTCACCGCAGCAACATCCCCCCAAAGAAACCCCTCGTCCAACGCCCCAGACGCAACCTTGATAATCCGCGCCTCACACCCACAAGCAGCCATATCCTCCAACAACCCCGTCTCTACTTCCGCAGTCTCAACTCCCCGCGGAAGAAACGGATACATCCACAACCACGCCAACGGAACCAACCCCAACCGCCCCGCTACATCCTCAATCCGGGTCCGCTGGTACGTAGAAAGGATTGCGCCCGCACAGATGGCGTTCGCTTCTGGGTGCGCGCGCATAACCCGTTTCAAAAGCGGGATAAGCGATTCCGTCTCGTCCTCTCCACCCTCATCCTCGCCCTCATCCTCATTAGCACTACCATTGCCATTGCCATTGCCATTATCCAGACCTATACCCTCCCCGTATACACGTCCCGTATCAACTGCGCCGCCGCGGATAGGCGCCCTGTAAAGCGGGATCCCTAGGGCCTCCTCGTAGAGCGGGATTACACCCCACCCGATTGTTTGGTACATGAAACTGTCAATGTCATCTTGTCCTTCTTCTTCTCCTTCCCCTTCTTCTTTTCCTTTTTCTCCTCTGTATTCTGTCCCGCGGGATATCTGTGCGCTTGTTGGGGATGTATCTGGGTGGAGGTTCGCGAGGGCAACGATCCGGTGTCCGTTACGGAGACAGTGGAGGAGAGAGTAGAGGGAGTCCTTCCCGCCGGAGATGAGGGCGATTACATTTAGACCTGTGGTGTTGGTGGGTTGGTTTGTTGGAGACATAGATGGATCTATAGATCTATAGATCGATAGATCGAGAGACAGAGAGAGAGAGGGAGAGAGAGAAATGTGCTGGGGTTGTGGGTGGTTTGGGGTGGATCTTTTTACCCCTCGTTTTGTTTGGTGCTCGCTAGGAGCGTGCCTTGGGGATGATGTAATGGGCTGGCCAGTCCCTAGTAGTACCTAGTAGTAATGGTAGTATTGTAGTATGGTAGTATGGTAGTATGATGGAGAAACTGCATTGGATGGAAGTGATGCTCGAAGAAGTTTTCCTAGCGTACTGAGTTAACTACTGGCAACCAGGTACTAGAAAAGTGACGTCGAGTACAACCAGGAGATGGGGTTCACTATAAATACTACGAACTCGCACCAATAAAAAGAATAATAATACTGAGAGCTTCACAATCAGACCAACAATTGTACTCAGATTACACTAGCTATGCTGCAGACCGTACATGCTTAACGCAGCAACATCAGAAACACAAGTATTATGCACAAGGGGATGCGACAAAACGGGGAAATATGAAGAGAGAAGACAGGGTGGGTATGAGGCAGTGATGGGGAAATACAACTAAATTATACATGTGGCCAGCACAGAGAATGACAGAAGCAGAGAGGGCAGTATCCAAAAACAACGAAAGAAGGACACAAAATGCAAGGTGAATGAAGAACAAGAAGAGAAGGAGAAGGGTAAGTAAGGGTAAGTATGTAGAAGGAGAAGAGAAGGATAAATCAGGTACACGAAGGGCAGAAAAAAGAATCGACGCTGTTCTCAGGTCAAAAAGAAAGAAAAGAAAGTGCAAAGACAACCCCAGTTATGCCTCAGTGAATGAACTCACCATTCGCTCTAGTAAATTTTTGTTCCCAACCACAAATTCCAAATGCGCCCGAGTTCCCATTTTCCCAAAACTTGGGCCTTCCAAGAATGCTTCAATGATTTTTTTTCCTGGTTCCTTCTTTTCGCTTGTTTGTGGCCACGAGAAAAATTGCACAAGAGCCATACACCCCCCAGTATTCTTTACCGCTACCACTAGACGCCAAAAAACCAAAGACCAAGTCGAACCAGCCGGTGCACGAGCCGGCGAGGACGAAAACAAAAATGTATTAATTAATATGGAGACTCCTGGTCACATAGCATTCGTGATAGCCCACGAAGCGATAAAACGAAAAGAGGATTAAATGTTGCTCTCCTCGCGCTTGCGCTTCTTGGGGGGTCGGCGGTCGATAGATGGGCTCTCCGAAATTGCGTCGTCCGATGATTCACTGGTCGTTGACTTGGTTGCAGCAGCATTTGCAGCTTCGTAAAGAACAGCGCCCAGATTGTTAGGATCAGACTCATCATACGAGCTCTGTGACGTGCCGGTGCTGCCGTCAAGGACACCCATGGCAAGCGGAGTACTACCATGGGTACGAGCATGCTGGGCAAGGTTGTCGCTTCGCGAGAACTTCTTGCCACACTCATTGCACTCGAACGGCTTATCCTGAGTGTGTAGAGATCGATAGTGTCGTTTGAGATGCTCCTGTCGGCGGAAGCGGCGGGAGCAAAGAGTGCAGACAAAAGTCTTGGACGGGTCGTCTGTCAAGGATTGCTTACGCCCTCGACGGTTGACTGAGACAGGGGCAGATGTGGTTTCCGAAGGGCTGGCGGTGTTGACCTCAGAAGTTTGGGGAGTTTCGCCGCCAGCTTCCTGTTCTGGCGAGGACACAGGTTCGCTGGCGCGGCTGTTCAGCAGAACCTGTGTCTTCTTTCCCGCGACAAGAATATTAGAGCCGCTCTCTGAGGTACCAGACCTCTTAGGCGACTTGCGAGAGTTGTTTCGCTTCTTGGCTGCCATCTCATCGGAAGCTTCGCTAATATCACCGAGGACAGGGTTGAAGACCGGAAGGCCAGATTGAGCCAGCTCCAGGTCCTCTGAGTCTTCTAAGCCGTGTTCGCTCAGAAATTCGTCTTCATCCAGCGAATATGTTCCAACACGCTGTCGCTTGCCACGCAGATAGAAAGTACTTCCACTAGGGTGGAAGTCAACCAACCGATTCACAATCTCGTCGTCTGAGTCAAGGTCGGAGAAACTATCAAAAGTTGGCAGCGTACTGAGAGGGTCCTCAGTAGAAGTGATGAAGGAGGGAGTTGGGTTCTCATGCACAGGCAGAGTAACAGCCTCACTACCTAGAACAAGCTTGGGCTCTTCATCATCGCAAGATAGAGAAGGCAAGGGTGGCAGTTCTGTGGGAGGGTGATGGATCGATGACTCTACGGTAAGCTGTCGAGGGTCACAGAAATCCGAGCAGGACGGTTCCAGTGAGATAGACGATTGAGAATGGGCGAACAACGAAGAAACAGGAGACGGTGAGGGGGAAAGGGATGGACAGGAGCTGTGTGTCGACAGGAGATCTGAGCTCTGGTTGGCGATGAGTGAAGGGGGATGGATAAAAACTAAACGGGGTTTATTAGTCCGCTGATCAACCCTAACTTCGACTTCTTCTTCTTCCTTTCTTTTTTTTCGCATGTCACAACACTCTCGGTTTCATATCATTGTTTGCGGGAGAGAGAGAGAGAGGGGAGAGAGAGCCCGGGTTATTTAGACTAAACAAAACTTACCAGGAGTCATGGGAGGCGAGGCCGATCGATGCCAGTCGACATTGGCCAGGATCTCAGCATGAACATCACCCTCACAACCCTCCTTGACACCCTCAACCCTTTCGAAGGTGAAAAAGCTGTCATTGATAGGAGTTTGGAGTGCACAGCTGCTCGAGGGTGGGCTGCTAACCGAGCTTCCTGCTGTGGAAAGAGGCGGGGTGGAAGGGAATGCGTAATAGTCGCTGCTCACGAACCTGGTGTCCAAGGGCAAGAGTGCTGGCGATCCCTGTTGAACCACAATGGTGGGCTTGAGACTTGTTGGCTGGGGAGAAGCAATAGGTGTCATGCTCATGGCCCCTCGGAAGGCGTTTGTGGTGGCCATTTGGTGCATGTTCATGACAGCCGGAGCAGAGTAGAGAGCCTGGTGCTCTGGCATGCAATGCTGATGCTGGGCCAGTTGTTGTTGCTGGACAGCATGTGGGAATGGTGTTACATGTCCGTAGTATGGCTGCATTTCAGAGGGATGGCTAGTGAAGGGTTGCGGTCTTGATTGCGAGTCAGAAGTGGGATAGTATGCGAATTGTGCTTGACTCTGGACCGGAGTGGGTGCCATTGTGTATGTAGTGTCCATTGTTGCTATTGTATCTGAATCCATGTCCCTGATGTTAGTATATCCTGTTGCGCAGAGTAAAGAGCCAGAAGCTGCAGAGGGGAAAGGAATGGTGGTACAACTAACATTAGGAGAAGTGGTCCAACTCTCGACCAGAAATTATAAAATATAGTATAATAAGTATACAGTAGATGAGGATATTATATTGGAGGGTGTAACAATCGGCCACCGCGATGCTGGAGGAGGGGGAATGAATGTATAATATAACTGTCTCTCGCTCTTTTGTCTGGTGTATGAAGGAATGACTGGAGAGGCAGAAGTATCACTGCAACACGGCAAGCCCGAGGTGACGATGACACTTGGGACAGTAAGTAGGAAGCGAGGGTTATCGCTCTCCGTTCTTCTCGTCTTCCTTTCGTCTCTCAAATTCGATGAGTCGCAAAGTCTGTGAATGAAGGACAGGAACCTATACTCTTGTGCGAACCAAACCACGAGGGATGAAGGGTTTGGGCGCTCTAGTAAGGTGCCGGGAGACTGGATAGTCGCAAGAGAAGAGAGAGAGAGAGAGAGAGAGAGAGAGATGGAAGAAACTGAGAAATGAAAAGAAAAGGAAATAGAAAAGAAGGAGGATCGAGACAAGTCTAAAAAGGGAAAAGAAAAGGAAAAAAAATACAGGAATAAAAGAAGACTAATTTGAAGGGCAAAGGACAGGAAGTAGTAATAGTAGTAGGAGGAGAGGAACAGTCGCGGGGGAAATGAGAGACAGGGCCGATATGGGACTACAAGGAGGGAGGGACGGAATGATGGAGGGCAAGCAGAGGAGGCAGTGGTGGATAAAAAGAACGAGTGATCTGCCAGGCTGTGGTACGAATGAATGGTGAAAGGTGACTGGAGCCGTACTTTTTAGTCTGGAGCTTAGAATAAGTTGTCTTGACCACTACTAGCAGATGGCTGCATGGCTAATATTCTCGATATTCCGGCGTACTCTGCTGCTGCTGCTACTATATCCATAGATTATCTACTCCATACTCTGTCTTAGGTATATCATCTCTTCCTTACTACTTCTTGGATCATGGATTCACTTGCAATTTCTTCTTACGATTGATTCCTTTTTTTTCGCACCTGTAAATATTTGAATGATGTTAAATAATCTATAACAAAAATAAAATAAAATAAATAGATACTTATCGTATGTTGTGCCATTGCTCAATTTGGCGGTAGACACACACACACACACACACACATATACTGGATACGCCTGCGCTACCTCGGCCGGGGAATCCTAAAATGGCGTAAGGGCGTGGGGCAGCAGTGCACGCTGAGCACGAGTGGACCACTTTTCGGCGGCCCTGAAGCCCCATTTCAATGGTGTACGAAGCCCATTATTATTTTTTTTATTTATTATTTTATTGTTTTATTATTTTATTTTTTTTTTCGGCGTTTTTTTTTTAATTTAATAATAATACATTTTGGATATACTAATTTATTACCGAACTGCACCATATCCATGGTCTTACTAGGTACCTACCTAAGATACAGGATTGGTAAATGCGGAGAACACTCTGTTCCAATGGGAGATGACAACCAGGCGAGCGTGGGAGTGTCACCCAGAGTGACCTTTTATCCTTGATCAATACTCGGAGTACTCTGAGAGTACTGTTGGTCAGGCACCCGACACCCCCCAAAAGATCTCTCAACACGCAGCAGCTGGAAAAGTGTCTTGATTCTCTCTGATTTGCTCCTACTACCGCCTCCAGTAATTATTACTGGTATTATTATTTCCAGAGCAATAATTATAACAATGATAACGAAGATAATTATTATCAATACCACCTATTCACGCTGGCTGAGTGAATTGCCACAGCTTAGGTAGGTCTCCTTCCGAAACCAATGAGTTCTGGGGCTTCCCAAAATAGCACTAACATTTGATTACTACCTGCCTAGTAGGAGCAGCACGCTGCCATGTTCTGCCAGTAACAATTTTACTTTCCCTACACCCTCAACACAACATAGTTTGCGACAGAGCTGTACGCGCCGACTGACGCAGGCACTTCTGATCAATGACAGCTCGTCAACGCCCTGGTGAGGTGATATCCTGATGATGGCTGTGCTGGAAGAGATTCAACCTCGCATATTTCCAGGGTGTATCTGCCAATCTGGCTTATCAGTGACCTGTCTGTCCCACCGAGATGGTGAACCCCCGGCGAATGAAAAAGGCTCAAAAAATTGAGGTGGGTCTTTTTCCTTTTTGCCTCTGAAAGAACGAGTACCCAGAGGAGAAGAGAATACTGTAGTAGTAAGGTACTACTACCTGTAGTAGAGAATCTCTCTCTCACCATATTATTGGACTCGGTAAGCGGGGTCGCCAGCTTCCTACATAACACCCTTCAAACTGATAGGCCAGCACAAATATGGCTGATTGTGATATTCAGACAGACCAAAAAGTTGGCTGGAAAGGATACATATTACAGAGTAGGTATTGCTCTGTATCTAGGTAATAAACTGCACCCAACAAGGGGAGGGATTGACTCGCCGGCTAAGCTAGTCGGCCCCACTGCGCATCCCGTCCGCCATTTGAGGGATTCCGTGCTATACCTGAAAAGAAGAGAGAAAGAAAATTAGAAGCCATCTCCATCGTGCTTTTATTATTACCGTACCATCCAGAACATTAGCAGCATCTTGACCAACTGGACGGGAGTATCTTATTCTTTCCCATCAGAGTAAGATCAGCAGCCTGTCCAGCGCCAGGTCTGTGAGTGTATAATTATATGAACTGATTGACAGCAGGCGGGAGTCGATCAGCATAAATTCCCCGTGCTCTTCATCCTCTGTCAGACAGGATCAATCATTGGTTGCACCTGTTACTGCTGAGCTGGTCAGTGCCACCTCCAAAGAAGAGTCAGTGCCTACACTCTGTAGATTATGAGGATGTACAAGATGGATGAATATACAGTACATATTATTCATTTGATGCAAGTACTGTAGTAGTGGCAAATAATTCAAAAAATTTATAATTATTATTCTTATTATTAGAGACAAGATTTTAGTAAATTTGAAACGGTTTTTGGGCAGGCCCACTGATTGTGGCATGGTGCTACTGTACTCCAGAACACATCACGGTGCATCAACATCCCTGTAGATAGCATTATTCTTATCCCTTCACCGGGGTATTTCTTAGCACTAACCAGTATTTGTTCATATGACAGTAACCGAGACCATGGATATGATTCCTGGCGCCGTCATATCATAAGATTGAGGGGCATGTGTATGAAGCACTCTCTCTATACAGACTCGAGTACTCAGAGAAGAAGTAGGGACCAAGTTAGTAACTTGTCTTATGCCACCACACCAGAGACATCATTATTACTCTTATTGCATTGGTATTGAACCTTCTTCTTCTTCTTCACTGTCATCAAATTCTTGAACTTGGAATGTATTATATCATTGCCTATCTTGGGTAAATAAGCGGTCAATCCCACAATAGTAATACCAATTATGTTGCGGTGCGCTGTGCTGCCCTAAAATTGAGAGACTCATGTCAGAAAATCACCCACTTTTGGGGATAAGACCTGTTCAGTGACCCGATGGGATCGATCAGGTTCCTTCCAAGGCACAGTACCTACTACAGTCTACTGCAGGAACAAATGCGGAGAGCGCAGGCTGCTGCAGCCAAGCCAAGGGCCTTGTCGGAAGACATCATATCATACGGAGTACCTACTACTACCCACCACGCAGCGAGATCTCAAGCCCTTGCTTGGGGGGTCTGACTGCACAATTGGATTTGAATTTCCCTGTTAAACTTGTACTTGTCGGATAGACCGGTTACACGGAACGCGTAGGCTATGCTTCTACCGACTGACAGATTCATGGAGTACTGTACATGTACACTGTACACGATACATTAAACACTATACTGTACAGAGTAGGTATACTTGGCAGAATAATGCAGCTGTCAAAAAAGCACTGGGCACACTATTTTGATTTCCCTCAGTTGCATCCAACGTCTCCTGTCTTCCAATAATATGGCTTTAATTGCAAGCCTCATTCTTCTTTTCTTTCAATAGGTAGTGTTGGCTAAACTGTCATCCTCCAATCTCTAGAACACATTTATTCAATAATAGATCATAAAGCGAGGATAATAATAACAATAATACTAATAGTAATATAATAATAATAATGTGAGATAATCTCTTCTCTTAACCTTGAGAATGATCAGCATAACTTTATTCAACCCCTCACAGACCGATTAGAATGATAGACCTGATAACAAGCTAACAGCCACTGACAAACCCAACTCACATCTTCCACGCAAGGGACTCAACAAGAGCTGTCAGATCTTGACAAGTGGAGGATAGATACTAGATAATAGCTAGATGCTGCAGTCTTAACCCTCGGCAACGGCCTCTAAGATTTCACTATACATACATACATACATACTAGGTGCATGCAGTACATAAAACTTCATCGTCGGAATCCACAGTAGCAAAAACCAAGTTTCAAGCGCAACTACGTACCTCTACCTGTGTAACACAAACCCACAGTCTTGGAAGGCCACTACTCGTTCCCAAACACTATTTTGCACCACTGCACTGAATAATAATTATAATAGTAATAATAATAATAACTTGAGTTGTCTGATGTCTTCCCACTAGTTATTTACAAGAGTTTTCATTATTCTTCTCCTGGAGTCCCAAATTGCCAATAAATGTCGCATTGGGGTAATTGGGGAATAAAGGTTCTTAGGTGTTTACCTAATAGAGTTAAGCGCAAGCATATCATCTTTCTCCATTGGCCACACTAAACATAGAACGGTTGGCCAACTTGGAAGCTGTCCACTCTGGAGCTTCAGAGCTTCACGGATATGGCCCGGTAGCTCACTAGGGTACCTACTAGCTAGTAGCTACCTAGTAGGTCCCCGGTAGCTACCTTCCTACTACGTAGGTACAAAGCAGACCACTTGGTAGTGGCACTTGGCACATTGACTCCAGGACTCCAGGACTCCAGAGTCCAAGGAAGGTTTAACTTTCAAGGCATACTTGTTAGGGTTCGGATGAGTATGACCACTTCATTACTTCCAAGGGTCACGGTATAGTAGTACTAATTTCAGTTACCAGTGTTGTGATTGCCCACACCCGTCAAGAGCCAAGACCCCCCATACAAAGCAAACCTGCTACTAACCTGCCGACACCCAAACATACAGAGTACAATCCAGCTCCCTCCAAGCCAGCTAGCTATCTTCAATAAAGTAGTAAATACTCCATAGTTATCCCGTAGTATATAGACTATAGAGTCCTAAATCCCGAATCCTGAATCCTGGTTAATTCGACAGCTTACCTTTTTGTGTCTGTCGACATTGACACCTCCACATCCCCCCCAGAAGCAGAGCCCAAAGGATACTATTAGCTTTGGATCTTCACTGGGTTCTGGGGCCCGGGAACCAACCAAGTTCTAGTGATTGAGTCGTGGAGGGGAATAGGGATTCTTGGCTGCAGTGTTTCTCGACAAAGCAAAGGATGCGCCCCGCTAGGGAAACCGTTGTCGCACAGACGGTAGAGAATTTGATGGGTAAGTTTCTTTTTCTTTCTTTCGGAGGGGGTGAGAGACTTCTTTTTGGACCAACATCGATTACGAAGTACGAAGTACTAACTAGGAGCAGCTTACCGGTCAATAGCAAGGGAATCAGAAGCAGAGATGAAAGAAAGATTAAGCTACCAAGAAAAGGCCTCTTCTCAGCCATCACGCCGTATAGTGTAGAGTATAGGTACCAAGGCAGAGTGCAGAGACAGTACATAAGAAATGAAAACACCACGAATAATAACGCAGTCACGACATCATCCTGATTTCTGGGCCGTGGATCACAACAATGATCGACCCTGCCTGACATTTTCTAATTTTTGAGACTTGGAATTGGATGGATGACAGGTCGAAATCACGACCCCCACAACAGAGGCAAATCATGATAACCTTTTCAGCGAAGGAAAAAACTAGGTAATAATAACAACAATACCAATAACGATAATCAATAGTATCATATACGAAGTGCTCCTCCAAATCTTGTCTTGTCTAGGTGCGTTTACGGGTTTAATGCTATCAACTGCTTTCATCGATGTGGACAGGGAGAAGAAATCCAACCAAGGTCTCATCGGGGCACTGATACGACGACAACAACGACGACGACGACGACGACGACCTCAGACTCAGAGACTCAGACAGACAATACTAGACCTTCAAAGTTTTTCTTCCTTTTTTTTTTTTTCATCCAAAGTCAGACATCTAAGAAGAAACTACCCCCTCCTAACGACGGGGACCACGGGCGGACGGGGCGGCAGGGGCCATACCTGGCTGTTCCGCGCAAGTGCAGCACCCAGAGGCCAGTAGCAGTGCTTTGCCTAGTACATAGTCTAGTAGGTAGGAGTGGATGCCGCCACAGCGGTCCGTAGTCGCGACTCACGAGTCGACTCGCGGCCATGTTCTTCTGTTTCGAGACAAGAAGCTCGTGTACCTGGCAGCCACCGGCAAGAGGGAGGTCGGCGCGCGGCTTGTCCGGCAAATCACAGACTGCGATTATCGCACTTGACAGAAAGACAGAAAGACAGAAAGGCAGAAAGGCAGAAAGGCAGAAAGGCAGAAAGGCAGAAAGACAAGAGTGGGATGTTCAATCTACTACGGAGCATGCGTCGGGATCCCACCTCCAACTTGCAGCATGGGCGTGGGTGTGAGTGTGATTAATTAGCCGTGCTTGCCGCCACGGGGCGCTGGATTCTGATTTTTCTTTTTTGATACGGAAGCAATTCTGATAGTAGTAGTGGTGCTACTACTAGAGTGGGAGGAGTTTCATGGAGATAGCCAAAAAAAAAAAAAAAAAGAGATAGGGACTAAGATAGCCCTGCAGACTCCAGAGAATTGGAGCAGCGGCGGATGGACACCGTCGTCGGACAATTAACTATCTGATAGGAATGCTACTAAGTACCAACTACCGACTAGTTAGTGGGACGATAAAGCGGAAAAATAAATGAAGATGGCGAAAAAGGGGATTTAGAAGAGGTCAAGCTAGACGGGTTAGCTCCTCCAAGTATGGAAAAAGTAAAGAAGACCTAGAAAGAAAGAATCATATCGCCATCGCCCCAACTGCTTACTGTCCAGACTTCAGTACCACTACTACTAACTTCTTAAGTAGTGTCCATGAGGTTCCATCAGCAACGGGGGAACAACCAAAAGCACTCTGGTCGACTTGAATTCTATTACTGCGGATCCATTTCATGACTCTCAGCAATAATCATGCAACGGCAGAGCGCGTGGGCTAGTCCTACTAGGCTACTACTAGTTAGCTGCTCTCTGAGTTTGTACAGTCCTACTCAAGAGGGAAGGTGAGTAATTGATAGAATCATGATCGTCTGGAGGTGCATACTACAGTACTACGGAGTACTGCTACTCTATAACTACTAGACAGAAGACATTTATGGGCAATAAGCGCTGATCACTTACTTGGGCGAGGATCTGAAGAAATCCATTCATATCTCATACTTCAAGTCACAGGCACAGTTTTTCTGCGGAGATACAGTACGTACAAAGCAGAGCTACTGATCGTCCCAACCTTATTATTCATAAATAAATTCTACTTTGGGTAGATAGAATACCGTAATGTACATAGGTATCTCAGGGTTATGAATAATGCTTTCCATTTTATTCTGAGATACATAGTACCCAGTAGTGGAGAGGAGAGTCGGAGCACTCCGTCGTGATAGTAGGAATGTACCCAGGAAGAGTACCGAGAAAAATATCCCAAGACGTATAACTAAGCAGGATAACGAGCAGATCCTCTTTTGTATAGAAGACAAAAGAAAATATTATAACAGAGAAAAACCGCGTAATTAACCGGGGAATCTTCCGAGAGCGATTTAGGGCCGACCCGTCAATCAGGGTATTCCCACTCTCACAGCATTACAGAGTCCCGAAAGGTGTAACAGAGTACTAACTATTGACAAGCCAGAATTAGGAAGAGATTACGCCATTAGTCGATACCCAGAGTCCCAGACTCGCGGAGAACAGAGCGTTGGTGAGCTTGAAATCTGAAACAGACTACTTGCTACTAGACTCTCCAATAAGGACTAATCGCCGACGCACTTCCTTGCGTTCCTGCCTAGCCGGGTAGTAGTAGCGTCTGCAGAGTAAATAGTCAGAAATTCATAATGGACTCCGGAGTGGCGAATGGCGTCGTCCGTCTATTTCACGGGTACCTGGACTTCTTAATTCCGGGCCCATCGAGAAGTGGCCTGAAACAATATATTGGCGCAACCTTGGGTGGCACTATTTATTAAGAATAAAAATAGGCTCCGTATTAGCCCATATAGTGTCCTATGTTTGGAATTCCTAGAATTCTTGGAATGTTCCAACGCTGAAGACTGGGTCAGGAACTCCGTTCTCCGTCCCAGAGTTTCATGCACATTATAAGTTATTATTGCAGATGTACCTGGGATCAGGATTATGACCTCATTCCCACCAGTCAGAAGCCCAGTCGCCCACGGAGAACTGCATAATAATTACAATTATATCATTACCAAGTTCCCGCTCTTTCAATTCCAAATCCTAGGTCAGAAATATTTCTCCTGCGAAAAAAGAGCAATAAGAAGAAGAAGAGACCTGTTGCTTTCATCCCAATTGGATTGATTGCGTTATTCTTGGCCAGGCTCTCTCAACTGGGTCGCGGGTATCGATGTGGAAGCTAAGTATAGTGCTTTGCGGGGGCGACAGAACACTACACCGTGTCCACTTCGACCTGCACTACGAGTCTACGACGACTGGGTGTTATTATTACTATTACGGAGTATTCCGTCATATGGAACAAATCGTACCTGCGGATCCCACGGAAGAACAATCAATTGACAATAGTTAACTACTATACCCCTAGTCGTGGGAATCTGCGACTCCTCCAAGATTGGCCCATGACTAGGGGGAAAAGTCTCCTTCCACAGATGGTTGGTCAAACTTTTCCGTAAATGAGATGCCAATCTTGGGGAACAACCTGAAACTTAAAAGAAGACTTGACTACTATTATTGACTTCGCAAACTAATCCAGAAGCCATGTTCTTTGGCCACCGTTAGGGAAATCCCAATCCGGGCCTCGTGGGCATCCCTCCTGGCAATCAATTGGACCAAACTATTGTCTAAGGACAGCGCCGCATTTGGAGTACCCCAGGGCCAAGATGTGCTCCTCCATCTCCAGAGGACCAGGTGGGAAAGGCTTTTCCATAGTCTGTGTCTGTGCCCAATGGCTGATATGGCTGCTAGAACAGCCGATCACGGAAGGTTGGAAAGAGAGTGGGAGAGATAGACAAAAACCTAGGTAAACATGAGTTCCGGATAACACGTGTGTGTTGATAGTGACACTGCTTCCAGTTGGTGTCCATGATTGACACTACTAGACGCAGGACTAGACACTGGAGACTCGCGATGAGGGGCCGTACCTACAGTAGCGCAGCAAATTGTACATTAGTACCATATGCCAAGGCACGCTGTCTGGCACTACTGCTTCCAGCGTACTGGGAAAATGACAGTGGTTGGCAGGGGCCTGGCCCTAATCCTGCCGTGGTATGTAGTTGTTGGCTCGACCCGTGGTTCGACAGCTGCAACTTGCAAGAGGAAGCTCTGTCTGCTACGTACTATGTACAAACTACAAACTTTCTACGGGTAAAAAGCACAACGTGGGTTCCATTCGGAATCTTGGTTGAGTATCGCCCCCAAGGTTCCCTCGTCGCAATGATTCTTATCTCGAAGAGGAATGACGACGGACAATCTCGCATCACGAAATCGTCTCCAGCAAAAAAGCAAACAGACTAGTGCCCAGGACTCCAGGACTCCAAGCAATAGTTCACCGTTTATCGTTTATCCTGCAGAGCGGGCCTAAGAGACTTCCACTATGAAACTGAAAAAAGAAAAAAAAGAAACTAATTTTTGGGGATAAATCCTGTTGGTTGCAAATCTGCAGTGCTGACACGAACACTGCCCGTTCCTATTGACATTCAGGTACCAGCGTCATCAACCAAACAAGAGACGAACCTCTCACTAGCCCAGAAACTTTACAGAGTACCTGAGGTAACTACTCTCGCTACAGATTGTCTCTTTTTGTGGTCAAAAAAAATGGAAAAAGGGTACAGAATAATACAGACTGCAGAACCAACAAAGGACACGCGTGGACCTTTTCCATCAGACCACTCGAGGGAGCCAATAATCCCTTCAAAAACAAATGAAGGTAGTATTTGCCTTCTTTTTTTACTCTTTTCTCCTCCCACCCACGACAGGAACTCAGGAACGCCTCGGAAATCGCTCCATGGAACCTTGGTTGATAACGGAGTTAGCAGATGTCGAAATCGTACAGAAACTTTCGGTGGTGGTCGTCGTCGTCGTCAGGGTTGCGGAGTAGCGCGATCCCGAAAGTCCCTCGAGGTGAACTCTATCTGGGCCCATTGATTCATGATTGATCAATCAATAATCCTTCGGAGTCTTACTCTTGACTCCTTCTTGAGTCTTGAGTCTTAATTTCTGCGCTCTCCTGCACAGGAATACGACGCACATCTCATTTCTGCCAATTACAGACAAAAGGCATGGCTGTTGCATGCTGACCACAATGGAAGGGTCTCTCTCACGACGCCTTGTTATTCGCTTTCTGGAGTCAATGTGATCAGCTAATGCGCACGCTTTAACGCATGTTCAATAATACTAGTAATGGTTCGATTCGAATCATTCCATTCAATTCCCCCTCCAGCCATGATCGACGATTGCGGGACAATCGTGCACTGTCTCTGTTTCTCTGACTCTTGTGAAGAGCAAAGAGTTTTAAGACCGAAGACAGCGGTGTGCACGCTGCACTATGCACTGGGAAAATTGGAGAAGATGGAACTTGGTCAATCACAATACACAACTATAACTGCCAAGTCATTCTCTCCACCGGATCCCAGATAAGATCTACAATTTCACAAGCATCTCCGACTTTCTAGTATCTACAGAGTAGTTTGTACCGAGTCGCTTTTCCAGGTGAAGTTTGTGACCATTGTTATAATATTATGGAATAAGAAGAATGCTAAGGTTTGAAATAATCTACATGCCATGGAGAAGACACAGTCGAGTTCTCTCTACTCTCTCTTACTAGACTCCGAACTGGCAGGCACCGACCTGGCACAATAGTAACGCCGATCTGCATACCTAACAAGCCGCTTGAAAGTTGGAGCAACCGAAGAAAGCATTTCCCTGATCTAGCGGCTCGATCATCTCACCAGAGCCTTCATATCTGTCGTCAGCGGCTATTACCATGAACCACGGTTCCTGATACTACTTACTCCCACGCCGCCGCAAGACTACTCGAGTCTGTAATTCCTCTTGATTACCGCAACGGATCAGCAGTGAAGAATCAGCAGACGCGGATATCACGGACGAGGACTAAGTATCTGCAGAGAACAGAGCACGGCCGTTCCGGATAAGCCTGGTCCAACCCCAGAGAGCAATCTACAATCTACAATCTATGAGCCCGTATGATAAACACAGCATCAGAAACGAAACGTAAGTATCCTCCTATCTGCGCTCCCTCGGAAGCATCAAACAAGACCTCGATAAGCATCGAATAATAATCTCCCCGGCTGGAGATAAGCATTCTCAGGGCTATCAACAGACAATTCGTTTGCTCTGCTGCGAAACGCACTACACACGACTACCTACTATAAAAAGATAGAAAATAGAAGGCACGCACGATACGCGCCCGAAAAATAATACTATCATATTATATGGAAAGCTCGACCCAGACCTTGAGGACTCACACAGCCTCAAGGGGAAAAAAAAAAAAAGAAATGAAACGAAACAAACGAACTAAAAGAAAAGGTAAGAAGAACAAAATCAAAGAAAATCCAACAAGGCCTCAGTGGATGGTATTGAGATCAATCTCTCGTTTAGAGAGTCAGTCTCTTCCTATCATATAATAAAAACATCCAAAACACTCATCATAAGCCTTTTTCAATATTGTATGATAAAAAGAAAGAAGAAGTAAAAGAAGAGATAGAAAGTAAGTGTAGAGAAACAGAATTTTACTGATTACATAATGCACCCTTCCCACCTAGCCCGCAATAGGCATGTTTCTCCTTCTTCCGGGCATTTCGCACAGAATAAATTCTTCTCCCGCGGCCTCGATTCTTTGATTTCTTTTTTCTTTTCTTTTCTTTCTTCGTGCGGCGACGCAACTCTTAATTCACCCGTGTTGCCTGAACATCTTTTTTTTTTTCCATGATGTTTTTTCAGGTGTCAGTTGCGTCACAGAAGAATGGAATTGCACCCCGGTTCTTACTTTACTGGTCTTTCTGATTTTTTCTTTCCGAGGATGAGACCATTTGGTTTGGGATCGGACACTTCATTTGACTTTTTTTCTTCTCTGTCTTGATGGTGATGTGAGGATTGAAGTTGATAATTTGTCGGGCCCTGGTGGCTTGGCTTTTCGTTTCATATAGTCTAGTTTAGATAATGCAAATAACGGAGTTGGTCTTTTTTTCTGTCTTCAGAATTGAATCGTAATAGGTCTAACTGATGCATACGACTACGCCGCAAGCTTAACGTCTGCATATTCTTCTGGCCTGTTTTGCGTATTCATTCTCTCTACTCTCCTGGCTCGTCGCCAATCTTCACCAGCTTGCCCATATCTCTCTTCTCTCCGGCTTCTCCAAAAATACGAATTCTGTCCACTCGCAGCTTGTCACCGTCCCCATCACCTTCCACAAAGAACACCACCAGCGACGTGACCTTTTGGAATTTCACAAACCGTAGGTCAATCTTCGCCGTCCCCGTCTTTGCATCCCAATCTCCAGGCTCGATTGTCACAGTCTGCACAGCCGGAATGTCATCGGCCTCATCGAAACCCAGCACATGTGCGCGGTTCGTGTAGAGTGAAACCGTCTTGGGTCGCATCGGAACCTCGCCATCATCACCAGAAGGAGGAAGAGAAGTAACCTGCAAAGAATGAATCTTAACAGTCGAGTTGAACGGGATAAAAAGCATCAGCTGCTCATCCGTATCACTCTCAACCCAATCCGCCGCCGCACCAGAACCAGCTTCCTTGCCCTTGCCCGTCCCAAGCGCAGAGGGCTTCAACGGCTTGAACAGCGTCTTCGCCGGACCAAACTCGCTATCCCGATTGAGCAGCTCGATTCCCTTGGGGTCATACTCTTGGGTGATGTCTTCGTAGCCCTTGGGAGCGGCGGCGCCGATCCAAACGTCTCCCGCGCCTTGTGTCTCGCCTGAGGATCCCTCGTCTTCGCTCTTGCTAGCTTCCGCGGCGAGTTTCTGGACTGCCTGGTTTAGTTTCTGGGGGTCTGCGCCGCGGACTGTGTTGATAGCGCGGCCTCTCTCGAAGACGATGAATGTGGGCATTCTGTAGGGAGATATGTGTTAGCTTTTCTCTCTTATGTTATTTGCGAAGACCTCGTTATGTAGATGTAGGTGTGTATGTTCTGTAAGGAAGTAGGGAACTGCCGTACGCTGTAACGCCATATGCTTTAGCCAAGTCCTGTTGCTCATCAACATTGACTTTGGTGAAGGTGATCCGGTTGGGACGTGAGAGCTGCGCGGCGAGGTGCTCGTAGGCTGGGGCGATTGCCTTGCATGGCCCGCACCAATCGGCATAGACTGTAGGACAACAAGATTCAATAACGTCAGTAGTTGTACAAGGAAAAGAGGAAGGAAAGGTGGATGAGAAAGCTGGCCATGGAGGGGAGGGAGAGGCGGGGAATTAGCTTGGGGAAGAATAGGGTGGACTCACAGTCTGCCACGACGAATTTCGAGGACGTTAGAAGAGAGCTAAATTGCTCCTTGGAGGAGATATGGACGAGTGAGCCCATCGTGGCGAGGATGCGTAGGGTATTGGATGGAGGGGGGAAGAAACAAGGAGGAAAAGAAATGAAGGTGGTGGATGTTGTTGTTGACTAGTCACGATATATGTCATCAACCCCTCCGGAAGTGAAGCTTAGCGGTGACCGAGTTTAAAAAAGAAGAGTTGCTGCTTTGCGAGCTCGTAAATTGAATTAAGCGTCTGAAAGGAATTATTCGTAATTATAATAGGCTAAAAAGACTAAGTTTATGCTGGTGTTAAGCTATATGCCTCTTTCCCCTACCAACGCCAACGCGCCTGCTATATACTAGGCATGCACATGCCATGTCTGATGAGACAGCATACTACATTCAAGGTGCTGGGTAGACAAGCTCTTGCAGACCAGGTTCTGCTAGATTCAACTCCAATCCGTATCAAAGGCGCCTCCGCCTCCCCTGTCCTGACGGACGGCTGACGGCAGGGCGAGACGGCGAAGCGTCCTTTATCCTTCGTCCATCGGACGGTGTCTCCATGACAAAGATGCCCTTTATCTCTGAGACGCCCAGTAAAGAAGACGAGGGAGAGGCAGTGTCCAAGACCTGCCACAGCATGACGACCAAAGATACGATTATATCTGGCCAATTTGGACACGCATGCTTGACTCAAGAAACCCCAAGTCCCAGTATCCCTCTCACGTCTTCCGTCCAGCAAGATCACCATCATCAGCAGCAGCAGCAGGAGCAAGAGCAGCACCATCGTCATCCTGCACCGCAAACAGAACCTTCATCCATAAGCTGCATCCCCGACACCCAACCACAATCTCCCCGTGCTCCGCCTCCTTCTCCAAATCCTGCTCCGTCACCAAAAAGCCCTTCTCATCACCACACCTACAACCCCGATACCAGAAGACCTCCACACCATCCTCCTCACAATCCAGGTCCTCAAGATCAACAACCTCCAGCCCAGTATGGAAGACCGTCCCCGTCTTCTCACGGTCAGCGACCCTCGCCCGATCCAGACGGAGCGACCGATCATACTCAGCGCGCAGAGACGGGTCAAGCAACGTCCTATAAGCGGTGGTTATTTCATCGACTGTAAAAGACCCGTTTAATCGGACAGAGTCGCCATCGTATGAAGGAGGGGAGGGAAAGGTCGTCTTTGGGTTGGGTGAGTCTGTGTGTGCTGTGTTCGTGGTCGTAGTCGCAGTCGCAGTCACAGTCGTAGCTGGCGCTTTGTCGGGGTGATGCTTCAAGAGGGCTTTGTGGTAGGCTAGTTTAAGCTGTTGCTTTGAAAGGGGGGTAGATGTATTTGTGAATGGGATGTTTAGGACTTCGTAGAAATCGGGGGTGAGTCGGGTCATTTTTTTTGCTCTCTTTGCTCTTCTTCCCTTGACTGTGCGCTTCTTGCCTTCTTTCCCCTCAAGGTCTCCTAAGGTTGCGGGTATTTTTAGAAAGAGTGTCAGGGGTGTTTTTTTATTATACCATCTAGGAAGACGTATTCTGTAGCGTTAGTTATGATGGTGAGTTCTGAGGGGAGCGGGTGTTGGAGGATGGAAACTTTTTGGTGGACTTTCCGCTCTTGCATGCCTTTTCCGCCACAGGTACATCAACATAAGATGTTCTTGGAGCGATTCTAAATAATTCATGATGGCATATCTATTTCTGGGCAACAGTGTCAAGGTTAGTTTTTATAAATATGCCAGTCCTTGCATGAATTTACACATTAAACTTGGACAGATTGTGTGTTCAGTGACTACATTATACTAAGGAGTAGAGATCAAATCGATCAACAGCTCTGATATATTTTAACGCTCATATCTAATTATTGTATAAGAACTTGCATCCATTGTACAGAGTCTTTCAATGATTGAGAACAAAAAACGGCCAGGGTTATCTAAGCAATGAAAAGCCGTCGGATATCGAATTGCTGGATCGTGGAGGGAGGTAAAAAAAAGAGAACAGAAAAAGAAATACAATACTCCGTGGCTGAAATTCCAAGCAAAACCAAAACATAAGTATCAGACTCTTAGAATAAGTCCTCTACTCAGAAGTCTTGAATACGTATCGGTCCTCAGCCTTGCTGGTAAAGGGCACGCCCAGCTCAAGGAGCTTGACATAGACATCGGCAAAGTCCTTGAAGAAAGCATCATTGTCCTTGGCATAGAGGTCGACGTGCTTCTTAAACTCCTTGTCCTTGACAAGGGCAATGTCGGTGGGAAGCATCATGAGCGTCTGGGTAGTCTTGTCAGTGAACTGGGTAGGTCCGTTCCACTTCTTCTGCTGCCACTTCTCGTCAACAAGAAGTCTGAAGAACTCGTTGGAGAAGACAGTAGGGCTGAAGTCCCAAGGGCCGTCAAAACCGGAACGGTCGGTGTGGGCACGACCCAGGGCGTGAGCGCCAATCAAGGCGACTATCTCTTTGTCGTTGAATCCCATGCGGTAGAAGACATCGCGGATATGGCGCTGGTCCTTGGAGGCGTCGGGAAGACGTCCGTCGGGGGTGCATGCAGCGACGTCCCTGTCCTCACGGCCAGGTCTCCAGGGGATAACAGGGCCACCAAGCTCCTGAATGGCGGCGGCGCCAGCCAGCGTCCAAAGGTCGGAGTAGGTGATCCAGGGGAACTTGGCCTTGATGGGCTCCAGGAAGTCCCTGGCGTGCTTGAGGCCAGCGTTGGCGCCGTGGCCGGACTCGGGAGCGAATCTCATAGTGGCGCCGTTGCTGCCTCCAGTGCCAGTCTCCTTATCGTACGTACCACTTGCGTGCCATGCCAATCGGACAAGGACCTGTTTTAGCAACACAAGAAAGTTAAATTTCAGTTGCTATGATGGGATTGAACTTTACAGGTTACAATGGGGAGAATGCAAGACTTACGGGTCCGTAGCTACCATCATCGTAGTCAGTCTCGTTGGCGAGACGGTCAGCAATAGCATCGTAAACCTTCTGGTAGTCCGCCTGGGTGGGGGCAAAGGCCTTAGAGCTGACACCAGCATCGCCGCCCTTCAGGTAGAAGTAGGCGCCAGCACCACCAGCAGCGGCGACACCCACCCATAAGAGGGTGTTGGAGGACTTGCCAGAGCCAGCCTCAGAGGCATAACCACGACGAGGCGCGGCACGGAAAGCCTGGGAAGGGAGGGCAAAGCGAGAGCTGCGCACAGCAGGTCTGAAGGAGGAGGTAGCAGGGGTAGAGCGGACGAAAGCGCGCGAAACTGATCTAGCAGCGGAGGCCATGGCGACAGTCGTAATAGTGGTAAAGAGGGGATGTGGAGTAGTACTTTGTAGATACAATTAACAATTAAAAGATAGTACAGTGGTAGAGATGGCCACTAGGATGATACCAGGATAGACCTTTGGAGAGGGGAGATGGTTGATGATGGGAGAAAGGGAGGTAGGGATGGGAAGAAGACGAGAGACGAGAGAGAGGAGAGACGAGAGAGAGGGGGGAGAGAGGAGGGCAGGGATACAAGCCATTCTACCTAATACTAGGTAATAATAATTGTAAGAATAAGAATAAGATGGAGTAATCATCATACATCGATGATACGCCTGCCAAAGCTCCCGTGCACCAATCATAGCGACGATATTGGTGAGCTTTGGACCCAGATCTTTCCAATTGACTCAGCAGAACAATTTCACTAACTACTCTGGTCGTAGTACATTTTTTATTGGAAATGGCTAGTTTACACGTGTAGGGCATCTAATTCTAGTATACCTACCTTACCTAGGTAAAGATTGTATTGGAACATACTGGTAGAGTGCAGGAGTAGGATATGGAGCCTGAGGCAGCTCGATACAACACTACCTAGACAATGTCATTCCCAATTTAGGAGCGAATCCGCAGCCACAAGCAGTAAAAGGGCATGACATATCTGAACCCGGAAGGCGGTCTTACTAGTCAGAATACCCTTTTGACGACTCCAGCTCAGGATCACAGGTGTGTAGCGGTCGTGACAATGGGGGATGTTTTGATGGCAAAGGCATAGTGTGTCTAGTCAAGTGCCTGTTTGTTAGATAATCTCCCTTCTCCCTCCAGTCCGAGTCTCACCTACACCTAACTATTTACAGCAGCTCAAACAGCTCTTATTTCTGTACATCTTTGCCAAACCTTTGCACGGCTAAGGGTTTGCCATGGGCTTCCACTCCGCCGATACTCTTGAGAAGCATAACTGGGTTGGCGGTGGACTCGACGCTTATATCTACCACGTTACTCCAACTATTGTGGTGAAAACTGTTCGTCGTGACCGAACCCCTGAAGAGGAGGCAGTAGAACATCCTTTCCTCAAGGAGATCGCCTTTTACAAACGCCTTAATGAGTACACGGACCGATGTCTGAATATTATTGAATGTTTTCTCATGCTGCCAGACCATCTTTTTCTGTCATATTGCATGAATAAGGCAATCGCCCCTCGCTTTTACGAACGCCAGGAGCGAGAGACAGGATCAAATGGGGTTTATGGGCGCCTTATCAAGGTGAAGGAGTATGAGGATCCTGCTCTTATTGCCCGATGGATACAACAACTCACCTCTGCTCTTGAGTATGTGGAGAAAATGGGCTTCTGTCATAATGATCTGCATGCAAGCAACTGTCTTCTTGACGAAAACTTCAACTTAAAGCTGGCTGATTTTGGTCGTGCTACCACTATTGGACAACCTCTTGAAGGTGTCTTGCCTCCACGGGCTAAACCAATACGTGCTGGACCATTGAAAGGCACATACGGCCTCTGTTCCGCTAGAACTGAACAATTTGCAGTTGGAACACTTCTGTACTTCATGGTATATGGCCATGAACCCTATGATGATATTATACTCAGTGCCGCGGAATGGGATCGCCGATTTGGGGAAATGGAGTTTCCAGAACTTAACCGCCATGAGGTTTTTGATGGCCTTATTTCTGCTTGTTGGTATAATGTCTATCCTACAATGGCCCTGCTAGCATACGATGTCAAGCGCAGAAGACAAGGGGTATTGGCTTAAATGCAGAATACATCTTGATTGACTCTGCAAAGGAGACAAAAACCTGTGAGGCATTGGTTTGTAGAGGCTTGCTGGGGCCCGAGTTGGCTCTCCGCTTTCAGCCAGCCTGGCGAGGATACCTACACGGTATTATGAAGAGGAGCATTTTCATCTGGCAATACTTTCTACGAAAATTCTGGGGCCGGTTTCGCTAATTGATTTTAAAAGATGAGAGGTCGGGAAACAAAGTATGTAATGTTGAGGAGATCAGTTACTGTCATGGCGTGCTAGGTCTATAGATGAGATCTGGACAGACTAGACTGTTGGGCCTAATATTAGTGACCCTTCTGAACCAGCTAGGAGTTTTGCTTGCCCAGATAGGCGCATTTCACATCTGCAGGCATCGTTCGAGCAGAACCATATAAGCCAGAGCTGCTCTTCTGCTGCGTGAGGTATTTCCATGCTGAATGACCACTCTCTGTACGCAGTACAGACTTTAAGCCGACCGAGGAAGACATGTGTTTCTGGTTTACAAAGTGCGGAGCACAGGGTACACTTCTATAGAGTACGGTCAAACAACAAGACAGACAGCATTAAACGCCATTTATCCCGTCATTGACGTTATCTGGATCAAATTTCTGTCTCGAGCTTCCTCCTTCCAGCTAACAAGGCTACAGTAAACAGTATGTCCGTCGTAAAAATAGTCCTGCCGTTCAACAAAGACGAACACCAGGGTGGAGTAGACGCAGTCCTGCTAAAAACTGTTTGGTTTTGATCTTCCACTGAACGAACTAAGAAAAAGTATGCCTCTATGCCACTGTAAAGGCGAGAAGCGCACTGTGTGGGTTGTATGCCAGCATGATCGTCATGACGGACGAGCCTTATTTACCAATGTAGTAGTTTTTTGAGAGGATCCAGTAAGTAGATACTACACGAGGAGAATGGAGCTCAAACATTAAGAGTCCAAAGTCGTGCTGGGTTGGAACTTGGAACTGGGAAACGGATAGAATTTTGCAAGAAACACGAAAAGCGGCCGCGAGAAAAACAGAAGAAAACTGAGCCTTCGCTTAGTCTGGTCATGTGATTTTTTAATGCTAGTCCCGTTTTGGTCGACTGTTTTCTGCGCGAGTGTTGGAATAAATACCAATGGCAACGGGATAAATATAGGACTTGTAGGAGTTCTGTGAGTATTGTATAGTAGTTGCCAAGTTGAATAGTAGTTTGGTTTAGCATAGTCGATGTTGACCTACCTAGGTCCTACTATCTATTGCTCTCCCGCGGCGGAGGAATATATATTGTAGGTTGGAGGTTGCACGCATAAAACATGCCTAGTTTATCGCATGCATTATCCATATTTATTTTTGCAGGGAGTATAGGTATCAATCTGTATAAAGCTCCCTAGAGAAGATTACTGCCATATTTAGAGTGAAATACAAGCAATCTGGACACTACTGCTAGTACTGGTGCTGCTCCAGTAGACGTAGGAAAGGCGATTGATACCTCAGGCATTAATATACACGTGACACACTACGCGACTTTTCTCGGGCAAAAATTTCTGAGATTTGCTCTTTTCTTCTTTCTTCTTCACACATTCATAACCTCACGAACGCATAATCAACCTCCAGTTCCGGTTTGTCCTTTCCAGGCTGACTCCATGGGATGGTAGGTCATATTGGCGAACAAGAGTGAAGCCTGTCTACCGAGCAATTTAAGGCTCTGCTACTGTGCTGGGTTTCTTAGGAAGCTTGAGGTGCAATGGTGGATGGAGCCTCCTTTTGCTCATACATTCTTTTTTTTCCAATGGAGATTTTTGAGTACCAATAGAAGAATTCCTAGGTGTCTATCCTTTTCTTGAGATTCAAGATTCGATACTTCTCTATACGGCTTGTCTACGACAGGACTAACTGTGGGAAGAATCTCAGTATGGAGAAAACCACGGGGATTTTTAAGGCATGGAATCTTCTTGTATAACCATTAGCGCAAGTTAAACGATGCAATTCACTCTTTAATGATTATTCTTTAATATACTTGGGCGCAATGTCGCCGGATGAAGTCTAGATTGGGCTACCCCTGACTCTAGTATTCGAGGCTGTGAAAGTAGCGAATTCGTCGGAATAAACAGCAACAACAACATCAACACCAGGCATAACTAATAATAGTGCTAATAAGATTAAAAAGAAGACTTCCGTAGGCTTTGGATGCGGCCTCTATTCAACAGTCAAGTTCTCTTCTCTCCTGTAGGTCGCTTCTTGTCGTTACTTTGTTCCCCACATCCACAACTCCATCGTTGCCTCTCTCTCTCTCTCTCTCTCTCTCTTTCTCTTACTCCCTTTCTACTTCTTTCTACACTTTTGTCAATACATATTCTCTTTTCATCTCTCTGCATATATTTATGGATCCTCTGTCCACGTAAATATGCTCCACTTGTTTGTCTTATAAATCTCACCCGACCTCCGTTCCGGAAGTTCCAGGCTCGACGCCCTGAGTCTGTTTATCCTACCCACCCTGAGCGATTCATTGCTTTAGCTTTTCTATTATTCTAGGCTGACATGTTTGAAGAAGTATCATTAGCCCTGCGAATTAGCCTTATAATCCCTCAGTATACAATTTCGCAGCCATGGTTGCTGGTATCAGCAAGCGTCAGCAGCTGCGCAACGAGCGTGCCCTGCAGGACCTCATCCGCACGATCCCCGGCAACGACCGTTGTGCAGACTGCTCAGCTATGAATCCAGGTCAGTAACATGCTTTATAAAAACATCGGTTCCTACTTCAGAACGCTGATATTGGCGCGTTGCTACAGGATGGGCCAGTTGGAATGTACGTATACTGAACGACACGATTTGCATGAAAATCTTCGAAATTACAGCCTGCTGACTGGAATCGAACATAGTTGGGTATTTTTCTTTGCATGCGATGCGCGGCGTTGCATAGGAAAATGGGAACACACATATCAAAGGTTAAATCTCTGAGCATGGATAGCTGGTCGTCGGAACAAGTCGATGTGAGTGGACTTTCTAAGCTACACGTCGGAACGAACAAAATTGACTGATCGAATGGGAATATCATTTTAACAGAATATGAAATCTCACGGGAATACGATCATGAACAAGATTTACAATCCAAGAAACGTCAAGCCCCCTGTCCCAACCGATATCGACGAATCCGATGCGTGCATGGAGCGGTTTATTCGACAAAAATACCAAACACAATCTTTGGAGGATGGAAAGCCAAAACCACCAAGTCGCCATGATTCTGGCTATACCAAGTCTCCGGAATCATCGCCTCCGCCCTTGCCTCCGAAACCCTCGCGGCCGTTTGGCTTTGGACTTCGATCTGCCTCATCCGCAACTAATCTCAAGCGGCACTCTGCTACCAACCGTATCCCCGACTCTCCCACGGAGGAGACAGGGCGCTCGTCCTTTGAGTCCAAGCTTGCGACGTTGAGGAGTATGGGGTTTAGGAACGAGCGTAGGAACACAACCGTCCTGCGGGAGTTAAGTGGCAATCTCGAGAAGTCGATTGAGACATTGGTGAGACTGGGCGAGGGCAGCCAGCCTCCGTCGCAGGCAAGGACCCCAGCTGCGGTGCCAGATAAATCTGGCAATCCCTTTGACCAATTAGACTGGAAACAACCCACACAGTCTGTACTGCCCGCTCAGTCGAATGGACAGCAGAGCTACAACCCATTCGACATGCCTGTCACACAGGCTCAGCCTCCTCAACAATATCCGCAGGCTATTTCTGCTCAACCTCTCGAACAGTCTTTCCAAAACCTGCAGGTGACGCAACCACTGTTTCCACACTCGACTGGAGGCTATCCGCATCGGCAGACAGCAAACCCCCAGGCATTTTTCCAACAGTCAGCTGTTCCCCCATTCGCCCCAACACAACCTGGGTTCGTCTCATCTCCACAGCCTCTTGACAGCGGGAACAACCCATTCTTCCACACTGGATCTCAGCCGCCATCCAGCTTGAGCACTCCGCCACCGGCTCAGGTTAATTCTCCTTTTGCACAGACGAATCCATTCTTGAACCAAATGACACCGCAGCCTTCCCCTATGGCAATGCAAAACCAGAGCGCAGCGTTTCCAACAGGATACGGAACTGGTTTTCCACCTCCACCTCGGCATGCAAACACGTTACTAACCCAGTCAACATCGCCGTTTGCACAAGCTTCTCCATTTCAGCAACCACAGCAACCGCAACTCAGTTTGCACCCTACGCAGTTAGGACAGGGCTCCTTCAATCCCTACCAAACGATGACTGCCCCAACCACTCCGCAGAGTGCAGGATATCCTAATCAGTCCCAGTTCGGTTTTTCGGCTCCTGTCCAGCCGCTTTTCTCTCAACCCACAGGCCGAGTTGACAAGAATAGCATTCTCGCCCTGTACAATCTTTCTGCACCGCCTCCTCCAATCCTCGAGCAACAGCAGTTCCAGCCCACGACGGGAGTTAGCACCGTGGCCGGACAAACTGCACATTTACCCCCGACAAACACCCAGCAACCATCAATCCCGAATACTGCAGACTATAACAACAATCAACAATTTGCCGCAAACCTTCAACTAGCCGGGTCAAGAAATCCTTTTATGGGAACCCCTGGCGCCCCAGGCACAGCACAACAACCAACCCAAATCCCAACCCAACCCTCTGCATTCGCCATGCCTGTGAAAGCCACCGGGCCCGGAGCTAATGGCGGTTTCATGAGGAGTCACATGAGCCAACAGAGTGTAGATATTAATGGCTTCCAGAACGGACGACACAGCCCGGACGCCTTTGCCAGCCTTAGCTCACGACATAGATAGTGATATATCGTCTATACTTTTCTTTGCCTCTCTTATAATCATTTACTTATTTTCCTCTTC
Organism: Aspergillus funiculosus; assembly: GCA_027569145.1. NCBI lineage: Eukaryota > Fungi > Ascomycota > Eurotiomycetes > Eurotiales > Aspergillaceae > Aspergillus > Aspergillus funiculosus. Next base: position 274,206 of record JAPDEN010000007.1, read on the forward strand.
GATATTTACCTTGGCGCCTGTAAGAATACCACCAAAACAGATTGCATTCCCGGAGGCGTTCCGTTCTTTCTTTTTTTAATTCTTTTTTTTTTCTTGGTTGAAGATCAGGCAGGCTGAAGGAACTCAGCCTGGGGACTGTCGAGTTGAGAGATGTTGACTGGACTGATTGGATAGGATAAGTTTGGTCAGGTATATAGTTTGCCAATTCAATGTAAAGAGCTGAACCGCCCATGTATGGCCATGATCAAATAAGACAGTGCTGTTCATCTTCATACTGCTGGACAGTCATTTACAATCACTTGAGGTGTAGAGAGCACTTCTAGTGCAATATATATTTGGATTCAACATGTGTCTAGTAGTAGTGGTAGTAGTAGAAGATATTTATGTATGAAATGCGATGTGGTTTACCTTCTAAAAGAACTTCGCGTACAGCCAGGACGCGGTCTACAGGATTTAAAGGGTTGTAGGTTGTACTTAGTCTGTTGTAAACGACTATTGGGTTGAACCCCGAGGGGCGTTTATGCGGTTCTTGAAGATGACGAATCATTTCTTTTTAGATTGTGATGAGCGTCCATTGGAACTCTGTAGGAACCGTAAGATGTTAGTGAGGTAGGCAGACACACTTAGATATAATGTAATATAATGTAATGGAATACTATGACTCTGACGCCGATTGTTTTGTTCTGGCCCGGTCTTAAGCCAGATTAGAAATGGATTGGATTGTATGGTTTGTAGGTGGTAGTTAGTGTTGATTACTATGTTTCCTCGTTGAGGGTGAAAAATGTTTGCGATGATTGACATCATCTTGCAAGGAGAGAGAGAGAGAGAGGTGTCTGTTAAGTTGTCCGAGCATCGCGCATTCCCAGTTCTTGGCGTCGAGTGGGATTCCTTGGCACGTGCAGAGTTGCGGAAAATCCAGGCCTTCCATGTTCCCGCATTGGCTGTTTTCTCTGGAGACGCGATGCTTGGGTGGCATCCGGTTTATTGAAATTGGGTCTTTGCGAGTCCAAGGGATGAGACTAAGCAGATGGGCGCCGAAATGATATTACCTCCTGCCACTGGCTGTTTTCCACAATTTTTGATATTGTCTTGAGAAAATCGATCCCAGCACATGAAAGTAAACCGGTTCAAAGTGTTCCAGTCTTGTATAGGAGATGGAATGCACCCCCCTTTTTTTTCTTTAGGTTATAACCTAAAAGCTCCCCACGGCTGGTATATGTAGGTATGCCTCAAGTACGCTGATGTTGGCATCGTGATGGGTTGATTATGACTAGATGGTGCTAAAGATGCTTCGGACATTATTCTGATTGACGATAACGCTGTATGCGGTTGAAGACGGCCGCTGTACCTTTGATAATATTCAAAAAATTGTATTGCACCTGCTGGCTAATCAGATTGGCGTTAAAGACAATAACAGGCAATCTGTATTCCTGCTGGTACCAGTCGAAATGCTCTAGATTATTATGATCATGTCAGGTCTTGGAACAGAAGTATCAGCAGTGGAAATCATGGGCGGACCACCTCAAATGAAGCAAAGCATTTTTACGAGAGGTTATCATCGACATAACGGTGTATGACATTGGCCAGTAGCCTAGTGCCTGGCACCATTCTCCCTGCATATATGGGGATTTGGCAATGGTCAACTCGGTGGCTGTAACTGGAATGGCCTGAGGAGATGATCCCCTGCCCAGTTTTTGTCTCAAGAGCAGGAAAACTTGATCCATATTAAAGGCGAACATTGTACCTCTTGGACGAAGTATATCGGGACAGGAAGATGGGAGGAGTTCTGGGTGCGGATTCAGTTTATCCTGCAGCAACCTCTAGCTTAACCCAGGAGTAGACATATTTTACACATATACAGAGCAGAATTCAGACCAGGAGAGCATAGATGTTTGCCTCATCGCTTTGTATACTTTGTATAGAGTAGAGATATCGGCTGTAGTCCGGGCTTGGCAACGGGCTACCCTTTTAGGCACAGTGAGGCACGACAGCTTTAGGAGTCTTCATGCGTGAGCTTGGTTCTGTCCGTCGGTGTGACTGACTCTAAGAAAGTTCAGAGACTGACAATGTTGATGAGGGATCTGATGTCCACTCCAGAGACTACTCAGAGGAGAAGAGCAGAAGAGTTCTCTGTGACAGCTCGAAAGCCGGAGCTCAAAAAGGAAAGCAACAATCCGAGGCTGAGTCAGGTGAGTTGAGCCAAACAGTGCAAACAAAGCCACGTGATATTTACCAGACTGGGCTTAGCTCTGTTGTTACAGACACGCACCTCTTTCTGCTGCGACCCGTATGGTGTCCCTGTTAAGGCTGGACACCAACATTTCGATCTCAGTCGTCATGCTCCAGAGGCCAATTGTATGATTTGAGCAACTACCTAGTATATTTTGGCCACTTCTGGGCTAGCTCTGCGAACTTGAATAGCTACCACGCACATTCCGATATAAAAGGATGTGTGTCCTTTAGTAGATATGGACGCAATTCACGGGTGAGAGGACAGCGCTGATATAACCGAGGCAGCGCGGCAGCTGCAGCCAGCTCGATGCGAGGAGGCAGTCGGTCTGCCTCGTCCAGGTCAGATGATTGCAGAGAGTATTGTTATTGAGCGGCGAGCTTTGAGAACTCGGGAAAACCCGCAGGCCCAGGGACGCAGGAGCAGCAGCTTATTTTAGCGCTTCTTATTCGGACTCTGATTACATAATATCATAAAGATAACAGCGTGTTAGACTCAGCTTACGGCAATTCCCACCTAGGGTGGATAGCGCGGCTGGCCGCAGAAATACTGGTTAGTAGTTAGTTACGCTTGCTCCAGGGAGTTGCCCTCTTCTGGTCAGCTAGTTCAGCTTTTGTTCACGCAGTCGTTGAAGCTCGAGTAAAACATCGCGAGCGCCTTGAAATGGGAGGAATTAAGGGGCAAAAGGCAAGACCCGAATCAAACAAAGGGTAAAAATGAGGAATAATAAAGGTAAAAAAAAAGAAAAAAAAAGGGCAAAACCTGCAGGAAGCCAGATTGCTGAGATGTCTGCAAGCCAGGGAAAATTGAAATAAAAAGTAATCATAAATTAAAAAAAATAGTTAAAGGCAGCTATATTTCTTCAGAAGTCCCAAAATACGGGCAGGTTTTGTTCACCCCTTCGGCTTCACCCACCAGAGGATTTTTCTTCACTGGACTCTGAAAAGCTATATAGTCTGCCACCTCTCCCTCGAAGGGGAGGGCTTAATTTGCTTCCTTCGAGCGTTGCGCAGCTCAAGGAACTGAGACGACTAGGAGCATTCCTGTGTGTGTCGCTGGGTGGGTTTCCCCCCCAAAAACGGCAAGTTCTCAATCCGAGTATCGGTGAGACACACGGCGTATGGGATCTGTATGAATTATTTACACCTGCAAAGGCACAAAACATGACCAGCCTCTCTGCATACACGGAGTGGTAGGTTCAAGTTGAGAGATGTATTCCTTCTTTCAGTACGAGCAAACAGGATTTCCTTCCAACCGAATCCTCGGCCCACAGCGCTCTCAATTGGGGAGAGTTTGGACTTTGGCGCGATTTTCTTCCCACCAACTCCGGGGCACGGTGGAGCCGCATACCCGATTCGGGCCGGCTTGAGATTTGATTTGCGGTTGAGAAACCATTAAAACCATTAGCTTGCAGTGTGGGCTCTCTGACTGGCCAGAGGCTCTACGCCATGTGGGGTGGTACCACTTTATCGGACCAATTTTCGAGCCAGGGATCCACTACTCCTTGCGCAAATTTTTCTATCTTGTTTTTCAAAGCCCTTTGCACTGAGAGACTCCCATGGTGTCCAGGTACTGCCACTGACTGCAAAAGTAGAGCTACGTAGAAGAATATCCGGAAGAGCAGTTGGTGATCGAGATCAGCTAGTCAATGGTCAGCCTCATGGCTATATCTCTGAGTTCAAGGAGTCGGCATGGTGGGTCGCCCAGAGTGGGCATGTCTGGCCGTGGCTGGAGCAACAAGTGGATTCCATTGCGACGCGGAGTTGATACCACCGTAATACACAGTAGACAGCTCACGAGAGGCTCCACGGACGCCGCATCCATTGGCCAGTCCAGAAGACATCGTCCTTGGCCCCATCCCGAAGGAACCCGACTTACCCATCACAGCAAGAAAGTGGAATGCCAGGAGGGCCACCAGTGTATCATAGAGATACCATACGGTACTCTGTACTCTATCGTCCGTACCGTCACAACCGCGTCTGGAACGGTTTGAACGGACTCGGACGGGAGGACAAGTAGGGTTTGCTCTGGTAACTATGGAGGTATTTGCTGTCTCCTGCCTCCTTCTTCCTCCCCCCCAACAAAGCTAGCGCACCAAAAGACGCGGAGGGTTTGGGAAAAAAGGGCGAAAATTAAGCGGGAAATAGTATTTAGGTCTCTAGGGCCAATTTCCTCCCCGTTTTTCTTCCCTCCTGAAAGATTTCTCTCCTCCTCTTCTTCTTTCTTCTTTCCTCTCCTATCCATTAATCCATCCCTCTCTCCTCTTCCACTCTTCTCAATTCCCCCCCTCCCATTCCTCACAATGGCCTCCTCTCGTGTTTTCGCCTCCAGACTGGCCACCACCATGGCCGCAACCTCCAAGGTTGCTCGCCCTGCCACCCGCGTCCAGATGGCTGCTCCCAAGCGCACCTTCACCACCCAGCGCAAGGCCGTCCCCATGACCCCCTTCCAGACCGTCAAGCGCCAGCAACCCTCTCTCATCCAGGCCAATGCTCGCCAGGCCTTCGCTGCCCGCCGCCAGTACTCTTCTGAGATCGCCGACGCCATGGTCCAGGTCTCTCAGAACTTGGGTATGGGTTCTGCTGCCATCGGTCTCGGTGGTGCCGGTATCGGTATCGGTGTTGTTTTCGGTTCTCTCCTCCTGGCCGTCTCTCGCAACCCTGCTCTCCGTGGCCAGCTCTTCTCCTACGCCATTCTGGGCTTTGCCTTCGTTGAGGCCATTGGTCTTTTCGACCTGATGGTTGCCATGATGTGCAAGTACGTCTAAATTTAACGACATCAGAAAATCACGCGCCCATCACCGATGAGAAGAGAGGCGAAAATGATAAATTGAAAGAAGGGAAGAGAGAAAAAGCAAAGAATGGAGAAGAGGAGAAAAAAAAAATTTCATCTTTTCTTTTTTTCCAAGGACAATTACACGCCCTACCTCCTTTTGCCAACCGGATGAACGTTCTCAACGACAATTTATTTGCTGAATTGGAGTAGGAATTGGATACTTTGGTGTATTTCCTTTATTTTTTCTCTATTTTTGCTTCCTCCATTTTCTTGTTCTCTTCTTTTCCATATATTCTTCTTCCTCTTTTCTCTCGACATCGCTTTATCTGGTTGGCAACACCTGATAGGAGGTCATTCTGTGGTGGTCTTTTTATATATCATGTACTACACTATATCTTTTCATTTTCTCATTTGTTTCCGGCTCATCTACAAACCAAATACACTGTACATATAGACTCTATAAAATGACCACTTAAACGAGTGCCTCTCATCACACTCTTGATCCCCGTACTCGACTCCCGGTCACTATGACAACAATAGCATCAATAGATCCAGAAGCAGGACAACAGCCGAAATGAAGGCAAATCCCAGTCTCCAACGGAAGAACGCGGATCTGGTTGTTGCCGTGAGTGTAAACGTCAGCGATTGCCTCATGGCGCTGTGTAGGCTACCATAGTCGAACTCAAAGCTACTCCTTCTACTTGTACTATTTCTTTACGACGGAGCAGTTGCAGTTTGCTTCAAATTTGATATTTTACTCTGTATCGGTGTTAATCTCAGTGCAGCTGCATTGTATTCATCAGCTAAAGTGACATGTAACTCAACTCATATACCGAGTCATAAGCACAGGTACTCCTCTTTCGTATCCTCCGCATTTACAATACTCTCCAACCTCCCCATCCTTTGCAATAATTATAACAGTCGAGGATATGTATAGGAAAAACCCGGCTCCTCACCCGCCCGGCGAAATCCGGAATTACTGCAGATTTTGTAGGACTACAGAGTGTTATTATATCTACCACACTAATCCATAGTCATCGAAAATTGATCATATTCTATCCTTATTTATTACCTATACCTATATAAATATATATATGTATAGGTAGGTAAAAATGACACCCCTCTACGAACCCAAAGACGTCCCCCGCATCAAAAACGCAAAGCGTCTCACGGTCACCCGCACAAAACAACTGATTCGGGCTGCGGCGCGAACCTTTGATGATCCGCCGCCGCCGCCTGGTCTGGGCGAATGCTGTGGAAGCTCCTGTGATCCGTGTGTGAATGATTTGTGGAAGGAGGAGTTGGCTTGTTGGAGGGAGCGGTGGGGGGTGGATGGTAATAAGAAGGAGAATAATGATACAGCTACAGCTATAGCTACAGCTACAGACAAGGAGAGAAAGTCGCGGAGAATGCCCGGGAGCTTTGAGTGGTGATTCACTATGCATCTATATATCAGGTATACATCTACGGTAAATACCTGCTTAGGGTTAGTAGATGTCTGAGCTACGCAGAAGTAACATCGCTCCCACTCGGCACCTTCGTCTCATACTCCAGTACCAGCCGGATATCCTGCTCCGGCTCCAGACGAAGCATCCACTTGACCTCGCCGTTCTTGCTGAGCCTCGCCGAGCCACGACCCTTACGCTTCTCCATCCTCAGAGCCGCGTCGTCGCCCTCCTTCTCCAGCCCGCGCGGCTCCAAGATGTTAATCCGCAGCTTCTCATCGTCCGAGACAGGGATCTGGTCAGAGACGATCAGATCCACCGCCGTGGCCTTGGTATTCTTCACCCAGCAAGACCGGCGGAACCTCGCCCCATCCTCCTTGGTGAAAAACATCCCGCCCGTCACAGGCTTCACCGTCGGCTTGGAATACTTCACCTCAATCCCCGGGTCAATCCCCAGCGAGACATTGAAGAACACGTTCGGCCCACACGTATCCAGCGTCGCCGTGCCCACAAACGACCCGTCAACCGTGATGCCCACCCGCCCAGGATGCAGCGTCAGCGACGAGGTATTCTTGATCCGGGCGCGCAGGAACGCAGCCTCGCGGTGCTTGGGAACGACCACGTACGTCAACGCAACGGATTTCAGGTCTAGTTCTGCGAGGACATGGCGACGACAGCTGGTTGAGGGGGCTAGCGTGCGACGCCCGGGGATTTCGTACGTCGTCGTCATCCCGTAATCCTGTTTCACTGAGTCTTGGTGCTCCAATGGACCTGGGCCTGCACCTGTGCGTGATGAGAGTGTCTGGGTGTCTGCGTCGTCGTCGTCATCGTCGTCTTCGAGCTCGACTGCTGTGCTCACTTTCTCTTCTGGCAAGGTCTCCTCAGCTTCGTCTGGGGTTTCCGGTATGTCTGGATTAATTTGACCTAGTGCTGCTGGCGCGGCTAGGGCTGGGGCTGGGGGTGGTGGTTGTAGTGCTGTCCCCCCGAACAAGCCGCCACTGCTACTTGGTTGATGCGCTGATCCGAAAAGAGACTGTTGTTGCTGCTGCTGGGACGTTGACCCAAAAAGACCATGTGTCGTTGCGCGTGGCATAGAGCCGAACCCGGCCGACCCGCCGGACCCGAAGGCTGTTGATCCAAAGGCTGTTGGCCCTCCTGGAGGCGGCGGAGGAGGAGGAGGAGGAGGAGGAGGTGGTGGCGCGGCTGACGCAGCTGCAACGCCAAAGAGGGAGGAACTCTTACTTACTCGTGATAGTTCTGCTGATGGCGGCGCAAAGAGTCCCCCGTTTCTCGCTGGGGGAGGGGGTGGAAAGTGAACTTTAAATGGTGGCGCATTATTCAGGATCTTGTCCCAGGACGGACGCGCCTTCGAGAGCGCCGTGACCAGCTTGATATTCCAGGTGTCCAAGCGAGGAATCCGCTCGCCAATACCGCTAAATGAAGCCTGCGAAGTCGACAGCGTAAGGCGGGTGTCGCGCCAGGTCTCTGAACAGGAATTGGTGAACTCGGCGCGGTAAGTCATCCTTGCAGAGGAAGACGGCGAATTGATGCGCAGCTCATATCGCGAAGTCCAGCTTGGCCCTGGTACGATATAGCTCAGACGCAGCACAACATCAACTGGGTCCTGTTCCTGCTTCTGCTTCTGCTTCTCCTCGGGTCGCTCGACAGCTCTCTCGACGACGAGAGAACTGCGTCTACTAGACCCCGGCGTGAAGGCAGCAATCGCTTGGCTATCAAGCGAGACAACAACCTGGCTAACGCTGTGTGTCCAGAAGATCCGCTTCTCATAGCGTTTCCGATCCACCTGCTTCTTCTTCTGGTCGCGGACCCGAGCGCGTTTTTCATTCCGCCTACGAATCGCCTTGGATGCAACCCGCTGCTCCTTGAGATACCGCGTCTTGCGCCGCTCAAACTTCCTTCGCAGCTTCGCGAGCTCCTTCTCAGCTACGCTTGTCGCAGCAACAGCCTTGTGGTGGCGCTCTGCCTCGGTGTTGCGCCTCTCGTTATAGATATTCAGGAACTCATCCAGCTTTGCCACGTTCTTCGTTTTGTCACTGTGTAGGCCCTTACCGTACTCGTCCATGATGCTTAGAACCGAGAGCGACGAGTTGACAGCACTCCGCGCTTTCGCTAGGGTGTCGTCTACTTGCGCGATCTCTTCGCGGATCGCCTGTAGCTCTGGGTCGTTGAGACCGTCTTCGTCTTCGGAGAAATCCTCGTCCTCCTCGCTGGTGGAGTTATTCTCGTCGGACTCGGAAGGGTAGACATCTTCAAAATGCTCTCGCCGGGGTATAATCTCCGTCTGGATATCTGTGATTGTTGCTGAGCCAGAGCCTTCAATGCGGATGGAGTCGACGTCGACGTGAGGGTCGAGGCCGTAAATAGTAATTTCATTTTGACCGGCCTTGACTCGTTAGAAATGTATAATCCCCCTATCTTTTTTTTTTTTTTACTCTAAAATTTAAAAATGGACTTACATGGATAGACGCCGGGATTTCCCTAACCACTGTAGCTTGCTGGGGAGCTAGGATGACCTCCTTGGTAGGTAGCTCCGAGATGAGCACTTCTGACGATGCGATTTCAGTCATTATGCGAGTTTACGATATGATAATAAATACAAATACAAGCGGGAAGGATGGCGATCAGTGAGGTAGAAAAAGTGGGAACTGTGAAGCATTTATATGCCACCAACAGCCACCGAGTAGGTAGGCTGTGTTGAGATTCAAGAGGCAGCCTAATTCATTATTAAGATTAGCTTTCATTCATGCTCGTATTCTCAGCCTCAAAGGCTCGAAGCCGGCTCTGAGTGGTCTTTATCTTGCACTAAGTCTCCTTCTAGTTTAGCACTAGGGAGGACGTGGCTGTGTATGCATACATACATACATATGGGCAATGATACTGTATGCGTCAGAGTTTCTTCATAGTTCAAGGAGGAAGAGCGCATAAAAGAATACAGATGAAATGAATTGAGCCTGTACACACTCTCTGTTCTCTTCGTTAGTTAGAGGTACAACCCAAACTCCTTCCCATAGCCTGGTGAATCAAATAAACAAGGACAAAATATTCAACACCCAACAGGTACAACTCAAGAACACAGTTCTCTAATACCAGGTTGCAGCGTTGCCCTCAACAGTGTGACCTAAGTATCCAGCTTCTTAGCAAGTCTTTGTCTTCTAGAAATAGATGACAACGTACCCTCGAAGCGCCGCATATCCCCCACAAGACTAGTTACTCGCGAAATCCCTTCCATAATTGAATCTGGAGTAACGACATCAGACTCCGATTTGGATAGGCGCAAAAATATCTCAAGGAGACCAGAATGCGGCCCTGATGCAGACTGAGCGGCTAGTAAAAGCGGCATATCGACCATTTCTGCGTCTGGGGCGATCGCGCCGCCATTGACTCTGTGTATAGCATACTCGCAGTCGGGGTTTAGTTCTAGACATAAGGCGAAGTAGCCTGCTGTAGGCGGCTGTGTGTTGATTTGATCGGCCTGTACTTCTTGTTAGTTAAGGCCAGAGCAAGGTGTTTTGTGTGTATATGGGATCGAATTGAAGAGACCGTACCAGTATCCCGACGTTATAGAAAAGCTGCCAAAGCAGGCAGTTTAACCTCATGCTTTTTATCAGTGCGTCTAGGCAGTCGATCAGTTGGCCCTGTCGGAAGTAGAGAACTGCGAGAGACATCCAGTATGAGGGGCAGCGTCCGTTGAGGTAAATCGCGTCCTGATACATTTCGCGTGCGAGCTTGAGACAGAATTTTTGGTCATATCGTCGGGCCTGGCTGTAAGCACGGCCGAGCAGGCAGAAGGACTGGCCATCGCCGAGATTATCTAGATGAAAAGATACATCAATTATCCAAAAAAAAGTCTAAAGGAAGCTTGAAGATGGAGGTATCATACCATGCTCAACCGCTTTTATAAGGAATGGGATTGCTGCGTCTGGGTCGTCCTCCACCGTCAGTTGGTACCAACCTGCGAATTGGTTTGCTCTGGGGTCTTCTGGGTTCTCATTGATAAGTTGAATTGCCTCTTCTATCAACTCGATTGGCTTGAGGTCATGGTATGTGTAGATTCGTCGAAACTTTGTCAAGTCCTCTTCTGGGAACCGCAAGACGGAGGGAATAGGCGCCGGCGCCATGTAATACCGAAAAAAATCCTCAACTGCATTTCTGATAGAACGGCCACTTGTATCCTCGGGTAAGTGTAGCATTTGACTAGTTTGAATTTCGGTTCTGGATGATACACCGCACTTGGGACTGATCTTCTAGGTAAGTATCCCCTCCCAACTCATGGTGCGTAGGAGCACAGAGTGGTACATACCATATTTTCTCCAGCGATCCGCCAGTTTTAGCCTTTAATATACCACCGCAGCCAATATGCGGACAGTAGCGAGCCATGGACTGTTGTTCTGGTACAACCATTGCTTGTTGAATATGCGTTCCCGCCTTGATGGCTTGGGCCCAGGTTCCAGGCGAGATACGGCTGTTAGATTTCGCAGAAATTATCACAAACTGATTCATTGCCACGCGAGTCGCTCCAGGGCGATTGCTGCCGAATACAACGGTTTTCAGCAAAGTCGTAAACTCCTGGTTTTTTTAGGAACAAGACATTACTACTCGTAAGACAAGAGCCTGTCTTACATTCCATTCTGTACACGCCTGAAAAGGGAGAGCCCAGGCTTCACCAAGAGCATCGTCGAGTCGGATCACAGGGAGAGAAAGATGGAGAGGAATGGCGTCGATTGACCTTAGAGCTTTCTGCATTTGCTGACGAACTTCCAATAGTAATCGTCTAGACAAGGCCAGTCAGATATTGGACAACCATGCGCTGCGCAATCAGAATAGGCTTGACCTACGCATTGCGAACGATTTGGTTTAGGATTTCTCCAGAACACTGAAGAAGGCTGCCAGAATCAGTTTGTATTAAATCGAGAGGAAGAACAGATGCACGCTCACATTTTAACCAGTTTCTGTACCCCCAAAAGCAAAGTCATAAGGCCAGCTATTCTCCTTCCTAGATCACCGACGCTCAGGGTTAAAGCCTTCATCCCCTTTTCTGCAAAATTTAGTTTCTGATTGATGAATTGCAGAGATTCTGCCTGCTCGTCTGCCTTTAACCGCAATAGGTCCGTCAAATCGGCCAGAACCGTCGGGGTTTCTAGAGCAGTACTACGAAGAAGCGCGACTTCACTTGCTAAACTTGTCGATTGATTCGAGAGACTTGTTAGCTGCCCTTCAATTGACGGAGCTATTCGGTGCAGCGACTTCCTAAGACGAGACGATCAGAATCAATACCCCCGCACGTTAAGCTATTGACAACAGCAGTCTTGGTACCATTGCAGACTCCCCAGGAGAACACTCATGGCAAGCATTTGGGAGAGAAGTATCTTTCGCAGATCTTCAACATCATTCCGACTGATCAATGACCAGTGAAGACGAATCCCCACCGCACTCAGACTCCTAGTTGTGCGGAAATGGCCTAAACCCGTCTCCTTCGTCCGCATCTTGTCGATGAACGCCTGCAGCGGCCGTTGACAGGACATTGCAATCGCCCGAATACGCTCCAGACAAACGACCTCTCCTGCGTCTTCCGGTTGAAGCTGGAGGACATGGTGAACGGTACTCCGTGCCAAGTCCAGTTCGACCTGGAGAAGCTGGAAATGCTGAGGGGCATTGCGGTAGTTGCGGATTTCTGTTGCGACTCTCTCGACGAGCTGCAAGATGGCGATCACGTCGCCTGCTGAGTTGCCGAAGCTCATCTTGCAGCGTCGAAGTGACTAATAATTTAAGGCTCATGATGGAGGAAGATGGAATGCATGGGTTTTTTATGTGCACAAGCGGCTCGTATACGAACGGTGGCTGTGCGGGGGAAGAGAATGTCTGCCAATCGCCAAAAAAGCCTCGTAAAGCTGAATGGCCTCATCTTTCTGCCTTAGCACTGAGGACTTCATTTAGATGATGGCTACTGCGCAAAGATCTACACACGTTCATCTTTTATTCATGCAGTGAGGGAAGAACAAGCATGTTCATGCCTATCAGTGTATAGGAATCCGTATTACATATTATACGATACTAAATAAATCAATTCGCCAAAGACATCGCCTCCTTTTCCTTCTCGCCAAGTTGCTCTGGCATATGGACTACTTCTCCATCTGTATCGATCAGGCTGTCCACCAGAGTATCCTTGGCCGGCCAGAAATGGCTCAGTACCGCATGGCTCACCAGAGAACAAAAGAAGCCATAGTACCAGTTCATGTCAGCGAGGTATACTGCACCACCGATGTCCAGTGATGGATTAGCAGCCTGAGCGAGACCTGGGAGCTGAGGTGTAATGGAGACAAGCAAAGCCACCAACGCCCGCCAGTTCACCCCAGCGTGGAAGTGATATCGACCATGTGGTTGATACAGCGCCGGAATGTCTATTTTCTGTCGCTTGACGAGAAAGAAATCTGCAATTTGGATTCCCTGCACACGGGCGTCAGCTAATGACCTAAAAGGTATTTGTCGGATAGGTATGAGAAGTAGCTACCATAATAGGGGCGAGGAACACCCCGAGAGAATTCATGAAATTAAGAAGCGAGGTTGCGGAATGCATAATCTTCCAGGGAACCATAACCCAGCCTCCAATGATTGTAATTATTATCGCCCCTCTGCGCAAGTTGATCCATTTGGGAAATAAGCTCGCCATATCGTTTGCTCCGGAGATGACTGTCGCCGACATGTTGACGCAAATTTGTGCGAGACACCAGGAAAGTCCAGCAAAGAAGGCGGCTGCACGACCCCCAGGACCCTCCCATTTATCAATAATAGAAATCGGGTCCCAGATGTATTCATCGTAGATCACTTGGCTTGCCGACGTAACAACAATTCCGATGATGGCAACCCAGCTGCAGATTAATGGGAACCAGAGCCCTTGACTAACTGACGATCTGGGCGAACGCATATATCTCGTGAAATCAGGAATGTTGACACCGACGGTGCTCCTATATTTAATTAGTGTCTATAACCTAATCCATCTACGTGAAAAAGTCCTGTGGTGAAATGTAGAGCTAAGAGAGAGAGGAAATAGGAACATACCAGCTTGCTGTACATCCAGTGAGCGCCCACATCGTCAACCAAGACTTTTCAGACCCGGCGACTGTAGCTCGCTGGTCCCAGATATCTCCTGATCCACCAGCTTTGACGCAGATCCAAATAACCATACCAACAATCGTAACTGTGCACATGACGACCTTGATGGCAAAGAGAGCTCTGAGCCTATGGGGAGGGATCAACAAGAGAGGGAACTGCACAATCCAGAGGATGAGATAGGAGACCATCTGCTGAGTGGTTATCCCCGCAGATTCGGGTATGCGATTTGGGATGTCACGGTATGATGGCCAAATCGCCCTAATAACCTGGGTGATAGACGCTACTCCCAGGAAATTAGTGATAGCGTGCCAGAACAACGCTGTGATGAGACGGACGATGACAGGGAATTTCGCTAGATGGTATCCGAACGATGCTCTAGCAAGAACAGGAAATGGGACATGGGTTTTTGCACCAGAATATCCGTTCAGCGACATTGGAACGGCCATGACGCTGGAGCCAAGAACGATGCTGAAGACTGCCTCCCGCCTGTTTTGTAGCTGACTCTCAGAAACTGGATCTGCGGTGCATGCAGAATAAAAGATATCTCTTACCATGTCAAACCGACTGCCAAAATTGTGCTTCCAGTCTCCCAGCTCTGGATACTGATCACATCACTGACCCAGTACCCCAGCATAGTCAAGCTGTTCCAAGTTCTCCGGGCGAGCGGGGTGACATCAAGGTCGATATTGGACCAAGTTCCAGGGGGAGCCCAGCTGGACTCATGCTTGGGAAGAACCCAGCTATCGCGGGTTTTCTTTTTCTCCAGTGACACTTTCACCTTTGCCAATCGGTTGCTTGGGGACTCCATCTTACGCCCAAAGACCTGTAAACCCCAGCAAAAAAGAATTTCAGAACAAAAGGGAAAAAGGGAAATGATAGGAGTATTTGCGGATGGATAGAGATACAAGGATAGGTATTTAACCACCTGAAGAATGCCAATAGCACAATCCATTCCTCATAGTCGCTATCATGACTGGGGATTGGAAGCTGACTCGTAGGCGGAAGAGGACATGCTGCCACGAGCCATTGCTGATGCATTATTCTCCATCTGACTTCTCTTATCGGCTGCTTCTCTGCTTCATGGAAACCTAAAATGCTCTAACGAATGGGCACCTGGTCAATAAGAGCAAAGATCCAGTCAAGCCGTTGGAGAAGAAGGATGCACTAACAGCACGTTGGGAAGAGTGACGATTGGGAGCATTACCGACAGATTGAAACCGCGCTGGAGAAGACTAGCAGGGTTCAAGCCTTCAAGAATCGGGATGCGATGCGAAAAGGCCGTCTACCCAATCTGCGCCGTCTCCTCTTATCTGAGAATCTGTCGCTATTCCCAAGTGTGGAGATAAGGGGGCCTTGCGGTTGGAGAAGCTGGCGAAGCGAGATAAAAAGAGGTCAGACTGAAGATAACTATCACATCCACAATATGGATGATGGTAGATGATAGATAATCATAGCCCACATTGTAGAGCCCAGTACTGGAGGCAAAGTTGCAGGAGTGATGATTTAGGAAGTTGGCAAAGAACGACAAGTCTGCGTATTGAAGTCCTGTGCAATCCCTGATTGAAATACCCCAAGTTCCCCGCATCGAAACGAGATATATCGCGACCATTCACCATCATTTCACATAGCTTGACTTCCACAGTTTCCTCATCCCATTATGATTGGCGATTCCAAGATTCAGATCCCCGTCATAGACATCTCAGGATACCTCGAAAACGACGCTGCGAAGACCAAAGAAATCATCGCGGCCCTCCGATCTGCCTGCACAAACCCCGGGTTTCTCCAAGTGACTGGCCATTCTGTCCCAGCTGATCTTCGCACGCAAACCCTACAGTGTCTGCAGGACTTTTTCGGACTGCCACAGGATGTCAAGAAACATTTTCATAGAAGCCAGTCCAAATGCCTGCGAGGGTACGAGGTGGTCGGGGAGCAGAAACTAGAAGCAGCAATGGGTGGAGATCAAAAGGAGGGCTTCATGATCGGGCCTGAATTGCCCAGCGGACGGTTCTTGCAAGGCCCCAATCAGTGGCCGGAGGAGAGCTTGTGTCCGGCCTTACAGGAAACGTTCATGAAGTATTTCAACGAAGTACACAGACTAAGCAAGTCGATGTTCCGGCTTCTTGCGTTAAGCCTGGGTTTAGAAGAGACCTACTTTGACGATTTCGTTGCCAGCAAGGACTGTAAGTTCCGTTGGTATAGTGTTCTCCTAGATAGGACAGACGCTGACCCTTTGAGCAATAGCAATAACAATGTGCAGAGCCCATCGCTATCCACCTACGACTAAAGAAATTGCTGCTAAATCGAGAGGTATTGGCGCTCACACTGATTTCGGAGCCCTAACTCTCCTCCTGCAAGATGAAGGTCAGATCGGGGAATATGCTATTAGAATTTTATCTTCAGAACTAACCAATATCAGTCGGGGGCTTGGAGGTATATTACGAACCCGATGACGCATGGTACCCCGTTACGTACGTTCCAGACGCATACGTGGTGAATATTGGGGATATGATGGGTACGCCTCCATCTGATATTTGCATGGAACTTGATTAAGAACTATCAATCAAGCTAATCGATTGATTGTGTTGAATATAGAGCGATGGACAAACAACCGCTACAAGTCCACGCGCCACAGAGTCATTTCACCCGTTTCGAATCGGGATCGTTACAGCATTGCATTCTTCAACGAGGGATTACTAGACCAGGTCATTACATGCATCCCAACATGTGTAAGCGAGGGAGAAACGCCATTACACGAACCTATCACGGTCGAGGCTCATCTACGCAATCGTTATGGGGGAACTTACTAGCTGACGATTATCTATTCGGGGCATATTCATGTAGTTCTGCATATGAGCTAGAATGTCAACTAAAAAGAGATAGCACAGTATTTATTCTACAGCTCCTACGGCCACGCCAATGCGGCAGAAGTGCTGGATGACATATCGCCTGAAATAACCATTCTACCACGCCGCCGCATTATAGAGATAAGGCGCCTCGCTTAGATACTACTGCCCTACAGCATCTATTCGCTAGTCCTGCACGATATGGCTAATACGAACTACTAAATACATCGATGCCACGAAGAGATATCTAATCTCGATTATCTGATAACTTTATTTGATATCATTATACGATGACTTATCAGTGATGCCGTGGCCTGAGCCTCGTATACTCATATCCCACCACCGCGGCATACCAGAGGGATCGTTTCTCGTACTTAAACATTGCCTTGTCTTTTCACATTCTATAGATGTCCTCAAGGCAAAGTTGTCATATTCTAGTCATGCTGCTAATAAATCTCCATTCGCTGATTGATATATCCATAATGTTCGGATACAGGTAGGTATATCATTGACAATCCATACCCCAAAGTCTATCGATATATAGATGTAAACTCAACTGGTCTACTTTTGGCCATACGTTGAGAAAAGCACGACAAGGCTGGCAATGTGCTTCAGTGCCATGTTAATTGTCAATGGTTTGTTTGCCATATAGGTACTTTGCTTTTATGATGCACTGAAGAAGGCATGTAGAATCCCAGCACGGATATTAAATTGTCTCAAGCCATTGAAGAATGCAGAGAGGAATTTTTGCCTTGAGATGGAATGAGGGGATAATTTGACCGCCATCAATAGGTAGTTTGCTTCTAAGGTCCTGATGAGAAATGCCACTGCTTGTGTTTGTCCTCTTCATCAGATTCATCCACCACAACCAGCTATCCGAACTGTCTACATTAGTGACTCATTCCTGAATATCTATCCAATCCAATTCTCTACCCGCCTGGTTACCATGCCACTAAAAACGGCCGGTCGTGTTTCGCTCTTTCAGCAAACCATGAGGCGGCTCCTCATGAATGGAGACTACTCGGACATGCAAATCATCTGCCAGGGTGTCACCTTCTGTGTTCATCGTGCCATTGTATGCCCTCAGTCGCCGTTTTTCAAGGCTGCCATGGATGGAAAATTCCAGGTATGTCAAATCAAGCTTCAAGTTCGTTTGTTACTAAAACCAATCTAGGAATCTGCTACACAGATCGTCAACCTACCCGAAGATGACCCTAAAACCATCACGAGAGTGCTACAATTCCTATATATACTGGAATACGAGGAGGCTGGGGACTTGGGGAATATTCAGAGAAGCAGCCCAGAGCTGGAAAACTCTTTGCCTCCAGACTCGGAAGAATCTCCTGCAGGTGACCCTACTCCTGATGCATCTGGTTCGAAAGATGAAAGTAAGCCGGCTAAAAAATCCACCGCGGATATCCATATTCAGATATATCTCGCAGCTGACAAGTTTGGGATCGTGCCCTTGAAGTCTCTTGCTGCGGAAAGATTTGCAGACTGGGCAAACTCCAACGTCGATTCCCCTGAATTCCTAGATGCAGTTCAGGATGTTATGACCTTGCTGCCTCCCCACGACTCCAAGCTCCAGGAAGTAGTTACTGGTGTCATCACTAAAAACATCAACAAACTTATTCAGGATGGAACAATCATTACAGTCTTGGAAAACTTCGGCAGCCTGAGTGCTGCGATTATTGCCCAGCTAGTTCAAAGTGGGAAAGTTCTTGGGCCAAATGAAAAAGCAGACAGTGCTCTGGACCTGATTGTACAAAAGCTCAGTGGGCGTCAGTACTGTAGGCACTGTCCGGCACCCCTAAATGTGAAAATGGAAGATGGCGAGTATCAAAACGGGACCTTTCGCTGTGCTAAGTGTTCTACCCGTCACTAGTATTCCCTGTGATCACTCTGGCTATGTCATTCAGCGCTTTGGCTCATGGCCAGAGCCTACCAGGGTGGTATTTGGTATTAGTGAAGGAAATTCATTGACTTAAGTAAGTCTAACATATCTACATATCCCATTGCATGATTATCAACTAACCACGGCCCAGGAATATGCATGCGTCGAACGAAAAGACCATGTTTCGACCTCGAGTATCCAGTTTTCTACTTTGCAAGTAATCGAAAGTCTGGTGGTGTTTAAACTAATGCACTATCCACTCCTTCAGCCGCAAAGAGTGATTCAGCCCTTCCATCATGTAGTGTTTCCATCAGGCGTCCCGTTGGCAAGCGAAGATCGTTCCACTCGGACGTTTAATGAGACCATGAAGCTGTAACACAGACCTCTACCAATGAATGCTTTGTCTTTCTTGACTCTATGCATAAGCTAGGGCTTCTAGTGCTGTTTTACCGAAAGTTCTCGTAGAATTCTTCGCTAGAAATGTAGCGTCCACAGTAATTCGCAGATGATGCTCGATAAAAAGCAAATATAGCATGGATCATCCTTCAAAGTGTATACATAAAACCACTGAATTAGACTCCCCTATCTTCCCAGGTACATTAATCAAGCCTCATTCAAGTTATTTCAAATGAACCAAGACTTATTGAGTTATTCCTCCATTGATGAGTATTTTATCACCAGATGCGCAGTAATGATGTCACCTGATCCCCCAGCGTATTTATTGCGGAGACAACTTCTCCATCTCTGACTTTGCTCTCTCGTCACACTTGATGTTCTACTTTTCAACCAATGCAAGTATTACTACCGCTAATTTAACCACATCCTTTCAAAGAAAGTCACCATGAGTCAGTTCCCTATTGGTTTTCGCGTGGCCCAAGCTGTAGGCTTGAGTGGAGCAGCCTGGCTGGCTGGTATGTTCTTCCCCCCTGTCAGCGCTGGTGCAAATATTGACGAAGGAGCCAACCAGGTAATATTGCATGTTTTAGTCTGATTGCTGCCCCAACCCTCCTCCAGTCCCGGCGCGATTACCAAGTCCCCGTCAATTTGATCGTCAAACAATGGAGAGACTTGTACACCAGAGGCAAAACCCAGAACCCTCCGGTCGCAGCGGGCGTGGCCGTTTCCTTTGCCTATCTTGCTTGGTCAGTTCGCCAGGGTACTACTCTAGCTCCGTTTGTATCGCCGAGTAGCTCCTTGTTGTACAGTGCAGCTGCACTGCTCACACTGAGTATTGTCCCTTACACCCTCGCTGTAATGGCAGAGACTAACCACTCACTGTTGGACCGAGCGAGCGCAACCTGGATTCCTACAGATAAGTCGAGTGAGGAGGTTGAGGTGTTGCTGAAGAAATGGACTGCCCTCAATGCAGTTCGTAGTTTGCTGCCTTTGGCGGGCGCCATTGTGGGCTATCTTGCGTTTTAATGGGGGATTGAGGCGCCGGTAAAAAGTGTACTACTACTACTACTACTACCACTACTACTACTACTAGGAGACTGAACTTCACCACTTAACGTTAATTCTATTAGTATCTGAATGCCCTTTTGAATCTTGAGCCTTGAACTTTGGAATTTGAAAGCCCAAAAATTGCCGTGTGGCGATCGAACAAACAGTGCGAATAAGCAGTGTCACCTTCACATGTTATTGTGTTATTGTGTTATTGACAGACTTCGCCATCTTTTGATCAACCAGCCTCGCCAGCTGCAGAAGACACAGAATGGTGTGTATGAAGGAGCTCTTGTAATGATAAAATCCGCTGACCCAACCAGAGCCGCTTCTTGAGAATTCCACGCATACCGGTCACCTCTGTTGTCAGGCCGCAGCTCGCAAGGAGGCTCTCTCTCCTTTCTCCCAGAATGAGTCAACACACAGGGCCATTTACAGTGAAGGTCAAAGGCCCACACGAGGAAAAGGAAAAAGAATCAGATCATCAAGAAAGTCTTCTCTCCCAACTCAAGGATATCCCCAAAGACGCTAGTTTCCTCCGTATTGAAGACGACACTCCCTCAGACACAGAATGGGCTATTCTCGGATCCCACTTCCCCAGCATTCGACGCCTCGATATGGACACTGGATTCAACGAGGAGCTCAACGACAGAAACATGCCGCTACACTGGCCTCTCGAACGACTAAAGATTGGTTCAGCTTGTGGAGAAACCATCCAGACGCCCTTTATACGCCAAGCTAAAATTAATCATCTCACCTTGTTCTTAACCTGCGGACTACGGTTTGAAGGGCCCACATCCGACGAGATGAGGCGGGCCCATAAGGAAGCAATCGCACGCGGAGAGGCCAAGGCACAGTACTTCACCGTGGGACAGGGGACGCCGGAAGAGCGCCAAATTGAAGTCACCTGCATGCCCGAACTAGCGGCGCAGTGGCTTCAGGAGAAGTACTCAGCTTCGGAGCCGCGCCTTGACCCTGAGAATCTGCCTCCAGATGAAAGAAATCTGCGCACTGTTGAGATTATTGAGAATGATGCATTGGAGACGTTTGGGCGTATGGCGCTGGCGCTTCCGCACGTAGTCGAGAACCTCACAATGCTAAACCTGCGCTCGACAAACGGATGTGATCTGCGGGCTATGGACGAGACGCTTGTTGCAGGGGTGCTCCCTCAGCTGATGTCGCTAGAGACGTTAAAATTAACCATTGGCGAAGTCCTCCACAAGGAGTCCTCGCTCGGATCGCTGTACACGTGGTTCCCGCCCAATCTCACAAAACTATACTTCCGGGGTCCGGTCTCGCTCTGTCAGTCCGACCAGTGGGGACAATGGCTGGAGGCGTTCAGCTCTGACAGCTTCCTGCCAAAACTAACAACGCTAGGCTTTGTGTTGGATCTTCACTATACACGGAGCGGCGGCGAGTCCGACCGGAAAAAGGAGAGCCGAGCGCCCGACGAGCTACTGCATGAGGCTCGGGTCGCTTGTGAACGGCTATACGAAACTGCGCGACGCCGAGGAATCAATATCGAAAATGTGGATGATGAATGGGCAGGACGACATGTTATCCTGAGGCCTGTGGATGAGCGGTGGCAGTAGTGCTGACTGGACATTAACTATCGCTCTTTTCAAAACGTCGCAATTTGGCCTGTGGAAGATCCTGGCGGAATGATCATTTATGTATATTATGATTATTATGATTACTTTGTTACCAAGTGCTGTGATGATACCCACTCCGCTTACACGCTATTTTCAGCATCAAAAAATGCCAATCCCACATCCCCTCTCAAATCTCAGAATATTTCAAGAGGAAAAAAAAGGAGTCCCAACAGTAGTGTTGGTACTTCCCCATCCGTACTCGTATTCGGCATTCACCGTCGCAGCTCTTGTGCTGCAGCGAATCACTCCAGCTGTGACTTGAAGTTGTTACAGGCGCGCTGTGGATACGAATACGATGGTGCCTGATTTGTCGAGTTTGGCGCTACTCCTCGTCGACTCTAGCCTTTTCTTTAGTGTTTTCTGTGCGACTCGAAGTCTTTTTTTCTTTCTTGGGATCGCCATGAATAATTGCTGCCTTGGGCTTTAGACTTTGGGACTTGGTTGTTGTTACTGCTGTTGGTGGTTGTTGGTGGTTGTTGGATTTCAGGTATACAGAGAGTATATATATTCCCCATCCGAATGGCTGCCCCGTAAGGCTGGATGGATTCCTCACCTTCTGCTGCGCCTCAATAGGGATTTTTTTTATATTAATTCCCAAATGCCGATCTCAGACTCTCAGACTGTATCTAGAATATAAATCGTCTCGTACCATTCATACATTCATGCTATGAGTGAGCCCAGGTTCGTCACCACATACATCTACATCTAGACGAACCCAACCATCCAAACCACTCGAAAAGAACAAGAACAAGAACAAGAACAAAATGAATCACCCAATTCCAAACCCCTCCAGCCCTCCCCCCCAAACCTTCCCTCTCGCCCATCCACCCCCAAAATCCCGCCAATACCTCCGTCTCTCCTCCCGTCTCCTCCTCCAAATCCAACAACTCTCCACCACCACCACAACCTCTACGCCGCGCGCAATCCCAATCCTCGAACTCTACCAGCCGTCCCGCTTGGGAAAATCAGTCAGCAATGCCCGGAAATTGCATTCGCGCGATATGTATCTCGTGCAGAGTGAGCCGTATGCGCATCTCCCGTTGCCTGTTCGGCGGGGGGGTGCGGTGAGAGAAGAGGGGGGGAGGCTTTCTTCTTCTTCTTCTTCTTCTTCTTCTCCTTCCTCTTCTTTTGATTCTTCGTCTTCTGCTTCTTCGGCGGTGGCGGTGGCGGCGTCGACGATGTTATCGCCAAGTCAAACTTCTAGGACGTTGAGGGTGCGGTCGCGGTCGCGCTCACGGACACGGACACGGACTCGCACATGGTCGAAGTCAACCTCTGCGGATGAAGAGAGTCAGAATCACGTTAAGCGGGGAGAAGGAGTAGAAGAAGAGGACCAATACCAAGACATGAACGAGAGGAGAGAAGAAGGAGAAGAGGAGAAGGTCTGCTCTGACCCCGTCGCAATCATATATACCTCACCCAAAGGCTCTGCGGGCGACGTCCCCGGCGCAGAGCTGTATTTCCCTGGGTTGCGCACGACCTGGGAGGCGAGTGTCTCGCCGAGTGGACGGTATCGCTTCCAGCGGAGGGAGAGGAAGGGTCTTGTAGTTGAATGGGAGAGGAGGCCGCCTCGCTCAGCTGGATCTGGGTCTGGGTCTGGGTCTGGGGAGGAAGATGAGACGGAGGAGGATCGGTTTGTGTTGGGCATTGCTGATCCGCGGGCGCAGCGCAGGCCGTGGTTGGCGCAGTTGACGAGGAGAGGAGTTCAGGTTGGGGGATGGGATCGTTGGCAGCGCGAACAGTTGTGGTTGGCGATTGATGAGGGCGCAGCGCTGTATACTTGGATTCTGACGATGGGGGTTTGGGTGGCTAGACAGGAGGGGTGGGTGAAATAAATTTCTTCCCTATCTATCTATCTATCTATCTATCTATATATATATATATATATATTCTTCGCCATAATGGCCTTGTTTTAGTTCTTGGAGTGTAGTATTTATATAACCTACGGTACCAGACAAGATAATCTCTTTATGCTAGCAGTACCTTGGAACTTCATGCGCAACCCAACTATGACGCAATTCCCCTCTCGACAGCGAGGATCTGTAAGGCCAGGAGCTGGGAGAAATACCGACACAGCGCCAGATTCCCACCCATGAACCAGAAGCCCGGGTGGCCACTGCGGCGCCAGACTGTGCGCATCTCGCCCTCCGCATCAAAGCCCCAGACGCTGTTCACGCGGTTCGCAACCTCATTGCCAAACACCATGCGCGTCTGCGTCCGCATGTTTTTGTAGCCCGTCGCAAAGACCACCTCGTCCGCCGCCAGCTCAGATCCATCGGCAAATCGCAACCCGTGCGGGACGATCTCGCTGATCTCCTGTCCCTGTTTGACTTTGATCTTCCCATCCACAATGAGCCTTCCGGCCCCGACCTCGATCGTGTACCCTCCGCCGCGCGAGAGGTACTTCATCAGCAAGCCCGAATCGTCAGAGCCCATGTCCACCTGGAATCCAGCCCGCCTCAACCCCTCCAGCAGCTCCTTGTCGTTTTCGTTCTGCACCGCGGTGACCTTCACCTGCTGCGCCTTGAACAGCTCGGCGGGGATACTCCACAGGTAGAGGTCTGAGTCGTCGACTGGCGGGCCGTTCTCCTCGTACAGGCCCTTCAAGCCGATATTGATGATGGAGTCGGACGAGATAACGCAGGTCGACGACCGCTGCACAATCGTAACATCGTACCCCTTCTCGTAGAAGTCCTGCGCGATATCATGCGCCGAGTTGCACGACCCAACCACCACAGCCTTCTTGCCGTTGCCGCCGGCACTTGCGCCGTGGAACTCGGAGCTGTGGCAGAGGCGAGTGCCCTGGAAGGTCTCGACGCCCTTGAACACGGGCAGGTTCTTCTTACCAGAGTGTCCGGTTGCCTGGATGACGTGGCGCGGGTGAAGCTTGCGCGTCTCGGTTGTGCCGTCCTCCTTGTGCCGCACGACCTCGATAGTCCACTGCTTGGTCTCGTCGTTCCATGACGACGATGTGAGGGTGGTTTTCGTCCAGACGTTCAGCTCGAGCAGTTTTGCGTAGCACTCGAAGAACTCGGCGAGCTTGTCCTTGGGTGTGAAGACGGGCCAGTGCGACGGGAAGGGTAGGTATGGCATGTGGTCGAACCATACGGGGTCGTGGAGGACGAGTTGGTGGTATCGTCTCCGCCAGTTATCTCCGATGCGGTCTTCTGCGTCGATGACCAGTGTGTCGACGTCGAGCATCTTCAGGCGCGCGGCGATAGACAGTCCAGACTGGCCGGCTCCTGTTGTAAATATAAACGGCAACAGTTAGAAAGATCCTTCATTAGGTCCTTGCGTCATACTAGGCAAAGTAAAAAAGAAAGCATACCAACAATAACAACAGCGGGCTCCTTGGACTCTAGATTCTGTTCCGCCGTCCGTCTGTCCTGCCAGTTCCTCCTATCCGAGACTGCGCCGTGGTGCGCCCCAAAGGGCCGGCGGTGGTTCACCTTCTGCTCATTGCCATTGATCTCCTGCAGCACGGTATAGAGTGTAAAGATCTTCCATTCGGCATCTTTCTCCGCAAGACGGATCACACCCCTCCCCGTGCCCGCGGCACTGGTCACAGTAATAAAAAACTCGACGCCAATAACGTCTCCGAAGGCATCGATTGGGCCAACATGCGGGGCCCTGAAAGGTGTCGAGCTGTCGATTTCCACTTTCTGCAGGAGATTATTTGAGTGCAGGAGCTTAGCGATGTTGTCTCGGCCCTTTGCCGTGTGGAAGTCCCACGAGAGACAGAGATGGTCTCGCCAGAAGCCATCTTCCAGGAACAGGGCGCAGATCGCAGCGATGTCTTTCTGCGTGAGAGCGGCGTTCAGTCTGTCTACAATGCCCGAGGCAATATGGCTGGCGTCTATGTCTGTGGACGAGCAGGTCTGGGGGAACTTTCCGACAGGGAGCTTGACGGAGTCAGGCTCGATTCTATCTTTGGAAGCCATGTCTTGAGCTGCACAATGGGCCTAATTCTCGTTTCTGTCCTTTCAGTTGGGGATGAGGAAGAAAGTAGAATGAGAACGAAGAGGAGGGAAGTAAGAGAACTGACGAATTGAGGGGTAAACACCACAGTTAAATAGTACAGAGTACTGGTCACTACTAGTGCTTCGCATCTGCAGTCTTGAGTAAGGCATTTAATCATCAATTTATTCATGCAGACAGCTTACCCCGCTTTGCGATCTGTCTGTTCATCGATATTTACGAAGGCAGTTGACGAACTGAAGCAATCCCACGCCGCAGACGCTGGGATGACGACACACCGGAATCCGTGATCGTATACATGCTCGAGGGACTGAGCTTCAATTCGCTATTCTGTATCCCCTGAATAAACTAAAATAACGGCGTCGAATGTGCCGAATCTCCTCGGAACCAGCTAGGGCCTGGAACACTCCCTAGGTATAAACAGCCGCGCAAAGCCTAATTTAGTTTACTGGCGATTGGAAGCGGGGTAGCAACCATCCCCAGTTAATAATACCTATTGTTTGCAACCGCAATTGAAGTTATTATAAAACATCCTGATGAGAGGCTGCGACTGTATAAAGGGAAATCCTAGTAGTAGTAATAGCAGCAGCAGCACTCAGTTGAAGTGCAATGGTGGCTTCAGAAAAGTGCGATAACTCAGTAAAGTATTAGGTTACTTACTCAGCCCTTACTCAGACGTACAAACGTAGTTATTCAGACCGTACCTTAATAATTTCGAGGAGTCACAGCAAAAGTAAAATAAAATGAAATAATAGGATCAGAAATACATGCAGCTCATGCGGTCTACAAGAACCACCTGAAGAAGAAAGAAGGATATTCTCCCTCTCCCTGGTACAGCTCCAGGGCTCGCATGCCTCGCGCTTACGTATTTTGATTTCTGGATGCGTGAAGATTCTTAATCGAGTATGTGTATGGAATATCCATTTACCTAAAGTAGTTAACTCGTCGGTGGTCGGTGCCCTTCCGATGCTGCACAACCACGGTGACAACGAGCAACTGCTGCTACTAGTACTAGTGTAGACACTCCATAGTAGTTAGTTTGCAAAGGATTACATACATCGTACTAATATCAGACTAACATCAGAGTTTCGAGGTTAATATAAAACCATAGAAATTCTATTGAAGTTTACCAGTACGCTTGATAAAGCATCTATCTTAGTGGGTTCAATATAGAAGCATCAATGGTCTAGTGGTAGAATTCATCGTTGCCATCGATGAGGCCCGCGTTCGATTCGCGGTTGATGCATATGTTTTTGGTTCTTACTTTATTTTTTAGTTCTGTCTGTAAAATATTGCCAATTGATATATGTAAAGGTGAAAGGGCTGCTTTTAAGAAATAAAAATTGGTCCTAGATACATGCCTTGGCATTGTAATGAATAGATGGAATGCATAAATTCGGGTATCTCTTAGTAAGTATGTACGAGGCGTAGATATAACACACGCCAATTAAAGTAAACTTAATATTACATCTTAGAAAAAAAAAAGAAAGAAAGAGAGACGGATGAAAAAGAAAAAAAGGTTGTAAAGAGTGATCTGGGTAAAATGCCCAGTACCGGACCGGCTCAAGACCTCCTCGTCACAACCCCATGCCGACTCTTCCACCCCCACCTACCCATTCCCAACGTCTCGAGAGTCTCTGTCTTCCCACCCCAAAGCTTCCCCTTGCCATTCACGCGCTGTAAAGGCGGAATCCAGAGATGCGTTACTGCTGCGCCGAGGATCATGCACGCACTGAAGACTATTAGCATCCAGCCGTGGCGGATGGTCTGCGCGTCGCCGGGCCCCGAGCCGAACTTGTAGTATGCGGAGAAGACTTGGATGAGGATGGAGCCGAGTTTGCCGGCACCGGCGCTGATGCCGTGGCAGGTGGCACGGTAGCGGGTTGGGAAAATTTCTGCGGGGATCATGTAGGTTGTTGCGTTGGGGCCTGGGAGGTTAGCTTTTCTGTCTTTTTTTACTTTCGTGATGTAGAAGGAAGCGGATATTTTGGGGGGGAGGGGAGGTACCAAAGTTGAAGAGCATTTGCCCTACAACGTAGAGAGCAACTGCAACAGGGCCTTCTTTGTGGACGGTGATGAACATGGTGCCTAGGGCAATGAAGTGAGCGGCGAGGGCGAGGAAGCCGTATTTCTGGAGACCGACGCGGTCCAAGCGATGGATAAAGAGGAGGAGGAGAATGCCACCAGCAAAACTTCCTATGTTAAGAATTATGAGAGCATGCGTTGAGCTGTCGAGAAACATTTGATAAATATCTTTAGCTCCTGTGTCATCTGTTTGCCAGGGCGGTGCTGCGCCATGGATGTTAAGTGAACCCCAGGTTTTGGCGAGAAACTGGGGACTCGAAAGGCCAATGCCGTAGAATCCAAAGTCGAGTAGAAGCCAGGTGAGGGAGGTGGCTGCGAGTGTGCGCCAATTGCCTTCAACCCAGAAGTATTGGATGATGTCGCGGCGGGTAAGGCTCCAGTGCGAGTTAAGCGTTACGGGCTGTAGGATTTCGGTTTGCGAGGGGGATCGTTCGCTTCCATCAGCAGAATGAACGGTGAGTGCGATAGAGCCACCGGCGAGGGCGGGAGATGGGAGAGTAATTTCGCTCCAGGGTGTGGTTCCTGCATAGTTTTCATCGAGTTCAGGAGTGATTGGGTCGGTGAAGAGGGTTGTAGCGTCGAATTCAGCCTGTACAGGGTCGTCTTCGATCTCGAGGAGGTATCGGGGGCTTTCAGGGATGACGAAACGGAAGACAGTTGCGATGACTCCGGGGACGACACCAATTCCAACAACCCATCTCCACATCTCGTCGACGGCACGGGTAGGATCGTCATATCCCTGCTTCTGACTGGCAGCTACGACGATCACAGACACGACATTTCCCGCGATCTGTCCGAGGGGCTGCATGAAAAAGACGGAGGCGATCATCCGCGCGCGATGCTTTGTCGGGGCAAATCTGACGGTTTGGTCAGTCAGAGTCTTGAGTCTCTCACGGCTAAGCCCAGAGCTTGCGCCAGGCTATCTATTTTAATCACAGGTACAACCTACTCGGACGTGATGACGGCACTGAGGGGGTAATCTGCCCCTACGCCGATTCCGACCACGATTCTCCACCAGACAAGCCAGGCAAATACGCTCATGCTGTTGTGTTCACCGTTCGACGACATAGCGACCCCCAGCGTTGAAGTAATGAGCAGCGCCAGTTCCACACCGTACATCTTCTTGCGCCCGTTTCGATCCGCGAGGTATCCGAACAAGACCTGACCGAAGAGTGTACCGGCAAGCGTAGCGATGTTGATGCAGGTAAGCCGCATTGACGAGGTATCGTCGCGCCAGTAAACGTACGCAATCATCGGAAGGGCTATGTTACTTGCGAATAACTACAACTCCCCGTTAGGAGTCTTTGCCATATAACTAGAAAAACAAACCACACCACACTGACCGTATACCCATCAAGGAAGAAACCAACTCCAGCCACGAGCACGACAATCCATTGGTAAGATTGGCGATCGATAGTTTCGTAAACCTGTCGCATGCGCACATGACGGTCCTAGAACTCTTAGATGGGAAGCTCGGAGGGGGAAGCTCGGGCTCGGAGGTCATACCTGTTCATGCTCGAAATCCCGAGCTCGATCGGTCTTGTACAACCGAGAGCGGAATTTACTCATTCTGAGCGAGTGTGAAAGAGAAGGGGGGGGATTTTAGAGATGAGGGAAATTTGTGTAGCGAAGCATCACCACATCGCACATGGTGGAAGGGGAGATTCCAGCAGTGGCAGTCAAGATGAGTTTGTAGGATAAAGGGATCAAGAAAGCATCTGGAAGGAATTTAAAGCCTCGTGGGCCCATGCTGGCGGTATATAATCTGCATAACAGTCACTCTGGGCGGGGTTGGGACAGGCCAGTGGGGGTACAATGGAGTTCGTGTATCTCTTGTTCTACGGAGGTACAAGTTAGCGACTTAGTCGGGGGGGTTAGAGGACTATTCAATAGGTTGTAGCTCGGCCAGAACTGTAGGCACCTCATTTACTTTTGGGATAAGGTTGGGAGGTGCCTCGTGCGTGTCATCATTGGACACGATCAGGCGAGAATAAGATTTACTCAGTATAGTGGAATAATAGTGGAATAATATCATGGATTCCCATGGACTTTTAGATGCAGTAGCTCCCGGTGCAGTGGATCCCGCATATCCACAGACAAACAAACAGGGACCAATTCTTCGCCCCACGTGCGCCTATCCTGCGCTTCTAGACGTCGGAACAGAGATGTGATGGCCCACTTGTCACATCCACTGTCCCGCGACATATTGACGTGATAGGTCCTTTGATAGAGACTCGATGAATTTCATCGATTTCACAAAGGTTTCAATTATAAATATAATGAGAAACTGGGTGGGTGAGTGACATACCAGGTCATAAGATCCTGGGAGCATGTATTTCGGGGATGTTCGAGTGCCCCGTGGTGTCTAACCCTAAGACATCTTCTCTTAACCGTTTCCCCCGTGGTGTTAAATAGAACCTTCCATCATTTAGTGATGTCATTCTTGGTGATCTGGGAATTATACAGAGTTTGGTTCCTGAAAATATACAAACAGAGCCCTAAATGCGCTACTTAAACCGGCCGTGGTATCCTGATGCAAAACTGAAAAAAAGAGCTGTAAAACAAAGAAAGATTAGGCATGAGGGGGAAAAAACAAAAATCAGACTAGTCGACGTTCACTTCGCATTATCCGCAAGAAATTGACAAAATCCTCTCTGATCTAAATCATACCTTCTTAGTGTCTTCCTGATAGAGTGTTCGAGAATCCAGCTACATACCTTCGTCATCTAAAAATTGTATCTGGAGCGTCTTCATCTCAGACAGAATTTCGAAATTAGGTTGGAGTTGAATTACCACTGGTCGTCGGGCATTCTTGCCGGGTGTGACACTATCTATGCAACTGACTGCACAGGTCAGCTTTCTTTGTCTTCCGTAAATGGAAAAATACATACGTGGAATTGAGACATATCGTTTTCGTTCCTTGCGTTGCGAGTTGGCGAAGAACAGCATCACCAGTTTGCCGCTGTGGCCACGTAGAATGCGAAGATTCTGGCTGATACACTCTTCCCCGCGTCCCTTGGATTTAGCTTCTGCAATACCGGCGATGAAAACTAGTTTGGAAGCGAGAACGAGCTCTTGAAATTGCACACAATCTAGATGAAACAACAGTTCAGCAAAGGGGGTAAGCTACAACGTGGGGAATTTTTTTTTTGCTCACTCACCTTGCCAATCTTCAAAGGTATAAGATAGCTGAGTTGCGAAAACCGTGCTTCCCGTCTGTATAGTCTGTTCGTCTAAAAAGGAGATTCGTAGTGATTGTTCATTTGGTAGTTTTGGATGCTCTAAGTGTGGGACGGGCAATTTCGTCGTATTGACTGCAAAGAGAAACCGTAAGTTATCAGGTACATGCACCGTCTTGATGGCCCCCTGAGGAAGAGCACTAATTGAACGAATGAAGTTTCTTACAGCTATGTAGGAAGGCACTCTGTTGGCCGACTCCTCCGCCGAGCTCTAGGCACTTTAGAGAACCTGTGAAATCTTTGCGGATGTTGATGTATGTATATCGTAGTTTGAATAACTTCTTGCTCCGTACAAACGATCTGGAGAAAGAACCACCTCAGCTGTTAGATAGTGCTCCCCCTGTCTATGTCGGGGATGGATAGTCGACATACGCTGTCACGGCCGGACGGAGGGTAAGCCGGACAACCTCGTCATTTACAGAGCCGTCCCTCGGTCGAAACCCTGGGGATATCGAAGGACTGAGAGTGGGAGAGAATGGAGGGGTTGAGATGAAGCTGAGGGACCCAGAGGAGTGTGTTGAGGAGGAAACAGTGCTTTCTCGTCGACTGGAGCGTAGGGGCCAATCTTCTGCCTCATGGATAGATAGTGAGTGGTTCATGATGGTGGGAAATGAGGGGACGATATTAAAAAAAGGAAAAAAAAGAGTAAAGTTATTAAAAGGTTGTTGGTCTAGGAGCTCAAGAGGTAGCAGAGACAACGGCGATCTTGCGGATCACCGAGATTTGATCGACATTTAGCAGAAGACGAGCAGAAACACATCATCCCCATTCTTTTCAGCAACACAACAGGTCATCATGGATAAAGCATGGTATATGGAGGGGGAGCAAGGGAATTTGGGATATCAAAAGACACACAGCTCCAAGGCCAATTGACAGGATTGAAAGTGAGAAAAAGCACATGTTGAACAGGAGCCTACGGGGCGGGGACTCTAACGCAACGTGCGCAAATGGATGGCTGCGATCGAAGGCTTGTCACTAACCATCCAGTGGAGGTGCAGCGACATCCCCGGCCACTTAACCTTGTAGTTTGTGGGTGGTGTCACTGGTGAATGTGCTTGGAACTGGTTTTCTCTAGGCGCGATGGAGTTAGCCACAATCCGGCACGTTGTGCAGCTGGAGTCGTGGGTGGAAATTGGCTTTAATTCTTGGCTGGTATTGGAGAACTAAGCGTCAGACTCGGGAGTTTTATTATTATTATTGTTAGTAGTGTTACTAGCAAGATGTACAGCATGCTCGTGGTGAGTGGGCCAAGACTACTATCTCAGGTACTACTCCCGCTAGGTAGCAGGTACTTCTTAAGCCCCAACCTTGGGACGGTCGAGTCTTCCATCCTGTCTCCTGACTTTGCCTTTTCTCTCATTCCTGGTCCTCGTGCTGTTTCCATATCCTTTATTTGTTCAATTTTCCACCGTCGTCAAGCCACCAGATATTTAGAAGAAAAATTTAAATTAGTCTATATACACGTTCTATATGGACAGCCCACTCCTTCAGGGTATCCTCGAAACCAGAAAAAAAAAGAACAAAAAAAACTCATGCAGAAGAACAAACACCGACTTCCAGGGTTATCAAAGTTTAGGGAAAGAAAACTTAACGCAGATTTAATGCAGCTATCCACTGGCCATCGTCCCAGGAACAGAAAATCAGAATCAATCAAAGAACGCCAGAAACTCAGCATGTGCAAGAAATTGGTCCCATAGGACTGCATGAAGAAAAGAAAATAAAGATATTCCAGAACGCCTCCAAGGTTTTAAGCGTGCAAGGTAATGTGTGCAATGCGGTAAACATCTGGAAGTTTATGTTAGAAATCTCCGGAAAAAGATAATAATAGGGCCCTATTACACACTGCAATGCATAGAGGGCTAACCGTAGGGATGGGTCCTTACCTTTTTACAAGGCCACCATAATAGGCAATAAGACAGGGACAGACAGTTTTCGAAGAGTCAAGGAAATCGTGGTTGTCAAAGTAGGTGGTTGAGCGTGGTTGAGTTATTATGTTGTATCACGAGGAGCTAATAATCAGAAGGGTAAGAATGATGATTGGTGGTATACACATCGCCTCAATCAGGTTGTATATTAGGTTGCCACTCAGGAACTTCCGGACGGCGATGACTACGGCTCCAGGCCGGAGAGCGCATCTCTCTGCTCGCAGAGCAGAAAGAGCCCAAGGCATTGGCCCTCAATGGGGGACCGATGATTTTGATCTGCAGCAGTCGACGGCGTAAAAAAAAGAGCCTGACTACTGAAGAAGCTGCCCACGACTACCTAGATATTTCTCCCTCCAAAGTCCTATCCCCAGGAAAAAAGCGCTTATTGTTGGGGTTTTTGGGCGATGATGCGATAGCTTGTCGTCGCGAGCCGCATATTATCCATCTTGACAAACGCCTGCCCATCGAGACACAGACGATTGATTAGCGTCTTAAAATGGCGGGGAAGCACGTGTGTTTTGACAAGACCCAGAATAACTTGGCGCATAGAGCGGAAGTAAAAGTCGACCTTGTCGATTAACGGGGCTTGCAAACCATCCATGCTGGCATTATCTGAGCGCACAACAGTGAATCCGGCATTCATCAATGCTGTTTCTAGGCTTTCTGGCGTGGGGGTGCCCACGGCGCCAATGAGTGGCTTGACGCGGCGCATGAGCTCAGCGTGCTCGGCATTGGACGGATCATAATCAGGCAGGCTAACCCAGTCAAGTAGGGAAATCCTGGCACCGGGCTTGACTACACGATAGATCTCGCGGAAAAGGGCGGGAAGATCCTTGCACAGGCTCAGGGCCTGGATCTGGTAAAAGGCATCGAAGCTGTCATCAGCAAAGGGGAGAGGAAGGCTGTTGAAATCCTGGACAACAAATGAATTGGACGAGAAACCCAATGACTCGTTGAACGATTTGGCCTGGGCGACCTGGTTGGGATCGATGTTGAGTCCCGTGACTTGTGCGCCAGAGTATTGCGTCATGTGTGCGGCTACGCGGCCGCGACCGCAACCCAAATCCAACACTCGGTCTCCACGTTTCAGGCCGATATCCTGCGCAATTGACTCTTCGTACAACAACTGGTTCTCGCGCACAGTTGCTTTGCTGCTCATGAATGGCGGGATGTACATCTTTTCAACATCACCCAGGGCGCACAGGTGATTGAGCACTCCATAGTATGACTTGAGGCAGTCGCCGACCTTTGACTGATAATCCGCGCCTAGAACCTCTACCATCTGTTTCTCATCGGACCAGTCTAGATTGTAGATGACATAAGAGGCCATGAAGTCATCGACCTGTTTGGCAGTGAGGTGTTGCAGATATCGGAATGATTTCCAAAAGGTTTTCCATCGCTTAGGAGCAGCCGAGTTGCGCAAATCAGGAAGTTCATGCTTTCCAGTCTGAGACAAGTCAAACTGTGCCAACTTTTGCTTCTCCTGCCCAACAACGTCCACTGAGCTCTCAGAGCTCCTCCCGGATTGATGCGATGCTAAGACTGTCTGGGTTTCCGTCATCGTGGCACTGGTTGTCTCTTCAGTTGAATAGCAAGGAGCAGCGGCACCACCTAATACTAATATATGAGGGAGGGAACTTGGGGGGGCTGGGGAAGGAAGTAAGAACAAGTTTTGTCAGAAAACAATAAAGGGAAAGAGCTCTAGAGCTAGCTAGGATTGAGGCTGCTCTGCTCTTATGGTCCAAAAAAGAGTCATTTACAATTACTACATGAAAGCAAAGGCGGGGCTACTGAATTTATAAGCACCTTGAGACAGAAAATTTTTTTCTTTTTCTCTTTTTTTTACCCCCCTACAGTCTTGCAGGATAGCTTCTGAGCGGCGCCATCGGCTGGTCCAAATAATACTGATTTGCCATATGACCTGCCTGGGGCAGTTAGTACTGATGGTAACAAGTGGGTTACTGCTGTCACCAGATATGGAAGTCCCCGGAAGAGTCGGAAGCGGTGGAGGATACGGCAGACGAGGCCGGAAATCAATGACCCGTTGGTTATTTGGTGATGATTGATTGATCGAGAACGTTTTAAGAGGTATTATTATTATTACTATTATGGTCCGAGTCGCTAGGTCGTTTCCATGGCGGATCTCCTCACGGCAGGATCGCAGTCCCCTGCCTGGCGTCGCACTGGCGATGACTCAATCGCTGGCTAAATCACAGACCTCCGCTTTCCCCCCGACCATCAAAGTACAAAGAGGGGTTGAATTGCTGGATAAACATGATAATAATGCGTACAGAAATTACACAGTAGATGTTATTGCCCAAGACCAGGCCAAAGCTCAAGCGAGCTGGTTGCAGGGCGTATGGGGGTTACTCTGTACTATATCACGGCAACAGGAGAAAAGCGGCTCCAAAGTCATCTCCCAGGGTTCCCAGGGTTCCCAAGATGACCAGGATTCCCAGCTACTCTGCACTATTTCGAAGGACGATAATAATATTAATAACAACAACAATAATAATTTCTCAAGCAATGTCCCAGTAGGACTTGGCAGTCAATGCTTGACCCATCAGCTAACAAGTCGGACAGGGCATTACCGCGCTTCGACAGCAGTAGCGTTCCATTATTGCATTTGCATAGCTGTTTTAGTTAATTAGCGCAACTTGTGCTCCTCGGCTTATCCCATTTTTCTCCCATTTTCTTCCATTTGCTCTCAAGTCTGCCCTATAAGGAGCCTCCGGGTCGGGGTCGGGCTTCGGACTTGATATGAGCTACAGCCTATAAGCCTCTAATAACGCTACGCCAAGAAACTCTCAGGTTTTTCGCTCTTTTCCCATTCCACGGACCATAGCGCGTTGGATTCTTGGTTCTCCTCATTTTAACCTTTAAAGTCGATGGCTAGCTGCTGCCGATGGTTTAGTGTTGTTATTATTATTATTGTTATTATTTTCATTATTTTCATTAATTTTATTAATGAAACTGCCACAGGAGCTTGATAGGGAAGCTGTCTCCGGCTGGTGCCGCTCGTTCGACCCGATTATCCGTCAGTTGTTCTTCTTCCTCCGAGAGTCAGAGTCTCTGACCCCTGGGAAAGCCTGGAAGCCATGGGTCCGCTTAATAATGTGAATAGTCCGTGTTAGACCGTATATCCGATGTCGCCGAAGTTTTTGGGTTCTCATAGATTCTTTTTTTATGATTCCTCATGGAACGAGGAGCTCGCCCCCTAGAGAATTAATTTCCATCTTGGAG
Organism: Aspergillus funiculosus; assembly: GCA_027569145.1. NCBI lineage: Eukaryota > Fungi > Ascomycota > Eurotiomycetes > Eurotiales > Aspergillaceae > Aspergillus > Aspergillus funiculosus. Next base: position 310,089 of record JAPDEN010000007.1, read on the forward strand.
CATATAACGAAACTAGAGAACCACCATGGGGTAAACCGATAAATACTAAAAACCAGTTACTTAATGCCAGTCGTTCCAGTCGACGTCATCAGACCACAACCCACTCGACGATCACAAATTCGTGATATCCTTTTCCGTGTCTGATACGGAGTTCCCTGCCTTTTCCCCTCTGCTTTGTCTCTGTTGCATATGGATTTTTTCTCCTTTGACTCTCCGTTGGCTTGTCTTGTCTGCCCTTCTCGCCGCTAAGGCACCTCGTTGTACTTACTCCTCCTGGAAATGGCGGCGTTATCCGCTCCAATGGACATACGATTAGAGAAAAAAAAAAACAAAGCAACCCTCCCCTCCCAACACGCCATACATGAGGAAGAAAGCTGCCGTATAACCGTCAAAAGCGACCAAAGACAAATCCGAGCCTTCGGATACTTTTACGACATGACAACGACCCCCCAACAAGTGCTAATAAGTATGTGATACCAGAAAAGTAAACTTGCATATCGGAGGGCGCGCAATATGCTCAGAAGTGGGGATACAGCCACCAGAACTTAATCCGACTTAACTTTCATTAGTATTATTATTATCATTATTACCTTGAATCGTGCTTTTGCACTATTTGCTTTTTTCAGTCGGTAATTTCCTATTTTGTCCACCCAGCGCTTTTTTCCCCCTTCTTCTTTTAGTTAAATTCCCAGACGACCACGTGATATCACCACTATGACTCCCCTTCGCAGGACATCTTATTGACATCCTCCGTTCCATCCGTCAGGTCCCGGATATTTCAATCGAGAAGGGGAAAAAAAAAGAACACAGATGGAAAACAAGGTAAACACACATAAACAGAAGTATATCGCCCGCATACGTCCAAATAAGCTTATATTTAAAAGTCCACGTTGTTGGACCCTTGGACAAGGTTGTTTCCTCCATACGGAGTCCACAGCGTAGATACAACTGGATCCACCAGAATTAGGCAGCCGGGTTTCTCGTCCTTTGCGGTGGCGATGCCCTAGAGCCTCAGATCCCGGTGGTTTGGTTGGGTAGGTAGGTATGCGGATGGGGTTTTACATAGGTGGTAGTAGTAGGTAAGTAAGTAGTAGTCTAGAGACGAGGGACGAGGGTCGGGCACCAGGGGAAGGGAGGAGGAAAGGCCGTTCGATCTATTGTCTTTCTGCGAACGTCACGGGTAATGGATCTGTTGTGACGCGCGATGAGGCTGTGCCCGATCATTGGTAGTTTTGGTAGGTTTGGCGTCTGCTGGAGGTACGGGGTGGGTAGATCGTGGTTCTCATGTGTCTTACTGGGACTGTTTTCTTCCATCCGGCTCCTCCTGTTGGTGGGAAATGGCTTCCACTCCATCCGGTTGGGTCTTGGGTGTATGTGTGTGTGTGTGTGTGTGCGTGACTGTGTGATTGTGTGAGTGTAATCCTTCGCTAGAGGGCCCTATTAGATAATCCTCGGCTTGGATGTGATGGTGGGAGGTACAGCTACATCTGTGGACGGACGTATTTAAGTTAGATGGAAGCGTTCAGGCTTTCACTTGCGGTTCTGTGAAGGGCGAGAAGAGGTTGTTGCGTCGAGGGAGGCCTACGGAAAAGATTTTACTAAAGATAGAGCCAACAACCTGTTCATCTGCATATCAATGGCTGTCTGCATTGTGATTTGCGCAACTATGTAAAGTATATGTACATACACCATACTACTATTTACTCTTGGTTCTTCCCGCAAGGATATACGTACTAAACCTAGGTTTAGGGCTCCACGCCTGCAAGCTGTACGTCTTTCAAACCCGGACCTTTTGGAAAAATTATCTTTGGCAGCACTTTACTACGCATTAATATTATATTTGTAGTTGATTTAACCATAACCTTATCGTAATCTATGCCGATATCATCGACGTCTTACGGCTAACCCTGACAACTATATAGATATACCAGATACATCATAAAACCTACTTACTAGACTAGAAAACCATAACGCATAGAGTATCAAAGCCAAGTGAGGAAATACAAAAGAGAGGGAAAAGGAATACATTGTCCTGCCTCAGAACCGAAACCTCCGTTCCCTGAGCCCGACAGTGGATTCAATCTCTCTGCTATTTCTGACCGAGTATCCCTATTTCAACTCCGCCAGGTTCCTTCCGCCCATTCCGTTTAGATGGGGCATCCACCGTCAAAATCTGATTGACATCACATACGTCTTTGAGTACCTATCATACCTAAGCTCGACCGTCAGGAAATGATCGTGTGGCTGCCCTCGGATTCTTCTTGTCCGCTTTTGCCGAGTTGAGGGACTTTTGGTAAGTAAACGGGATTACCAAGATAGGTGTAGCTAGGTTATCATATTGAAGTCTAGCAATGGCATACTTTAATGTTTTCATGTAGTAATGCAAGTGGGATGAAGCTTGTTCTATTATGAGCACTTGTTTTATCGAGATAAAGCATGTACTGTGCTTGGTTAGACTGTATCATAGGTATCAGTTCCCTCCAGGACTGATGCATACTACCTGGCTGGGTACGTTATAAGTGCATTTGCTAAAGATGATGATTGAATTTATACAGATAAAAAGGGTTCTCCTGCCAGTGTTGACGTCGGCAGGGAACCAGATGTTAGTATGTAGTGTCTTTAAGTAGGACTTTGATATTCTTTGATAGCTTAAAGCCGCTACATCCCATTACCGTTATCATCAACTAGGAATTATATTTATCCCTCTAGAATTAGGGCTCATTTAGTTCTTTCTATTATACCTTTATTTTTTATATGAGATGGAACAGGTATGGAGAAAATTCAACACGATCGACAATATCATTGTAGGCCCAAACCAGAAATTCCCAATAAACTGTGTTAACAGAGACAGTCCTCTAATATTGTTAAGTAAAGGAGTTGATTAAACAAGGTGTGATCTACGTTGGCAAATTTCTCCAGGAACAACCTTCTGGAATGTATTTAAGCAGCTGCTGAATAAAAGTCACATAAAATAGGTATACGTAGGACATATAAAGTGCCCTGAGACCAACCAGGATGACTTGGTGGACTTTAATTGACCTGGGTGAATATGGTAGGAGGTAACTACTTTCTACGCTCCTATATTATGCTATATCTTAGATATGGTGAGCGTACTCGACGTGGATGTAAGGCGTCAAGGGCATTTTATTGCTACCTGCATCAGCAGTATGGTAATATAATGGGTACCAACGTATTTCATTCACAATCACAAAGGGTGCGAACACGCAAGATTCTTCGGTGGCTTACTTGAGGATGCCACCCATGAGAGCACCAGACAGATGGGACAGCTTGAGAAGGGGGAATCAGCTGGGTAAAGTTGCATCGCGTCGATATAGATCATGTTGCAAGTTGAGGCCCCATGTTTGTGGGTGTACTTTGTATATCGTCACGGAGTAGTCCGGAGCAGAGCCGATCAACATGGCGAGTCGGGGAATTTCGGGAATTCGGACCCAATGATTTAAGTTGTCCGGCAGTGCGGCACAACGGCAGCCCCCGTAAGGACCCACTGCGGGGACTATGCATCTACACGCAGGCGAGCTAATCGTAGCTCTTATCTCTGAGTTGCAGGCCTAGGACCTCTAACTGGGTAGGTACAGGATCAAGCTTGGTGGTTTTAAGAATTGGAAATTGCATGGCATGTAGCCTGCGGATGAATTTTTTTACCAGTGACTGACTCATTGAAAGGGAAGTACTTCAAGACTGTATAAAGCCTTCTCGAATCCAGGTATCTCGTCACTCGAAGTTGCGTGAATGACATTCTTTTACAGTCATTGGATGCTTAATGCAAGCTACGGTATCGGTACGTGGCGGTTTGGAGCATCACTTCAAGATCAATCATCTTCCCGACAGGTATTGGCTTCCCGAAACTGGAGTTTATCGGAGGACGAGTGCGTCGGAACACTCAATGACGGGGGAATTCCCGAATGCTCCTAGCTTATCGATTGAGATCTACCTTACCTAGGTAGGCAGTTCTTGTCTACGGGAGTGACCGGAGGAAAACGGCAGGCACTCGGGAATTCGGCATTCCGATAATGAGGCTGCGGGTTCAGTTGGTGGAGGTTAGTAGGGATAAAGGCTAAAGAGCAAGGGCTAAAAGAGGTTAGGTAGGAGCGCATACTTGAAGTGATTTTGGAGCTGGAAGAGGGGGCCTATACCGACTCGAATCGCACCGGGCACTCCTTTCCGGGACCAATGTTGACATTTTGTGTCAGTTCTCAGCCGTACTGCAGAAACCAAGGGAATTATCATCATCCCTAGATTGCTGGTGACTTGCCAGGGAGAATTTCCACGTGTGAGTAAGGGAGTAATTGGGCACTATCATTGTGGTACGGGAGTCAGCCAGGGTGGAGAATAAAAATATCTGAGTTACTGATCCATTTCTGGCAGTGGGATTCATTGTGACGGGTGCATCTGGCAGTCTGGAAATCCTATCTCAACATTCCACGTTGTCTATCAAGATAGCCCAATTCGATGCTCTGGAAATTACAATGGCTCCTCCTACATGTAAATCCTTTCTGAGTACGGCTCTGGGCCGTAACCTAATAATCGTCTAGCAAATATCCATAGCATCTTCGTACATAATGTGGCTATCCTGTTCCTGACTATGCAAACCCAGACAAGCTGCATGTTCCTGAAGAATAACCACCGACTCCGTAGAAACAATCCCGATGTTCCTGCAGCAAACGTTGTGCTCCACCTCGCACAGTCGACGATAGTCAATACGGGACTGGGCGGGTAGTTTCTTAGTAGGCAGCGCCGAATATGGAGGAGGAGGTGGTGGCTCCGATGTTTTCTGAAGAAGAGAGTTCGAGCTCCACCTTTCGAAGGGTAACTCAGACTCAACATGTATCGATGGACGGACCATACCACATTCTCCCGGTAGACTCGAAGGCATATCTGCGCGATTACCGGTGAAAATAACACCGTAATTTTCTTGGTCTCTTTGGCGTGAGCAGCCCTGGAGATTAAATGTGCTTACTGGCCTGCGCTCTGATCAGCGTCTACCTTGCACTTCGTGTTGCAAGGTAAGTAAGCTCACAAGCAATAGGAAGATCGGACACCCTCTGAGATAACTATGAAGCTTCTAACAGTCGTGGGACCGGTATAGGGCCCCGTGAAAGAACCTTCCATACCGGTGAGTATACCCCGGTCACATGGGATGGTTCGGTCCTCGTCGACAACTTCTCGGAGCTCATGAGGAATCTCATCTACGTTCCAGAGTACCATGAAGACACGCCCGACCGTGAAGAACTGTCGTGCGCTAGAGGGCTGGCGCGAAATAAATGCTACGCCAAGTTAGGGACGTGTCTGTCTTGCACAGACGATGAAGGGTAGCCCGAGACGACATACTGGGATCGTAGTACTCTGTGCCTCCGCTCCTTAGACCGATATGTTCGAGAACGCCGGGATATCTGGCTCCCCAGTCGAGCTGGAGCAGAACAGAGTCATCTTCATAGACGCAGTTCGCGTCGATCATGTAGCGCGTGTGGCCCATTTTGCGGTGCACGAGAAGGTTACCATATTGGAGTAGATATTCAGGGGGTGGAATGAGGCTGTCTATATCAGTAGCTATCGTATAACAGAATAGTTGATTGATGGAAAATAATATAGCCCCTGGTAGTGCAAACCTACAAGCGAGTCATAGAGAAAAATCTATTAATCCCAAACAAGGCTTGCTGTACATGCATCAAAATTGAGGTTTCATCTAGGGCTGGGTGTTCTGAGGCTCTGCAGAGTGACTCAACGCCGGATTTGGCCTCGATAATGGCGTCGATTGAGCGCGAGAGTAGATATCCATTGCATATTTGCTCCTTCGTTAGATACCTTAACTGCCACAGTGTCCTCACAAGGCAGCTGAGATCGAGCACTGTCGGATGGTAGCTGGGGCTGTGCGACCGTAGTCGGTGGATGAGTTGGATGAGCCGGTGCACCAGGTCTTCCTGGGAGATGGATTGCATCATCGAAAGAAAGGCTAGACGAGGATCTTCCATTCTCCCTGGTAATTGGGGCAATGTCGAGAACGTTGACAAGAGTTGGGCTGCGGGACGAGAAGAGTTCATGGCGACGGAAGAGTACTTAGTGCTGGTCGATACGAGGTGTTTGACTGGCTTTTAACAAACGCTATAAGAATGAGATCCAAGTGGCTCCAGGAAGTCACAACAACTACTACGTCGCTATATTTATCTGGCGTGATAATCAGTGGTCACTTGAATAACTTCCTAGACAGTTCTCCAGTACAAAACACGGGGATGTAGACAGAGACTTAGGGCTTTATGCCCTAGTAAATTTCTACCTACTATATACTTGGTAGTAGATAGCTCCGATATTTACATTCCCTTCAATCTCTGATGTTGTTGAGCGACAAGCGCTGAACTTCCCTTTGCTAGAGATTCCAAGGGTAGGTATTTGGATGTCCTTTTTCAATAGCCCCTTTGCCCATTGCAGAAGCTTAATCGGGTGTGGAAAATGGTTGAGCTCAGAGAATGAGCATGTTGGTTTTGATTTACTGGAGACCTGTAGGTTGGTAAATTATATTGTTTGTAATCGAGGGCTCGCTAAACTCACCAAAAATGTTCTCACTGGGGCTGGACGATGAACTTGTTGCCGTTGCACAGCTGATGACTCGACTCGATAATGGCATACGTAAGTAAGAGGTCTTTCAGGGTCCAGTAAGCAAACTGCATTAGCGTTGATCTCTATTCTTCCATTTCCTAGACGATTGGACTTTGTTCTGCCAAGCTCACTGCCACACAGCCCTCAGCACCTGCATGGGACTATGTTCCGGCCGCCGCCTCCGGATGACGAGGATCCTTTGTTGGGAGGGGTGTCGAATGCTTTGTTCTATTTATACGGGCGAGGATAGTCTTTGTTCTGCTTTCACGGGCGACGATAGGATTCAAGGTAGGCACAGGATTCTGTTGTTCTCGTTCTCTTGGGTACTAATGAACTACTAGTATATAACCTGCTGTTTTTACTGCTTCATGAATCTTGAGAGGTATCTACAGCTATTTCTTGTGAACATTATTATTGCCGTTTGCGCCTGCGCCCATAATCCAAGGAAAGTAAGTTATGGAGGTACAATAGAGCCATTTATTCAATAGAATACATCTAACTTAGGGCTTTGCTGCAGTTCTCATCTAATACTCAACCACCCTGCATTGAAACCCTCCAGAAACTCAGGAACCCATAATACTTCGACGACCAGGCCCTCAATGCCGCCGTCGATTCCCAGGTTCGTGGACACATCACGTCAGACCTCGATACTGGAAAGGAAGTGGGAGGAGATGGAATGTTATACAAAGGCTCTTATTTCATGGCTGCCTTTGTTACTTTTGATCGCGGTTGCACTCGTTCTGGTCGTGCATTCTGCCGCGTCGTTGAAGAAAATGTCCACAGATAACCCGGCTTCTGATCGAGTGACGGAGAAACGAGGAGGGGAATCGCCAAAGGATGAAATTGATAGTCTCCATGATTTTGATGATAGTAACTATCCTATGGGGTAGAGCTAGGAGCTGAGTATTCCAATGGATGGGTCAGTTCCTCCAAAATATCCAAGTCTAGCTATGTATAAGTCTTCTTTGTGGTAAAGATACTGTTAGTAATTCTAGATACTATCGGATATCTCGTCTGTTCATGGGGAATGTTCTATGAGGATACCTGCGGAGAGATAGCGAAAGAAAGTCAAGGAGATAGTCTTTTGTATAATGGAACCATACTTTATCATGAGTGGACATCCAATTGATATAAAACGCATCAACAAGTATATTAAATATTATGCATTATAAAGGTGTAGCTTAGTATCAGAAAAGAACCTCCCACATACCACCCTCCTCTATCCAGCTCCAGCCTGGATATCCAACCCCATCCATCCACGCAAATCAATCCCCTAATGACAGACATTACCCTGGATATCGCAAGTCGAAGTTTTCGGGTTGAACGCCGTGCCAGGACCACAGTAACTGCGCACTTTCTTCCCCGGTTCCTGGCACTGATAGAACGCATGGCAATCTGTCTCGTCGGCCCAAATCTTGCCAGGGGTGCATTCTGCGTGAGGGGCGGCGACGGCCTGGCCGAGGAAGAGGGAGGCCATGAAGATGGCGACGGTGTGGAAGATGACGCGCATTTTTAATTAAATTGGCTCGTAACTTGAAGATTGGTTTGTTAGTTCTGTGTATCCCAGGTAGGGGAGGGAGATTGTACAGGAAGTAGGGTTTCTGGATTTCTTTGAGAATGTAGTATGGAATTCTTTGATGGGATGCACTTGATATAGCGAATACTGCCCTTTATATGTCCCTTGAGATTGTGGACTTGCTACTAATTAGATATGATAGGTCTTGCTGTAGATGGATATGCATCAAGCTATTGGGACGATCTGCACCATTGATGTTTGGATCCGGGGTATACGCTGGTTTGCTGGTACAATTTGGTTCAATTATGCAGACTGCTTCAATAATATTGTCTATGATGGCTGTCAGAAGAAAGTCCCTTGCTGGGAGACGTGGAAGTATGATGTGACAGGGCTTATCTTCTGCTGAAGTCTGGATATATTGCTGTATGATATATCGTGTATGCAGAACTCAAATCAAACATAGAGCGATGAATTCAACTTAGTTCCAAGGTTATTCTGCGTCCTAAGATATGTAGGTATGCTGGAGGATGTGGAAATGTTACAGCCCCTGAGTGGACTAATTAGCCAGTCAAACATTTATAGTCTGTTAAAAGTCAACGGCGAAGGTATTCATCTTGTCCCGATCTGGTAAATTGTAGACAGTCTTAAACTACCTCGTCTAGGAGTCATCTTCCCAACACAACCGCCAGAGAGACCTAAAATGAGGGGTTAAGAATTGCTTACTCTCGGAGCAAAAAGGATAATCTTACTTGATCGGACTATTACTGTGATGGTGTCAGGATCCTCGGGGTAATTCAAATGCAGTCGACCAACTTCACCACCCACTTTCCATGTCCATATGATCTACATACACCTTGAACAATCTGCTGGATACATTGGAATTCTTGAGTTATCATCTCCTCAAGCTAAGGACATTGAGCTACAGACACCATGACTTCGAGTGCCCCGTTCCCCATCGATAACCTGCCCTACGGCGTCATCTCTACTGCTGACAACCCCGCTCCACGATGCGCGACGGCTTTAGAAAACGACGCAATTGACTTGAGCGCCCTGGAAAAGGACGGACTCTTGCAGTCTATCGCGGGATTTCAGGGCGAAGTGTTCTCCCAGGTAAAATTGATCAGATCCCAAGGAGTCAACTACGATGGGTCATTGATGTCTCTGTAAACAGCCCAACCTCAACACATTTGCTGCTCTCCCCAAGTCCGTTCGAGGCGAGGTTAGAGCTCTTTTGACAGCTCTTCTCTCCAATCCAGATGTTCGCTCTAAATACGCGACCCCTCTATCTCAAGTCAAGAATCACTTCCCCATGGAAACAAGGAACTTTTCCGACTTTTATTGCTCTATAGAGCATACGCAAAATGTATTCTCCCTTACCCGGACTAAGATAAAAACGCAGCGGAAGCCTAACCTCGAAAAATGAGAATAAAATAAAACATAGTGCTCTGATATCTTTGGAACCTCCATCCATGCAAACTGGTTTTACGTCCCCAGCGTCTACAATGGCCGAACCTCCAGCCTGCGGGTTTCCGGTGTCCCCATACGCAGACCATGGGGGGTGTTCCGCGAGACCCCCGACTCCCAGCCTACCTTCTCTCCATGTCGTCGCTTCGATTTTGAGCTGGAGATGGGAGTGTTCCTCTCGAAACCGCTCCCAGCAGGAGAGACGCTCGACATCCGAAACGCCAGTGACCACATCTTCGGTCTGGTCATTTTGAACGACTGGTCAGCGCGAGACATCCAGATGTTCGAAATGCCTCCGCTCGGTCCGTTCCATGGCAAGGGGTCTGGCACGACAATTTCGCCGTGGATCGTGACGGTCGAAGCACTAAGCGGGAGTCTCTGTGCCTCGACTAAGACCCAGAGTCCTGCGCCATTGCCGCATCTAACGTGGAAAGGAGATGCAGATGAAGCGACGTTCGACGTTGAGTTGGAGGCGAAGCTCTTACGTACTCGACCCTCCCCGTCACTTCTTACTCGAAGAAGTTGTAGAATGAAGGCTAATTCGATCAGGAAACGGCAAGTCGTATTTAATCACAGAGACTAATTTGAATGAGCTGTATTGGACGCCATACCAGCAACTCACTCATCTAACCAGTGCCGGAGAAGGGTTAAACACAGGAGATATATTTGGCACTGGAACCATTACTAGCGCAGTAGGTCCTTTCCTCCCTCGTGTTGTTTTTCATGATAAACTGGCTTTCTGACAGATCAGCGCACCAATTCGGACGGCGAGAATACGGGCATTGCGTGCTTGCTTGAGCGCACACTTCCCAGGAATGAGCTTGCCAGTGTCAAGGCAGATGGGATAGTGTACCTCGAGGACGGCGACGAGGTTGTAATACAGGGGTGGGGTGTGAATCGACACACAGGCCGGCGGATTGGGTTTGGGGAGTGTCGTGCGATTGTACTCCCTGCCTTGGATCGCATTTCTTGATCTGGGAATTGCAGTGTGCCTCGCTGAATGTCAATGCCTGTGCTTGACTACGCAAGCCTAACTTCTTCTCAAGATTGCCTGAAGCACTGTCTTCTTACTGGTCGTGGACATTCAGTTCAACATAGAGGAATAAATGTAGACATCCTTACAAGAATCGGCGTGTTTTATGCCATATCCTAAGATTCGACATACCTTTAATGTGGAATATTCTATCCATCAGCATGAAGCTCAATCTCGATAAATAAAGACACGCCCATGGAGTCATCCTTGACTTCCCTCATCAACCTCGTGTTGAACATCGTCGCATAAACAACTAATGCATGCACAACTATACAACGCTAACCCATTTTCGTCTGTTGTTTTGACAACGCGACGACCAACAAGTCTCCCTTCGCCCTCAAGTCTCCAGAGTCCAGAGTCCAGAGTCCAGAGTCCAGAGTCCAGAGTCCAGAGTCCAGAGTCCAGAGTCCAGAGTCCAGAGTCTAGGAAATACCCTCAAAAAGTATAGGTACCGCACCAAATGAGCAACCCTCGGAAGAGAAAAGCCAAGTCCGCGGTGGAGGAAAGACCCGCAAAAGCAGCAAGAGGCCAGAAAGAGCAGAAGAAGGCGACTCCAAGTACGCGAACGCATTACCTCATTTTATGACAGATAATCCCTAGAAGCTACCTAATTAGTGCTCATTTAATTCTAATCTAGAGGCATAGTAGATTCTTCAACTACGCAACTCAAGCCGCCAACCCAGCGACTCGATGTGTACGTGCTTGGCACCAATTGCTACGGCGAGCTTGGGCTGGGCGAGGCGACGCGGAGCGGAAATTCGAAATCGTTTCTCCAGTGCTGAATCCGAAACTTTCGGCGAATACTGTCGGCGTGGTTCATCTTGCTGTTGGCGGGGTTCATTCGGCGGCGCTGACGTACGACAATCGCATTTTGACCTGGGGTGTTAACGATGAGGGTGCGTTGGGGAGAGACTCCACCCAAGCTCCCGGTGGAGATGGAAATAAAATAGAAATGGAAATGGAGCTGAAGAGGAGGACGATGACTTCGACGTCAACTTGAAAGAGGCGACTCCCTTGCCCGTGGACTCGTCCTTCTTCCCAAAGGGTACCGTGTTCGTGCAGTTGGCAGCCACAGGTAGTGCGACCTTTGCACTCTCCACGCAGGGCCGGGTGTATGGCTGGGGCACTTTTAGGGTATTATTACTGATCCCCTTCCACTACCTACTACCTAGGTACCTTCTATGACGCTGTCTGTATTGTCGTCTCGATCTACAACAGGGAAATAGCGGCAAAATCGGATTCTCCCCTGACTACAAGACGGAGCAGAAACACCCGTGCTAATCTCCGGCCTCGAAAACATCATTAAACTCGCCGCCGGAAGCAATCATGTCCTCGCACTTACCTCCGCAGGCACCGTATTCAGCTGGGGCTGCGACGAACAGCACCAACTCGGTCGACGACGACAAGCCAGCCGTTTTCAACAGTCACACCCGCTGAACCCCAGCGAATGCGCACTGGCACCTGGCATCGTGGACATCGGCGCGGGCGCCTACCACTCCTTTGCAATCCACAGAAACGGCACGATCTACGGCTGGGGATCAAATAATTACGACCAAACTGCGATCTCTACAAGTGCTGGCAAAAGCGACGCAGTGGTGGAGTACCCGACGAAGATCCACTCGTTCCCCAAGGGCTCCAAAATTCCATTCAATCCACGGCGGGAAAGATCATAGTCTTGCTATCACTGCTGAAGGCAAATGCCTTGCATGGGGTCGTATCGACAATAACGTCCTGGGCGTCGCCCTCGATCTCGGCCCCTCGTCAGACATCATCTCCGATGAATATGGTAAGCCACGCATACTCAAGGTCCCCACGGCCATCGCCGATGTCGATGAAAAGGTTGTCTCCGTTGGACTGGGGACGGACCACTCCTTTGCCATTACAGAGAGTGGGCAAGCCTACAGCTGGGGCTTCAATGTCAATCAGCAAGTCGGGCAACCGGGTGTGGAAGAGGTTGTCCGGCCTACTCTTCTCAAGAGCAAAGGGGTTAATGGCAAAAAGTTGGTACTGGCTGTTGCTGGAGGACAGTTTAGTTTTGTTGCTGGTGTGGCGCAGTGATTTGAGAAATCTCATACTATATTTGAGTCATCTGTATTTTTATGGTGAGTGATACGGCAAGAAGAAGATGATGGGGGAAAAGCATGTACATTCCTATAGTCTTGTTTTAAGCGGATTCTTAATAAATGTAAACAGGATTGTTCAGAACAAGAAGACCCTGTTTTATTGCTGGTGAAATCTTAGGACAGAGAAGTTGCTACTTCTCCAGTTGCCGAGTTGTATGAGGCATTTTGAAAAGGGGTCGTGGTCTGGCAGAGAAGCGGGGTACATCCATGGAGCTCTTTATAAATAATTAAAACTCGCTACATTTTACATTTACTTGAATCATTGGAAGAAGATCAGACTTTACGCCTAGTCTTGTTATGTTATGCAATTCTCCTCCTCCTGGCCTCCTAACAATACAAGGCTTGGCTTGACCAACTGGGCCGCACAGCATACATCCAACACTCCCCTTACTTATAAAATGTCTAGTAGAGGCAGCGATAGAACAGTCTCGGTCGGGAGAACGTCACTGGCGTTTCTCATCGCCGTCATGCATTCTATGTGACCGAGAATTATCGCCGGTCGGGATGTTCCAGTCACCAAGGGCTGAAGAATTTGGTTGCCTTTTATCGGGTGTTTCCTGGCGAGGAGGGGATGTCGTTGCTCTCTCTTAGGTTTTGAATCCCCAACGTCGTGCGAGCTTCTTCACGGCGTGTCTAATTCTCGACGGTGATCTTGACCTTCTTCTCAGGGGGAGGGATGATCTTGTCTTCTGCTTCGCCCTTGAGATTGGGGAGTTCCTCTACGGATGCCTTAATGATCTCTAGGGACTTTGCAATTTCTTCCTCTGTGATGACGAGTGGAGGAGCGAGACGGATAATGTTCTGGTGGGTTGGTTTGGCCTACAAGAGGGATCAGTATTTGTGCCCAATCTGCGCAAAATCTTAAAAAAAAAAAAAAAAAAGAAAAAATTACCAGAAGACCCTTCTCCTTCATCAACATACACAAGTCCCAGGCAGAGTGACCGTTCGTCTTGGATTCGTCAATAACAATAGCATTGAGCAGACCCCTGCCCCGAACTGTCTGGATAAGGGGGCTTTGAAGTGCCTCCAACCCACTGCGGAAGATGTTTCCAAGTTTCTCAGCACGCTCGACCATGTGCTCCTCCTGAACGACCTCCAGAGCCCTCATAGCAACTGCGCAGGCCAAGGGGTTGCCTCCGTAGGTTGAGCCGTGGGTACCCGGCTCAATGGTGAGCATGACCTCCTTGCTACCCAACACGCAGGAGACTGGATACATGCCACCAGAGATCGCCTTGCCGAGCAGAACCATGTCTGGTTTGATTCCACTCCATTCGTGGCAGAGGAGCTTTCCTGTACGAGCAATTCCAGTCTGAATCTCGTCACAGATCAGCAACACATTGTGCTTATCGCACAGTGCTCTCGCCTCTTGCAAATAGTCGTCGTCAGGAACGACAATTCCCGCCTCTCCTTGAATTGGTTCAACCAGGAAGGCAGCCAAGTTAGAGCCCGCGGCTTCAAAGGCCTCACGCAAGGCGGCCTTGTCATTGTATGTGATTGGCTTCTCAGTTCCGGGGATGTGGCAGCCGATGTTTGGCAGATAAGGACCATAGTTTTCTCGCGATTCGGGATCAGATGACAAAGAGATAGCAGCGAACTACAGAGAACCACCTTCATGTCAATTTATTGCAATTTCTTTACAGAAACTCAGGGTACTAGGGAAACTCACGGTTCTTCCATGGAAATTGTTCTCCGCACTCAGGACAATCGCCTGGTTCTCGGGGATGCCCTTGACCTTATAACCCCACTTACGGGCGATCTTGATTGCGGTCTCGACCGCCTCAGCACCGGTGTTCATGGGGAGGACCATGTCAAAGCCGAAATACTTGGTCACCATCTCAGCGAAACGAGGGAAGACATCGTTGTAGAAAGCGCGGGAACTCAGAGTCAGACGCGACGCTTGTTCGACCAGCGCGGCCACGAGCTTGGGGTGACAATGGCCTTGGTTGACGGCAGAGTATGCTGACAGGAAGTCGAGATAATGGCGGCCTTCGGGATCCCAGACGGAAGTCCCCTCAGCGCGGGCAAAGACAACAGGGAGAGGATGGTAATTGTGGGCGGCAAATTCTTTCTCGGCCTGGATGGCCTCGTGGGTTGAGGACGCATGGTACGCAGCCTTAGCACCGTTCGAACCATTAGACGCCATGATGAAGATCGTTACAGCACTGGGCTAGGAATAGCGATGGTGAGTGTGGTGTCGATGGTGAGGTGGGATGGTGGCAATGGTTAGTGGGGGAAGAAGAACGGTTCAATCGAAGGAGAGAGAGTAATAATGGAAGTGAAAGAAAAGGGGAAAGAAATAGCTTAAAAAGAAGAGATCAGAGAGAGAAACCCTGTGGAATGCAGGAAAAGATGCAATTTCTGTAATTCGTGTCACCGCAAGAACGCTAGACCTCTAAGTGCAGGTATATCCGTCTCGAAAGTCTCGAATGACGACACAGAACCAGCCTTTATCCCCAGACACTCTTTGGCTTCAACGAGTTGTCCATTGACGGGGTGTCAATTACTCACTAAATCCACATTCGTCGTTCGTGTGGCGGATCCCATCGCTTGGAGTCGGCGTAGTGCGGTTTCAGTGACTAAAAAGTAAACTTAGCTTAGCTGCACTTTACTGCTCTCGAGTCTGCATTATTTACTATCCTGAGATCCTGAGATCTGGCATCCTGACATCCTGAGGGGCCTCTTATTATTGTCTGGGGGTCCCTTGACTCCCAACTACCGAATAGACACGACGACGAGCCATGTCTGTCTCGCGCCCTCATTCTCCGAGATCCTCGTCCTCTTCGTCTTCGCGTCTCAGAACCTCCAAAACAAACACGTCTCCGTCCTCCAACATCCTCCTTTTCCTCGTCGCCTTTCGTCTGCTCAATGCGTTGACCGTTCGCACTTTCTTCCAGCCCGATGAGTTCTTCCAGTCACTCGAGCCGGCGTGGCAAATCGCCTTTGGGGAGAGTCAGGGGCCTTGGATCACCTGGGTTAGTCGGCGTTTTGGTTACCCACCTTGAAAGCGTCATGACGCGCTGTTCTAGTAACTGATGTGACTGTCTCTCCAGGAGTGGACACATCAGCTGAGATCCTCTCTCCATCCGCTTATTTTCGCTGCGATTTACTCCTTCGCCGACCTTGTCGCACGAGCCCTCCGTCTCTCCCCCGCTTTCCGCGCCGACTTGCTCATCACCGCTCCAGGGATAACGCAGGCTGTTGTGGCCGCCGTCGGCGATTTTTACACCTGGAAGTTGGCTATATATGTGTATGGGAGTAGCAGTTATGAGGCTTGGGCAACGGTATACCTGGCGCTCCTACGCGTATGACAACCGTGCGGTCGACGCTGATCCACGTCTAGCTAGCCTTGACCGTCCTCAACCCTTGGCAGTGGTTTTGTTCAACCAGGACTTTGTCCAACTGTCTAGAAACTAGCGTCACAATTGTTGCATTGTATTTGTGGCCGTGGGAATGGTCTGTAAAGGTTTCTGGTGACACTACCAAGCATCTAGACAGCCAACCTCGTGATAATGCCATTATCATTTCAAGGTACGCGAACTGAAACAACGTCCATGAGAGATATGTCGCTAAAAAAAGTCATCGGAGCGTAGGCTACGTTGGTGTCTCTTGTTGGCTGCGTTCGCATGTATTCTGCGCCCGACGAACGTTATTATCTGGGCGATCCTAGCCAGCGTTGTGTTGTCCAAGAGTTCCTGGACGCAGAGAAAGATACTCATGAGAGAAGCCGTATTCTGCGGGTAAGTGGCAGTGCATCCCTTTCAATAAATATGCCTCCTGGCCAGCACTCATAGTCGGTGTAGATCTGCAGTTCTGGCCTTGTCTCTTGTGGCGGACAGGCTTTTCTATGGAATTTGGACATTCCCACCGCTGCGGTTTTTGCACTTCAATATTGCACAATCTTTGGCAGTCTTCTATGGCAGGAATGACTGGCATTATTATGCCTCCCAGGGCTATCCTCTTCTTCTAACGACTGCCCTTCCGTTTGCGATTGTAGGTTTATATCGAGGGCTTACAGGCTCACGGTCGCAGGAACCAGGCAAGGGCCCGGTTCTGATGCAACTCGCATCAGTTTCCTTAGCCATGCCAACACTTCTCTCTCTGATTTCTCATAAGGAAGTGCGGTTCATATACCCGTTGTTACCATCACTGCATATTCTCAGTGCACCGCCCCTTGTCGATTTCTTCCTCCCCGCATTGTTGACCACTAATCGCAAGTATATACCCAGAAGGCTTACGCTTATTTTTCTACTATTGGTCAACGCTGTTATTGCAATCTACACCACTGTGTTCCACGCCTCTGGAGCTCTTGCGGTTTTATCCTATCTCAGGGGCCAGCACCAACTCCATGGGAGTACAAGCAATGTATCCGGCCATTCACCAGATGGCGCCGTAGGAATCACCGCCGGTTTCCTCATGCCATGCCACAGTACTCCATGGCGCTCACATCTGATTGATCCTACCATCCATGCATGGGCTCTCTCCTGTGAGCCTCCCATCGGTCTAAACGAGACCCAAAAAGCGGCATATCGGGACGAAGCAGACCAATTCTACGACAACCCCAATCAGTTCTTACGCGACAACATGGTCGGAGGCCTCCGTCACATACCCCGTAAACCATCTTATCTCAATCCTTCAGATTCACCACCCCCGCCGACCCAGCGCGGGGCCCCGCACGAATGGCCAGACTACCTGGTCTTCTTCGCTCAACTTGAACCAACACTCCACAGCCTCCTCCGAGCCTCCTCTTACGGAGAGTGCTGGCGAACATGGAACACAGCATGGCACGATGATTGGCGTCGCCGAGGCGACATTGTCGTGTGGTGTCTTGACACTGCAGAACAGCAGTCCTGGCGCTCCCAGAAGCGGAAACGCCACCTCGAAGAACGAGATCGCCAATTCGATCGTATCGTCCAGGTGTTTAAACGCGAAGCGGGCAGGAGTGGTAGCAAGAGTAAGAGTAAGAGTAGCAGTGGAAGTCCAAGTCTATCTTCTTTGCGACAATGGATCTCCTCCACTCTGCCCACTCAATCTCAGTCGTGGCTGTGGCCGTGGGAACGACGCAAGCGCGTTACCTTTTTTGGGGTCCAGTTGCCGTCTTTCTCGGTTCCCTCGTGGGTGTCGTCCTGGAAATGGCCGGAGTTGGGGAAAAGGAAATCCAAGGTGACGAATCAGGATTTGTGGTCTTGATTTATTTGATTTATGGGTGGGTCGTGGCATTACTTACAGCGTAAGACTAGTAGTATACCTAATAATATAGTACATAATCTACGTTTCATATATCCTCCTCAATGGCATACAGAACCAGACTATACAGATACATTTATGGCGGGAACATATTTACACCTAGAAAGTTTTCACGTGATGTAATAACCCAGTTATACATACTATCTTACGATTTGCACGAGAGTTTATCGTATTAAAAAAAAAAAAATTAACATTAACTATCACTTCGATACTCCCTGTATCATGCTCTTAAGGGCATCAGTCTCCCCCTCCAACTTGGAGACCCGCATTTTCAACTCATCACGTTCACGCTTGACAGCCTCAAGTTCAGCCTCCAGCTCATTCATCCGGTCGACGCGTCGCTGGCGGTATCTCCGGGCAGCCATAGTGTTAAGCTGACGTTTCGCAACACGAGAGGGGTTTTCCTTGGGAGATGGTTCCCGAGTAGCAGGCGAAGGAGTCGATAGCGTAGTTGACGTTACGGATGGCATTGGCACCGTGGTATTAGAGTATGTGGTAGTATTCGTAGCGGGGGGTTGTGGTTGATCAGGCGGGGGATCTTCAGATTATGGATGATAAGCATGGACATACGAGATAAATGATTGAAACAAAAAGGGAAAAAAAAAAAAAAAAACATACCGGGAGGAGAGTCGACGCTCGGGGTAAAGTTCTCGAAGACGTTGGATGGCTCGTTTAGCTCTGAGGTACTAGGCAAGCAGTCCAAAGCTGTCCAGTCTATTCCGGCAGCCGGGTTGTCAATGAGGTCCGGATAGCCCATCCAAGTCTGGGAGTCGGTGTCGAGGTCGATGAGACTAGAGAGAGCAGGTCCAGGGAACCAAGAGGGTTGGAGAGAGTCATGGAAAAGAGGGGGGTCAACGGGTGGGAAGGCCGTCGAGAGGTCAGGAAAGAAGGCAGGCGTTGATGATGAAGAAGAGGAGGAATAAGTAAGGAAATCAGTGTCGCTAAAGAAGGAATCGGGCGAGATATGAAGGTGACTAGACCTGTCGTCTGCCGACCAGGTAGACGGGGTTGGTCTGGCGCGACGCGGCTGCTGCTGAACATGCGGCGGCCGCCATTGCGATATAATTTAGGGCCGGGTCTGAGGCGACCCGGTAGCACGGGTGTTGTATGAGAGGGAGAAGGAGGGTAGCGCTCGCCTGTAAGACGAATGGGTGTGTGAGTGAAAAGAAACGAAAAGGATGAAGGCGATGGAAGCCCTTTTGAAGGCTTCGCGGCGGGGGGAAGTTGTCCAAGTCGGGTCTAGCGTCTCCTGGTGGGGATTGGAGGCCCGTGCTTGGCGATACCCACGTATTACAGGATCTCGGTATTAATGGCTCGCCTTGACCAGAAACTATATCCATCCCTCCTCTCCTATCTCCGTCGACATGTTCCCTTCAGTCAGCCTCATTTTGTAACAAGCGTCTCGGAACAAGTACTAAGAAAATATGGTGAAGGATTATAATGTCAGATGATGTCGGCCCATTATACTTAAGAGAAGTTCTTCCTATTTCTTCATCTCAAAGTGCCTCAAATATGCTAAGCATGTCGGCAGCGGGCTATGTCTTCATTCCTTGTACAAGAGCATAAAGATTAGGGTACACAATGCAAGTAACTTGAACTTACCACTATCGTACAAATGGGGACGAGAAGTAGCCCTCCATAATCCATGGAATCGAGCTCTGGGTCTCTGCGGAGTATAGATCAGTATGTTCTACCCTACGCTATCTACTACGGACTTATAACATCGGCGCAACAAATACTCATTGTTAGAGATGATGAGTCAACATGATCCAAAATGAATATTATATATACCCAGCCCATGCTGTACCCTAACTCCTACAGATTTCCCCCTCATTGTTACTCATTGTGATGCCCTCTGATGCCCTCTGATGGCTGATGACGGCCGATGATATCCGATGATGTTCTCCAAGTGCAGATCCATCTGGGTAAGATACCGTACGCAATAATACCACTAGTCCGGACTAGGACATGAGCGAGGATGAGCCAGAATGACTCATGTTCACTCATGTCGCCCAAGCTTTCCAGATCTCCCACTGGGCCAATAATCCCTTTCTTCTCGTGGTTTTTGTTGGATGCATCAGTGCTAACATCAGCGCTAAGAATATCTATCAGCAAGGCTCAAGCCTCACAGCGGGTTTGATTTGGATGACAACGTGGATTGGCCTCATGATGGTGCTCGATTCAGATTTTTCGGGGCCCACTGTGTTTCATATCGATCTTCTGATTCAGTCATTCCATTAGTAATTCAGTTCAAGAAACATAGCAATCCTGACGCTATTATGCTATATATGTTCTCCCGCAGTAGCTAAATGGAGAAGATCATTATAATGCTCCAGTCCAACCTACGATCATTCACGGTCGATTCGAACTTGGCCGTTTATTTCATTCTCCAGGAATTCATCTTGATTTCCTTTCTGCGGCAAACCAGAGGTTTGAATGATTAAAAATGCTCCGATATCCACAGTCTCGATGATGCCCATACAGAGTATCGATGGATCCACCATCTATACTTCGGCTCAGTGAGTTTGAGGAAGAATTGGTTGTTGTCCCGTAGGCATGTTCGACCGTATAATCGGGAATATCTTCTATTTCTCTTTTTGTTCTGGAAGTTCCGACAGGCTATGATATTCCCAGGGATCTCAAAGCTCCTCAGAACTTGTTGACATTTGTACTTCATCTTTTCAACGACGCCAGTTCTATATTTGGTTTCCGGGGCACTGGAGGCTTGTTTTCACCTGGTCTCTCCTTTTTTGCCTCAGATAAGAAGGTGACAATATCGTCATGCTTTAGGAGACGGGCGAAGAATAAAGGAGAACGCTTATGTGCGGTTCTGCAGTACATATCTGCACCTGCATTGAGCAGGATTTTCACCACAGACAGATTACCCACAATCGTAGCGAGGTGCAATGGTGTGATAGAGTCGATTTCTTGAGAAACATCTGCTCCCGCGTTGATCAAGAGCTCGACCATTTCAGCGCTTGATTTGATATCTCCTAGCTCCCAAGAAAATTCCTGTGGATGGATAATCCCATCATGGTTTCTCTCCAGAGCAATGGTTAACGCTTGCACAATGTGGTTACAGCCTGCAGCAGCTATATGCAATGGAGGAACAGTATACCATCCTGGTCGCGCTGTATCATCGAGAACTACTGGAGCGCCTGTTTCCAGCAGGATCCTGACGCAAGGAGTGTATCCCTCAGCCACAGCAATCCATAGCGCAGTCACTCCAGAGCGTAACAAGTTCAGGTCGGGTCCAGAGGCTATCAGGGCACGCATCACCTCTTCATGTCCATATGTTGCTGCTATGTGTAAAGGCGTCCCATAATCCGACATCCGCTGATTAGCTCCCTTTTCGAGAAGAAACTTGACTACCTCTGTATGTCCGTACTGTGAAGCGTAGTGTATGGGATATATGCCGCTGTAGTCCCATTCATGAATACTAGCCCCGTGTTCCAGAAGCATCTTGATGATTGCAAGGTTTCCGTTGCTAGAAGCAATGGTCATTGGAGTGGCGCAGTGGTCTTCCTGGGCTCTACTGACTATGCTGGCTAGGGCACCTGCGGATAGGAGAATGTGAACTGCTGTTTCATAATTCTGCCTCACTGCAATATGCAACAGCGCGTGTCCATCTTCATCATGTATGTTTAGGATCTTAGATTGATTGATCAAACCTGGAGGCAGCAAACCACTTTCGAAAAGCGAGACCTTGTCCCCGAAGTCCAAATAGTCCAGAATCTCAAGCTGCAACTCGGGTATAAGGCTTGAAAACAGACACTGCCCAGATGTCCATGCCATCCACATGATTTTGTTGTGAATAGGAAATAAGCGTCTGATAATGCTAAGATCCTTAAGTTTTATATTGAGTGTGAGTTCCAAGCCGTCAACTTCAAAGCACCCGCTATAAATTAGGCAACAAAACAGGCTCAGACATTCCACATTTCCCTGACCTGATGCTCACTCTTCTTCCCTTTGCTTGAAGTCGACTTAGGCTGTTTTCTGAGGAGGGTGGGAATCATGTGACTAGTCATTCACTTGATTTCTTGCACAATTAAAATTTCCTCGTCTACATCACCTCTAGAAGTGGAACACTGAATTCGTAGCTGTGCTCAAGAAATCTTTGACAGGTGTTGATTATCGGCAACTTCAGAAAGTCTCCGATTTCAAAATGCACCAGATAGGGAGCAAATCATCGATCGAACTCGCGACAGCGGTGATGCTCACTGCGAAATCCAGAGGATGGTTTGGACGAGGCTGAGTATTCCGAGGCCCTGAAAAACGAGGGCGTTCTGATGAAGTCCGTGCAAATAAAAACCACCAAACGGCTGTTTGGACTGTGGAGTACGTCAGGCAGAGGTAATCGAGGAGGTTGGGGTAATTAGAAGGCAGAAATCATTCCAGTTGGTGGCTGGCTACTAACCCTGAAGGAAATAGTTCCTGTACGCCTTACGTAGGTAAGCGCATATATCACATATCTGTCTACGCGAAAAGCTAATCAAGTTTCCTCCTCTAGGAGCTCTTTCTAGAGGTGCTTACGGTGCGTGTACCTTGCGGGTGAAGCTCTCGGCAATAAATAAACTTCAGTGATACCCCGCGACTGCGCAACCAAGTCAGGTCACCATAAACAGGATGAATCGGTATAGGTGTATCACCGTCTTACTTGCAGTCTCCAGTCTTACACCCGCAAGTGCGGAGCAGCAGGTTTTGATCAAGCCTAGTTCCACATCTGAGCCAGATTGGTTCCAAACTAGACCCCAGAGCTTTCAAGGTGCGTATTTCCTCTCGCAACCAAGCAGAGCAGATGATACTTACGCGCTCTATTCAGGTCCTACTGCAACGGGAGCAGCTCCATTCCTCGCCCAGACGAACCCAGCTCCGTTTGGCCATACGACATATACAGCAAACTACCCCCTAGAAACATCAGAGCCAATACATGGCGCACACGGACGAAATGCGTTCCATTTCATGGGGAACCTGACGTAAGAACCATCCATTGCCTTTGATTCTGAAGCTAATATGGCAGCGAACAATAGTCCGTACTATCCAGGTGAAGTGGGCTATGGAGTAGATGAGTATCCCCGACCAGCTGGATCTGAGATAACCCAGATGCATCTCCTGCATCGGCATGGCTCTCGCTATCCTTCCAGCGGAGAAAAACTAGGCGAATGGGGAGAAAAGATCATGAATGCCACTGCACAAGGGACGGTATTTACGCATAGTCTTGAATTCCTCAATGACTGGACATACGGACTTGGAGCAGAGATTCTGGTGACTCGCGGTCGTCAAGAACTATTTGACAGTGGCGTCCTCAATTTTTTCAACTATGGCGCACTCTACAATAACAGTGACTCAAAGATTGTAGTGCGAACCACGACTCAAGATAGGATGATGAAAAGTGCTGAAAACTTTTTATCTGGGTTTTTTGGACTAGAATGGACAGAAAATGCAAAACTGCTCGCTATGATTGAATCTACTGGGTTCAACACATCATTGATGGCGTCTTACGCCTGCATAAACTCCGATAGACCGTTAGGCAATTACTCAGCGGTGCCTGTCACGGAATGGAAGGACAAGTACCTTCGACAACGAACCGATAAACTACGCCAAATGACAGGCGAATACGAATGGACAGTGTCGGATAGTTATAACGCCCAGTCGCTCTGCGCCTATGAGACTGTCAGCCTGGGGTTTAGCCCGTTCTGTCAGTTGTTCAACTATGAGGAGTGGGAGGGGTTCTCTTACTCCTCAGATATCTGGTTCAGTTCTTCATTCGGGTTTCTAAGTCCTGTTGGTCGCGCCCAGGGAATCACCTGGGTGGAAGAGTTCCTCGCACGAGTTGAGGGTCGTCCCTTCAACGCCTCCAACCCGACAGCAGCAAATCTGACACTAAACACGAACCCAGTCACTTTCCCGCTAAATCAATCTCTTTATCTGGATTTCGCCCATGATAGCATCCTCGTCTCTGTCCTCACTGCGTTCGGGTTTACACAGTTTTCTGAATTTCTCCCGGTGACTGGTCCCCCAAGCAACCGGCAATTTCGTTCAAGCAAGTTAATTCCCTTCGCGGCGCGGATAAATATCGAGATCATCAAGACGCCCTATGCAGTCAACCACCGGAGATCTCGAAATCCCGACGTGGATCCCTATGTCCCGGGGACGGGGGAGACACTTTACGTTCATTTTCTGCTTAACCAACGCACAATACCATTACACTCTAGCTTTGACGCATGTGATAGACGAGATGATGGCTGGTGTGAGCTCTCGACGTTTCTAGACATCCAGCGGAAGAGCCTGGAGAAGGCCAGATTCGAGTATTCATGTACAGGAGATTGGGATTTGGGGGAGTATGGGTCTGTGCGCGATGGTGTTCCGGCAAAGTAACCTCTGAATTTGCATGAAATATTAAAGCAATCATGATATCATCTTTCATTGCGTTGTCTAGATAAATAGGGGATTATGGCTTTATACGAGTGATACTCTCGACAGAAAGACTCCGCTTTTCATGGAGGGCCTCGATCGGACTTCCCCACAGGTTCAACCCGCATTCTTTCCACGGCGGCCGCTGCAACGGCCCGATCTTTGTTCGATCACTTGCCAAAGGATATCTAATTATGACCTGTCTAGGTTCTAGAATCTATAAATCCTCCTGTACTGTACTTCTAGCCCCTGCATTAGAGTTGCTGTTCTGTTTCTACGACTAGCTTTCCTGGGCTTCATCAGTTGATACGGCTCCTCTGTCTAGGTTTTTGGACGCAGTAAATGTCTCGAAATAAATAAGGAACGAGTGAATAAATTATCGCCAAACACAAGCACAAGCCAGAAACTAAGAGTCTGTCATGGCCCCAGCACCATCGGTATGCTCCATGACTGGAGATGGTGGAATTCTGCTGGAAGAGGAAAGATTCCTGGATATGCTGAGATAGGTACTCTCCATATGACAGGGGAGAATAGTCTCCAAGAGAGGTATGGAATACTTTCTCAGCGGGACAAATAGAATTTTTCCTTTTTTTTTTCTCTTAATTTTGCATTCAAGTTGATAGGTAGCAATGTTTTCCCAACTACCGAGGTAATGAAGAGTGTTCTATCACTCGAGTAGATGCAGCACAACTCACTACTTAGGGTTTTCTTGAGTCGTGCATAATTTTGGTCATTCCCCTTGCCATCAAGCGGTAGTTGGTAATGAGCAATTGGTTAGAGCAAGTAGCGAGATGAAGTCGCAATGCCTGCGTGTTAACACTCTTCCAAGTTGAGAACAGCCTTGCAGTTGGGCAGTATTAAATGACGTAGAAGTAGATACTCCCCTTTCGGAAACCTAGCCTTGTAGTAGAGTCTCTACTGAACTCCTGGTTCCATTTGAATCCTTGATAGTCGCCGGGATCCCAACTCGTCAAGACGGCTAGATCCGCTCTTTCCACGCCTTATCTACTACCCATCTGGCAGCCAACGGCTGTTAACGATAACAAGGTAAAAGTTGAGCGACGACTGGGCGAACAGGGGTAGGGATCACCAGGCCAACTAGCGCAGGCAGTAATGACAACCATCGGGATTATGGACTCACGCCTGTGAACGGGGTGTAAAAAGCGGTCTACGATGCTGTAGGAGCATTGGCTTGCGTTCTCAGATATAAAGTAAGTGAAACAGGGCCGGGAACTGATTCTTGGTATGTTGGGCTGCATGATATTCTCTTGCGTGACGAGGAGTAGCTCTGAAGGACGGGTAAGCCCTCGGCACCAGAAGTAGAAGTAGCTGACCAAGATGGTAATGTAGATGATGCCCAGAGAACTGGTTGGCTGCGTTGATAGTTCAGCCATGGATGTCCGGTTTGTATATCTTGTGGTTTCCGTTTGTCTGCTACCCCAAAATCTGCTTTTGCTTTTCATCAGAATTCGCATCTCTATTCAGAGATAGTTCTCGAGATCCTCCGGATGCTCTGGATTACTCAATACAAGGTCGTGTGATACCCAGGTACTTAGATGCTCCCAGCTTTCGGCCTGACTAGTCAGGCTTTGGGCTAGCCCCCAATCTCAACCCATTCAAATGCGCAACATCCAGGAATCAAGTACCTGGGCACGAAGGCATGCCACCAACAGATGCCATCCAGCGATGCAAACGCCAGCTGGTGCGCAATTATTGGCCGTCACTTTGACCGCTCCATGGTTCGTGAATGCACGTTTCTGATCTTGTATATTGATCGAGGGGGAGCGGGGCCACCCAACTCCCGGCCTATGCATGTCATATTAGGAGGCGATTGGCGCAAACTGTCGACAACGAGCCTCTCAATCAAGTTGACGATCCATAGATGAGTTATTCCGTATCTCCGTTTATCTATATCGTCTGCTTGAATCATGGAATAAGTTTTGTTTGTCACTAACCCTTTTAGTTGTAGACCGCAAGAGCCGCCGAGAGCAAATAGGAAGAGGCTGGTGGCCGAATCGGATTATTTTTCCCATTAGTTGCGTGACTTGATAAAATCTTCTCTCTGAGATGGTTGTGGTATGGCATCCATCACGTTAGAGTAGCCCGAGTGAAGTAAGGCTCCCTAAGACAAGTGCATAAAAACCTCTTTATGTCCTCGCTCCTTTATCCTGTATGATGTTACCACAAGATTCTTTTCTGAAAATAATCCTATGCTTAAAAGTCCTTACCTTTTCTCTCACAAATTTTCTTGACACTCGTTGTATCCTTCCCACCAAAACAGTGCAATGAAGTGCACGACAGACAGTTCTTCCCCAGGGGAGATATCATTTATCGAGCAGTTCATGCAATATTATAAAAGCGGCAGCCATTCCCTGAAAAGCAACGCAAGAAGAGCGGCTGAATTATGCAGCGATGCCCTGAATCAGATGAATGTGCCACACAAAGTTGAATATCATGTCAAGGAAGATGCAAGGCTGAAGGCCGAATTAAGTGTGCGGGAACAGGTCCGGGGGAGTCCATATAAAACTGTCCAAGAGATCGAAATTGATGTTATTGACTTGATCGGCATCTGCGTCACTGTGCACTCCTACCACGACCATAGAAATGTCAGAGATATCGTCGCGAAGCATTTTGATGTGTGCTCGGATCCATGGGAAGGACAGGAAAATGACTCGGAAGAGCTTGAACGTACCAGATACGGCTCCGACCATTATTGGGTCAAGTTGAAGGCAGAAAGAGAGGGAGAAGAACCTGCGTCAGGCTTCATTGAAATCCAGGTCAAGATGACGAAGAGTGAAGGCAGCCTGGATATCATATACGAACATTTTGTGAATCAAAGAATCATGAGCGACGAGCCTTTGAGGTCGCAGCTTGAGCTGGAGATATTCCTGTGGAGATACGTGCCTGAGAAGGGCCAGGAACAGGACCAAGACCAGGACGAAAGTTTGTTAGGCGATGTTCAGCCCCTGTGGAGACTCATGCAGATTCTGGATCTTCGTAGGCCCAGGAAATTGCGAGAAATTCTGCGCAAAGCCAGCGTTAACCTGGAGATTGAGAGCCGATATCATCTTTCCCAGGAGTTCGAGTTTGTTTCACTTCCCCTTTCCATTGCTACCTACATGATAGATTCAATTTTCCAGTCACCAGAACTCGGGGTGAACAAGATAATCCATGACAGGGTAGAGACCAAGTCCGGAAAGGATCTCCAGAGGTATAAGATTAGTGTTCTCAAAGACTCCTTCGTCTGGCTCGGACATCTTTTTTCGAAAACTGAATGGGTTGGAATGCTGATCGCCGACTTTGACCATGACATTCAGCGTCTCAAGGGAAGGAGTATTGCATGGTTGATCAAGCGGAGCACCAGGAATTTCTACGAGGGGTCCGAGTTGAAGGAGTCATTGTCGTATAATGACGAATCTTCCTTGGACGATTTATGGTTCCTGTTTCTCAATAATGGCAAATTCCCCATTTATTATGCCTTTTCTCTGGCGAGGCTTGGGGTGCGTGGGAGTTGGTCAAGCAACTGGTCTGCAGTCCACGACGTTGTTCACCATGTTTTGGAGCCCGATTGTCTCAGGATGGATATTTTTTAGAGTTCTTTGGGGGCCGAATGCGATTTATTACTTTTTCTCTTTCTTTATTTTCTTTATTTTCTCTTTTTTTCCCATTTGGATTGGTATCATTATCTGTCTGTTTCTCGTGTCCACTCTTAATGATAACGAACGACACGCCGTGAGGATGAGATAGAATGTCACGGAAAAAGAAGTGTATCTTGGCCACTGAATTTTACAAGCTTTTATTGCAAAACTATTGGCTTAGCTCCGCTCTTCTGAGGCGTCTGGCATGAAAAATTTCTCTAGTTTGTAGAGCTAATCCGTAACATTAGCTGGAAAAGCCACCGGAAGACGGAGCTTTGACTCATCAACGGAGGATGATAGTCGAGTAATCTTCAAGACTCTTATGTTCTGTTCAAAAGACCTGGCTCCCAGCTAGACAAACAGAGTTCAATCCGCATACCTAGGTAGGAGATAGTCTGAGTCTCGCCAGGTTTCTCGAATGATGGATCCCCCATCAGCTCCCGGTTACTGTCTCCACTGGGGCCATGGTGGGAGAAATAGTACCGGCGGAAAATATGAAACGAAATAAAAAATGCCTTTATACGCCCTTTTTTTCTCAAGATACCTTAATAACTAACAGCCAGGGCCAGAATTTAGTCTACTCCCTCAGCTCTTATGGAGTAAAGCTTACTATTCACCGCTTCTTCTGTAATACAACTACGTACTAGTATAGATACAGCTCTCCCAATGGCTTATTATGATGTTTACCTCACGATCGCGAGAAAGGTACTTTCTTTTTATTATATTGTACTTTTGCCATCGGGAATGCGTAAGACTTCCCCGTGCGAGCTGTACGAGAGCATTCTTTGCATTCCTCCCTCCTCCCTTTAAGAAATAAAATAAAACCAACACGTTCCTCACGCCACTAGAACCTTTTTCTATATGCAGCTCCAAATAGGCCTAGGTCTCCAGCCAATGATAATAATCAACCTCGTCTACTAGGTTTGTGGTGGCTGCCTATATAACGGGGGAATGGCGCTTACCTACGAGTAGGTATTGGATTAGACAGACGTCGCAATTACCTGTTGTTGCGGAAGCTTCTAGTTGGAGATGCAGGGTTAATCAGGGTTATACCATTAATCTGAGCATGATCAAGGTTTTTTCCACTCCTTACGAACTTGGAATCTAGTAGTCTTCCAGGCTTTAGCGAACCGAAGCTGATAAGACGAAAAGGGCCGGAAAACTACCTAGTACCTACTATACTAAGAGTAGTTACCCAATCTGGAGGAATTCGCATGGAATGATATCTACCTCTTAACGCATGAATCATGATAACTGTAATAGAGGTGCCGAAGCATCTGAAGTAAGTGGCCAGGTAAAGCTCCTTTTTTTCCCTCCCCTTTTCTCATCCTCCGAGTCCTATCCGTCCTCCTCGAGATGTACGGGGGTATACGCATACTGCCTACAAAGTATGGTGGACTCCTGGGTTATCGCTTTTCCCTGACTCTCTTATTATCCACGGACTTAGAGTATTTTGCAGCGTCCAAACTCCAGTCCCGTCCAGTGGGTCCATCATCATATCCCCGTCTACTAGTAGTACTCGGTTGTTTGTACTTGGTAATGTTCGTCTTTTGTGGATGTATCAGATAGCCGATTTCTCCTACTAAGGTACCAACTAGTAGTTTGTGGAACTCAAAACAATACTCCACTGATTCACTGGTTCCGAGAGCTCGTGCTGACGAGATCCCCGTTCCTGACCACGGGCCGTAGACCCATAGCAACAGGAAGCTGTATTATAGTTTCCTGGGTTTATTATGCTAAACAACAGATGTGCAGCCGTACCAGTAGGATTCGAAGACAGTTTCACGCACATACACTTGAAATTGTTTTTCGTTTTCTTTTCTTTTATGTTGAAGTAGACGTATCGTACTTTCAAACTCATGAGAAGAAGACAGCACACACACAAGAAGAAAAAGAAAGAGAAAAAGAAATAAAGTGAATTAATATCCTTGTCCTACTCGGAATTATTATTCTCGATATGTAGGATTTTCACATTCGCTTCCTGTGTGGCTATACTTTCTTTCTACTCCTCTTCCCTTCCTCAAGCTTCCATTATGTCTCCTTTTCCTAAAGTATTTAAGAGTGCACAACTCGGCTACAAGGAAAGAATTTCCCTCATCAAACCCAGGTTCTTTTATCAAGTTGAATCTCAAGCCCTCGTTTACCTTCCATAAGCATGAGTACAGCTCCAACGGACCAGGCCCTACGCCCGGCAATCAAATTCATAGCTGCTCTGGGGCAAGGAAATGGAGGTAAGTTATCTTCACTCTACAACTGTTCCAAGCTTACTCGATACCTTTTTCTTCTTCCTTTCTTTCTTTGCCCTTATGATCCAACAGCATGCTAACCAAAGAGCAGGATTTTCAGTACATGATATAACACGGCTTAAGGATGCGATACACGGCAACGATAACGCACTCAACCCCGATGAGAAAAGACGCCTCATGGAGATTATTTGCGAACTTGAGGAGCTTGGTGTAATTGGGCATAAACTAGAACGCTATGCCATTGACTTGATGGAGAAGACATCGTCACTCTGGGAAACCTTCATCTCCTCGGGGGCCCTTCGCGAGCTACAATGAACTTCGAGGTTTAGATACCTTCCTGTCCCGGCTGTATACGGTGGAAAAGGCACATCAGGGAAGTCATCCTGGGAGAGGTATATAGGTTTGATGATAAATCCGGGGCAGAGGTAAAAGTTATGTTTTTGCGTTTGTTGACTGCTTGGTTTGCTTGGATATCTCGTTCAATCAGGAGAAGTCAAAGATAGTCATGTTCTCTTTTCATTATGTTAATTCCATATATACTGTCCTTACCGGGAAATGGTGCTTTAGGTCTCCGACTCGATCCATCTATCACTCATACTGCCTGTCCACAATAACCCCTCAGAGGCATGCTGCTGACTAGAAGACATGTTGCGGGGCCATTCAAGATGTGTCTTCTTCTGCCAAGTGAAACAGGGCTAAGTTCATAGAAATTGTAGGTCAAAAGCTCTATTATCATCCTCTATTAATGGGTCAAGGCTCTGTCCTTGTGGCTTTTTCAGATAATATTATAGATTAGTCCTACTAGCTCGGGAAACTTTTAATGCCTGGTGTCTTCCCCAAGGCTGTGATGACATCTCTTAGCAGGATCACAGGTACTTCATCTATATGTTATACGGTTAGGTGACAAGCTCAGGGAACAGACTTGTGACACCACATGTAACCTTAAATGTAATCTATACATGTCTAAGGCTTTTATGAGGAGGACACCTGACGCCATTTCTGCTTATATATTGCCTCCTACCTCACCTCTCATCTCTCATCTCTTACCTCTCATCTCACCACTTGAGTTTAAAAGATCCTTTCTCTCATCTTCTTACTCTAACCTTCTCTATCAGAGCAAATCTCTGTCTTTATATCTTCAACTCTCACCCCCTTTGAATCCCCAAAGCAATCACAAATCATGTCCCAGTTCCCTGAAATTCTGAAAAGGGCTTAGTGCCCAAAAAGAGGCTTAATTCCCTTGCTCTTCAGAGACAGGTTAGTGCTGCATCTCGCGTGTCTCGGGCATCTGTCAGTTTGAATGTTCTCGAAGAAGAACCCGAAGTCAAAAAGAAGCGGACTACGGACCAGAAGATGCTCCTAGAAGTGCGTACGCTTCTACTATGATATCCCGAGTTATGGCGGCGTCGAGCAATCAAGGTAAGGCGAGATCGTTCAATTAGAGTCAATTTAGGAAGGATGTCACCCGGTACTACGGCGCCGATGAAGGCAGCGCGTCTTGTTCCAAGAAGTCTGTCCGGGGATGGGATCTCTTTTCTCTTTGGTTCCGGAGAGGTGGAGTTATCCGATTGTCGCAATGGTAAGGGCCTGTGTTACGTCTGCTCTACATTCAGTCTACGGATAACTTACATCTCCCTTAAACAGGAATCACTTTGGCGGGTAGCATTGAGCGCAGGCTGGATGAGGGTACCATTGTTATTGTCCCAATTCCCGGAGCGATCACTGCACCGACACGGTGGATGTGTCTATTTCTCGAAGAGACCACGGCCAAAGAGACAGTGTGGGGGGTGGTTACTACACACGAGGAGGCCCGAAAAGAGAGGTCATCCGTCTTGAGATCAGGACTTCTACAGCAGACTCTATTAACAAAATTAGCTGCTAACAAATGATCATATAGGATAGTTAACTAAAGATACAGGCATGTTACTAAGCGCCGATCTTAGGGAGGCTCTCGTATTCAGTTTGAAAGAAGCAGAGGAGAGGGAGGCTACTGATGAGGAAGATACTGGCTTTGATGAGCGACTAGGGGAGGTGGCCCTGCGGGCGTCCGTCATTTTCAGTTGTCCAGTTGCTCTCCGTTATCTACTTTATGTTATTCCGTTGCGAGCTTATCTCGTTAATGGTTTGACCGTCAACTTCAGAAGGATGAACTAATTACTAAAGGATCATTGAAGCCAACAAGCAATTGCTTTAACAATATGAGCTTTTTTTTCCTTATTTTCTTTTCTTTTTCATTACAAGTTATTGATCCACCAGCATTCCCAGGCCGTGGTATAGACGCTTAGCACCAGAGTAATACAACGAGGATTCATCTTTCGAGCCAGTTGTCATACCCAGACAAATGCTGCCTTGAGTTATCTGAACCGTATGCCCAATAGGTAGTAGATAGTAGGTGAGTAATATATTTCATTCCTCGTAAAGAAGTATCTCTCGTTCTAGAGTATATACCCAAATCGCTCATTTCGTATTCCATCCGATGCCATTCCATCCCATCCCATCCGCATATAAACCCATAGATACTACCTGTAGTTATCCAGCGCAAGATCCAGCTCGACATGCAGAATTCAAGATACCCTCCCAAAACCCCGATTGCGAACGCCGTGTAAATCCCATAATGTAATGAAAATAGGTGTCTCTAGACTCTAGGTCTAGTATCGGGACGAGTCATCGGCGGTAACTAAGCATAAGAACGGTAGTTAGTTATTTATCCATTTATAATTTTATAAATTTGGCCCTATATCCCAGTCATCGAGGATGGGCGAGTATGGGTGTCGTGGAGGACATACGTGCTGACTCAAGGTCCTTTGGAAGTGGAGTCCCCGACTCTCGATGGAAGATGCTCATGTTTTTCAACCGTACCGAGCGCATGTATATTTCCTGCTCGCGCGGGTATCCATGTCGCTTAATACTTTCCAGAGGGGCGTATTGACGGGTGAGGGCGGCGCCGAGCGAAACGGCGGCCAGACAGGCTACGATGACGATGACGATGATTGCGCCGGTGCTGAGGTGCGTCATTGTGGAGTTCTTCTTCTTCTTCTTCTTTTCGATTTTTTTAAATGTAGTTCTTGAAGCGAGGAGTGGCCTTCTGGCTGTTACTGTGATCAACGCATAATTCGTTTGATGGGAAGTGGATGGGAGTCGATGGGAGTAGGCTTCAAGTATCAAAGCAGAAAAAAAGAGAGAGAGAAATAGCTATCAAGTAAGCGGATTGGGACGGATTTATAAACAGGTTAACAAACATGCATGTGCTGGTACAGCCTGTTTTTCTTTTTTTTTTTCCCTTTTTTTATTCCTTTTTTATCCGTCCATCCACGCGGCCTCACAGCAAAAAACCCAATTGCCTTCCAACCAAGACTAAGAGGCTGCCATGGATTGGGAGGGGGAACAAGCGTGGCGATTGGATTTCAGGGCTTCCGGCGGTGGAGGCATCGGGCTGGACTGATTCACTGATTGTCGGTCTCTTTCTGATGATCGGGCTTCAGGATCTATCGGATTAGTCCCAGGTAAGCTTCCCTCACCAGCAGCGGGATGGCACAATCGTCATTGCTGTCACAATCATCAGTGATGATCAACGAAACAGTCGTCCATCGTCCACAGTACTTGCTCCGTCCGGTACGAATAAAATGGCGATCTTCCAGACTAAGTGGACCAGAGTGAGAGACAGCTAGCTCTACTCCAGGGTAGCGTGGAGTTGAATTGAATAACTTGCAGAGGACTCGCTCGCTCGCTCGGGCCCAACAAAGTCCGGGTGAGAAATTGAAAAGAACGACTTCCAAGAATCAATGCGAAAGTGGCGTGTTGGACTCAACGGGATTGGCTGCGGCTGCAAATCCTTGGTCTTGAAAAGTCGAGATGGTGTGGTTTTTGTTTCTGATCCAAGACAGTTCCACTCTGTAGGCACCAGAAATTATACTTACATACTGCTCTAGTACTAGTTTCTTCTAATAATAACCTGTATGGCCGATGTTCTTGGTGCTTGTTTCTGCTACTCCAGGATCAATTTCAAAGTTGACTTTTGTATCTCTGTTGGACTCCTTGATAACTCGGGAATGCACGTGTCACCCGCAACATGTACTCCATCGATAACAAGACCCTCAGCGATGCAATCAAGGACTATTCTCCATGATAGAGATAAATAAATACATCTGGTCTATATGTAAATGAGTAGTAAAAGACATTGATATTCTACTCTAAAATTGGCCTCTACCTAGATACTAGACAGACCCTGAATATACCGCTGCAACACGATCCCTTTCGCGCCCCAGAAACTGTTCGAAAGTGCCCAGTGGAACCCCCCAAGAGCGCACCACATCCATATCCACAAACTGGACCATATCGCGCATAAACAACTGACCAGCCAGGAACGGGTTCGTCCCGACCTGTCCATCGACTTCTTCCTGCGACATATAATGCACCTTCAAGTCCCGTCCCGTTGCCTCGGACAACTTCCTCATCAAGTCATCCATAGTCAATAACTCCGAGGCAATCTCAATCTCCTGTCCATGGAACCGACCAGGACCCAGAAACGCAGCGACCGCAAACCTCCCAATATCATTCGGATCAATCATGGGGAGGACGGTCTCCCGCGTCAGGGCCGTGGTGAACTCGCCCGTTTCCACGAGGCCAACGTACATCCTGTGCACATGGGGCGGGAGGAAATTCGTCATGAAGTTTCCGGGACGGACGATAGTCCAGCTCTTGAATCCTGCATTGCGCACCTCCGTTTCGATGGCTTGTTTGCTGAGGAGGATCTTGGCGACGACGCTTGTCGGGTCCCAGTATTTCAGGCGCTGGGGTTCGCTTACGGCGAATCCGCTTGAGTAGACGATTTGTTGGATGCCGGTTTCTTTGGCGATGGCGAGGATGCGTTTTGCTTGCTTGAGCTCGTTGGGGATGTCGGCTAGGTTTGGCATGAGGTTTAGGAAGAGGGCTGTGCAGCCCTGCATGCCTTTGCGGAGGGAGTCATCGTCGTTGAAGTCGCCTTTGAAGAGGGAGACGCCGGCTGACTTGAGGTTTTGGCTGGTGGTGGAGGAGGGGTCTCGTGCGATTGCGTGTGCTTTGATGTTGGATTTTAGGAGGTTGGAGATGACTGCGCCGCCTTGGATGCCAGTTGCGCCGCAGACGAAGATGGACATTTTGATGTAATATATAATATAATATATAATAATGATATATGATATAGAAAATATGATGTATGTAAGTATAGGGATAGATGGATATATATCTGAATGATGAGTATTGAGACAGTGAGAAAGTATTGCTTAGGAGAGAATCTAGCCCATTATATAGCACAATCTCCAGACAATTGATTCCTCAAGACATCTCTAGACAAGTCATCTCTAGATCTAGACTGCGGGATTCCGCTGTCTGCGTGTGTTCTGCATCCACAATATACTCTCTATAGCTTCACTTCCTGCTAGTGTGCGGAACTCCGCCGGCGGATCCACTTTCCTCTCTCTCAACTCAACTTTTTCCGCCAGCTGTTCTTCAACTCTTTTCTTTCTCTTTCTATCATTTAGAAGAAGAAGAAGAATAACCACCGAATGAAAATGAGCTCCGCAGTAGAGCGGGATAATCCACCTACCCGGCGGAAGTCCTGCGAGGCGTGCAGAGCTGCCAAGCGACGCTGCGACCTCGCTCTCCCCGCCTGCTTTCGGTGTGTGCGGCGCTGCCTCGACTGTGTGTATCCTGGTCTTCCGCCAGCAGATTTGATTCCAGACATGTTGTCGATTCTGAATGACACAGAGTCGGGTTCTCGCTGCCAGAGTGGATTTACTTTAACTTCTATGCCGGGTCTGGACATGAATCCGGGCTTTTCTACCACATTCGACGAGCAGGTCGAGTTTGCGCCTGTCGACTCCCATCCAGAGTACTTGTCTCTGGCTGAACAGCCCGCCCTTGAAGTCATACCGCTCAAAACAGGACCTACTATTACACTTTCGGCGCTTTTGGCGTCTCGATTTCAGTATGCCATCGATACGCTAAAGGACACGCCGCGGATGATGGTCATGGAAAACCAGACGCTATGGTGTCATCGTGAACTGTACCGCGAGGGAATGCCCAAAGTCATGCAAGGTACCTCAGCTCTACTGTACCAGAAGAGTGTTTTCTGACCTTAACTAGATGCATACGCCTGTTGCGCTCTATTTATAACTAAAAACCCCATAAATGCTGCCATGATTACCACACACATCCAATCACGGCACCAGGAGCTTCTCCTCTCCCAACTGCCAACCTCTCCCCCAGAAGTGCTTGCCCACGCTCAAGCTCTGCTCCTCTACCAGATCATGCACTTCTTCGACCCAGACCTGAGCAGCAACATCTCCACCGACTCCCTCAGCATCTCCGCGCTCGAATCCGCGGCATTCTTCCTCTTCAGCAGCACCCACTTCCCACCTGAAGAAGAAGAAGACCAAGGGAGAGAAGGAGGAGGAGGCAGACGTAATATCGAGTCAACAATGACCATGCAATTCTGGAAACAGTGGCTTTGGCAGGAATCTGCCCGCCGCACCATCCTCTTCACCTTCTACTTCCTGCAAATCTTTCGCCTGCTCCGCGGGGAGCGCAACCTCAAGTGCGACGGGAAGCTGGGCATCCTACACTCGTGGTACCTCTCCGCGCACCTCTGGAATGCGCCGACGGCGTCGGAATTCGCGGTTGCCTGGGCCGAGCGCGAGCATTTTATCGTGCACAATGTAAATTTCTCCAGGGTGCTGGGTGAGGCTCAGCCCGCGGATGTAGATTGCTTTGGGCGTATGCTGCTTGTGACTCTTTTGGGTGTTGAGCAGGCGCAGGCTTGGTTTTATCGGAGGGGGGCTATTCTGTAGGTACTTTGTCTTCCTATGGTCTTCCTAGGGACTCCTATCTACCTTCTACGTATTCCTAGGAGTCTTCAAGGAGCCTCCTAGGAGTGACTGGCCACAGGCACTCCTGAGTCAGAGATCGGAATGACTGCTGGAAATCGCTCAGTGGTTAGTAGCATAGCCAGGCATTCGAGCGATCTGAGCCTCTACGAGGAACAGCCAGCGATCCTCATCTCCTTGACCGGGAGGTCAGTTCTAGGCCTCGTGCGAGAAGAAGTCACCCCTGTCCTCCCTGCGCTCAAGCAAATACTAAGAACGTGCTTGGCGTGATAAGCTCCTGGATTGCAAATTAAGATACAAACCTTATTAGCATAGGGCCTTATCCCTTAACGATTGAATTTGCAGCATTCTTAGCTCTTTAGCTGTCTCTTTCGACAGAGTCACAGCCTATACAGAGTATGCAAGGCACGACACCAGGGTCCGAGGAAAGGCCTCATTCCAAAACCGCAATTAAACACATAGCGATCACCAACATTCTGGAATGCAAGGCCAGTGAGAATCGAGAAGGAAGTCCAACAAGGGAATGTTGAACTCACAATACCAGATAACAACAGGCTCATGCACGCAATTATTTATTGGCGTGATTATCCTCGTTTCCATCGCCATCAATCCATCATCTGTGTAACTCTCTGTCCAACCCTCCAAAAATCCTCCCAAACCACAACAATCAAAATCAAAATGAAGTTCTCCTTCGGTCTCGCTCTCTTCACCTTCGTCGCTGCCGCGACCGCCCTCCCCTACGACGACTACGATGCCGAGGGCAC
Source organism: Aspergillus funiculosus (assembly GCA_027569145.1). Classification (NCBI taxonomy): domain Eukaryota; kingdom Fungi; phylum Ascomycota; class Eurotiomycetes; order Eurotiales; family Aspergillaceae; genus Aspergillus; species Aspergillus funiculosus. The sequence goes on from JAPDEN010000007.1 coordinate 348,006, forward strand.
CTCGGACATCCGCTTCCCCGTTCCCGACTCTGTCACTGTCCAGCAGGGTAGCACCAAGTGCGGTGACCAGGCTCAGCTCTCGTGCTGCAACAAGGCCACATATACCGGTGACACAACCGAGCTCAACAGCGGCATTGGCTCTGGCTTGCTGAGCCACCTGATTGGCACTGGATCCGGAGCCGAGGGATTGGGTCTGTTCAGCCAGTGCTCGAAGCTGGATGCCCAGGGTATGACAGTCTACTCCTCCTATTTTTCAAGGGAAGGTAATCTAACGCGTTATTATAGTTGGCCTCATTGTCGATGTGCAGGATATCCTCAACCAGAAGTGCAAGCAGAACATTGCCTGCTGTGCCAAGAGCGGAAGCAATGCGGTACGTACCTACTCCGTCGGATGTGTGATATCTGTATATGAACTAACGAGAATAGAGCGGCGATCTCGTCGGCGCTGGTCTCCCCTGTGTGGCCCTTGGTTCTATTCTCTAGTTGCTCTGCTATTCTGGAAGCTCTGAACTTGAAAATGGGTCCCAATCGACTGAGATCCATTCGGTTGAATTATAATGTATAATTAAAATTGTTCTCTCATCATATCATCATCAATCATAACTCCCATCGGTCTTGGCCGGTGGACGAATCATACAATAGAGCTACCCTCATCAGTACACTCATACCTCTCAAGACGAAGAAAAAAGTAAACAACGGGAAAAAAGAAAGAAACATACCGTACACCCATCCTCCCCATCAAAACACTCAATCTCCCCAACCCCCTCAAACCCCAACTTCTCATATATCACCAAATTCGGCATCCCCTTCGAACTCTCTAGATAACAAGGCACACCCTCCGCATCCGCCCTCTCCGTAACAACCTCCACAAGCCTCCTCCCAACGCCCCTCCCGCGCATCTCGGCCCGCACAGCAATCACATTGCAAAAGTAGTATCCGCGCGGATCGCACCAGATCTTGTCGTGGGCTTGGGACTGGAGGGTCTTCCATTGGCGGTAGCGGGCTAGATTTAGGCCGCCGCGGCCGGCGAAGCGGATGTTGGCGAGGAGTTGGCGGAGGGAGAGAAGGTAGTCTTGGGTTAGGGTTGAGAGGGAGGTGGGGGATGAGGGGGGGAGCCACCAGCAGACGCCGAGGATTTTTTCTGGTTCATACTCATATTCATATTCATCTGATTTGGATGTAGATTTGGCTTCTGGTTTCGATTCTAATTTAGAAGTGGTGTATTTGGCGACGTAGATGGGAGCGTTGCAGTTTAGGCCATGGAGGAAGTGTGCGGAGAGGGAGGCTGCGTTGCGGGCGAGGTTGTACTATACTTTTATTATTATATGAATATATATATATATGTGTGTGAAGACATACGGTTGATGGATTAAACATGTATAAGAAGAACGGATCGTCCGCAAAGACGGTCTGGATGCATTCTACAGCCTGCGGAATGTCCGATTGGGTTAGAGGGAGGATATGGACGTCCATGTTACGACGACGACAAGAATAGGTAATGATAATAGGTAAGATACCTAGTAGTGATATGAGCGAAGAGTCATGATATAAATACTCTGACTACAACTAACCAGTCCGGGCAGTTGGAAGCGGAATGCTCTCCTCTGCAGTCTGGAGCTTCACAACAGCTGACGGCATCACCAACGCTCAGCGATCATCGATGGTTCTGGCTTCACGTTAGACCTGATTTGGCAGGTGGTGCCGGGCGCGCTCTTATTATTTGCGACTACAGACTGTTGCATCTGCAGAACAGAGTCAATGATTATTGCTGATTATTGACTATTGACTATGATTCGTGTCGCGCAGCATCAGCACAAGCGTCTGCCTCCCCTTGCCTCCCCAGCGCTCGTAGTCGATCTCCGCCTCGGCCAGCGGCCGCCAGCCCATCTTGAGATACAGAGGGAAACCCGCCGTCGTCGCCTCCAGGTAGATGCGCTTCTGTCGTCGGTCTGCCTCGTCGATTCCCCAGCGCAGTAACGCCGTTCCCACGCCTTTCCCTTGGGCTGCGGGGAGAGTCGCCAGCAATTCCAACACTCCGCTCGTCAGCTTCAGCCACAACCAAACAAGAAACACACGATACAGGAAGAAAAAGAGGACAAACCTATATCATCATCACGCAATATATCCTTCCCCTTCTCCCTTAGGATATTGAAAAACCCGTCGTAAATATCCCTCCGCGCCCCCTCCGGCAGACACGCCCCCCGAGCAACCTCCGCCGCCGCCATCTCGGACAACACCGTCATCGCCCGCTCCTCTGGCGGCCCTGGGAACTTCCATCGCGCGCACCCAACCACCTGGCCGGACACTTCCGCCACCAGGACGTGTGTTTGCGAATTCGCGAGCTTCTCTAGACACCGCGTGCGTTTCAGCGAGTGCACATGCTGGCGGTCGACGTCTGGGAAGACGTTGGACAAGAAGCCTTGCTCCTGGTTCTGGTCCTGGAAGCTTTCGATGTTGATGGTTGCCACGGCGGGGGCGTCTGCTTCTGTTGCGTAGCGGATGTGCATTTCTTCTTTTTTTTTTTTTTTCTTTGGATGTAGATAAGTAGGGTAGAGAAGTAGGTATTATTTGATTGAGTTGGAAAGGGGAGGTATAAATGGCGTTTTCTGTCAATTGGGATGACTCACATACTCTACCTTACCTACCTTAGTACTTGGGGTTCTCTACAGTCGGCACATAAAGTAATTATCAGAATCCTTACAGTTCAAAGAATACATCTTTAATTCACCTACTCAATGTGTGTAGCTAAATACTAATAGAGCGCATTAAGCCCACTTACCCAACACCCCCATCAACACCATCCCAGAAACCAACGAACCCCCGCCAACAAGAACCTTTCCAACCGACGCATTCACCAACTCCCCCCCCTCGACAACCCAATCTCGCGCCCACATATCCACTACGCCAACCCACACCAGAATGCCCGCAGAGAGCGCATCCAGCGTCCCCAACGCAATCAGTGTGCTGCGCTCATTGCCATTGAACGAGTGCAACACCCCCAGCCCAATCGCCATTCCCAACGGCGTGATCACCGCGAAGAGACCCGCCATTAGAGCCTTGCTACTGCGGAACAGACGGCCTGGGAGTAAGGCGATGCGAGCGCCGAGAGCCAGACCCTCGAAGAACTGGTGGAAGACGATGACGACCAGGAGGGTGCGGTAGAAGGAGTCTCCTGCGACGACGAGGGTGAGGCCGATGAGGATGCTGTGGAAGATGATACCGGCTTCCATGATGATTACGGAGAGCTTGCTGTTGGGGTTTGTAGGGTCTAGAGGAGGGCCGTGGTGGTGGCCGAGTTGTGTTAGGGTTGGGTGGTGGTGGTGCTGCTGTTGTGCGCTGGGCGGTTCGGGGGAGGAGTCCGAGTGCTTGGGGATCCCGGATTCGGTGTTTATGGGCTGGGATGTCGCGGGACGAGCTAGAATTATACGATGGCCGATGTATTCGGTCAAGAAGGAGAGGAAAAGGCCGGCCATGACGATGGCGGAGGTGGTGGCTTCGTATTTGAGCTCTCCGAGGCAGTCGTTGGTGAACATTAGGTTGGCGTGTGTATAGAGCTGTTTTTGTCAGTTCTTTATTTTATTTATTTCTTCTGCTTCCCTTTCTTTAGATTAGGTAGTGGTCTTGACGTACATGGACAAATGCTGTCGAGATGATGACTCCAGTGCCGAATTGCTTGATAACTGTCGACACCCAGCTGTTGATGGATGCGAATGGCAGCTTCGCCATCACCAGAGGAAGAAAGACACCAATGGAACTGGTAACTAGAACCACAAACAGCGTTCCGATTCGGAGAGGGACATTGTAATCTCGAGTCTGGATGCCACATGAAGCAGCGCTGCTTTCGCTTTCTTCCGATCCGGCGCCCACGCAATGTCTGCATAGTCGTTTAGTATCTTCCTGGACAGTGAAAGGGGACGAGAACATACTCCACGCCCGCGTGAAAATGGCAGTCTAATTTCTGTTCGCTCTCTTCTTCCTCTGATGCGGCCGACTCGCTCTCTTCGGCTGTTTCCTCTTCTTCCACGATCTGGACGTCATTCCCGTCTTCATCAAGACAATACCTATGATCATCAGCGAATATTCGGAGGCCACGATCGAGGAAGACACTCACTGTTCATCTCCATGTGTGTGACAGTCAGTATACTGAGCTGGTATCTCTCCCGTCGGAGTCGCTGTCAGTATAACCTGGACCTCATTGCCGTCTTCGTTGATGCAGTGTACATCGTCCCCGTGGGTATGGCAGTCCGTGACGGAGCTTGCACTGACAACGCCGGCGAGGACAAGGAGGTGGAAGATTCTCATGGCGTACAAGTTGAATCAGTGCAAAATATCAACGAATCTATGCGGTGTAGAAAGACCCAAGACGGGGTTGGAGGTATTTAACGTCCCTGTCCCGAGGGTATCGCAGACACCCTCCTCCCTCTCCCTCTCCGTGCCAGTGGGAGAAGAGAATTTTCAAACCCTCACTAACCCCCAGGGTACACCCGCCAAGCTGGTGGCCAAGAAGATGCAGCGAGATGAAGCCCGTGTTGTTGCTCCCAGGGTCCTTCCCAAGCCTTGGCTGCTTGGCATCTCGGCATAGAAAATGAAGCTATACAAGAAAACGTCCTCTTGTGTACATCAAGGTCCTTAACACAAACATATAAATACCTGCAAGCAATCACTACATTGTAAGAAAACACACGAATACACAAGACAGTCAACAAGGAAAAAAGGAAAAAGAAAAGAAAAATGCATCCCATCGTCCTTCTCACTCTCTCACTCTTCTCCCCCATCTCCGCCCTCCCATCGCCTCGCACCCCAGAACCACTTGAAGACCCCGTCATCTCTCCCTTCCCAATCCACGACAGCTGCAATGCCACCGAACAGCGTCAACTCGCAACCGCCCTCCAGGAAACCATCACTCTAGCCGAACACGCCAAATCCCACATCCTCCGCTGGGGCAACGAGAGCGCCATCTACCAAAAGTACTTTGGCAACAGGCCCTCCATCACCGCAATCGGCGCCTACGACATCGTCATCCATGGAAACAAAGAAAAGGTTCTGTTCCGCTGCGACAACCCCGACGGCAACTGTGCTATTGAAGGTACTCCTTCCCCCACCCTTTTCTCCGCTCAAAGTAATCAAATCATTAACCTCAAGAAAACAAATAGGCTGGGCCGGACACTGGCGCGGCGAAAACGCCACCGACGAAACCGTCATTTGCGAATTAAGCTACCAAACCCGTCGACCACTGGCCACAGTGTGTGCACAGGGTTATACCGTTGCAGAGGCCGAGACAAACACCTTCTGGGCTGGAGACCTTCTCCACCGTCTATACCATATGCCTGCCATTGGCCAGGGATTCATTGAGCATTTTGCAGATGGATACGAGGGCGTTCTGGATTTGGCGGAGGGGAATCGCTCTGTTTCCTTGCAGGATTCGGAGACGTTGCAGTATTTTGCGCTGGAGACTTATGCGTATGACGTTGTGGTGCCTGGGGTGGGGTGTTCGGGGGATGAGGCGAGTTATGATGATCATCAGGATGAAGAGGAGCTGCAAGAAGAGGAAGAAGAGGATTTGCCCGAGGTGAGCTAGTATGAACAACAAGTCTGGATTGACTGGGGTGTGCTAATGATAATGATTATAGAACTGTCATACCCACGAGGGAGGGGTGATTCACTGCACTTAGTGAGGATCGAATGACTACGCTAAATATATTTAACTATATATAGGGTTTTGGGCAATCGAAGGTGCCACCCTTCAATAGATCTAATCTATCACGCTGGTATAGCAAACTTACATCAAGGCTTGGATATCATGGAAACGGAAATTGATTAACTCAATTATGACTATAACTCTCTATTCTCTATTTCTCGGTCTGCGTCTTCTTACCTGCTATCCTTCTTCAGACTATCCGGCTTGATTAGATGTTTTCAGGTGCAGTATCATCATCTGGGTTTGTTTCGCTTCAGAAGCATAATCCATCCAGTCTAGGTCTCATTTATAGCAACTTGTTGGTTTATTGCTCTTATTTCAAGTGTACTTCTCTCATTCTCATATCCAGCCGTGATATATTTTTGTACCCGACAGCATCTGTATTGCCATCTCATGTATGTTCTGAATAACTAACTGTCTTCGTGGCATCATAAGTACAAGGATTCCCAATCTTAACTACCACATTGATTTAGATAAATATTTTCTGCTGGTAAATACATTGATGCCCTCTAGTAGCTGTCTAACGCAGTGCTTATGGCTCTGGAATGTGTCTGTAACCACCACCTATCTAATACCTACCAAGGTAGCACCTAGGAGTATGCGTGCCGCGCGTGCTTTGTGTAGCTATACACCGAGTAATACACAGAGAAACTTGTGGTCTTTGAGAATTATTCCAGGTTCACTGCCGAGGATTAGATGAGTCTAGACCTCGATATGTACTCCCTGTCTACTCCGAGTACGTACTCTAGGTTGTACACAGGGCAGGGAAGGTCCGGGGTACCCCTTTTACTATCCATACCTGGAGTTCACAATTTCTACCTCGGTAGCAATATATTACATCTGCTCCCCATCAAGTATGATCTGTCGGTTGAGAACGGGGTGGAGTCTATTTATCCAGGAATCAAGGGGGTGATTCAGGGGCAGTAGAGCAAGCTCCAAATTCAGTTCATCCCTTTTTTCTTCTGTCTTCTTACGAACTCGCGAGAGGAATGACGTCCTAATATAGACGTATACGTGGAACACGGTAATTGCAATCCATCGTTCTGGTCTCCTGTTGGGAACTTGGGACCCATTGGCTGAGGTTGTAGAATCTGGGCGAGAGGGTCTGGAGCACCTGGGTCTCAGGGTCTATTTGGCTAGACTGAAAGTAAACTACATGGCTTATGCAAAGTAGAAACAGGGTTTGGTTAGAATTCGTGGAGAAATGGAGAAAACTACATGTATGGATATGGATATTGTCTGTTCGAAGGTACTACCAGTAGTCAGAGGGGGCTATTGCATCCAGATTCTGTATTCGATACCGCGAATCAGTTCTGATGGGTCATAGGTGGACATAATTATTAGATTCTAGTAAGCAATTATTGGTTAGCCTTTGATTAGGAGGTGTGTGTAGGCTCGTACATGTATATATATATATATCCATCTATACCAAGTTGTTTCCATCACTGTGGACCGAGTCTGTACATAATTGCATAAGCGCACTCTCCTTAGACAACCCATGAATGCCATGTAGATAATTATAAATCAAGACTACTAATATACCAAGTACCTAGGTAGTAGTATAAATAAAGCTAATAGAAATGACAGTTGCCTTCGACCACATCAAGCATTGCCATGCCAACAGCCTGCACTCCTGGCATGTATCAGAAACACCCAGAAAAGCTTGAACCTCACTTTGCAAAGAGCGCTCACGGAAACTGCCACATTAATTAATACCTTCCCATCATATCTGGGCTCAATGCCGGGTTCAACCATATTTAGTATACCACAAAAACTGCCTCTACTACATTTTTTTCAACCGTTAGCTACACAGCGACTCTGCATACACTACCTCCTTTACATTGAAAAGCAAAAGAAAAACCTACTAAGAAAAGCACATCATGACACCACCCTGCTTATCGATTCCAACGACCACAAAATGCGAAGAGGAGATGAAACTCACCCCAGCATCGCCATGTTCAATGACAGCGCCAGAACCCAAACTCTCCCTAGCGACCGTCCCCGAAGCAGAATCATTAACATCCCCCATAAACCCGCCAGATGACTACGATCCCTGCGTCGGCGCAAAACCCTGCTCTCCATTCTACCGCCATGCAACGCAATCCTCCAAGATCGAGCGGCTCACAATACAAACGAAACGGTCGCTCAGCATCAGAAAAAGCCCCATAGAGGACGTCGAGGCTCGTCCGGCGTGGCGGCGTCTGTACGATGACGATGCACAGAACCGTCGTGAATCTAAGCTATGGATCCCAGAGAAGAGGCACTGTGATTGTATGCAGGGCTTGACAAGGAAACAGCGCATACTGGTGAAGGCGGCCATTGCAGTGGTTATTCTGGGGAGTATGGTGGCCATTGCGCTGGGGATTACGGCTGCTGTCGGAGGGGGAGTGTGGAAATCAGACAACAGACAGCAAGCTTTCGGAGGGTAGAGTAGGAATGATGTGTGTGTATCCTATTTGGTTCGCCTTCTGCCCCTGCCCCTTGTCTTGCAGGGAGGATCTTGCGAATGCTGGACAGGCTTCCAGAGTCTTGCACAGAAGGTACTCTTTTGTCGGATTGGGCTAGGGGCTTTATGTATATTACATTCTGGAGTGGATTTGTATAATAAGAGTGTGGTGACTGTCTATTGACGCTGTTCTGATGTATTTTGGCGTTTTGGAGCCTGCATATCATGTGGTGTTTTCGTGTTGCGATGCCTGAGTGCCTTGGTGCCTGGCGGGACCTGGGTGCCTGGCGGGCGGAGGAATGCCGGGCCGTGCACGTGACCCACAGGCGCCTTAAAAACAAACAGAAAAATTTTGCCCACCATTTTTTTTTTCCTTTTCTTCCTCACATCGAAAAGCTTAACAGAACCTGCCACGACCATCGTCCAGCCGCTTCACGGCGATGTGTTGCCTTCGATCCTCGGATCGTTCGGTTCTGGAGAACAATGCTTATCCTTGATAGGAAGTTTCCCTCTCGTTGAGTCCTCTTTAGTGAGGGCGATGAGGGGGGAATGTCGATGACGGGACACATGATATGTATGATGTATGTTTATATTTTTTTAAGTAATCCGTAGATCCGAGCCTGCGAGTGACACCCAATCTGCATGCAACAGGGAGCACTGGATGATCCTCGGTCAGCTTCCTCGACGTGCATTCTAAAGTCTGGGGTTGGCATGAAACACTGTAACGCAGTAGTTCCGACGACGTCTTGTGTTTGGTGACGCCACTGAGGACCAGAGAAACACATTGAACTTCTGTCGACGAAGGAGCACGACAGGATGAGATCGAGGCCCCTCCTTGACTCCATACAAGTTGATGCGTGAAGGGATCTGGTGCTGTGTTTTCATACCCATCCCTTGGGTGCCGCTTTACCAGGAAATAGGAATGTCTACCACGACCTGCTGTGCCAACGAAGTTCCCAGGCTCCTTGATGCCAGGTCCTTGATGCCAGGTTTGGTTTCATCGGCATTCTTCAGCACATTCTCCCAGACAAAAAAACGCATACCTTGCTAGAGTTGTTTACAGCGTGTTGCCCAGGAGGACACATACCGCAATAGAAGCTGTCTGGAACAGGGGCTGATAAAAGGTTCATCAATGGCCGCCAAACATCAGTTGAGAGTTTTTCTTTTGGACAAGGAGTATACAGTCGACAAGTGCATTTCAGTCGTTTTTTTGTTGTTGTTTTTTATATCGACCCACCCAAGTTGGCCATTTGGCCGGTAGTCACTCATTTATCTTATTTTTCGAAACATCGAGTTTAATAATAATATCACGCCAACACGAGCAGTTTAGGCAACCGACAAAATGAAGGGATTTCAAAATGGTGTTCCCCTCGCAATGCTTGTTGCTGTTGCGAGGAGCCAGCTTATTGGAGGACCAGGGGGAGTTGATACTGGGAATGCGGCATATATTCCCACTACCAACACCGCAACTAGCACCGTGACTGAGGACTGGACCGATAATCACTCGGTTGACATTACCCACAATGTCAAAGTTTATCCTCCCCCTCGTCCTCCCCATGGCCGCGAGGGCGACGAAGATCGTGATGGCGCTGAACACGACAAGCGTGGCTGGGATGACGGTGTTGAGCTCATCGGCGGTCCCAGCGGTATTGACACTGGCAACGACGCCACGATTCCCTTTACCAATGACTATTCGTCGACCGTCAACAACGCATACAAGGACGACCACTCTGCCGACATCGACACCGCAGCCAACATTGGATGGGTCCCTGACGGTGAAGATGGCCCTGAAGATGGCCCTGTGTTGCCAGAATTCGACAAGCGCGGATATCCAAGCCCATTCCCTGAGATTCCGGTGAAACCAACCCTGATCGGCGGTCCCGGTGGCATCGACACAGGCAACGCTGCTGCCATCCCCACGACTAATAAGTTCTCCTCTTCCGTCACGGAGGATTATACTGACGACCACTCTGTCGACATCAACGACACCACCAAGATCTGGGGCCAGCCCTTGCCTGGTCATTCCAGCGCTGGAGTGCATCCCCCCAATCACCAGGACCGTGCCCTGCGTCAGGGTGTGCCTGAGACCACTCTCATCGGCGGCCCTAGCGGTATTGATACCGGCAACACCGCCGTTCTCGGTAGCACCAACAGCTTCGACTCCGAGGTCAATGAGACGCATGACGACGACCACTCTGTCAAGATTAACTCGGATGTCACTGTTACGCCAGTACCTCGCCCAGAGCAGGAGCCTAAGGCTCATGAGAAGCCCGCCCCCGAGGCCCCTGTCCCGACTCCTAAGGATCAACACGAGCCTGCGCCCAAGCCCTCCGCCCCGACTCCTAAGGATCACCATGAGCCTGCGCCCAAGCCCTCTGCCCCAGCTTCTGAATATCACCATGAGCCTGCGCCCAAGCCCTCCGCCCCAGCTTCTGAATATCACCATGAGCCTGCGCCCAAGCCCTCTGCCCCAGCTTCTGAATATCACCATGAGCCTGCGCCCAAGCCCTCCGCCCCAGCTTCTGAATATCACCATGAGCCTGCGCCCAAGCCCTCCGCCCCAGCTTCTGAATATCACCATGAGCCGGCGCCCAAGCCCTCCGCCCCAGCTTCTGAATATCACCATGAGCCTGCGCCCAAGCCCTCCGCCCCAGCTTCTGAATATCACCATGAGCCTGTGCCCAAGCCCTCCGCCCCAGCTCCTGAGCGTCACGATGAGCCTGCACCCAGGCCCTCCGCTCCTCTTCCTGAGGATCACGAGGAGCCCCCTAAGCCGACTTGTACCGAACCCCAGGAGGTAGTGCACACCATTACTCTCACTTCTACCGCAACCGAGACCGTCTCCGCGCACACTGAGTATCCCCAGCCTCCCAAGCCTGACCATGTTGAGGACCATCCTTCCCCTGCGCCAGAGTACCCTGAAGAGAAGCCCCAGCCCCCAAGGCCTGAGCAGTCTCATCCAGCACCGTCTCCTACAAAGCCGGAATACCCTACCGACGCAGACCCCACCGGCGAGGCTGGATCTCCCACTCCCTCATGGCCCTCTGAAGAGGACCATAGCGAAGAGTATCCCAAAGAGGAGCACCCCGATCATGAGCCTGGGTCTGAACCCGAGGACTGTGACCAGGAACCAGGATCTGAACCCAAGCATCCCCATCAGGAGCCCGCATCTGAACCCGAGTACCCTGATCAGGAACCAGGATCTGAAACCGAGGACCTTGATCAGGAACCAGGATCTGAAACCGAGGACCCTGATCAGGAACCAGGATCTGAACCCGAGTACTCCGAGGCCGAGCCCGAGCATGAGTCTGAGTATCCTGACGAGCACACCGATGATTCTCCTGCTCCCCCTCACGGCGGCCTTGCCAGACCATCTCCTGCGGCGATCCCTTACCATGCCCCCATTGCGTCCCCCATCGCCGGTGAGCAGGTTTCCTCGTATGCCGTGATCCCCGTGTACGTGCCCCATGCCAGCCAGGCCCCTATCGCGCATGGTTCCGTCGTCGTGGCACCCACGCCTGGTGCCAGCTCTAGCTTCGAGCCTCGTCCCAGCGGCGCATCGCCCGACCAGTTCCATGCCTCCCACGGGGCCTCGCCCTCGCCTTCCTCTCATAGGACTCTCCTGTTCGAGGGCGCTGCGGTGCATCTCTCCCCCTCCGTTGGTATCTTCTCTGCCGTGTGTGGCGTGTTCGCTCTCTTGGCGTTTGTCTTGTAAACGCTCACTGCGCAGCAGTACTGTCGTTCCTTGAATGTCGTGTTTGCAATAAACTTTACGACTGAAAGTTTACCTATTTTTAATTTTACCTATTTTTAATTTGTTTGTTCGGGCTCTAGGTAATGAAACTGTTTCCAGTGCAGCTAATTTTGAGAATTCACTCCTGCGTATATCTCCATTACCATACCAAGACACCCTGCGTACCACTAAAATGGTATTCAGGTTTACCTTAAAGTTAGCACATCTATTTCGAAGCCTTGTACCGACAGTCTATCCGCCTTCTCCGCATCCTCCGCATCCTTCCCAGTTGCTCAAGAGTTCCTAAGGAGATACCACATCAGCATCCCCCTCGGCATCTATACCATCCTACCTAAACCCCCAACCCAATAACCCAACTCCCTCCTCCCTACTTCTTACTCCCCCCTCCCCTCCCTACCAACGGTTACCTAGGTACCTACGTAGTTAAACACACACCTCAAATCAAAGACCTCGGCCCCCCATACGCCCGCCAGAGATGACTCCCCCATTCCGACCGCATAACCACAACAGGCATCCTGTCCCCAACACCCCTAGGCAACACCCGTCGATTCGACCACCACCGCAGCATCCCCGTCAACCTCGACACCCTCAGCGGCTTGCACAGGATATCGTCCATCCCGCGCGCGAGATAAGTCTCCCTAGCGTATGGGGTTCCTGGTACTGTTAGCCCGATGATCGGTGTCGAGCTTATTTGCGGGTCTGTGGTGAAGGGGGGTTGGGTGCGGATTATGTGGGTTGCTTGGAAGCCGTCCATTACGGGCATTGCGAGCTGGTTTTTTTTTTTTATTTTTTTAGCTATGATGAAGTTGGGATGGGTATTTGCATTTAAATGTGTAGAAGAAAATCATAGGGTAGGTTGTTGGGGGAACATACGTCCATCAGGATTATATCCGGTCGGGGACTGATGGAGGGGTCCTCTGCCAGGTAATTTAGTGCTTGTTGGCCATCTCGGACTATCGTGACGGTGCAGCCTAGTCGGGAGAGAATTCTCTGGGAGAGTTTCTGGTTGACGAAGCTGGTTGAGATTAGTTCGTTTCGTTCCTAGGTAGGAGATGGATGAACGTACTTGTCTTCGGCGACGAGGATGTGCATTTTATGTCTTTTCTTTCTCTTGCGGTATTGGAGATGAGGAGTTTCAGCCTGGTTGTAATGTAGTTATAGTGGCGAAACAGTAGCGCAGGGGCTGGTAGTGCGACGAGGTATAGTCTGACTTGTTAGGATTTCTATTTGGGACTCACTAGTATATAGCTCTTTAGCTGAAATAGAGTTCGAGACATTTAGAATGTTTGACGCACTAGAATACTCAAAACTAGTTTCTACAAAACTCAGAATTCCGCAACTGAACTCAACACGATCAATGCAATCGTGCACTCGGATACGAAGTAGTGGAGACTTTGACTCCCAACGCTTACCAATGCCTGATTATCAAGCAGTTCTAAAACGTCATTCCAAAGAACGATGCTATACCCAAGAGTAGTATTTGAAGAGCATAAAGAACAGAAACAAGCTCTTTCCATATCTCACCATCGCGTTAACCGCCTGTGTCTGCGCCGCAATTAGCAAGTTAAAAACACACCAGAATGACTCTCAAATACCTCATTACTGGCGCCACAGGAGGCCTGGGCGAGCAAGTGCTCAACTATTTTGTCGCACATGTCCCTGCCTCCGACTTTGCAGCTGCATCGTCTCGAGCGTCAAATAGGGCTCGCTTCGAAGACCGTGGAATCGCATTCCGTCACGTCGATTACAGCGACTCCGACAGCCTGGAGACTGGGCTACGCGACGTCGACAACTTGCTCTTCGTGAGCACGAATGAGTTCAACAATCAGAAGCGCGAGAAGCAGCATGTGCAGTTAATTGAGGCTGCCAAGAAGGCAGGCGTGAAACATGTACATTTCTTTCTTCCTTTTAAGGTGTCGCATTTCATAGGGTCTGACGAAAATCAAAGGTCTGGTATACATCTCTTGCCTTTGGAGGCTTCACAAACGGATCCAAGGCTGCTGTACAGCAAGTCCATCTCATCACGGAGAAGCTTCTCAAAGAGTGTGTATCCCCCCCCCGTTTCTCTTTTCAAGGAGTACTACCTCGGCAGCAGTAACTGACTGTTCAGGTCTGGCTTGACGTATACTTCTATTCGAGAGGGCGTATACACTGAAGCCTTCCCCGTCTTTATAAACTGGTACCCGAACAGCACAACCGTTTCTCTCCCCGCAGACGGAGAAATTGCGTTTACCCTGCGCACTGAACTCGGCGAAGCAACTGCGCGTTTGATGCTCCGCGGCGGCTACGAGAACCAGATCGTGCTCCTGACTGCGGAGGATACCATCACCATGAAGGAGGTGGTGAATATCATCAACGAGACGACAGATCGACAGGTCAAGTTCCAGGTCGTTTCTCCTGAGGAATATGTCGCCGTGAACGGGAGCAATGATCAGGGTGGGAAACCGAAGGAGTTCTTTTTAATGGTTGCCTCGTGGTGGGAGGGTATTGCGGAGGGTGAACTGCGCACTACGGATGGACTTATGCGCGAGATTTTGGGTCGAGAGCCTACGAAGCCACGAGATGCGCTGAGGAAGCTGTTGACTGAGAATAGGGATTTTACTTGGCATCAGAATTATGTATAACGTGCTGGAACTGGCTCAGGACTCTAACTGTAGAAGTAATTGAGGAAAAGTCTTACTGTTTAACTCTATTAAACGCATAATATGAAATAATGAATTGGACGATATGCTCAAACTATTACTCCCTAATGATGACTAGTGGGATAGAATAGAAGTCAGTCATCGTTGCAGGTGAGTAGACGTCCATGACCTTGTATTCAACCTCCTAAAGGCAAGGGAATATTGGCAGCGAATTTACATTTAAAGCGTCTAAAGGCGAGCTACCACTGACATTTACCCGTATTTAACTTGTTACCCGCACGGTGACTCATTCAGACCATCACTCGTTCTTCGCAACCGATTTATTTACAGTGAAGCCAAAGGTGTACCCATTTTAGCCACTAATCGCTAGATACAGTCGCATTCACAGTTCGCTTGGCTACACTCAATGGCCCAACAATTCATTCTTCCATCTTCCCAGAGTGTCAAGCGACAGGACAGATTCGGACTGCTCGACTCAGAGGAGTATGAAGTCCCATTTTGGGACCTGTTGGTCGCCATTCTCAAAAGCGAATCGGCACCGGTTGTCGATATCTCGTCTCTGATTGATGCTCTCGAGACCATCGCCGTCACGCTGAGGGGAACAACCTCTGACCTGGATTATGGATTGCTTCGCGAGTTCATGGCACGGTACCTAGCAGAAGGGTCTGGCTCCGGTCATTTCTTCAACAACGTATGGCCAGTACTTGTCGAACTAGCACTGGAGATGCCAAATCTCTTTGTCGAAGGGACTCTGCCGTCCTTTTATCCGGGAGATAGCGGTGTTTTAAAGGCCGGCTTCTCGCGGAAACAGATTGCATGTCTGGTCGTCCATCAATTCTTATGTTCTTTACCCCCTCAGCCGTGGAATACGGAATCGTTCGTCGACTTGCATCCGTGGTACACACTGTCTAGCACTGTCCACCAAGGAGCTGTCAACGCATATCTCACAGCCCTTTTCACCTACTTTGAGCGACTTTGTCAACCTGCTGGGAGTGAAAGCTCCCTCCTTGGCTTTTCCACAGATGAATGGCCTATAACCTTTACCCTGCAAGTAATTACAAACCAACAGGCTGACCAAATTTTGGATAACAAAGCCCAAGACGCTATTCTGTCCTCGACTCATATTGATATCATTCCCCTCGCGGAGTCTCAGACTGCACCGCCGTTTCTAGGCCTCCCCGATGGGGCATGCATCATTTCAGCAAACAAATGCATTGGATACGGCCCTTCAGGCACACAGGAAGAGCTACAGGTGGGGATATCGCCGGAAGCGTATCCAGCCGTACTTCTGGCGCCTCCCCTATCCGACCACCAGATGCTGATCTGTCGCGGTGCCGAAGCAATGGTCTCAATACAAGGATACGGCCGAGACGCACGACTAGGCGATGTACTCCCAGAACCCGATTACACAGCTAAAGACAATTGGCAGTGGAGGAACCGGACGATGCTGTTCATGGATGCCCTTGAGCTGGACGTTTTGCCACTGGAAGGGGACTCGCTCATCCCCGATCTTTACCCCCGTTCTCGGCTTTCGCGGGATATGATCCTAAAGGCCTACAATGGCTTCAGAGGTGGTAATTATAGCCATGTGGTGACCGGTCTATGGGGTTGTGGTACCTTTGGCGGGAACAGGTATGTCAAGTGTATCCTGCAATGGTGTGCGGCTGCATTGGCAGGCGTCCCTGAGTTGAAGTTTGTCTTTTCTACGGAGGAGCAGCTGTTATTTGGGGAGGAACTCTCCCACTTTGCAGCAGAGGTTAGACAGAATCGTGTCCCTGTTGCGCAGATGGTCGACTTGTTGGTGGAGTTGAAGGACACGATTCATGACGTAGGGCCACAAGGCGTATTTACGTTTGTCATGAGCCGATTATCTCGCTAGTCAGTTTTAATATTCGGATTGATTCTATAAGGGTGACCTAATGAGGAAGGTCTGATGAAAGAATGGATGCTTCCTATAACTAACTATCCTCCTGCAAAATAATAACATGTGAGAGCCGAGATCATTAAACAGAATTATTCCTATTTAGGATTGTCTTACATAATACTAGTGGAAATAGTTACCATATATTGGGCAACTTCCTTTCTGAGACTAGTTTACCAAAATTCTCCAGCGTTTGCTGTTTGTTCAGAGTCGCGCTTTCCTCTTTCTGCCATGGAGGAGCGAGAGAGCGACGTCACCTTTTCCTCCTCCTCCTCCAATTTCTCCTAGAAGTACTATGATGCTCCCCTGCATTCCCCTTCTCCAGGTACCCTAGGATGATGCCGTACGGCAGATCCGTTGCCCTGAGCACGAACAACTTCGTCCAGCCCCCAGAGCCCACGGACAATGACCAAGATGTCTCCTCGAATCCGCAAAAGGCGCGGCGCAGGCGACGAGCGAATCTCTACGATGTTGTTGCTGGTACGGTTTTTTTTTTCGATTTCTCCCTAGGATACCTGCTAATAACCTCTAGGCCGGGTGAATTCACACGGCTTTATCCCAACCCAACCCTATGCCTCACAATACCGTGACACAGCGTCTTCAAGTAATCGCCCAGCTGCGCCTGAAGAGGTTCTATTCCGGCGAAAGGGCATGCCCATCCGCTACGAAGAGACCGATCGGTACTTTGCGCATACGTCCTTGCCGCCTGACCGGCCGCTCCCCAGTTCCGATCTTTTGGAAACGATTCATGCTTACACGGCTGACTTTTACGATCAATCGATGAGGAGACGAGGTCGCGATGACCATTACAGCATGACTGGGAAGTCGTTGATGTTCATGGGCGTGCTTCTGGAAGAAATGGTGAAGGAATCTATGGGCAAGACTGGGGACTTGGTACTCGTTGACGGGGAAAGGGAGTCTGAGGATGAATGTGAGCCAGTCAGGAGTGTCGATAAAAGAACAGGGCGCAAAAGGGCAAATTCGGGGCTCAGTGGAACTGTCGTGAGCTCTGGCGAAGATCTAGAGAGTGTGGTGAAAAGGCGGAAGAGGACCAAGAAGCGCAGACGAACTCGTCGATCTTCCGTGACCGAAATGGATACAGAAACTGATTAAGAGCTTGATTCGAGCGTGCGGCAAAACTATGGCACAAAGGACGTAAAGACTGTGTCAGTGACATGAAGAACGAGCCCGTCTAGTTGGAAATACAACGATATCAAGGAGACAATCAAGCTTGAAAAGGTATTTGAGAGTAGCAACTGGGTGTAGTTGATTCCCGCCGAGAGCAACCACCGTCCTGTGATTATTACATGCCCGTGATATGGCTTTGCATTTATGCTTTATGTAAGTTTTTCCCTCATTTCCTTGTAAAATTTTCTCTGACAGAGGCAAACCCATCCTAGTATTCTTCAATCAAGACATCAATTCCATTGCGCTTGACAGCCTCGGATGGAAGTTCTGCATTTTTGCATTTTCTACTGCATGTAGATCGGATCGGGCTCGTGGTAGTGCACTTCTTATATATCGAAATACGAAAAGCCTTTGGGGAAATCGCCAAGTGCGTCGCCAGCGACCTACGAGAACCAGAGGCGTTACAGGCATTCGAAAGTGCGAGCCGGCATCTGCCATGTACACTACTGAGCTGAGGAGACTGCTGGGAAGTCTTGAAGGATTTCGTAGTTTAGATTCTTGTGACTATACCAGTTGCAAATATGTAAAGAATTGAGGATTTTAGTTCTGTTGTATATGTTGGCATGTCTTCAAAGACGGTAATCCTCACCTGACCCGGTGGCTCTTCTTACTCCCACTTCTTCCACTCGCTCGCCTCATTGCCTTTGTCCTATTTCACGAACCTTGAATATACACATCAACTAGCACTATCTCCATTCAACTCTACCAAATTCAAATCAAGAACCAGTATACCCCTTTACCAGGCACACATCTCAATTGAATTTGCAATCCAAAACCATGGTACGTACCCCATTTCACAAGATAACACCTGGATACACTGATTACAGTCATACTTTCTTAGCCCCCCAAACTATCCAAAAGTGCCAAACTAAGCCTGATTGTCTCGCACCTCCGCGCCACACGCACGTGCCACACTCTTAAGGATCTGGAGAAGATGCTCCCCTCCGTGGCATCCATCAACGGGATGCAGGTGAAGGACTTTGTCCAGGAGTTGACAGATGAAGGTATGATATAATTGTATGGGAGTAGTAATAGGGGGAGAAGGAGAAGAAGAAAAAGAAGAAGAACTACATTGGAATGATTGGATAGTAGGAGTAGAACACTTGAGTGCTGACGGGCGGCTGATCTCGCAGGTAAGCACATCTTCAATAGAGGTTGGTTGGACACCGAGTCCGAGTCTGAGCAATCGTCAAGGCATTTAGCCTAGGAAGTTGGGAGTTGGGAGTTTGAAGTTGAGACTGACAATCATGGATAATAATGTGGATTACTGTTTACTATTTACTAACTACTGGGTCCTGATTCCTGAAGGCTTGATCCGTGTGGAGAAGATCGGCAGCGGAAATTGGTACTGGAGTTTCGGTGATGAGAGGAAGGAGCGGGAGAGACAACTGAGCCAGCTCCAGAGGGAGGTGGAGAGGGTCCGGGTGAGTTGCAACCAGGTAAAGGCCAATTTGGCGAGGCGCCAGCAGGAGAGAGCTGGAGAGGATGAAGAGGAAAGGGAGAGGTTGATGGGGAGGAAGAAGCAACTGGAGCAGGACCGAAATCGGCTCCGAGCAGAGTGGACTACTGTCTCGACAGAAGAGGGCAAGGGGATCGGCCAGATGAGAGAGGAGGTGGAGGTGTATCGTGTGCAGACTCAGGTTTGGACAGACAACATCTACGTCCTCGAAGAGTATGTGAGGAAACTCGCTTGCGGAGACCGAGAGATTATTGAGGCGGTACAGAGGGAATGTTTTGGGGAGGAGTACGTTGAAGGGGAAGGGCTGCGAGAGTTGGAGTGGTAGGTGGAAAAGTTAAGACGCGTCCAAAATCCACACACAAACACACACGACAGCGCTTGCAATACGGAAATGACGAAGACTCCGCAGTACTTTGTCTGGACGAGGCGTTGACTAGTCGAATCTTACCTCCTTCCAGTCAGGCTTTGTGGGTAGACTTTTTTTTCTTCTTTTCTTTTCTTTCTTCTTTCCACACCTAGTTGACTATTATTATAAATGGATTCGCCGTAATGCTTACTAGCGATAAGAGGAGTGCAATTCATCATGCCAGTTGAACTCAAAAGCGCAATATTAATTTCCACCAAGCATGTGGTTTCGAGATAGGAACTCGTTCAGTTACTTCGTAAAGACTGTCCGTTATTAGGAGAATAATAATCATTTCAAAGACAAAGCATTGAGAGCAGTGAGTTATTGCTACACATCAGATAAATAAGTGGAGGCGCCGAGCCACGAACTACGCTCGACCCAAGAGAAGCTTGACTTCCAGCACGCGAAATCCGTTGGCTTTTCGCTTTCTCCGCCGGGCTTATCGCAAACGCTGTTCTCTTCTCTTGTCATCTCATTCTCCCTTTGCCTCCACGCCGCCCGACGCCTGCGATCGCTCTTTGTCTCGACTCTTCCATTTCTTCATATCCCTTTTCCCCCCACACACATACACACACACACATACACCTCGCTGACCTGTCCACCCTCGACTCTCGACACTATATCTCCGTTTCCTTCCGACGTCTCCCCTCACTCTCTGACTCTGTCAAGACCTCGATAATTTCTTCCTGACTTCCCTCCCCCCTCTCTCTGCGCCGGCCCTGCCTCCGTCTCTCATCGCCCCGGCATCGCTTTGATCTGTACATTCTCCTATTTAGGGCTGGGACCAGGTTGTTGACAATTACCACCTTGTAATTTGGCCACAATACGCGCATGATGTTGCCTACCTGTCGGCTCTGTTCCTGATCTCCCTCTTGCACTCCCCTCCCCCTCTTTCTTCGGCCTCTGGGATACCGATCCATTACCCGACAAATTGCTCGTCTCGCACTAGTCGAAAGACTCGAAACAACGCCATACACTACGCAAAGGCCGAAAAAAAAGTCATAAAGCTCGGTCTCGTGCCTCATTATTCGCGCAGTAGTCTGGTGTTTTCGCGCCCGACGGCGAGATCGGGCCTGATTGTCGGTATATTGTTGGAACGGAGAATTTCGAGCTGTCTATCGTCCATTCCTCCTCCCTTAGAAGCCCGCGTTTTTGTTCTATAGCGTCCCTTGCTTCTTGTTCTGAACTCGACTTGTATTCAGATTGGTCCTTGGTCTTCGGTTGAACCTACCTTGAGGGCTGCTTGTTGAGGGGGGCTGTCCCTGTGTCCTCCCCTTCTTCCACCGAGCTGTCTTCTCCCCCCCCCTCTCTTCCCCCCGCTTTCTGTGCTTTTGCCCTCCATTACAAAGATCCTCCTCTCGTGACTATCCGTCTCTTCGCTCTTTTATGGACAGGGCCAGGTATTGATGTCATGTCCGTCAATCCCCTCCCCGCCCAATCCGCCTCTTCGCCGCCCGGCCGGAATCGCTCCTCCCTTTTATCCAAGTTTCGCTCGCAGCTCGGTCAACGGAATCGTAGCATTACGGATTTTTATATCGAACCTGACGATCCATGGCGCTCTTATTTCCCCGGTGACGTGATCAAAGGCACGGTTGTCCTCACGGTTGTCCGACCCATTCGCATTACACATATGGTGGTCTGCTTGTATGGCGTGGTAAAGGTGTTCAAAAATAACGTCCCTTCCGGTGAAGCCCCTCCAGACCTGGGGTTTCTTGGCCCTGGTCGTGGGCGTCGAGGCGCAGAGTATTTGGGCAATGGTGTTTCCACTCTGTTCGAAGATGAGGTTGTCCTATGCGGAGAGGGACGTCTTAAGGAGGGGATCTACAAGTTTCGCTTCGAGATGTCTTTTCCTCCATATGCGCTGCCAAGTAGCATCAGTGTGAGTTGAATCCTTCTTCTTTATTATTTTCCCCCCCCTTCCCCTCTTTTTTGCTTTCTTTCTCGTCATTGTTCCCTATCACGGTCCCTCTCATGCCTTTTATTGACCCAAAATTCGTTGTTTAGTTCGAAAGAGGCACCATCTCCTACATGCTTACATCCACTCTCACCAAACCTACAACAATAAATCCGACTATGTCCTGCCGAAGACGCATTAATTTATTAGAAAATATCGACATCGCGCCCTTTCCAGCACCCAAGGCCAGGGTAGTCACACTTGAGCCTATTTCCAGACGCTCCAAACCTAAGGCGAAGGCCAAGTCAGCGGGTTCTGACGCGCCTGACTCGGGTTCACTAGAGCCGTCGGTAAATTCAGGAGGTGCTGCTAGTACTACTACTAGCGTTTCTGCAGACCATCGTCCTCCACTCAGCCCGGCACCCAGCAATGTCAGTTCTTCCAGTCGGCTCAGTAATAGCAGCCAGAGCTTCCAAATCGTTACCGACCCCGGCTCGACCACAAGTAACGGCGTCCGTAATTGTGAAGCCCGGAGTATCACCCCTTCCGTTTCCGACAAAATCATCACGGCCAAGGCCGAAGTCCTGCGCGCTGGCGTGCTGGCCGGCGATACATTGCCTATCATAATTACCATCAACCATTGCAAACAAGTGCGCAGTGCGCACGGTATTATTATTACCCTCTATCGACAAGGGCGTATAGATATGCATCCTTCCATCCCGATAGGTGTTTCATCCGACGGCAAAAAGCCCGTTTATGAGGATTATTATCCACGATCTCGGACGGGCCTTGGTGGTCTGTCTATTGGTACTAGCCGCACTAGCAGTGTTTTTCGGAAAGATTTGGCGCAGACATTTGCGCCATTGGTAGTAGACCCTACCACCCTAACCGCCATCGTCAAGACATCGATTCGCATACCTGAAGATGTATTCCCAACCATCACTCGCACGCCAGGGAGCATGATAAACTTCCGATATTATGTTGAAGCTGTCGTTGATCTTCGGGGCAAGCTGACCTCCCCTGACCGGTTCCTACCGCGGTTCAATCTAGTCTCCTCTGGCAGTAATTTCTCCTCAAGCGGACAAGTGCTCAACCCCTCTGACAACAATGGGAGCGCAATTACGGCTAACTGGGGCGGGAATATTCTCGACACCGATCAGATTCGCCGCGAGAAAGGGGTAGTTGCCGTTGCATTTGAGGTCGTTATAGGAACGCGCGACTCACGTCGACGGAAGAGCGAGGCACGACGCACATCCTCCGCAGCGGATGGGTCGGACTCTCAACCGTCAGTGGGTAATCCTCCTGATGGAGAATTTTGGCACCCCGATCAAGGTGCTACGCATGGCGCTGAGCTCGAGCTCCCTCCGCAGGAAGACAGCAGCTTTGGCCCAGAACAGCAACACTGGCCTGAGTATCAGGATGAGGCTCAACAATCACAGCACTATCCACCAGAAGGAGAAAATTTCCCGACTCCACAACCCGAAGAGCCGATCGATGAGAAGGCTCGATTGCGAAGGGCTGAGCAAACCCTCCTCCCCAGCCAACCGCCGACTGATTCTGAGGCTGGGCCCTCATCATCAGCAGATATAGCTATACCTACCGCACCTGTTCTGCCTGAAGATGATCACATCAATGACTATCACCACCTGCCGTCGCCGCCAGCGAATGGCATGAGTGGGATGTCCCCAGCACTTGTGTCAGCAGAGTCCGTACACACAGTGGTTGCGAGCAGCAGCTCTACGCTGTTTGGGGAAGCTCAAAGGCCGGCTGGAGAAGATAAGCAAGAACTAGAGCGTCAGCGTTTACTCATGGAAGCAAGTGCGCCGGATGATTCCGACGGACATCGAGGTGGTGAACGGGCCGAGGATGGCCCAAGTGCCCCCGTTTTTCATGATGATGACGATGATCACCAGCTTGTTGGAGGAGCTGCAAATGGAGATGAGCTGTTGCCGCGCTATCAAAGGTGATGGGCTTTTTTGGCTATTTCGAATTATTGTTTATTCTATGCATTGCGGTCGGAATCAATTGGGAGATACCACATATGTTCAGTAAATATATTATCTAATTTTTTTTTTTATTTATATTTGATGACCATCAAGAACCAGGCGTTTCATAGGGATTGGAGATCGCGGCCACTACTTTAGTACCTTAGGAGGCCAACCTTGGGCTGTATATAAGGGCAATACGACTAATTGTAACTGCAACGTTATCATTGTTGTAGAAATATCTTTTAATCCCTCAATACTACCTGCCTAATTGCTTAATCTCTGTTATCAAGTCGCTTTCATCAAATCAGAGCGTAACAATAACAAATGTAAAAGATAGCGCGAGTTTGACTTTTATACCATAAAACCCAAGCCGGAGACAGCCCATATAAATTTGCTTCGATATGCCACGGATTCTATAGTTGAAACATCTCCCAATCTACCGAGGATTTATTATATCTCCCCATGTATGTCTCGTAGAGATTCCTGAAATTAGTTCTTATCGAAAAGTGCTTAGACGAACGGTCTCCGGCGAAAAGCGACCAGGCGCGGGCTGGCTTGGCACCAACGAGTTCAAGGCGACTTTGCATCTTCTACGTCTTACTCGACTCTTACTGTTCTTATCACCTCCTCTTCTTTTCCTCCTCTTCCTCTCGCCTCTTCCCCCAGCAGAACATCTCCCTCCTCCTCTTCCTGCTCCTCAAAGAAAGCAAAAAAAAAAAAAAAAGAGTGAAAGGGAACCAGCTTTTCACCATGACCCTCCGCTACGGCTCATTCGCAACCTTCCTAATCGTCTGCCGTAAGTAATTAGAGAAACACACACACACACACACACACATATATATATATATATATACCCTATACCAATCCCCCCTCAAAATAAAGATTACAAGCTAACAATAAGAGGGGGGGTGAAAACAGCAACCAGCTTCTTCCTAGGAATCGTCTTCTCCCTCTTCCCATACGACTACCCAATCCTCTGGTCCACTTCCCCAACCCTCCCATCCCACTACGACTCCCTAGAAACACACCTGAAATTCCTCCATGCCTCGCCCCCGCTCATCCCGCGCATCCTCCACATCGTCATCTTCCTGGGCCTCGCCGGCCTAATCATGAAACTCTGGCGAGCCAGCGAATCGAACATGCTCTTTGACGGTGCCTCGCTCGTGCTCTACGCCTGTGGGATCACAGTCTACGTGGCGAATATCGTGAAGGGGTTGCGGCTTGCCTCGGGCGGGGTTTATGGGACTGAGTTGGCGGCTGCGGGGACGCCTCCTGCGGACGAGAACGAGCAGATCCTGGGGAGGGAGGACTCGTTGAAGGTTTTGGCGGCGAGTAATACGATTCTTGCGTTGGTCTTGGTTGGTGTTTTGGTTTTGCAGGCTGGGCAGTGGTATGCGGAGAGGAAGGATGCGCAGGAGGATGAGTCGTTTGCGGCTAAGGGGGGGAAGGGGGAGAGTACCTCTACCTCTACTGGTGCGGCGGCGGCAGCAGCAGCAGCAGCGGGGCAGAAGGTGGTTACTAGGCAGGGGAGTTTGAGTAAGAAGAAGAATACTTAGGTTACCTAGATTAGGTAAAGGGGGTTCTTGCTTTCTTTCTTCTTGTTCTTCCTCCTCCTTCGTGTCAACTTTCTCCCTTTCTAAATTTTTTTTCTTTTGGTAGAGTTGATCTGATCTTGGGGTTGTGCTTAACTTCGTTGATATGGTTGGGAGACGCGGTGTGAGGGAAGGAGGAAGAAAAAAAAAATCATGGGGTATGATATATCTACTTGATTGATTCTATGTACATGAGGCTTCCACTCAAAATGGTATTTATTTGGTGATCATGGTTTCGGTCGTGGCAAATGCGGTTGGGGGAATCATGCGGTACGTAAAACAGGGCCCGAGTTGGTAACGAAGCAGTAGGAAGAGAAGAAGAATAGTGACGCTAGGGGAAGGAAATCTAATAGCGCAGTAAATAGGCAAGAATGTCAAAATGTCATGGTCATCGTCGTCACAAATGCAATGTTTCGGGGCTAAAGGAAAATGGACTGCGCGGTAGATCTGGTGATCGCGGACTCAATGCTTTGGCGAAGAGGTCCTCTCCCTGCTCGGAGCTGGAGGCGTTTGCAGTCGCGCCGATGGATGCAAAGCCTGTGTTGAAGCCCACGCTCTGTTGGGCTTGAATGGATTGTGGTGGGTAGTGTGCGACTGCCTTCACAGATTCCGCCGGCTGTGAGTCCCTGAGGGTCGACGGTTGAGCTGGAGTATGGATACTACGGAAGGAGTTGAATGAAGAGACGGCAACGTCGGGGGATTGTGGGGAGAGCAGGTGGTGTGATCCTACGTAGCATGTCAGTACTGTTCGGAGAAATAATGGGGAGGAAAGGAGAATTAAGTACCCTCTGCCTTTGCGGAGAGCTCTCGCTCACTTGTCTGCAACCTTAATCCCTTCAGCTTCTCCACAAGTTTCCCTCCGGCACTGGGTGATACCGGCGTAGTAGGGCCCATTGGATAGTACGGATCCTGGCCTTGGATATAATTCTTGTGAGCCTCGGACGCTGGGCCCAGCCCAAAATTTGTCTCGATCCATTCCTTCTCCTGCAGTGCCATGTGGAGCGCGATTCCTTCGACGTTGTTCAGAGACTCCTCGTGGATTTCCTTGTCCAGCACCTGGAGTCGCTTCTTCGCCCATATCGTGTGCAGAACACCTTTCTTGCCAGCTGATCGGCCATCCGCGCCAAGCTCAGGGGGGAAAATGGCGGGAAGCGGATTCAACTGTATGGGCCTAGGGTTATCGGAGAGAGGTGTTGAAGAAGAAGTTGGTGGAATATACGAGAGAGAAACTACCGGCGGGATCGTAACATGCGGCGGTAGTAGGAAGTATAATCGACGTGTATTGCTGCTGGTTTTTTCGTCTGCCGGGAGAACAGCCCTCTTGCCCTCCCATTCCACATGCCACGAGCCACCAGGCTGGGAAGATGACCGGCTCAGGTCATCGTCTTCCCACTCGATCATCAGGATCTTGGTCCCATCGTTCCCCTTCCCAGCTTCAAACTCGAAGCGGGCTAGAGCTGTGATAGATAGACCGCCACACCCGCCACGGGGGGTCTCAAGCGTGGCAAATTCGCTATCGGGCGTGAAGGGAGTTGGCAGAGAATGAGCCATGATTAGACTAGATAAAGTGGTGGGAGGAGAGAAAGAATGGAAAAAAAGAAAAGCAAAAAGAAGCTTTTCTAAAATAGGAAACGAGAATCAGGAGACGAGGGGCCAGTTGCTCAGACAGAGGCGGACTGAGCAACAGAAGGATGAAGCTGCATCTGAAGAAGTTGGGCAGTGGAAAAAAGGACGGAGGCCAGAGGGAGAGAGATCACGGGATTGGGGTGGAGGGGCAAGAGAAGCATAAGCAGAGGAAAAAGAAAGTATGCAGGTTCCTTGCTTCAATGTGCTTGATATTCGTGCTGATGTGATAGAGGAGAAGTAGCTAGTGCGGCCATATTATTGTGATGGGTTATTTATGGAAGTTCAAACCTGAGGATTTGAGGGGTTCGTGGGTTCTAAATATAGCAGGGCTCTCTTGGCACGTCTTCACCGTCGCCCGAATATCCTCACCATCGAGTCCTTGCAACTGTCTGAAGAAGACGCTCTCTTTCCATCAATGATGCATCTATGGCATTTGCACTCGAAGAATTAGGGGAGCAGTCATTTGCGACAAAGGTGTCTCATTCATGGGCTTTTGTCCCCATGTGAAAAGACCAGGGAGAAGACGCCACCACTGCTTGGTAGTGGCTACTCTGTCGCTAAGTCAAACGCTCCCAAAGCCTCTGAAAGCTTGGATGCTTGTCTAACACATATCGGTCAGCAGTAAATGTGAAGAAACCAACAATAATAACCATGAGGCTCTTCAAGAATGAAAATCATTGCGGGGAGAAAATAGGTCCATCGTCATTGGCTGCTGGTTGAAGGACCATCTTGGTATTTATTCATTCGGGGTCAGGAGTCTAGACCAGCTAAACCAGAGCAGCACCCCTTGATCGAGGACAGACTGAAGAACTTCATGCTGAGGTTGGGCTACCAGATGGTAGAAGTATTTCCTTGCCTGTCCCACAACAGAGTACGTTGCTGGCAGTGATCTTCCTTGCTCGCGAGGATACCACCTTATTGCTACCTACTTCTTGTTGCCGCGAGTCCTTCTTTCGGATGGTCCAACATTACGTTATATCAGCTTTAGCGGCCGCACCTCTCATTAGCAAGAAACAGCTGAATCTCAAGAGTCAGCACTACCGTAAAACCGGTTTACACCTTACATTCATGCCTACAGCCCAGTACTACCGAGTACCGGTAATGGGACGGGTGTCTTTACAATACCCAAGTTCGCTTCCTTCATTGGACCTCCTGTGTATTGCCCAGTGCCTAGTTCGGCGAATAGGAGGCAAAGTCGCCATTCATAATGTGCATCAGCAAGAATCTGGATTTGGATGGCGGAGGCGAGCCTTTGGTACATCAGCCCTAGGAAACAAAAGCATTGGCGAACCAGATTTCCCAAAGTCATCACATACAGCCATTAGCTAACGGCGGGTGCTAATTGCTACTAGATGGTACTAATTGCTGGATATGCACTGTGTAATGATCGGATTCCTCCTTCCTTCCACGTCTTGGCCCGACTACGTCTTTGATTTCTCTTTTGTGGCTGCTTGAAATAACGGTACGCCTTAACCACCAACAAGAGGCTTTTTTACCATCTACCGGAAGATCTTTACCGGGAATGGGCTTGACAAGATCGCCAGAGCCCAGGGCGAGCCGTCATTACACTAGGGATTGAAGACTTGGTCGGAGACGAGAAAGAGGGGGATGAAATTACACCACGTCATTATTATAGACAATCACAGCCGCTCTATGTATATTCCTCTTGTGTCGGCTAAGGCATGCATACGAGATGCCAGCACCAGAAACTCGAGCACAGCAAATGCATATCTATCAGTTCTAGTAATACTAGCGTATAAGCAAACTCCAGCTTGGTCTTGGCCTGAGAAAGCAGATCTCCAAATCGACAGCCTATCAATCGTATAAGCAGAATGCAAAACGTACATGCGTTCCCCCATATCGTCTCCAAAAGCACACATGCTAAAGATGCCCTGGGAAATACATCGGCATCATTATTGTTGCCCAGTACCAAACAGGCAAGCAAGAATGATGTTTGAACTCTTTCTCGCAAAATAATCGTGGATTATTGGGCCAGACGCTGCGCGACGTTGAGAAATCCCGCTCCCTTGTCAAAATTCATCACAGAAGCTAGCCTAGATGAATTGGGAAAGATAGACGTCGCGGAATTTCTCATGGAGGGGGGAGCGTGCTCTGGCTAGTCGGCGGCTTCGTGGCTCTTGCAGGGGTCCAGCTAAGAGTGTGAGATCACGGCGTCAAACACCAGGCTGGCCGAGTGTGATGAGATGCATCTGCATGAAACCTTGTTGGATGGATCCTTCGCACTTAAAAGTGTGAAATGGTCCAACTCGGCGGCTGTTTTGCGAGTCTACACTCTGCACTCAACTCTGGATGGTCATTTTTTTTTCTTGACTCAACCCATTATTGTAATCCTAACCTAAGAGCACGACGATCGCCATTCGATACTGCTGAACTCGCCACTGTGGAAGCAAAGACAGACAACTAGGTCTTCGTAGGGAGTACTAGTGTATCATCCACATTGTTATTGAGAATCACCATTTTTAGCGCTGGCTAGAAGAACCCACTTCCCAAACGTCATCCAATCCCCACACATAACTACAAGCTCCTCTCCAATCGACGCCACTCAGTACGCCGCAGAAGCAATAGAAAAGAGGGGAACCAGCGGCGCGAGTCCCATTCCTCGCCGTATATGGTATAGTGCCGGCGCTTAACTGCAGCTTCCACGATGCTCTATTGTCCTGGATATCGCTGTTGGCCCCGCTCATTGGCTGATCTCGCCTCTTTCCTGGGCGCGTTCTGGTCCAGGGTGCATGGTGATGGAGGGGTGTGTGTTGTAAGTGTTCGGGTGATAGGAACAAGAAAATTGTCCAAGTGATGGATGGATATCAGCAAGACTCTATTTCTTTACCTTCCCCCCTTACATGTCGTTGTGAGGTCAAGTAAAGTTACATACAGCCCTGTGACTGGTACTTGTATTTTTGGAGTTCCTTGTACCTGGTTCCTGAATTTTTTTGATACTCAAGTACTCAAGTACTCACTGGAGAGGTAGTTATTTTTGGATCACTGCTCCAGTGTACGAAATAGAGGACGAGGGACCTCCACTGTAGGATATAGTAGTGAGTTCGTCTAGGACAGATGAAACACCCCACGTACCCCCTATCACATGGAGCGAAATCACGTCTGAATCAATCACTCCCGTGTATCAAGACTGTTTTAAAATAGAAAATGAGAGCCAGGAGGACGCCGGGCTGAAATTATTCCAGTTCTTCACAGAACACTTGAAACACCCAGCGCGCCTTGTCAACCAATCACTATGACACCTAAAGTACTTACTAGCTGAGTTCACCCAGTGCTGCAGACTGCAGTTGCCTCCCGATTTGCAGTAAAGGGGACGATCAGCAGAAGAGAGAGAAAAAAACCAAAAACAAAAAAGGGGGGCAGGTTTCCAACCAGAAAGAACAAAACAACAAGACAGGGAAAAAGAAATACTCCCAGCATCAGGCACAGAGTGTACCAGCACGAAGGAAAGTTTAGGGTACGTTGATCTCAAGGTTCGACGGCGCGGTATAGTATGCGAATTACACTTGTTCCGTGTAAATTACATATCCGTAATATTACACCGTACTCATGCACTAGTAAGTAAAAGACAGGATGTCGCAGCCGCATCAATAATCAAGGCCAAGCAGGCCAACTCAGCTTTTGCTTGCTTTAAGACATCACACCAAAGAGTATTCTCTGGAGAAGTGCCTTAATCTCTGGAATGCCAACTACCAATATCACCTCACTCTCAGTCCTTTCACCACTCCAAGAGCAAGCCCCAAGAGACAAAGAACCGGAATTAACGACCTCCAACACCCGAACCATGAATGCCATCTAATAACGAAAGAGCCTTTCCCCCGCCTTCCCCTCCCCAACTTAAGAAGGAGCCTTTGAGTCCAGGTCACAAAGACCAAAACAGATTCGATTCAATAATCGCGCCTGTCCTCGTCAACCATCACTAATTCCCTCCGTCCTCCCCCCAAAAAGCGCTCTTATACGAGCCTACAAGCCTACAAGCCTACAAGCCCAACTGGGAGGTCCAATCGCCGTTGCTACCAGATCCCCGGGAACGTTGGATTTCCTTTGTATTACCTATTCTTGCGGTGCGGCTCCCTTTATAGTCCAGTCCATCAACCAAATACACACATATATATAATAAAATAAAATAAAATATAAAGTAAAACTTCACCGCCAAAGAATCGTTCCTCCCGACGTCAGCCCATAATAGGTACTCTCCATATGTAATCGTATCATTGGAGTCCTTGCGCTCACACTCAGACGTGGGACCACGAGAGATGGCTTTCCCGAATTCGCCTCAATTACCCGGGCATTCCGATAGGATTGTAGGGAGGGGGGACTCTGTGAGAGGAGATAGCCTTGTTCGCTATTAATCTAATAGGTAACACCTACTTAGGAGGTAGGTAGGTAAATGTTGGTTGGGCTCTTATGCCAAGGGTCACCTTCCTAAGTCAATATATAAGTGGGTGGGTGAACAAATGACATGTCAATGCTCTGCTAGGTGGAATGACACCTGCAATGCAGAACTCAATTTTGGTGTTGGGCACTTGAGTTGGTTCTCCAGATGTCATAGTGGTAGTAGTCTGTGCGGTAGACTATGAGACTACCTAAGTAGGTATGTTGATGTGGTTGGAGGTCGGCTAGATAAAAAGGGAAAAGAAAAAAGAAAGAGTTACAACTTACAAGTTACGGAGTAGAGCAGGATACCCAAATCCGCCCGAATCCGACACCACTGCCACGGTACCGCGGAGGAGTATCCGTACGAAGCTGGTGGGGATTAAAGTTAGACTATATCAGACTGGATTGGGAGGGGCCACTCACGATCGAGTTATGGCCAACAGAATGAATGCCCTTGGCTTAGGCGACTACTACCGTACAAATGGATGAAAGAGAAGCGTGGACGAGGATCCTGAAGTTTATTGAATTGCCGCGCTTCGGCGCTCACATGTGAAATTTCTAGATTATTATACGCATGGTAGAGAAGGTAAGTAGGTATTCACAAATGAAAAATATAGATGAAAAAGGATTGGACATTGTAGTGCCTGCGCTGAATATTGACGGCATCCCATGTAAACTCCTGACACCCAACCCAACACTCATACTCCTGACCGAAATTCCATGAACTAGACCATACTGAAAAGAGAGAAGGAGAAAAATAAATGAATGAATCACTCGGACTCTCTGCGCTCATTATTGTCATGGCTGCTGTTGCTGCCATTGGTGCTGGTGCTGGTGCTGGTGCTGCTGTTGCTTCTGCTGGTGCTACTATTGCTTCTATTATGATTATGCTTTCTCCGCTTCCCCTTCGGCGGGGCATCAAGTTCCGTTGTCTTATAGGTGATAGTATGAGTAATGACATGTCGCACACTCATTCTACTACCCGAACTCCGCGGATTTGCACTCCGTGGGCCATCGAAATAGCGTAACCTCCAGTCTGAAGGAGAGTATGGGGAACGAATAGTCGTCGCGCTTCGCGGGGGCTCTGCCGAGGTGGGAGAATACCGGATCGATGGTGGGATGCGTAAGCGGCGCAAGTTGCTCAGCTCTCTTCGAGGTTGAGGTGCAGTGAATGGTGTAGGTGGGGGAAGTGAGGCAGTAGCTGACCTCGCTGGCTCGTTGAAATTAAAAGAGCTGCTGACAGCACTTGCTGGCTGTGACCTTGGCGAGTAGGTGCTGGGTCGGTCGAACCTGAACTTGGAGTAGTCCACTCCCCCTGCGCTGGACGGGCTGGAGAAGATAGGTGTGAAGGCCTTGAGGAACTCCGTATAGGCAGCAGGAGGGGTAATTGGAGTGGACGAGCCGTCTTCATTCCTTCCTGAGCCCGCGCTGGAGTTGGTATGAAGCTCGGAGGGGAACGTCATATTGCTGGGCGTTTTGAGAGGATAAAGAATTGGCTTGATGGAAGGCATCTTGAATGACCTTTTCTTCTTTGATACAATAATCAAGCGATTCGTAAAGAAGGTGAGTACTTGGGGAAGCCGTGTGAAGACAATGAGACCGTGGTATATACTGTGCGTGGAAGTATGTGGAAAGAGAGTATATATACACTATCCAACGACAACCACAGGGTGAGGGGGAAGAAGGACAAGATGAGAGAGAGGGAACCAGAGAAACTGAAAGTATATGGGCAGGCGGTATCTCCGATGAGCCTCTCACTAGTCAAAGGAAGAGAGAAATCGAGAGGGAGAGAGGGAGAGAGAGGATGACGAGGTGGAAGAGGAGGGAGATTTATCTTCTACTACGGACAGAGAAGATGTGACTTCACCAGCGGGTGGGCAGCGCTGATGGTTTTCGAGACGTAACAAGACGGGTAACGCCGTTTGTTACAGTACAGAAACGCTGTGAATACCGATCTGTGTAACGCTTCCCGTGTCAGTCACACACTGCACTAGTCCCAGAGCGGCTAGCGTAATCACGCTTAGCTCGAAAGTTGCGCGGCTGCGAGTCTTGGAAGTTCAGCGAGTCAAGCGAGTCGAGCGACGGCTTTGCGAATCACCGTTGACGATAGGTGTGAACTCAATGGCATGCAGACAGAATGCCTGCTGTGCACTCTGTCGACAGACACCCTGTAGGAGGGGGAGGGGTTGCGGTTGTGTGGATGGCAATTGAGGGGCAGTTCCCAGTGTTGTCTGTGTCCACTCACAGCCCAAATATCATCAAGCTGACGATGGATGGATGAGATGGAGAGAAGGTGAGTTCACTTCTGAGGAATTATTATTGAAATCAAATCCCGCTCTCTCCGCCCTCTTTATATCTTTTTTCATTCTTCAAAGGAATAAGTACTTCTTGTCACCGAATTAGTCGGGCGTCTCGAAAACCCAACAGATCCAACAAGCTTGGAACTAAATCCTCCGGCTTGTCGCGCGCTATCTAGACCAAACACTTCATCAAACAGTCCTTTCTTTCCATTTACTCCTCATCTCGGTCAAGCTATCATGGAGGGAGACGCTTAACACATTCCACCCCCTCTCAGCCACATCCAGTGTATAACATGCTCCGGTTCTTGTGGTTCGCTGACTGTTAACGCGCATGGCCTCCTGACAACCCTAAGGGCGGTTCGGGCTCCAGAGGCCCTGACTCAATATCAAGCGGAAAGTCTCCTCTCAAAATCCTGTGTTGGATCTTGTGCTGCTGTTGGATCCTTTGATTCCATACTTTTTCTAGCTCGGCGGTTGTGGCCTCGCATGCACTCTGCTTGGTCTGCCACCCTAAAATCGAGCAAAACTATGTTAATTAATCGGGCGGCTACAACCTCCCTCAGCGCTTACATCCTGTCTTGACTGACTCGCTGCACACGAATCGCCAGACTGAACATAGGGTCTCGATGTCGTTGCCATGCAACAAACCACTTCCTAAGGAACACAGCTCTGCAGCTCTCTTTTTGGTTCCGACTTTTCTCTGTATCCTATCACATCCTCACCCTGGATTCATTCCTTCACGGATGCCCCATCCAGGCTCCGATACTACACTGACCAAGACATTTCATTCTTTATGATTACCCCTTGGTTCGCTCTGATGGGATTAATATCCCGCCTGTTTCATCCTGCATTGAACTGACACGCATCATATTACTCCGTTTAGTAGACGCCCCCGAACCCCATGTTCAATGATCGGTCTATCCTCGGTTTGGCTCATGGAAAATAATTTAGTCCATAGCTCCAATCCAACAAGCGCAGACGAGGTCGAATCCCGTGTTTTCATGAACAACAAAGTGTGACTGACCCATTTTCAGCTGCCTACTTTATGGTGCACGGTGTATAGTAGTGATCCTCTCTTTGCAATGCTTTGCACAACAAGCCAACTAGTAATTGGGCTACAGCAGCCGTTAGGCCTGATAAACATGTGTCCTCCCGAAACTATCACGTCGAGCCACTACACATTGTCTCAGTTGAGACACATTTTAATCCGTTTTGTTGGAAACAAATTCTTCACCTCAACATTCGTATCTATCATCCTGACCCCTCTGAGCTGCGTAGCTCCTGCCACATAGATACTGTAGTAGCCCGTCTGCATGGTGACATCGTTTCCTTTAGTTCTTGGTTGCTTTGACCGTCTGCTAAGTTAGCCGATGCGTTGGATATGCGTTCTTTAGGATCCCAACACCAAACGTGCCTCGGAGAAGAAATCCCTCCAAGACCAACATAACTGAAAGATCCACACATTGAGTTTTTAGGCCACGTACTAGCTTCTACCGGAGGCCTCGATCCATCTCTTATCCAAACACCATCTCCAACAAACTTTTTCGCGGTCTATAGATGTCTATTCGTCCACAGTAGCCATCGCTCAGAACATATTCCAAGCCCGAGATGGGCAACATGAAAGCAATTCATTCATTATTACAAATGCTATCCAGTACAAGGGCGTGACTCACCATCTCATAGGAGCAAGTTTGCAGTAAAAGAAACATGCATACAGACAAGTCAGCGGATGATCCAAGTCAAGTACTACTCTATACAGAGATGCCTATACATCAAGATATTACCTACCAGGCAGCAAGTTTTCCCACATGAAAGCATAACTTTCAATACCACGCTCTTCAAGACACCACGCCACTCCATACCTACCTAATCTTCTATATCACAGCACTCAATACTCTCACCGATATTCCCACTAACCCCTAGGGATCGATCCATAACACAAGCTATATCCACGCCCACAATCTAACCAGCCCTTCCCAACTGAATCTCGCAACAGGCTAACGCGCCTTTCCAACATAATGACGAAAGAAATAAGCATGCCTACCTACCTCAAGACCTGTACATCTCACCACGCAATGTATCAGACACTAAATGGTCGATTGATAACCCTAGAAATGTCCGCCGCTTATCCTACCTCCCCTCCCCCCCTTCTCTTTGAATCGTGGATGAATAGGATTTGTTTGTTCATCTGGTTATTTATTTCTTTTTATTTTTTTTAGGAAAAGGGAAGGACAAAAGTAATAAGGAGTGGTTATCTTTTGCCATTTCAGAATTAGGTGATGACGTACATAGTGCTCGCAGTAATTTATGTGTTTGTATGTCTGTCCTGCAAGTTTTGTAATATAATTTATGGTAGAGTAGACAGTGATATGGATATCTAGGGTATAAAATGCTAGTATATTGATCTTGTTTTTTATTCTAAGTAAAGGCTTGTTGTGTTGTTGTTCAAATATATCGTCAGAAGTAGATGAAGATTGTTGATGACAATATTCCATGAACAACAAGCTAAGTACTAACTACTAGTGCTGATGTCTTTAGAATAACAGGGTTATTTCAGAGTAAAGCAGTTCAAATACCAGTAGAAGCTATGAGACCCAACCACAGTCTTCATACAACAATATACTTATACTAAACGTTAGGTACATTCTACAGTGGCAAGGAGACAGTCAGACTGGTCCCAGTGTTAATATTTGTCGCCATTGCGGCGGGTCCTTCTAACCTTGAATACTCCATTCGCCTTTCTGATACCAGAGGTACAGTTACAAACACACAGTCTAGCGAGTGTAAAACGGGGGTACATCGTCCATGCAGAAGGGAATCAAACCCAAAAAGAAAAGACATAAAATCACAGTTGCAGTAGATATGGGTTTCGTGAGTATAGTCCAAAATTCAAACACCAACAACACCACATGACCCCGTGTCCATGAATGCGTATGGACGGATGATTGAATGCGTCTCAGTATCCCCAAGGGTGTCGCCGCGGCATGAGGCTCAGAGGCAAGCCTCCTAAACCTGCAAAATAAAGAGAGATAGAGAAAAATTTAAAGAAAGGCGGTGGAAAAAATTGGGTATATAAAGAATGGTAAGGAAGTAAAAAAAAAAGGGTGAGGGGTCATCCAAATGGTCGCAAGAACAAGCCAGCTTGCATGGAATCCCATCAAGGGACCTCCAAACGACATGAGATACAATCTCATCAAGAAGCAAATGTTATACGTCAAGTTTAGAGAAGAAGGTAGTTCCAGCCGTTCTGTAGCATGACTTCGCGCCAGGTGAGTTTTGGGATCTCCTTTGGCGGCCAGCTGAGTTCGTTTTCTTTGGGAGAGCTGGGAGGCTCAGCCTTCACAGGGCTGGTCGAGTGTGCGGGAGTCGAGGCACTTTCGTCCAAGTTGTAAAAATGCTCAACAGGGTCGTCTGTAACCCTCCAGACTTCCTGCAAGACTCGATACATCCGACCAAAGCTACCAAGGTCGGCATGGTCACCAAGAGCAGCGGCACGATCAGCCAGGATCGTCCGGAATTGGCTATTTGGTGTGGAGTAAACTCCAGCAATGAACAGTGGCCATACTAGTGAGCGGTCAAAGCCATTTGGACCTGATGGAATAAATTGGAGCATGTTCGCGAGTGCTTGCACCAGGTTGAGGTTACTAGGTTGAGAAGGCTCGAATCCTGGGACGAGACTACAGAGGTAGATTCTCGCGGCAATGCGGAAGACTGCAGTCATGTTCTTAGTCAAGATTTCAGGACGAAGGTTGCCTGTTGATTGCGAGAAAGGACTCTCCATGGTCTGGTCGGCGGGCTCAGTAAATTCCAGCTGCCGCCCAAGAGCTGAAACATGGGAGCAAACTTGCATCTCGTCAATTCTTCTATCTCCTTTGAGGGCATCCAAGCAAGCAATTTCTGAGATGAGATACATTACTCGATCGTCACAGCCCATGAGCTCGCGCAATCCCAAGGACACCCCGCCAAGATGCTTGGATCGGTAGGTGTGGGCGAATTCGGGTGTCCTTCTGTGCAAGGTGGAGCCGAGAATGTCGATCCAGGCAGTCAATGTCATGCTAAACGGAGGTAACATGTACGGGTTTCCCCCTGGGATGGCCGCTGGAAGGCCAAGTCGGTGCACCAGATTCGCCGCAGCTTGGAAGTGATCCAACCATGGGATATCTGGAAGGTAATCATCCGCAGGACCTACAGAGCAATGGAAGAAAATCATAGCTAATGTTGCGTCCAGGATTTCTTGATGGTCGGAGTCTTCTCCTAGTGCCTGACACAGTTGAGAAATTGCCTCGAATCTGTTTCGCATAATATCATGGTCAATTTGTTCGCCAGTGATTCCTTCAGTTGTCTTGAGGTGGATTGCTGCAACACTGAGACAGCAGTGGAGGTAGCACTTGTTAGTCTCAAGGGCTTGGAGAATAGCCTGTGCACGAAGGTGTCCGCGCTGGTGTGCCTCCAGTACCGGAAATATCATCCGCAGGACATTGTGAATGAAGTGGTCGAGAAGCGGGCGATCATGATCACTAACAGGGATGTTAGACTGAAGCATACTGTATGACTGCTCAAGGCTCTGATCGGAAAGTGCAGGGTCAATTCCTTGAAGTGCTGGAGGACGGAAGTACTCGTCATGGAACCAGTCCTCGCTTGGGAACGTAGGAAGAGGCGCGTTCAGCTGGGGTGGTGCGAAGGTGCTGAATGTTGACGACACAGAGTCATGGCGCAGTTGAATGTCATTCACAAATGTCTGCCTCTCCGTCTTGACATCAACCTCATAGGGATACGGCGGTCCATAAATGGGTTGGGCCAAGGCAGGAGTTGTCAAATGGGACGCAAACATATCGTAAGAAGAAGGCTCGGGGAATGGACGACCAAATTCATATTCGGGGGAAGTTGGGGAATTGGCCGCTACGCTGCGAGCACGAACTGATGGATCTATCGGACATCACAGAGACTGGTTAGATTGGAAGAGAAGGTAGAGTATTGAAGCCCGAAGCTTACCCAGTGTTAGGGACCCATTGCGCTCATTCATCTTTGTCTGCTTGATCTTGTTCTTGATGCGCTCCTTGTGGATCTTTCTTTGCTCCGCGTTTCCCCACCATACCGGGCGTTTGTATTCGCATTTCACGCAAAGGTTATTGCAGGCTCCACAGGAAGGATGCTTCTCATCACACTTTTTGCGACGCAGACGACATGTGAAGCAACCTAAAAAGAGAAGACCTGTTAGGCAATTGTATATAGAGAGCTAAAACAGAGCTTGAAGGAATGGCTTACCTGATCGAGATCGTTTGTGGAGCTTGGCGGTTCCATCTGACGCCTTTGTCGACGGGCTCTCACTTCCAGATGAAGACTGGGACTCGGCTGCTCTTTTCGAAGCGGCAGTAGACTTCTTCTTCGATGCTGCCGGCATGTTGGTAGGGTATTATTCAAAAGGGATGAGACTGGTTTCTGGATAGTGACTTGGGGGGGTCGACTCGAGAAGAAGCCGTAAAGGACAGAAATTATGCAGTCGTCTTGCGAGCTGTTGCTGGGTATACTGGTGGGTATTATTAGGGTGCAAAGCTGGACCAGCAGCCGTTGCTATCTATTAGATAGTATAAGAGAATGAAAGGCGCGGTTGCCAAAGGACGAGGCGACTGGGGATGACGCTTGCGAAATAGAGAGAGGCGGAAGAAGCATGATCGGTGGGATCAAGGAACTTTTAAACCCCAAGTCTGGCTCCATGGTGTTTCTATTTTGGAATTCCAGATAGCCGACCAGGAAAATTGCGGTGGTGGGAGAGGAGGGATGAGATTGGTAGTGGGGGGAAAGATTGGACGATCGCCAGCTGCCACTAGTTAGTAGCGTCGAACAGGGGAGGGAATCATGCATGGAGCGCAAAAAAAAGAGGGCAAAGGAACCGGTGAGTTTAGTTTAGTGTGTTTAGCTCCAACCATGTAAGGCTAATTTTGGACAATTTTGGCGTCTTTTTTTGGCAGCCTCGAGTTTGGCGCCCATGCACGTTTGGATGATTGGATGTCGCAACCAGCTCAACTTCTATGATGGGCGGCTGGATGATTGATTGGCCTTGGATCTCTAGCAAATACCGGCCACGGCTGTGTCCGGGCCATCCGAAGGTTTCCTCCCAGTCGTGCGACGCAGACGTGAGTTTAGCTCTTATTGTGGAGGATTATGTGCTTGCGTTTCTTTTGCCGGCCGCGATACGTCCACCTCATGGGCCCATCCATGGGTTTTGTCCAACCTCCCAAGTCCAAGGGAAAAGAGAGATAGATATTATCCCCGTGAATCTCGATACAAATAAATGCAGCAGAGATGTAAAGACAGATCTCTTGGGCAGCAATGATGACAGATCCCCAACGAGAGAGAGTCAGTGAGAGAGCGCTGTGGAAGGATCCCAACAGATAATCACGGGACGGACATCATGACAAATGTCCTGTAGGCTCGATAACGCCAGAGCCAATAACAGGCTCCAGCAAGACTAACAATTAAATTAGCTCTCTTTGAGCTGGTGCGTTACTCGCATCAATTTTTCCCGATCTGGAAAATGCAATGGTCCTCCAGCAACGAGCGGGGAAGCAGGTGAAAGGTAACGAAGGTACAATCAGGGATCACGGTGACAGCAACTCGAGTAGTTGGGAAGTTAGTGCAGCTTCGACGACCTAGGGATTTGAAGAGCGATCCAATGGAGAGAGAGTAACAGGTGCTGTCTTCAAAAGGCTCGCAGAAGCTTTGCGGGGGTCTATCGAATGACGATGGGACAAAGTGTGATGAAGTGCAGAAGGCAGGCCGCTAACTTGGGCGCTAAATTAGCACGAGTGAGCCAAGATTTGCTCCTGCAGCAGTAATTGGAGAAGCGCTGGAGATTGTGGTGCAGAACGGGAAGCCCACAGCCAACCCAAGATGTGATAAGATGCACTGGCCAGCAGAGGAGCCCTTGATTAGGAACAATTAGCGCCAGGATTTCCAAATTGCAGATTAATCTCCTACCCCTTGTTGTACTATTAATATCAGATTCCTGCAGAGCCTAGCAAATGTGCCATAATTAGTTACAGTTGCTCTTCTTATGATTACTCTGTGAGTCTCTCATAGTGTACTGCAGAATAAACTCTCCGATCGGACTTGAAGTGGAGCATCCAACCTTGACCGATTCTGCATCCTCGACCCTCATGTCACACACACTTCGCGTCGCTCTCGTCGCTCTCGGCAACAGATCGCAATTTACCTCGATTTCTCAACGCAACAGGTATCATTTGTCGCTGGCAATATCCCTGTAAATTCTCCTACTCTGTATCTACTCTGTAATTGTATACGAAAAGGCTCGCGATCATGGAACCTGAAGAGGCGCTCCGTTATCTCCGCCAGCCTTCAGGCAGCCCATTATCACTGCGCAAAATTAGTGTCGAATTCCAATTTAACGGCAGAGTCTCTCCGACAAATCAAACGTGTACAACTCCAGATGCAAGTTGTGACACATACTCCGGAGACACCACGCTCGACCCTCAACTTCGTCCCTGAGAAATCAGGGGCAACTAATGGGGTATGCTTTTCATATACACAAACATCAATTTGTTTGCTCTGTTTCTCCAGATGGGGGGTTCTGAGGAATGGGATGCCAATCTCAAGCCTAGCCTCCGGCTTCCCATCACACGCTGACCAGGGTCATCAATAATTACATCCCAGTTAGTTAGTATGTAGGCAGTCCTCAAAGTAAGCGCCCTCAAGAGTATTATTAGTAGCAATTCCTCGTCAATCAGGCAATTAAGACTATCTTTAATTATAGTAATTTTTATCAGCCTTGATATCGTGCGGGGTCATGCATAAGTCTCTTCTGCCAAAACTATCAGTCACCAGCAATTCGCACGTCCTTTAGTGAAACTAACCATATCAAGATAGAGTCGATTTTGCCGGGCAAAATATAGAAACACGGAAGCTTTCGGTAACTCAGATCCTCTTCCACGCCTTTGATGTCGACTATACCAGCGTAGCCGCCGACCAACACAATTCCAGCCCGACTGCGCACTAAGGTAGGTAGGAGGAAGTAACTCCCGTATCCAATCCTTTCAAGACATCCATATAACCGCCGAACCATCAACTGACGCTTAGCGTTCACTCAAAACCCCTGTAGTTTCAAGCCATATGCACACAACTTATATATAGTACCTTTTCTGTACGATATCGACCATGCTGATTGGATTTCACTCCATTCCATTTGACTCTCGTCCATATTTCCTGGAATCAGCCGTTTCATTTTCCAGATTAGATGCAGCTTAATCAATCATTTTCACGCTGCTGCGTGCCGCTCGATTTCACTTTCTTTGCCGCCCTCTGTTGTTAGCGGCCGATCTTTAGGCCACGCTGCTTCTATAATTACTCAACGCTCGATTCACCAGTCTTTAACCGCCGAGGCTTTACTTGTGTCTGTATCAAGGCATGCGAGGTCATCACCTGGGAACGGAGAAGGGTAAACCGACATACTATCTATAGAGTTCTGGTACGATATCTACCTAATGCTCACCAGAGACTTCCCCGTTGTAAGCGGGCTGAGTGATGTCCCACTACAGCTACTATAGCAATTCTCGACCCACGCCGTTGAGGAGCCGACATCTAGCCGGTACTTTATCTGGAGATTATCATGTACCAAACCAATCCATAGCCATTGTGGTCCTTGGGTGTTATCGATATGTAAGTATTGGAAACATATGACCCAAGTTTCCCAAGGTAACCAGATGGTTGGATTTGGCGGCAATTTCATGGCCTAGTTGCTCAGTATTCTAGGGCATGAGGATTTCACAACGAGAATCCTCAATCCGTGCAGGGTGTGTTCCTTTAAAGTCAACCGGGAACCAAGGAATGTTATCCATCAGAACCAGAGCAAGGCATAGGCTCAGATGAAAAGATTACAGAGACTTTTAACGCCATGAATGATGATATTAAACCAACCGAGGAGAGAGTGATCAGGTACCGTACAACAGAAGGCACAGACGGTCTGAGCATGGAAATAGGAAAGAAAAGTTGGGCCAAATTTTATGATCAGTTAGTGATCCCGAAGGTCTTAATCGGTTATCTATATATCTTTCACTTGAAGAGGAAAATACAAACTGCAATTGATATCAATATTGATTTTTAT
Source organism: Aspergillus funiculosus (assembly GCA_027569145.1). NCBI lineage: Eukaryota > Fungi > Ascomycota > Eurotiomycetes > Eurotiales > Aspergillaceae > Aspergillus > Aspergillus funiculosus. The sequence goes on from JAPDEN010000007.1 coordinate 390,433, forward strand.
CAAATTATGGAAAAGAACCTACTTGGTATACCTAGTCAATTTCTTTTATAAGACTAGAAAGATAGAGAGACTGATTTTCAATCTGTAACTAGTTATTTGTTGTCTTGCTGATATACTGGAATGAAGTCCGAAAATTACAACTTTAATTGGTTGATAGTTTGTTATTTATTATAATGGTTTATATACCCAAAGATGGCAAAATAACACCAGCAATAGGCAAGGTGGCCGAGTGGTCTAAGGCGCACGGTTCAGGTAAACCTGACCTACATGGGTTATATTCGTTATAACTTTCCGTGTCATGAAAATGGCGGGGGTTCGAATCCCCCCCTTGTCAGATATCTTTTTTTATATTAAAACATACTGCCTATAGTACATATCCCATCCCCTCTGTACCTCATATATCCACTTCAATGTCAGTCAAGGACTTATTATCGGTTACCTACGTATCTTGACATCTGCTTTCTGTCTCCCTATCTCTGCAAAATGATAATAGTAATATGCAATGGACATTCTCCTTTTGCAGAACTAGGTGAAGACATCATTACTATCGGGTTCTCTCATACCGTTCGTGAACCAGGCCACGATGTACAGAGTCCTGCTGAAGATATTAAAATCTCGAAAAGTTATGACTCGTCCTTTGCAGGTCTATTTGGATGGTGAATGATACAAGTAAAGGCCTTGCATAGTCTTATTGCTTAAAGAGAGTGTCTCCCAGTTGCTCCATGTCGCCAAGGCTTTTCGCTGCAAAATAAACGGTAACTTTGTCCGTCAGTCACTGGCGGTGTCGCAGAAATGTATGTACCTAAGGATCTGGATATCATAAGGAGAACCAAGGTCGTTCCTAAGGTTGGCTCGTAATAACTAATACCACTTGGTATTGTTGGGGAGTCCCTGCCTCTGATCCTCTCGCTAGACAATGAAAAGTTAGGTTCCTCTGCATAATAAGAGTCAAAGCTGGACAGACCAAAGCTTCCCCAAATCCCACAACAAGCTCATCTTCATGTTCACTGTACCACTGTTCATTGGGTCCTGCACCCGAAGAAGTTGTTGTAACATCGAAATCGACATATTGCTCTAGGGTGGAATTTATCGTGAGCGAAACGTTGGAGAGCCAGCTGGAACGCGGAAGGGTCGATTCGATCAATATGACCGTAAAAGTATGGAACGAAGCCCTGCTCGCAAGCATTGTGTTCCTGAAGATTCTTATAGGCGTTAAGCTCACAACAAAATCGATTTAGGTCTCGACCATTCTCCGCAAATCCTGGATCCCGTTGTCGTGAAACTGAGTTTTAAGCAACAACAGCATCGTTCAAGGAAGCTCAGCTACTTACAAGCTTTATAGCACATTTTCGTCCAACAAGTTCTATCGCCAAAACTGAAGTTGCATCAGAACGATTGATTTCCCTAATAATTCGTATATTATCAGGGACAGGATCTGCCAAGTGATGAATGCTTGGGCGCATTGTCATCATGAGAGTCCGTGGTGGTGTTTGTGCCTTTGGCGAGCACCGTGTATCTCGTTAGGAAAAGAGGCTATTATACAAGATACCCAAACCGTTAAAATTAGCTCCGGGCCAGATATTTTAGGTAGCTTCTAGGTGCTAAAGTCCAAAATAGTTAATAATAAAGTAACAAGTTATTTATTTTCCATGAAGAGAAAACCAAGTCACTTTCTCTCAAATGACTATTAGGTAGTATATTGACAGTGGCTTGTTAGTAGTAAACATGTCATCCCACTGTATTCAGACCTTGTAGGATTAGCAATACTGTCATTGCTTGATTCAAGATAGAGTCTTCAAATGTTGCTCTGTCTCGTGATAAATTGGCCTGGTTTCCTTTTGTCTAAGTGATAGCGTGTTGAATGTAACTGAGAGGTCGCAATGGTTATGATATAGCTACAAACAGTCTTCCTTACTAGGTAAGAGAAGGTATAAAAGAAAAAATAGTCTACTGATATCCTCACCAGCCATATTGGCTTTCTTCTTTCCTCTGATTCCCTTATTTGATGCCTGTATAATTTATTTTCTTCTAATCTGATTTCGTCTTTTGTCAATAAGGCAAGGTACAAAATACTGGTTGGTTTCTCAGGAAATGGCCTTATGCGTAGTGTTACTCTACTAACAAGTACTGATATAACCTTTTCATGTTGATATTCACTCTCTCATTCATAGCCCTGCCTAGAGTGGAAGTCTCATTCACTAAGTTGGTCGCGTACACAACATAAACACAACAGCGTGAAGAAAGGTCTAGTATTAATACACCCCCCAATTTCTCTTCTCTCTTCTTTCTTCCTTCTCTTTCTCCCATACTGTATGCTTTCGAAGTCCAATCTTTTTCCTTGTTAAGGAATTCCAAAGCAATCTTTGTTTCGAACAACCATAGCTTTCATAAGTCGTTCAACCCAAACATTCTCCCAATTTCCCTGAAAGAAGATTATCAGGGGGGGTTTGGTGTGTATCTCTTCCTGGAGGCTGAGTCAAGCTCAATGCCTCTCCAGGGAAAAGAAGAATGAAAACTGACTTTTCACTTCCTAGTAACAATGTCAAGATCAGTTGATCAAGAAAATGGAGCTGTTCCTTCTGATGAGCCCAATGCCGGTGTAAATAGACAGCAGCCCAACAGAGAGGGACCTGCGATGGGACTTATGGTGCATGGAAACATTCCTCCTGATATGGCAGGGCCTTTGACTAGTCTCGGAAGACAGTCATATCAGAATAATGAGCACCATGAACTCAACAATAACCCATGGGTAAGTCTGTTTTGTCTCAAAATATTATTGCCACCGATTTCTGTCATAAGTTGCTAACAATGAGACAATTTGCTTTGTGTGATAGAGATGCGAGAGTCCTCCTGCTGCCCATTACTATGCTCATCCAAATGCCCTAGGAATGGCTGCAGCTCTACAGGCTGAAGAAGAAAGTGACGATGATGACGAAGAAAATAACGAGGGGGGAAGTTATGGCGAGGAAGATGGTGACTATGATGCAGAGGGTGAGGATGAAGGCGAAGAAGATGAGGCACCACCATCATATGCATCCATCTTTGGGCCGGGCCCTCACCAACAGAATGGACAGCAGCCCGGACCAATGAATGAAGGAATCAGAGACAACCACGCTCCCGTTCATTATGGTGGGCCCATGACTCTCTCTCGTCCTGACCTGGGCGAAGCTCCCCCATTGCGAACCAACGGACTCCCCAGCAACAGCCAAACCACTATTGCTTATTGGCCCCCTCTCCCTCCTGCATACCCTGGCGAGATCGCACCTATCCACACGCATGCCCATATTGCGGACATCAGACAACGCCTAGTGAACATCACTCGTCACTCGGAAGACATTACCAGAGACGGTAATATTCCATACTGGCCAAATCTCCAACCACAGATGACTGCTCGTGCTCCCGCGCAGATGCCTGGGTTCGAGATACCGGCAAATCCTCCCCCTCCTCCCATGCTCACAAAGTTTGAGATGGTGGCCGCACACACTGCCAAATGTGACATCTGCAACATGCGTAACGAGTTTGGTATGTCTCGTTGCCTCGCCTGTGGCTGGCAGACTTGCCATAACTGCACGCTTGGAAGAGGATGTCGTCGTGTGCACAATGCCGGTGGTCGTATTCATTACAGCCCGATCGATGAGGACCAGGTGTCTCCTCCAAAGGCCAAGCCCAACAGACGCATGAAGCAGGCAAGCTCCACCGCGAACACCCCAGCAGCAACTGAGGCCACAAGTGAGCTTGACAATGCCTCTACTAAGCATCACGAGACCGCAGAGAACAGTGTGGCCGGACCTTCTACTGCGGGCCCCCGTGACAACAGCAAAAATGACAATGGCCCTGTCGATAACGCTGGCACTGGGACTAGCAGTGACTCGGGGAGCGTGGTCAGCGGCGCTAGAAGCTTGTATGCTCTTTGCGTTGAGGCATGGGATAGCATGGCTGGTGAAGCAAACAGCAGTGGCCAGGACAACGATGACACCACTGAGATTGTGTCAATGTGCGAAGAGGACGGTGACGATAACAACAACAACCCAAACAACGGCAAGGACCACGAATCTGAGGTCGATACTGCATCTGATGCTGAGGTCCCGAAGAAGAAAACCTCCAGTGGTAAGAAATCTCAGGCCACCAAGCCCACAAAGAAGGGCAAGGCTCCTGCTAAGCCAGCGGCCAGACGTACTCAGGACGGCCGTGTTTCAAAGAAGCCTCACCCAAGGTCTGGAGGTAGCGGTGGAAAGCTGACTGAAAGGTGATGGAGTCAGCGAGTTTTAATAGCAATGCAGGTCCGGAGTGACATACGCTTTTGCCTTCACTTGGTATTGACGAATGTTTCCACGGATCTTTGGAGGTCTCTTCACGCTGGTTCGCAGTTAGCTTCATTTCCATTTTCATTTTCGATGTCATGCATATTGTTTCTTTTCTACCTTTTCACTCGTGGTTGTTCTTGAGTTTGTGTTGCTGAAATGAGTGTTGCCCAGGAGGCAACAAGCATGCACGAGACTCCCCAGACTTCAGGAGAGGTCTGAGGAGTCTCGTGCCGAATACCCAGTCTTTACCTCAGATGCAAGCTCTTTTATTATTTTCTTTTTTGAGTTGTGTCTTTTCGAGGTTTGAAGTGGAATGGTTGCAGCTCAGGGTGAGTGTTTGGGCATTCGATGGCGGTTTGTACTTTTCTCGCTTAGCTACTAGAAAGTTTTCAGAGCACTCAATTCACTTGCATTTCAATCGTGTAAACAGCATCCCTACAACTTCCGAAACAAACACACTCACTACTTAGAATGCTTCTTCTCCCTCATTCTCTACATCTTTATAGAGCCCGAGGTATTCTGACGACGAAGTCGGCGTTGTAGATCTGGAGATTTCTGGCTTGGGTTTCAAGCAATGACGGATCGACCATAAATGATCAAAGTAATTGGGTTGTAGCATTGGATGTAAGAAACTATAATAAACAGGAAGATAAATCCAAATAGTTGTATATAGACAGTATTGTACAATTGAATAAAAGGAGAGATTCTTTTCGTAAAATACAGCAGAGGCATTCGGTCCCTAGAAGAGTACTTTATATAAGATTAAGCATTCACCCGTTAGAATAGATTCATAGCTTTGGGGCAATATGGCCGGCAGCATTCGAAATAGAATGGCCACGAGCCTTTGCTGCCATCTGAAGTAGTTTCGCTGTCCTGGATGGATGCCAGACACGGCTCCCTAGGACGAGAACCCACGTCAGAAGAAACAAACTTCCTGCCTGATGGGCGGAGGCAAGAGGGGTAGGGACGAGGTAGAGTAAAGTCGTCAGTCCGAGACCGACTTGCACAAACGCAAAGGCCACAACTCCATGGACACCCTTCTTTGCAGCTGGTGGTAGGAATCGCTTCATGGTGGGCGAACGACGGGCATAAGCCCAGAGAGCCATGATTGCAGTGAAAGTAGTCAGAGCTAAGATACGGTGGTCTAACTGGACCAAGGATGGATTCTCGAGCATGTTTCTCCACCAGAGGTCTGACCTATCTTCATGTCGAGAGTATCTTCCATCGAAAAGCTCAGACATCGGGGGCGCAAGTCCAGTGCCCATGTATGGAAACTCGTTGTAGATGAGTCCGGCGTCTAAACCAGCAACAAGTGCACCAGACATGGCTGTAACAAATACCAGAAGGGCCAAGCCAGCAACAGACCGGCGGAAAACCTTGAGCTTGGGATCGCGCAGAGAGTCCAACAATTTAATTCCGGCTTCCGGGTCAGAGAGAAGGCGATGAGACCGTAAGATAGCAAGACCGTTCCAGAGCATAGCAACATAGCAAGTAAATGCAGCTCCTAAATGTGCCGTCAAGCGGTATTGGCTGACACGGGGGTGGCTGCCAGGCGCAAAGAGATCATCTTTTAGTCCCGACTTAACCATCCACCAGCCAATGAAACCCTGGAATCCGATCAAGCCCGCGATGCCACCTAGACGCAATGCCATTGGCTTACTGACCCTTTTTTTCGCGACAAAATAAACAGCTGGAAGGACGAACGACAATCCGACAAATCGGCCCCAGAGACGGTGGATCCACTCCATGTAATAGATAGATTTGAATTCAGAGAGAGTCATAGTTGAGTTCAGGATATGAAACTCGGGAGACGCGCGGTATTTTGCAAATTCGGACTCCCAATCTTCAGCATTCATAGGAGGAAGGGATCCGGTGACAGGACGCCATTCTGTAATACTCAAACTTCACCATCTCCTAGTTAGCAGGGAAAGGCAAATCTTGGGAAACACATAGTTGAACAACATACCCTGACTCTGTCAACCTAGTGAGTCCTCCAAATACCACGATTCCAAAGACGCTGGCAGCACTGCCTAGTAACCAGTATGCCACGATTTTATCGCTAACCTCGGGGAAGCTCGACTTGGTCTTTGAGGCCCCGGAGGCTGCAGAATTCGCCGTAGCCGAGTCGGAAGCATATCGCAAAAAGGCATTTCTAGCTTTAGCGTTCAGAGAAGGGGAACTGATCCTGGTGGTGGTTCGAGAGAAGGGCAGTGTAATGGAAGGCTTGCGGAGGGTCGATGTACTCGCATAATTCTGGGTTCGCACGAGACACTGGCGACAGGTGAACAATTCCTTCGAGAGTCGTGGCGCAAAGCTCCGAAATAGAAGCGCAGAGCTCCCCAGGGATGCCATGGTGATGGCAATGATGGGGAATCAATGCTGGTCGAGGTCTGAGATTGCGAACTCCTTGGACTCCTTTGAGGACTGGAAGAAATGCGGCAGACATTCGGAAGGTTGAGGACCCAGAGCGGGACCAATCAGAGTGGCACGATTTGTTGTACCTCCTGCTAGCAGTATCTCCCTAGTAGTCATACGATGTTCGATATTAATCTGGAATTACCTTAGGCGATGGCTATAAAATAGGTTAAATTAGAAAATTGTACAGAACATCCATGGATGAATGACCTGAATGTTGGAGACTCTACTGCCTACCTGGTAGGTACTTAGGTACCTCTGGTAACATGTCGGTGCCTCTCGATCTTCTCGGGTTGCAACCTTGATTCCTGAGGCAGAAGCTGTCCTGTTTAGGCCTAGTGCCCCTAGCTTCAAGTCCAAAAAGCACCGCCAGCAACAGGCGCTCGCCAGGACAAACTCATATCACGACCAAGGGACCTCTTATTCCAGTGTCAGAAAATGTCCTACGCCCTCGAGACGAAGAAGCGCAAGTTTCACCGGGTGCTGGAATCACTGACAAAACCTTTGAATGGCGAATCGCCCTCCAAGCTAACCTCCGCCATCACTGCGACACCTGTTGAACATGCACCGTCGGCGAAAAGGACCCGTTTAGGCGGCCGCGATGACATCGATCTAACATCGGCGCGAAAAGCGATCCTCAAGGTTGCGCGACCTAACTCCCGAGACTCAACTGCATCATCATCAACTTTGCGACCTAGCTTTGTCCCTTGGGACCGTGAACGTTTTCTAGAGCGATTGGAGACATTCCGCAGGGTGGATCGATGGTCACCAAAACCCTCCGCAATAAACGAGGTAGAATGGGCTAAGCGTGGCTGGATATGTACGGATGCGTCCCGAGTTACATGTGTCGGGGGATGCGGCGGCTCTGTGGTTGTCAAACTACCCGATGAGCTCGATGAATTGGATGGCTATGATAGCGAGAAGTTACAGGAGAGGAAGGAAGTTCGTAAGTTGCGATTAACACCTGGCAAGAGTAAGCTCCCCAACTAATGGAAGCTTAGGTGCTAAGCTCGTGGAGGAATACGCAAACCTTGTGGTTCAAGGACACGGGGAGAGCTGTCCATGGCGAAACAGAGGCTGTGATGGTTTGTTTCTACTCTAAAACATCAGGTGTTGGATCGATCCCTCTAATCTTGTTTAGCTACCATTCATCGCCTCCCGTTGGCAAACCTCGATACTGCGACATCCGGTCTCCAGACACGCTACACACACCTTATCAAAATGGTTGACCAGTTACCAGATGTAGATTGCATTCAGCTTCCGGAGTCCTTTGACGTGAAAGATATTACCCCCATTTTGCCGGCAGAAGGGTTCCAGACACCAGAAATACATCAAAACTCTACAAAAACACAAGCATCCCCACCGGGTGGTACAAACCAGGAGAATACAGAAGAGAACCTGGCACAAGCTGAGCTTTCCATCAACGAAGCAGCTTTAATTCTCGCTTTTTTCGGTTGGGACTTTGTTCCAGGTGGTACAGCTGGGCTAGTCGGCTGTGGCGCATGTTTTCGACGGTTGGGGCTTTGGATGTATAAGCCAAAGGATATCGAAGGTGCCGCTGCTCCTGACCCTTTAGACGTGGTTAACGAGCACATGGAGTACTGTCCGTGGATTAGTGGCAAAACCCAGAGTGGCACTGGGAAGGCATCTGAAAAGATCGAGGGGTTGCAAAGTGGATGGGAGCTCTTGGCTCAAGCAATCAAAGTGAAACGTCAGCGACAACTTAGATCGACTGCCCCTACGGGCAGCCGTGCTGGCTCCGAAACACCTTTCGTGGATGGCCCGGTGATTGATGAACTGAATGATGACATGAAAAAGGCCAAGGATCGAGAATGGTGGGCAAAATTGCGACGAATGAGGCAGGTATTGAATGTGAAATCTCCAAAGAGGAAGCAGCCAACTGCCTAGTGAGTTTCTGCCATGGCTTTTCTTTTATTTTGCTACGATTATCTTGCGTTCTGGTGTTGGTTTTGCATTTGCAAGCGTGGCGTCCAGAGGATCCTTTTACTGTACAAATTTGTCCATCATAAATAATATGATGTTCTCACGCGACTCTTACAGGGACTGTTTATATGCCTTACAATGACCTCTATATACAACGAATCCACTGCTCATGGTGCCCATATCATTTGACCTACCGGGCGTTTCAAGACACAAAGTGCTGTACAATGGAAGCAAACAAAAGAACCACCAGCACATATATAAGACCCTTATAAGTTGTCCTGCTGCTATATTCGACCCAGCCCAGGCCCGAAACAGGTGGTACAGGGAGGAATCTAATAATCTCCGCGTCTGCGATAGCTCCTGAAGCCGTGTCGGCTGGCAGATTTGCAACATACGGGGCGTAATATCGACTAATCAGTTTATTGAGGAGGCCCTCGCGACAATGGAGACGACATACAGCCCACGAATCATTATAAACTTTCTGCATCCGAGCATATCGTACTCTTTGATACTCCTCAAGCATTATGCTAATTTGGGCGTCTGAAATCTCATCGAGGCAAGTTGCACTGGTAAGTCTATGAAGTAATGACGCGAGGGCCGCAGCATCTTCAATGGCGCAGTTTGCACCTTGGCCAAAGTTGGGTGCCATCTGGAGATTTGTTAGCGAATATGAGCAATTTTCTACTGTGGAGGTAAAAGCTCACCTTATGGACACTGTCTCCCACCAACACGATTCGATCATAGAACCATGTCTTGAACAGCCCCTCCTCCAACGCAGTCATAGTGGCAATCTCTCTATTTTCCCAAATATCCTTTACACTGAGCCCGTTGTGTAAATGAATATTTTGCAGTTTATTGCAGAGCCGCTCCGCGTCGTCAGTAGAAAACCGTGGGACATCTGGGTACACGTGCTTTTGGCTGAGTTTTTCAAAAATAAACCAGAAAACACGACCGTTTCTACCGTGAATAGTCATAACTGCAGCTCCGTCTAGGAAAGCATTGGTTTGTTCTCCAGCCTTGATGCCCGTTATCCGCGATGATATCCCAAAAACGCATGCATAGTCGACGGTCATACCTGGTAATATTAGCTGGAAAATCAACTGTCAAGGAAGGCGACAAAGAGTGAAATGAATTTATCATGGTAACGAACTCCTTTTCTCTCTGATAGATATACGCTGAGACTGATCCTCACTAGCCATACGCCATATCTCGGACCGGACTTGGCTGCGAACTCCATCAGCACCGACGATGAGACTACCCTCATAGAAGCTCCCATCATCGGCCACTGCACAAACTCCGCCTTTCGTCCGTCTCACTTCGATAACTCGTTTGCTTGTGAGAATATTTTGCTTTTCTGGATATGCTTCGTATACGATTTCAAGGAACTTTTTGCGGGACAAGAATGCCAGGGGAAAACCAAACCTAAATGACTCCAAAACAGTGGTCAGCACGGTGTGGCAGAAGGACTATACTTAGCAGTGATGCAGATAAACCTTTGGTGGATGACTTTCGGATATGAATTGCTGAAGGAAAAACCATCAGGACAGCTAATTTGAGCTACACTGAGAGGCTCAATATATTGCTCAATCTCTCCGAAAAGCCCAAGCTGCTCCAGAATCCGGGCACCGTTAGGCATGATGCCGATTGATGCCCCTACTTCTGGCGCAATCTGCGCACCCTTTTCAAGGATGATGTTGTCAATACCAGCTCGGTAGAGACAGTGAGCAAGCGTCAAGCCTGCAACTGATCCCCCAACGATGATGACCCGGAACCCTGACGAGCCCATTGTCAGTTGTCTCCTCTTTTCCTTGGCTAGATGATATAACAGCAAATAGGAAAGACGTTTTGGTCTTCTTTTCCTTCTGGCAAAGAAACACGCCCCGGGCCACACATTAATGGATGTCTACAATATTTATTGGAAAACGGTTCAAAAATGGCATCTGATAACAAAAGTGCAATTGAAGAAGTTTCTAAGATCGGGGACTAGGTTCGTTACAACAAGTTGGTATTTTTGTCAACGGATATACATCAAACGGATTAGACGTACGTTGCGCTTTTGTCTGAATGTGCATGCTTCATAATGTCAATACTGACGGCATATATGAGCCAGGTGGCTAAAATCCAGAAGCCAATCCTGGTCCCTCGCGCAGGACGATGGTAGTACACCGTGAGACAGGATTGCCAGAGTAACACTAAACAGCTGGAGGTTACAATAACCAAATATTTCTGTTCGAAGCTCTGAAAGCTGAAATTCACGTCGCTGGCTTGGAGCTGTCATAGTACGCAAGGACCTCCATATCATTTCAAAAAGTACACGGCGTTGTCCGCCAACCAGTACAGATGTCAATTTTCTTCATTCCCGCTTATGCTCGGGCTCTTGAAACGTCGATTCTTGTTGTCTGATCCGATAAAAACAATAGCCATAGCTTAGTTCGGAAGCAAAAAATACTGATACAGCCCAAAATATAACTGGCTCACCAAGCCAGGAGAATGCCTCAGGCCAATAGAGATACCGAAGGGCCCAAAACCCTAGGACGGATGTCGATCCAAAGAACCGTGAGAGCCTATTATATTGTTAGGAGTGCGGTTTGGGATGTTAACATCGGATGATATTCCTACCACAATGAATATGAAGCCCCTCGGGTACTACTCCGATTCAGGAGCTGGAAGATTTGGCCAATGCTAATCAGCAGCTGGCAGGCAATCGCACCCCAGGTGTAGGCTAGAGCTGGCCCCAGCTGCGCAGCCATGGCGAAGTGTGCGCCCACCCAAAATGCTGTCGTAACCACCAATACGAGAGACGCATTTTGAGCGACCAGAGGTGAATGACCCCATTCCCTAGGGATACTTTGGCTCGCTGTGTACAGGACGAAGAGGTTCAAGAGCATCCCTCCGAATGTCACGTACCATTCGACCGGGTTGCTAGAAGGGTATATCAAAGAGTACATAGCCTCCCAAGCTATATCAGCACCGAGAGCCATGATGTTCAGGCAGTATGTCTGATCTTTCGTGGAGACATGGATAACCAAAACATAGTGGACAATCCACCCCGCCCCCATACCTGCCACGAAGAGGTCGGCAAGCCATTTGACTCTGTCGTATTCAGGGGGTGCGACGGCGTTGGTGCTGAATCCATCCATTCTCAGGTTCTCTTTCTGATATTTTGCAGTTGTGGATAATGGTTATTGCTCTTGGATTGATGTTACTTGTACCTGTTGCCTTCCACGGTGTCTTATATAGGAGATGCATCTTCTTCTACTAGCCAGCATTTGGGAAACTAGTGGATAGGCGCATTTTGTTATTCACCCCTTTGGTAATCTTTTTCTTTGATTCCGAACCAATGCACACGAGTGTTACCAGCTTTCCAACTCAGCATGGATTATCTTGAATGCTGTGCAAGACAGTCAGACAGACACGATTATCCCGATTTAGATCTACTAAAGTATTTCTTGGCCGAAAATCCCCGGTCCAACTTTGGAAATCAACTTTACTTTGGAAACTTACATTAGAGCTGGTTATACCTCTTATCCTATATCTCGAACTACCTATTGCTGTGCCAAAGGATGGTGTAAATTCAGCAAGAAAAGTGCCTCTATTGAAGCGAGACTGGGAGTTGACAACAGAGCTAGTTTTTTCTTTTTCTAGCACCGATATATATAGTGATTTATTACTTAAACCACAGCTAACATCTGGAAGTAACACGCCGTCCATGAATCATCACTCTGTGGCTGGACACTACTCACAACAACTTGATCATTTCTGACATGTTGGGTTTGGATATTCCCAGTCGTATGTTATTTTCTCTTAGACCGATTGCCCCCGATCTGGTCAACTCCAAAGAAAGCCATAACGATCGGTCCAGGGATCCACAGGATAAGACATCTATCAAGCTCTTTATGGATGCACCCGTGGGATATATGGGAATTGACACTATGCTGCGTTCGAACCCAAACTGCCTCCAGGTCTTCAGGATGAGGACCCAATGAAATACGGACATTTCTCCAGATACCGGATACTATCCATTTGTGCCGGATGCTGGTTACGATGTAAGCAATATTCTCCGTGCTTTTGCCATACCGCTCTATTATATTACGACATCTGAAGATACTAATGTCTTACATGATTTCCTTGAATAGATATCTGATAAAAGGGACCATCGGAAAGGAAAATCAGTAGTAAGCAAGATACACGGTCCTTTTGAGACAGCCGTCGGGGTATACTGCATGTGACGCAGGTTCTAAATGAAACCGTGCGAAGACCAAATCTTGTGCTATTCATGATGCAAGCTATTCATGATGCAAGCTATTCATGATGCAAGCTATTCATGATGCAAGCTATTCATGATGCAAGCTATTCATGATGCAAGCTATTCATGATGCAAACTGTGGATAATATCCGGCAAGGCCGAGATCTTTCTCTGATTCAGTGGAGAAAAGGGGAGCGATGAGCGTTTTGCATCTTAATGGAAGATGGTTTCGTTGAAGACGGGGCGCTCTGTTCAAGATTAACTTGAAACCAGGGGACGAGACGAGAAGATGAATCCAAGAGCTTAGCGAGATAGTCCTATCTAAATCGATCCTTTGATTAACTACGAGAAAAAACTATATGCTGAGGTCTTTAGAGAGTGTCCTTCTTTTCTTCTGGGACATTGCCTTTCGCTTGTCTTCTTATCTGTTAGGCATATCGAATGCAAATAGCCAAATCAGGACCTTTAGGACCTTCGAAATAGTCAAGAAGCAAATAAAGCCTTCTCATATAAAGATACCTTTCTCCCTCTTTAAGATCATGATATGGCTTCTGGTGGTTACCATGATAGAGGGTTTAAAATCCAAGCTACATAATCATGTATCTAGGACTTGTTACCACACGATATTCTTGACTCGAAATTACTATCTACAAATCTCGTCCAACTTGGCACTCATGGCAATACTACTACTCGGTAGGCAGCAATAGTCTCACAGGACAAAATGCACTAAAAACAATCCTGTCAAGCATAGTTCTTTATATCCCAGACCTGTTTGTCATTCTTATTTGCTTGCCCCTGGTCTTGTATTTCATGGTGCATCTTGTGTCCCATTACGGACATCAAGGACACTCTCGATATTGAGACTGTACCACTTTGCTTGGATGTTGGCATCCATCAAGGTGGTACGGTCAGTGTCCAACCCCAGGATGTCAATGACATTGCTAGGTATTTATAAAATGGATTGCCCACTGCATCGGTAAGTTTCCAGGACACGGCGAATTCCAAGGGATACGTACACTCTCACTTAGTCTAAGTTCTTTCAAAAGGTTCTCAGCTTTAACAGCCGGAATGGGGATTTCCAGGATATCCCCAGATATCTTTTTATGTGGTGTGAAGCAGTGCTATGTGATGATGATGTTTAGTAAAGATATATATAATATAATAGCCAGGATATTAGGATCCCAACTGCCTTTTGTGATACATTCTTCTGCTCTTCGCTCAAGAATAAGACTATTACACACTGGAGAGGGAGACAAAGTATTGCTTGATTTGAATACCAACTGACTGGTGACTTGGCACCTTATGATATTTTCTGGAAAAGGGAGATGCTACACTCACCGATTACACTCTACCTGTTTTGAGGGGTCGCAGGAGCCTCAACACACATGAGCGTCTTTATTAAGGGTGACTGGGATAGACACTCGGTGACACTGTTCAATGACTTTGTCACGGGCCCTATCCTGTTTCTATGTCTATTGGCAATCTTTGGATATTGGCAATTACTAGTATGGTCTGCTGCTGTCCTTTCCAGCTATGACCTCGGTCTTTGTTTGTCTATGCTTGTCTACCGTTATTTCTTCCACCCACTTCGACACTTCCCAGGCCCTAGAAGAGCACGTATCAGCTCATTGTGGAGCATCCCAGATGCGGTCATCAAAGCTAAATGGCATATACGCGTGCAACAGCTACATGGCCAGTATGGCGAATTAGTTCGAATTCGTACGCATCTCTGTTCACACCGCTGTTCCATTTTCATAGGCCATCCTCACTCATCAGGCCAGGACCTCGCGAGATCTCGATAAATGATGCTTCTGCTGTAAATGAGATTTACGGAGTCGCAGCGAGATGCAACAAGGGCCCATTTTACGATCTAAATTACCCGCACAGGTCCCTACAGATGTCTAGGAGTAGGGTATATCATTCAAAAAGAAGAAAGATTTGGGATCGTGCTTTTACTTCTCAAGGTTCTTCCAAGCCCGTATTCCTCTGAGGAAAGTGGCGTGGTAGACCCCTGTGCTAATAGAGAGACAGCGCTAGCAGGGTATGAGCCACGGATTCTCGAACACTGCCAGATATTGCTCGACATTATTTCATCATCAGAGGAAAAGGCGTTGGAGGTTACAAACTTGATAGGGGATTTTTCTTGGGACTCAATGGGGATCCTTACCTTTGGAAAGTCTTTCGATATGCTGAGTGGTACTTCCCATGAGCTATTGATGAGGAGAAAAGCAATGGGAAGGGCCGCTAGTCTCATTGTATGGGCTCCATGGCCCATAGTCCTGTTTCGAAAGCTGCCGGTGATTAGAAATACGAGCGCGAGTTGGATTGAGTGGTGTAGGCAATGTGTAGAGGAAAAGAAAAAGGAAAGTCAAATGATAAGATGGATATTCGGAAGACTCACTATGAACGTAGGCGGACCTCTCTCACGACCTATTCAGCTACCTTATAGGAGACTCGCGTTCTGGTTCCAGCCACGCTGGGAAGGTCATTGACCAAGACCTAGTCTTTGATACTGAGCTCGCAGTTGTCGCAGGGAGCGATACAGCTGCGTCTTCTCTCAACAGTATCATCTTCTTCCTGGCCAAGAATCCCGCCGTCCTTGAAGAATTACGCAAAGAGATTGACTCTGTTGTATCTAGTCAACAAGTCCTGTCTCACGCAGCCTTAATTGGGAAACCATATCTAGAAGGGTGTATTTATGAAGGCCTGCGTCTTTGGCCAGCGGTTCTAAGCGGAGTGCCTCGGGAAACTGGCCCAAAAGGAGAAACTATTGGGGGTGTCCATATACCCCCATTTACCACGGTGGTTGTACCAACGTATACGATGCATAGGGGTCTGCAACCCTGAGTGAGTCAGCATCACTTAAGCAGAGTGAGCTAACAAGCCATTTTGATTACTAGATCTAAGAAACTTTCGAGAACCGGATGAATTCCTTCCAGAGCGTTGGTCCAACAGGCCAGAGATGGTTATCCGAAAAGAGGCCTTCATCCCGTTTTCCTCTGGCCCTTATTCATGTGCTGGTCGAAATTTCGCAATGATGGAGATGCGACTGCTCCTTGCAGTGATTGTGAGAGGCTTTGATTTCGAGTTCCCACCTGCGGAAGAGAATCAATCGTTTGATACCCTGGGAGGAACGGGGCCATTGGATTGCTTCACCACTCATGTTCCATGCTATCGTCTGGTGTTCAAAAAGAGAAGGCATAACTAGATACGCTGTGTTAGCTATAAAGAGACCCTTACCATTCATTGTTCAAGAGCTGTAGTGTATACTCCCTCGCCTTGTCAATTGGTCGAAATGTACGGCTGTCAGGAACGATGCCATAAGCAGACGTCTATAGGTTTCTCGAGTTTATCAACACGCAAAACCAAGCTGCATCTCCACAGACGTCCATCCAGTACGCCATCAACCCCAATCCATGCCCAATGCGCCCAAGACTTAAGATTATCCAAGGTTGATCGATTTCCGGATGCGGCAAAGGGAAACATGGTTGGTACTAAGGCTTAACCAACGAATTCAGCACAGCCCGGTCATCTTGTTATCGCAGGGATCCTTTTTTTTTCATTTTGTTTTCTTCTCATTTTTCTATTTCGTTCTATTGAATGCTGAAAAGAATAGAGGTAAAGCCATGGGCCAGCGTCCATTATGGCTGACGAAAACCAGCATTTGCGCCGAGCAAGCGGAGGGGCGATGTATGACCCTGCACGGGACAGTTGGGACGATGACCAAAACCCGCAGCATCACCTTCTTCACCCGGCCCCCGACCATCCCCGGCCTTCAGTTTCGCACTCGGATCAGCCTCGTGTGAATCCCCAGCTGCAGGAAAGCTCTCCTTCGGTATGTTATTCAATCTGCTTGTGATGGATTTATTCATTTCTCTAGAATCTTTTGCTTTTCTTTCTGTCCCCAGAATTTGTCACAGGAGCAAAATGGGCTAGAATGAAATCCAGAGGGTGTTAATTGCTATGACTTTTCTGGTCACTTTGAGTTCACTTGTAACTCAGTATATTATTGATATTCTTTCGCTAACTAATTCATTTGCTTCTGGGCATTGTCAATAGCTCCCCAATGATATTCACTTGACAGCAAATCCTGAACTGCAAATTTCAATTCCTTCCTCTCAACTCGACAAGCCTCTTCAGTTACCCACCGCGCAACGCGACCAATCCGAAACACAAACTACAAATCAGAGACCGAGTCAAGAAACTCCTAATCTCGAAGCGTGGGAAAGAAAATACCCCCTCTCTGCAGTGATGAGCTCACCATCGGGCCCCGAGCCAGTAAATCCAGTTGTTGGAACACCAACTACTCGAGAGAGAAATGGCCGTGATACCCCCCTTATAAATGACCAAAATACATCTGCTGCAGGAAGGAAGCGCAGAGCCGGAGAAGAAGAGGATAAATCCAAGTCCCCTATCGACCGTCCAGTCTCTAAACGCAAGCGGGTCGAGGAGCGGCACCAGAAGCTGCGCAGACGAGGCCGAACACCGCCCTCGGCGTACTCTCGACGTGACGCAGACGAAAGTGTATCTGCGCCCAGGCGCAACGAGCCATCAAACAGGTCACCATCTCCCCTTCCACCCCGGCGATCGCCCACGCCCGAAGCGCAGGCTAGGCAACGAAAACGACCTGGTGGCGGAGCGCGTATGGGCCTTGTGGATCGCGAAACAATTCGACGCAGACAGGAAGAAAGGGAACGTGCGCAAGAGGAAGATGCCTTGCGAGTCTCTCGGGATCGCGGTGTGACTGATATTGTTCGTCAACACTACAATGCAGTACCTCAACGGGGGAGAGAATGGCGGAAAACTGAAAGTAAAATCAAGGGTTTACGGAGCTTCAATAACTGGGTCAAGAGCACTCTAATCCAGAAATTTTCGCCCGATGAGGAGTTTTTGTCCCGGTCCATTGGTACTAAGGACTGGGCTAATGGCAACCCACCGCCTCAGATGGACGAGAAACGACTCTTGGTGATAGATCTGGGCTGCGGTAAAGGTGGAGATCTGGGGAAATGGCAATTAGCGCCTCAACCGATTGATCTCTATGTTGGTCTTGATCCAGCCGATATTTCCATTACGCAAGCGCGTGATCGGTACAATGGTATGCGGTCTGGTCGTGGCCCTCGTGGACGCCGTGGTCCACTCTTCCATGCAGAATTCGCACCTAAGGATTGCTTCGGGGAGTGGCTAGGAGATGTCGCTATTGTACAGCAAGTCGGCATTGACGCTAATGCTGGACCTGGTGGATCTGTGATGAGCTCGCGATGGGGCGGCGGTGGATTTGATGTTGTTGCTTCCATGTTCACGATACACTACGCCTTTGAAAACGAAGAGAAAACGAGACAGATGCTACGCAATGTGTCTGGTTGCTTGAAAAAGGGTGGTCGTTTTCTTGGAGTGTGCCCGAACTCAGACATCATCAGCGCCCAGGTAGCGGCATACCACGCCAAGCGTAAGGAGCGCGAGGCCGCAGCAAAGAAAGAAGATACTGAGCCTGAAGATGGCGAGGTAGAAGATGACGACAAGAAGCTTGAATGGGGGAACTCCATCTACCGCGTTCGATTTCCAGGCGAAACTCCCGAAGATGGAATCTTCCGCCCTCCGTTCGGATGGAAATACAGCTACTTTATGGAAGAGGCTGTGGAGGAGGTTCCAGAATACGTTGTGCCCTGGGAGGCTTTCCGAGCGTAAGTGTTCACAATACTCTTTACGCCCGGCGCAGTACAGTTCAATGACTAATACTCTATAGATTGACCGAGGATTATAATCTCGAGCTTCAATACCGAAAGCCGTTCCTTGAAGTGTGGGAGGATGAGAAGGATGACGCTGAAATGGGGCCTTTGAGCGAGCGAATGGGTGTCCGAGACAGGGCTACCGGTGCTCTTCTGATGACGGAGGAGGAGAAGGAGGCAGCCAGTAAGTGCCCTTACCAATCGCTCAGCTAGTTGTGTGCTAACAGCCTAGGCTTTTACCATGCATTCTGTTTCTACAAAGTCTAGGGTAGACCAGATAACTAGCCCAGAGTTAATCATGCAATATTGTATCATCATGTCATACTTTTATTTCGCAGTCAACAACACCAGGCAAATCTGCATTAATACCGCAGTTTTCATATTCATGATGTTTTCCACAGGCGTAGGCATAGACATAGATATAGAGAGGAAAGAGCCATAAATTCGTCACAATTTCTAAAGACATCGACAAAAGCTAGACTGCCTAAGAAATCAGGCAATAAACCTTCCAAAATAAGGCAAAATTATCTCAATCCCAAACAGGACTAGCGTTATCGCGTCGCGTTCCCCAAAAAACCACCCAATTTACTACAAAGCACTGTTAAAGGAGGGTAGCGCAAAAGGTTGGAAGACAAAGAAACCCCCCAAGCAATTAAATCCTTTCAATCTCCCCTCGATATTACCAACATCTACCTCTACCTTACCCCTCCATTCGTTCTTCAACATATTCAACATCCACAGTTGCAAAAGCAGATACCATACAATGCCACCTACACCCTCGCAAACTTCACGCGGCAAACGACTAAACAGAGGCAGAGCGACGCCACGAGAGCAAGGCCAGAACCCAGAGATCCCCGCTTATGTACTGCCCCTTGCGCCCCTAAACGAAGCGGGGCGTATTGCGCTGGTGGCCCTGCTCAGAACGCAGACGCTGCGCCAGCTGAAGACGCATATCCAGCATGCTGAACTTAAACTCACGGATGCGGCGGGTGAAGTCAATGAGCGGTTGACGGATGCAAAGTTGCGATTCCAGAGGCAGAGGGAGCGCGCGAGGAGTAGTCGGTCGCAGACTCTAGGGATTAGGGATGAGGGTGACGGTGAGGGTGAGGATGAGGAGGGGGAAGCGGGGAGGAATATGGATGTTGAGGCCGAGGCCGAGACTGAGGCTGGTGGGGTGGAGGCTGAGAGTCTGGCGAAGTTAGAGGAGCAGGTGAAGAGTGTTACGGAGAAGTTGGATGCTCATATGCGCCGGGCGATTGACTCGGGAGTTAAGGTTGATGGTTTGATGGATATTTTGGGTAAGTTGGAGGCTGATGTGGAGCAGGAGACAGCGGCGATGTCTCGCAAAAGGAAGCGCACAAGACGAGCTAGGGCAGAGGAAGAGGAAGAAGAGGAAGAAGAAGAAGAAGAAGAAGAGGAAGGGGATAACGAAAATGATGCGGATTCAGACTACGAAGCTACTCCTGAACGCGAGATGAGAGCGAATGAAATTTCGCTGTGTCGGAAACTAGACCAGCGGCTTGCTAAGGATTACGCGAAATGGGATGAGCTTTCCCTGACTGAACGGTATGTTTCCTTCTTTGTCCGTTTTGTTTTTAAGGGCCGTGCCTGCGTTACTTGACAGCTAACTGGCGATACTAGATACTCCAAGAATAACAGCTACGTTGGATTCTACCGCATCATCCACGAAGCCAAACACCCCGGGGATGACATTCCCCCTCTCCCACACGCATCCACCTGGTTCTCCCACCTTGAAGACCCCAACGCCGCATCGAGAAGGGCATCGAGAGACTCTGGTCAACACCGAAATACTCGTCAAAGCAACCGCAGCGCCTCCCCCACCGACTCAGACGATCTCGCCATCGAACGCGAACGTATCTCGCTGCGATGTCCACTCACTCTACTTACCTTCCGCGACCCGGTCACAAGTACCAAGTGCCCGCACAGCTTCGAACGCGAGGCAATCACAAGCATGATAAACCAGAGTTCAACGACGGTTCCTGGGGCCCCCTCGGCAGGTAACGCCCGTCCGCGCCGTATTCGCTGTGTGAAATGTCCAGTGTGCTCTGAGGTGTTGACGGTCAATGATCTTCGCGACGACCCGGTTCTGCTCCGGAGAGTGCGTCGAGCTGAGGTGGCACTACAGAGGGAGCAGGAGGAAGACGATGATATGAGGATGGACGGGTCGTCACGACACCACCGGTCCAGAGGAGGTCGACCAAGCGGGATTACCGTGGCTAGTGATGATGAAGATGATGCGGGCCTAGATAGGATGGATGTTGATACTAACGATACACCTGCTACTCAACAAATAAAGATCAAGCAGGAGAGAGCGATGTCGCGGGCTCTTACTGCTGGTCCTGAAGACGAAGAACAAGATGTAGAGGAACAGGAGCAAGACGACGACGATGATGACGATGAGGATGAAGATGAGGATGAAGACGACGACGATGACGATGACGACGACGAGGACGAGGACGAAGATGAAGATGAAGATGAAGATGAAGAAGAGTAACGTTAATGTCTTTGTACCATAACCTACTCATCCTGAGGCATGGCAATGCCAGCATGTCAATTAACGCACGTCTACGAAGAGCATATATCCACTGAATACATCTAATTTCATCTACCAACTGAGCATTACTTGAGCATACCTTGCAGCGAAAGCGCTTGCCATAGTATATTAATCCCATAATTGAATCTTTACAGTAGCTCTATAGTTGGAACAGATGCACATCAAATCCTCGAGTAGTAAGTGCCTGAGGCACAAGTTTTGATAGATGAGGTCCTTCCAATTAGGAAACTACCTTACTACTACTACTACTCCCACCACTAGTAGGTATTTGCCAAAGAAAAGACCCGAAATCCATAACAATGTAATACCAGTATACAAAACACCCAACGGATACCCGTACTCTGTATAACCTCATTAGAAACCGCAGACACACAAATTACTACTACTAGTACTACTAGTGCTACTAGGTAGTAGTACACATCTAGCAGATACTAAGGTCGGTCGGTGAGCCGGTGAGTGGTTAGCCGGTGAGCTGGTGAACCGGTGAGTACCTTAGTTAGCTGGCGATGCCTGCATGCATGACACTGTGTACTCTGTATGCGCCAGAACGATATATCGGTTCTTAATGGATTTCGGTTGATTTATGGTTAGGAGAGCTTATCTGGTGAGGTGAGCAAACTTGGAAGTAAGATTGATATGCTTATTTTTATGTTTTCTTTTTGCTTTTTTCTTGTAAGAGTCAATCTACTGCAAGTGGTTTAGCTGCAGGATCTGCCTGTGTTGCTGTTGAGTCAGAAGAATAATAGCTTACGGGGGATAGAATAAGCTTGTTGTCAGCTTGGTGTCAGCTTGTTAACCTTTTTCATTGACCGAAATAGTGCGGACTACAGAGTATACCTTTTTTAGGGCCTACTTCCTAGTAGGGAGCTAAGATTTGATGATTTCATCTCTTTTAGCTCTAGACTATCCCTAGATACACATACTCTGTACTCTTGGTACGAGCGCGGCTCGGGGCTTTTGCTCTTCATGGGTATAGACATAGAACATACACAGACTTCCAGACAATCGATGCACATGAAAAGCGCAAATGTAAGTGTAAAACACTCTCGAACACAAATGGGTAATCGGTCCTTTCATCAGAATAACAGGAAAAGAAATACTTTAGCAAGTAGGACAAATAAAAACACAAAAAAGGAGAAAATGGAACAACTCCGTCCTGTACACCGACATCACTTAACTAAGTATAATCTGTAACGCGGGTATTCCTTGGCAATAGAGAAGAGATTTTTTGGCCTTCATAGTCTTGATGGAGGATCGACACTGTTCCGGACAGCATATTAGATCTCGGTCGGCGCAATTTTCAGGGGCCCCTATGCCATCATACAAGCGTCAGGTGAGAAATAAGGCAGCTGTCGGTATCAGCGGCAACTCTAGAAAGAGTAAATAAATTCTAAAACCACGTAGAACTGGCATACTTCCAGCTATTATCGTGTCCTTCGCGTGCCTACTTCTTTTATCACTTCCCATCCAAGAGCTAATCAGGAGATAAAAAGACAGGCGGGTCGGAGGTAAGGATACGAGAGCGTGCAGCAACATCGAAATCGATTCCACCACGGGCTTGAATATTGGGTCGCAGCAAAAGACGAGTAGAAAAAGCAAGTCTTCGGGACGATTGTTCATGAGTCACACGAATATCGGTCCAAACTCCCAAGTTAGTGCAATTATTTGGTGATGAGGTTGAGATAATCAGCCACGATAAGCGTTACCATCCTAGAAGTGGAGCAGTGGGGTTAGTGATAAGCAACACAAAAAAAAATAAAAATAAAATAAAAATATGCACCGAGTGGGGGACACTAACGCATGAGGAGCGATCCGCACATAGTACGTGCCGAAGCCCCGGTAGAACCTCAGCCAGCCTTCTTCCTGAACAACCTTGCGGGCACAGTCAAGCATACCCTTGTACGGCAGCTTTCCAGTATTGGGATCCTTCTGTTGCTTCTGCAGACGCGTCTTGACAAAGTCAAATGGCAGAGACAGGAAACTAGCGAAGAAACCGGCGATCGCAGAGGCGGCGAAGGTCTGGGTTTGCGCCGAAAGGTTTGTCCGAGCCTTCAGCTGGGTCTTGGACTCGGCGAAGAAGGCTAACTGTCCGAGATTGAGGGACATGGCACGCACTACAGTCGGCAAGGCACCGGCCCAAAGAGCGGTCACACCCTCAGCTTTGGAAATCCGGAGCAAGGCGTCAATAACGGAACGGTAATTGGCCCGTGCCTCCGGGGGTTTGAGGCCATCAGATTGCATTCTGACGAGCGCCAAATCAGCTGGGTTACCGATCATGGCGGCGATACCACCAGCGGTTAAACCGGCACCAGCACGCTCTGCAAAGGTCACCTTCCGATTTGACGTTTCCGCCTTCTTGTTGAGCGACTTCATGAATGTGTCAAAGAAACCGAGACGTGCAGTGGTGTAGACGGCTTGGCGTAACAAACCGGCGGAGAGACCGGTGTAGAGGTCGAGGGCTTTCCCGGATGCGATGATATCTCGAGCAACACCAATGGCAGACGGGCGAGGACCTGTGCGGATGCCCTCACCAGCAAGCTGTAGACGCACCTTGATCATGTCAATGGGCTGAATGACAACTGTGGCCGTCATACCGGCCAATCCACCATTGACGAATGGAAGGGCAGCGCGCGTATAAGGGTGGTGCAGGAAATTCACGGCGGACTGGGACGACTCTTTGGTTGTGGAAGCCATTGTTGAGGAGAAAGCACGATTCGCGCCAGATCTGAAGAAATAGATTAGCTGGCTGGATAAGGACGAGGCAAGTGTTGGGATATTGACAATAGGAGAATCGAAAACAAAAGATAATAGCAGTGTTGGGTAGGATATTTTAAGGAAAGGGAGATTGATCATGCACTGAACGAGGTCTAGCGAAGGCAAAGGGGAGAGAAACTGAGCGGAGGAGTAGTTAACTTCAAGTTGCGGGAGAACAGCTCTGGGCGAGGCAAGAATGACGTATCGATGGTGGACGAGTAAGAGTCGACGGTGCTTACCTTCCAGGGGGGATTGTATAAGTAACACTAGGGTACAAAGGCACAACCAAGGGATGCGAGAAACGATGGACGAGAATAAACAGGAAAGACGAAGAAGAAGAGGAGGAGATGGAAGATGAAATGCGGACAAAGCAGGAGGAAGAAGCGGTTTTGTACGAACTTGGCTTGTCAGATGATGGATTGACGAGGATCAAATGCGGGGATGAAGTCTATCTCTCCGGTGGTACCAAGAAAGAAAATGGTTGGGATCAAAGCACACTGAGTCAGAATGGATCAGGAATCGATGGAAGTGGCGTCGTTATAATGACACCCAGCTAGTGCTATAACTAAGGACAAGGATGGATTCTGAAGCCTGAGGATATAGTAGGGTATTAAGTAGTAGTTGTGACCGAGATGAGATTCCTCTTGGTATTATTCCTTTTTCCCCATAAAAGCTAACCCGAGTTAGTGCTGGTTTCGATATTACTACTTTATCACTATTATTTTACTACTAGTATTCTTACTATTTGAATGTTGCGATCTTCGCTGGAAAGCAGTTCTACTAGCAGCATGTGCTATGCACTATAGAAGCTTTGCCAGCTGGAGATGCGGGGATTTCTGTCACAGAGTCGAGGTGCATTATTACCGGTAGCTTGGATTCTGTTTGATGGCCTTTTCCTGTTTCTCGCCCATTTTTCCGAACTAACTCTTGCTTATCTCGCCTCTGCTTACGATCACTATTCTGTCTTATTATTACGGCCAGCTATTGCCGTCCCATCTTAGCTTCATCGCTCGCTGTCTTGTAAAGCTGTAACAGGCTTGCGTATTGAACGTTATAGCGGGGTGGTAATCTTACCGTCCCATCTGCTTGCGCTAGTCCTTTCTGGAGCAGCACCGGGAACCCGTGTGGCTTCCCGACCCTCGGGTTCCATCACAGCACCAACTGCTACCCAGTAGTAAGTAGTAGCAACAGCAGCAGTTATTAGGATGGATATGCTCCCCTGGGCCGTCTGCGTCAACGAAAAGCATACCTAGTCTGATATCCATATGGCAGTTGTATACAACTACAACCACCACACTCAAGCGGAAATAGACATAAACTCTAGCGAGAGCAAAAGTTACCGTCCCGACCCCCGCCCGACGACCCGAGGATAGAAGGAGACCCTCTTCCTTCTCTCCCGCTGTCAGTTGGGTGCTGGGAATCACGCTGCTGATTAGGCCCTCAAGTATACTCCGGAGTACTGTCATCCAGCGCCATGGTGGTCCGATCGGCTATTCCTCTAGCTCCCGCTGTCTGTCCCCCTTCTTCCCTTGGCCCTCCTCCTTGTTATTACTCCAATGATAATGCCCTGTTCAATAAATACTTACCTAGGTATGTACCACCTACTAAGGCACTAGTAGAATTCTTCCGTCACTCGGATGGCGGCTGGTACCTGGCCAATCCGCCGTTGGGAATTATCCCTGTATATGTTTACTACTACTACTACTACTACTACTACTACTACTACTACTACTACTACTACTACTACTACTAATGCCCAACAGACCAGGACCAGAATATTGAACAGGCACCATTTCTCAATACCTATCAAGGTAGAAGTCTACCTTGCTACTATATAAATGCCTCATACCACCACCCCGTCCCTTGTTAACGTTGCTGCGCTATGAATTTATAACATCCAGACAGCATGCCATTCCTACTTCCAATTGAGTTCATACACCCCATAGCCCATGCACAATAACGACACCCCATCATCTCATAAACGGATTGCCAGTCGGCCCACTGTGCTCCTATCCGCCGGTATCATCCGAAATCGGCACTTTTGCAAGCTATAGAGTCAGGCATATGCAGTACCGGGGGGAGCACAGAATCTAGAATTAGTACTTGGTCAGGTACCAAAATAATAATAATAAGAATAACAAAACCTCCAATTGGCCCAAGACGGAAATGAACATTTTCCCTCATCCTGCTTTGGTATGGATCCGGAGGAGGTATTCTCCGTCGTGTCTAGTATACAGAGTAATGTCCTGCTTCTAGTAGTACTTAGATACCCCGTGGATTTTCCTAGCTGGCGTAAATAGTCAGTAACCATGGGATAATTTACTCCTAATCGGAAAAAAGGAAAGGAAACTAACTCTTGTCTAGCTATTACTACTAAAACAATAATAGCAAGAGTCACAGCGATATGTAGTAGCAGGAGTAGTAGAGTAGTAGTTCCGTGGAATGTTACCCTCCATGGAAATAGCCCAATGACAAGAAAACCACCCACTCATCCACATAATACTAGAGTCAAGTCGGACCTCGCCTATGAGTGAAAGAAGGTTCACAGCTAAATCCAAGCTCATCCGCGGGGTGTCTCCCCGCAACCTGAGGTATCGCCAATTGTTTCGCCGGGACGAGCCCGGGAGGAGAGGCGGAAAGGGCGGAGCATTCGGGCGGAAACTCGGTAGATTGTCCGGAAGACAAGTTGATTAGCTCGGTACTACTAACTACTAGTTTAGTTGACTCTGCTAGTTTGGACTCAGCTAGCGCTAAATGGTAGCGAGCTCTCTGTCAGAAGCTAAGGGAGGACACGAAATGTCCGATTTTCGCTGGTATTTGCAGGGTTGAACTTTGTTGTAGTTTGTATACGTGCCTGTTCCCTTCTAATGTACTCTTTAATATACACTGAAGCAATGCGCTGGTATTTCCTTGGCTGATATTTAACCATCGCATTGGAACTCAAGAGTAATATTACTTCCCATGTCGCCCGCTTCTCAAGGCCACACGCCGCAGCGCCGCAGCGTTATATGAATTGCTGCCAATCCAAACAAGCTCACTTGGTGCCGAGTGCCCAACATCCACTTTCTTAGCCCTTAAGAGAACGAGATATAAACAGGGGACGGCAGGTCAGCCTCCTCTTCGATGCAATTCCGACCCCTGTTTTCCCCGAAGGCTGTCGTTCAATAACCAATGCAAGTACCTGGCTGAGGGATATACCGGGGTAGTAAGGGTTCTGTTTCCAAGACACATGCTGCCGAAATGGTATGCCCACGTCGATGTGTACGATGTCTCCCGCTTCTGGATGATGGCACGGACATGGAAACGGAAACGGGAACGGAGAAGTGCTGGTGAGTTCTAACTCATGATACTACCTCACATGCAAACCTGTAGTTGATAGCTATAGTATTACTGTACCAGACTGAGAAAGTGGAAATGATACCATGCATTACCTAGGTACTTCTGAACAACATGTTTCCTACTCCAAGTGGTTTCTTGGTGGGGAGTTTGACAGAAAAGTCCCCAGAAATAAAGTCATGACAGCAGGACGCTTTAGTCCCTGACAGAAAAAAGATAAATGACATGCAGAAACTAATGCAAGTCTATTATTCCCCTTTTCCCTTCCACCCTTCCCTGTCTTGTGCAAGCTGCACTTGTGAGGCCCATGGTCTGACTTTCTTAATTATCTATGTATATTCTCTACTCTGTATATTCGAAGGGATTGATTGGTTGTAATATAAGGCAAAGGAAACTAATTCTACACCTACTAGTTGACTGCAAATGATATTCGTGAATTGCCATTTAGATTTATCTAACACCTACTGACCACCACTAGATGGCCGACACTATCCAATCCAAAGAGCCAAAAAAGGTATTGCCCAAGTTGTATCGTTCCGGCTTGCCATTGTTTGGCAAGCATACAGCAAATTCAGACCCATATATTAAAAACACAGCACGCCATGCAAGGTGTAGGACAAAAAGGAAAAGAAAGCAGAAAAAAAAAACTGTTATGGGGAAATCACAATCAAGGAATAAGGAAAAAGGAAAACTATTTTTAGGATATAAGCTCTATTCCAAGGGGACGGGGCCGGCCTCAATCACCTCCTTGGTAGCCTGATCAGAGTACTTGGTGAAGTTCTCGTTGAACAGTCTGGCAAGCTTGTTGACCTCGTCCTTGAAGCTGGTCGTAGCGATCCAGCTGTTCTTGGGGTTCAGAAGCTCAGAAGGCACACCGGGGCAGCTTGTGGGCACGTGGAGGTTGAAGACATCGTAGGTCTCGTACTCAGCCTTGGCCAGCTCGCCGCTGTGGATGGCATCGAGGATGGCACGAGTGTACTTCAGAGGGCAACGCTTACCACCAGTGGTGGCGCCAGCGCCAACCCAACCGGTGTTGAGCAGCCAGGCATTGGACTTGTGCTGAGAGATCTTGTCGGCAAGCATACGGGCGTAGCGCATGGGGTGGAGAGCAAGGAAGGGCTGGGCAAAGCAAGAAGAGAAGGTAGCCTGGGGCTCAGTCACACCGTCCTCAGTACCGGCCATCTTGGAGGTGTAACCGGAGATGAAGTGGAACATGGTCTGCTCGGTGGTGAGCTTAGAGATAGGAGGGAGAACACCACGGGCATCACAGGTGAGCAGGATGATGTTTGTGGGGTGGCTGTCAGTCACGCAGGGAATCTTGGCGTTCTCGATGTATTCAATGGGGTAGGCGCAGCGGGTGTTTTCAGTCAGGGTGGAGTCATCGTAGTCGACGACACGGCTGATGGGGTCAAAGACAACGTTCTCGAGGACGGAGCCGAATCGGATGGCGTTGAAAATATCGGGTTCCTTTTCGGCGGAGAGGCCAATGCACTTGGCGTAGCAACCACCCTCAATGTTGAAGACACCACGGTCAGTCCAGCAGTGCTCGTCGTCACCAATGAGGGCACGCTTGGGGTCAGCGGAAAGAGTGGTCTTGCCAGTTCCGGAGAGACCGAAGAAGACAGTAACATCGCCATTGGGGCCCTCATTCGCGGACGAGTGAAGAGTCAGGACGTTGTGCTTGACAGGCATCTCGTAGAAGAGAACGGTGAAAACACCCTTCTTCATCTCACCGGCGTACTCGGTACCGAGGATAACCATCTCCTTCTCGGCAAAGTTGATAGCGACAGAGGTGGCGGAGGTCATACCCTCAGTGAAGCGGTTAGCAGGGAAGGATCCGGCGTTGTAGATAACGTAGTCCGGGTGGAAGTGTTGGAGTTCCTCAGCGGAGGGGCGGATAAGCATGTTGCGCATGAAGAGAGCATGGTAAGCACGAGCACAGACGACTCGGACGCTGATGCGGTATCTCTCATCCCAGCCAGCAAAGCCATCGATAACGTAGATACGGTTGCGGGTGTTGAGGTAGTCGACAGCACGTTCACGGTTGATACGCCAAACCTGTAAATCAAAATTAGTTCATCAGCCCTACTAAGGTGACGTCACATGCATAACACTCTGGCAAGTTCCCATAAACAGAAAAAAACCAATCAGTTGGGAACTGTGTTACACAGCAACCAAGAAGAAAATGCCTCAAAACACTGCTATGAGGCATTTATCCTCAGGCTCGGGTCCACACAGAAAGCCAAAAAAAAAAAGCTTGAGTTCTTGGTTGCGCAATTATATGGCAACGGGAAATAAGGGGCCAACGCAAGGGGTAGGGGATTATCGACAGGGCGTAGATGCAATTGATGACAGGGAAGGTTCAAATCTCACCTCAGGGCTCATGGGCTTGTTGACGGGTCCCCACCAGACATCATTCTCTGAGGACTCCTCCTTGACAACACGCTTATCTGAAGGAGAGCGACCAGTTTTGGCGCCAGAGTAAGCAGTCAGAGCACCGCTAGATGTGATAGCGGTACCAGTCTCATAGACAAGAGCATCCTCATAGAGGGCAGCGACAGAAGGGTTGGCAATCTAATCATGGGTTAGTTCAACGGTTGGATAGGGTACGCAGAAGAGGCTGAGACTTACAATAGAGACACGATCATAGTCAATGTGGGCATGTTCATGGAGTTCCTCTTCCAGTTCAGTGTGACCCTTGCCCGGCCTAGACAGTTATCATATGTTAGTACTGCTTGGTGATATGATATGGGTAGAGGTATGAGGGAGGTCATCATAGCATAAAGCCAAGAACCGAGACAGTGAGGTGCAAAGACATAAAAAGAGGGCGGAGACATACTGGACACCACCAGGGTGCAAGGCAGTACGATTCACAGATGTAGCAACCATGGTTCTTAGAGATGTCGAATGATAGTTGTTATTCCGCTGCTTTGCAACTTGTTGTTGGAAGAAATCAGAGTACAAAGGACCTGGCGAGGGTGGGCAACCAGGGGGTATATGAATGTTTGTACCATGAGCCATAATCACAAGAATATACTTGATAAAGCCGTTTCAGTGCTTTTCCTCCGATGATGCTTCTAGCCTTCTCCACAGTTTCACGGGAGATGTCGGGGGGGCTGAGGCCGAGTTGAGGAGACAAATGACTCTCACGGCAGTCCGAAATGACCCGAAACCCCAGATGTGGACACGAAGTGGTTCCGGAAGTACTAGTCGGCGCACCAACTAGAATAAAGGAAATACTGAAATGTTGTTATCACGGCTGGCGCGTCGGAGAGATGGGGGTAAATACAAAATGCCGCAGCTGCGAAGTCCAGGTTTATGCAGGTGTAACAGAAGGAAACTTGAATGATGCGAGGGAGCATGGAATGACGGGACTTTGACCAGCAGAAACTTACACTATTTATGATGGCGATTCACAGACAAAGTAGCTGAAAACAATCCGCTCTAGCGAGCCTGTACATTCTTGGGGCCATGACACAACCCCAAAAGTAAAAAAAGAGTCGACCCCAGGTGAATTGAAGCCTTCCAATCCATTGTTACCTAGGTACTTACACAGACTGGGAGTCCAACTTGTGGCGGACCAATGGAACAATGGGGGGAGAGTGATGACGTCGAATGATCTCAATTATCACAGGCCGGGGCTGCTGGTGATGGAGTCGACGACGACGGGAGGCTAAGAAGTTAGAACTAAGAACCAGATTTGCGGGGAGAAGTAATTCTAGAGTCCTGGACTAGCGGTAGGTCCGGGCAGTACTGGAAACGGCCGGGCCGCCCTTTGCTGGAGCATTTCAACTCTACAAGCGGCTTTGGGAAAGGGGGTTACTGCGGACAGCCATGATTTCACAATCGGATACACTACTACTACTGCTTCTGCTCTCTGTACTCTGATAGTACTAGATACCTAGAATAATAAATCCCTAGAATAATATGGATAATGAAGCAGGATTCGCACAAAAAGGATCATCCGAGTGACGAAATGTCGGCTCGAGGCTCGGGTGGGCCGAAACCCGCTATTCCCAGTTGGGAAAAACTTAGTCATCCACTCCCGAGGCCTGCCGTGGAGTAGCCAATCAGCGCGCGCATCTTGCGTGATTGACAATCAAACGCCACTCAATGTGCATCACTGGGCAGAAGATATTGCCGTGTGTCGCGAAGGACTATGGACTCGGGATCCCTAATTCTGGAATAATGCCTAGGTAATAATGAGAATAATAAAAATAGTTAGCAATTGGTGTGGCGAATTGGGCGGGCGGACTAGACCGTTGGAAGTTCCAGAAACGCTGCCTGGTTTCTGCTCTTCCCCGTGACATTGAAGTCTCAGCTATTATTATGGCTATTATTATTATTGTTATCCACTGAAGAACAGGCACATGATGGCAAAGTGGATGGCCCAGATGAGTCTCAACTTCTCAAGGCTTTCATGATTCAGCTTTCTAGGCTCAAGCTTGAAGAGTCTGGGGCCTTCTTTGATCAGGTGCCATGTAACTGCTAGCTTTTCAGCAAATCTTTTCCTTCACGTGGCCAGCGGGGACCACAAGGAAAAGGAGGTCAAGACGGCTTCGGTTAGTTTTGCAACCACTCCTGACTCCTGGGTAATGTCGATGCATAGGTAGGTATCAATTGAGCTTCAGCATGCAGGCCACCCCCTAGGTTCGAACTCCTAGTTACATTGCATATCAAACTTGTACCTACTACTACCTAGGTACCTCTTGGTAGCAACCCTGTACCCCGCATCCGACGAGCGCCTGGGCCACGCGGGCCTCTCCCCGGGCCTAGGCTATGCTACTCATCCCAAGCATCAGGGCTATACTCTATACCGCTGTGAAGAGTTTATAGAATAGTGCCGATATACGGAGCATATTCTACAGATTGAGGCTTGCAAACATCTCCGGTTGTGGTGGCTAGTCAAAGATGAAAGAAAAGAGTCAGTATTTGGTCCAAAAATAGCCACAAAAGAAGCCAAGTCCATGGTGTACTACTCCGTAGTTAGGAGGTGAAATGTAAAGCCGAGCCACAAATCGGGCAGGTTAGGAAGATACTCATTGTTTGCAAGGCAGGGCTCTATCCGATATCGAATTTTCCCCTGGGCTGTGCAGCTCGGCCCTACTGTGGGTACGCAGGGGTTCCCAATCCGGAAGATTTAGGAAGCATCCAGCATCATGGATCACCAAGACGGGGGAAAGAATTTGTAACCTGCAGCAAACCCGAGTAAATGCCTCATATTATCAAGCGAGAATGAATAAAATGAAGTAAATATTAAATATTGAAAGGGAAAAAGGAAAAAGAAAAAGAAAAATAAAAGGAAAAGGGGGAATATCCGAGAAGAATAAAGTACGGAGCTACTAAGGTACGGAGTAGGCAGTAGGACTTGGAACTAATAGCAACGAAGTTTGATAAGAAGCTCCAAATCACGACATCAAAGTGTGCGCTTCATGTTCTTCTCTCATAATAATCCGTCTTACCGTCATTTCATCTCGAGCGAATCAAACAAAAACCCCACTCCTACAGCCTAAGGGTTAGGTAGTTTCGGCAGGCGTGATGTGATGATACCTACTTGAGTATACATCATATTTCATGTACGTGCCTAAGAGACTTGGGCAGCGTCGAGTTTTCGCTCTTCATCCTCTTACTACCCTGATACTACCTAGGCAGAGAGATAACGCAGCCCAATAGAGTTTCGTCTCGATATCGGGTGCTGCGCAGAGACAACTTACTTATTTTGTCCCGAGCGTTTTGTATTCAATGCGGCTGCATGGATGAAGATGGACACTCTCGGTCTCATACTACCTACTAGTAGTAGCAGGTAGTACTGATATTCCTTTGTCTGCGTCGGTATCTGCATAGCGAATACATCCGACCCTTGTCTTTTCTCACCCGAAAAACGAAAAAGGCGAAATGATTTTTCCCTAGTCTTGGATTTGAGGAGCGATCGTGGGGGTTCGGTAGAGTTGTGCCCGAAATCCTATGCCTTATTGTTCTTGTATCGCGACCCCCGAACTATGGACACATCTTCTTTGGAACAATATTGTGGAATATTTTTTTCGTCGGTGTTATATGGTGTAGATGTACGAGCTGTGCTCTTAATAAGGAAAAAAAATATCTTACAATTCGATGATGAATGGTTCGTCAATCGCCTTGAGTCCTGAAGTTTACCTGAAGTATATTAGACTTTCAAAAACACTCACCCTACAGAGTCCCAAAACCTGTCCGTTATCATCTCAGTCCTGAACTAATCTCCTCTAGCTGGTAGCAATGCATGATGAATGTCTTCGTCGAGGCTGTGTTGCTCCGAATACCACGACTATCCAGCCATACCTAGTATTGCTTTGGAAACATTTCTCTGATGATCTCTGAATTACAGCTCGAACTATAACACGCACTACGCTACTCAATTTCATGCATAAATAGCAGATCATGGATATTAGCTTAAAGCAATTCTGCCATTTGCATAACCACTGGATGGACGGCTCTCGCATTGTCGTTAGATATCTGCAAGGTATCCACGGTCTGTCTCTCATACTACAAGTACATTGAGCTCTCATTCCCCAGTATTCCATCTCTCGACACCACCACCGAATCATTAACTATGCTCTCCACCCATTGAGCAAGAAAGAAAGACAGATAAGAAGAAGAGATTAAACCCCAACATCAACCTCATCAGTACGCAGGCGCTTCCCTAGGAAACTCATCAACAACCTCCAAACCAACAATATTGTCCGCAATGAACATCTGCTGAATCGGGTGTCTGCATCCCGTCAGACGAAACCGGACCCTCTCACTAGTACGATAGTGGAGGATGGTGGTAAAGTGCCGCAGCACACGAGCCATATCCTCCCATTTGTACGGCAGGGCCGTATAAAGATCGATGGTGACGTGTCTCAGCGTTGGCGGAAGCATTTTGAACGCATTGCTCCATTCCTGCAGCAGGGTCGAAGTATCGTGGAAGCCGCGCATGGCCCAGGCGGGGTCTGCTTCGAGGACGGGGAATTGGCCAAGGGAGTCGAGCAGCACGAGATGGAGGAGTTCGAGCTTCACGGCAGAACCGTAGTTGGGGATTGGGATTGGGGTGGTTTGCTCGACGTTGACGTCTTCGATGAATCTGATGAGGGCGAGGGGGGTGCGGAAGACGAAGGTTGTGTCTGCTCCGCAGCGTTCGAGTTGGGTTGGGTAGGAGATGATGTCCTCTGTGATTTCCACACGGGGGGACATGGTGGTTTGAGGATGTATCCCCTGGCGTTGTGGTGTCGATGACATTGAGGAATCTTTAAGAAGGATTTGGGAGAGGAGTGTATGGGGAATCTATTTTTTTTTTTTGATTCAAGAGACAGAAATGGGTTGTTATGATGGTCAGGTAGGCAACACATTCAAACAGCCCTGGAGTCTATGGAGTACGTGATAATTTGCGCATCTATCACCCGCACTGTAAACAACTTGAAGCAATCTATCATGCACTATACTCTAGCACTAGTTCTATTCACAGGACGTTTCCTCAGAGAGAACATCTACTAGCCTTCCTCTCATGATATAAAACAGGTAAATAAGCATGGTGATGAGCTCTGAATATCTATTATAAAGTCTATAAGAAGTAAACGGTAACTTAAACTGATTACCCTCAGGAGGATGAAGACTATAGCCAGGTACTTACCTTACTACAAATTTCTATTTCTTATATAAAAGGTCTATAATCCTTATGTACCACTCTTGCACCCTTAAATTCAGTCTACATGCACAAGTCGCTCTGGAATATATATACCAATAAACCTCTTTCTTGTCGTATAATAGATACATGTGTGTATGTAGATAAGAGCAGGAGAACAGGAAGAATCTACAAAACTAGGATTGAAGTTATCTGTTAAGGCATGTAGTATATCTAGAGTGAATGAATCGATGAATATAAGTAACAAGCCCTAATACCTACCTAATCTAAACTGGATAAGGAACTATGTAATTAGCTTGGCCTATAACAGCAACTCTATTATTATTCAACGCCTCTCCAGTAACCCGTGACATCTGTTCCCATGATAAGAGCTCCCTCAAACATCAGGCAGCCCACTTAGAGCAACCAATCATCCACTACCAGCTGAAGCGGGGCTTCACCAAACAACATCTGACGGCGGGGTACCTTATAATAAAAACACTGTCACCCCATTCCCTTCATCAAACCTTTTTGTTCCTTCTTCTTCCAAGGTTCTCTTTGCAAGAACGATCTCAACCTCCAGTCGTGGTAAGGATCTTTTGTTGCCTGCAGGGTACCCGCCCCAAGCTAACCTTGGAACCTTCCCCAAGCTACCAGGTAGTAGTATATTCCTCGTCAATCTATCCAATAACTCGCAAGCTACACAGCAAGAGAGAAAATGACCGGCCACCAAGCTTGTCCCAAATGCGGCGCTTCGATTGCAGGTGCAACCAAGACCTGTAGCTCCTGTGGAAGCGTATGTATCCTCCTTCCTTGGGTTCTGGTTTCTGGTTTCTTGATAACAATGTCTGATGTTGATTTTCGTAGACCTGTCCTGTTTGAGCCCGACGTCTCTCATGAAAAGAAGGGACTATTCTTGGGGGAAGGGATGTGGGCCAGTTGACTTTAGAGGTTCCGAGGACGAAGGACTGAGAGGGTTGGGCGTCGTGGTTATATGATTTGTGATCTCGCTGGCGATGAATGAATGAATGGTATATCGTATTCGATCAAAAAAGAAAACACCACGTAGACTCTGTAGGTGCATCATATCATACCCCTTGTGTCCACTTCCCCGTCTAGTCTCTGAGTTGATTCTTGCGAATGCAATATTCTCAGATCCCTAGAGATCGAGCTATCCTCACTTCGTCGCAGCTCTGTCTCGCTGTTTTCTCGTAATCGTACCTGGGTATGTCCCTTCTCCTCGTCGGCCTCTTCCTCCGCGTTTGGTGGCTCAGAGAAACGATTGTTTATAAATATAGAGTGCCGCTGTGGATCTACCGTGCTATTGTTTGGGAGAGGTTCATTCTCAGACAAAAGGACAACTTCCACAGGATGGTCGTAGATCCGTGGCACTTTGAAGATTCTATAGAACACGTAGAGAATCGGAACAGATAAGCCGTGCACTATGATTGAAAAGAGAACTAGCCAGTACACCACTGTATTTGGTTTGTTAGAAGTCATCTTCTCACAAAGCCCAGGTTTAAAAAACTCACCTGGCGTCATAGCAGCCGTTAGGTTATTGATTTCTCTGTCGCTTTCTCCACGGTCCGGGAAGAGTCTTCGAGCATACTCTACATATGCGATTGCCCCGACGCCTGTATGATATCAGTATTAATACCGAGGTGTTCACTATGAAACGCTCCTCGATGAAAACATACCAATGGGACCAAAATGGCCCATGAACAAGGCATCCTTCCAGTTGCTGCATATTCTCGGCATGAACCTATATCCAGCCATGATGGCAGGGATCCGGCGAAAAGCCAAAATCAATATTCCTAAAGCCAAAAGACGTGGGACAGTAATCCCGGTACTTTCAGGCATATGAAACTCCTTCCACGGCATAACTGCGCCGAGGTACATGAATATGCCATAGTTCAATATCGATTCCAAAGACGTGTTGAATGAGTCACGTCTTGTTTGGATCTCTGTGTTATACAACCCGTCCCAGTTCAGCATGTTCCCGCTGATGAAGCAGGCAAGGGTCTCGTCGGAGCCAAAACAGCCACATGTACCAACAATAAACATCCCAAGGGCTACTGGAACGAGTGGGAAGCATTCATGATCTATCCACTTCCTACTGGAAAAATCAGCAATGAACTATCGCAAACCAAATCTAACACGTACCTTCTAGACGTTAAATTGAGAGTTTTGCGGCACACAACACCCACAATGGTCCCATAAGCGGCACCCAAGATGATCATGTAGAGGAAACCCTCGACAAACCAATGCTTCAAAGCAGTTCCAGCGCCTCCTCCAAAACGCCCTATATCAGTAGCACCGAGAAAATCCGGTTCTCCTCTAGCCAGGTCGAATTCTTCTAACACGATGGTATTGGAAGGAGTATCGGCATATCGCAACAGGGACACTGCGAGCAACAGGAACGAGAAACCAACGCCATCGTTTCCACCTGCCTCGGAGGAAATGAATTCACGAAGAGGTCGACGGACGTAATTATCAGCGAAGGGCCCTTTAGCGATCGCCTGGGATAAAATGGGATCGGTGCATGTCACACAAGAGCCTATTATGAGTGCAGCAAGCTGCATCAAATACCTCCTGTTAGCGCGGTCGGTATCAATTAAGAGGGCTAGGAACCTACAAAAGAGATATGTGGAATCATTAACATGATACAGGCAGATGTTGTAATCCATCCTATAGCCATCAAGGGTACTAAACATATTGTCATCTCCTTGAAGCGTCGTTTCAAGTATTTCGTCGGCAGTTGGTATCCAACTTTGACCAACTGAATGCCGATTACCAGGCGTGTCAATGCCTAGCTCGTGTTAGATTTTGATCAAAAAGAACAGTTGTGTCTGTTTTTGCGTCGACATACAAAGGAAACCTCGCTTGTCGTGCTGTCATCATCATTGCCTCCCCACTCTGGTACATATAAAAACTTGGCTCCCAGAGGTCCAAAAGCAATCCCGAATATGACGGCAGGCACTAAATAAGAAGTGAGCTAACGGTATCTAAACATTGGAGACTGAATCATACAGGCTTCTCCAAGATACCATCTTTGCTTGACCTTCAAGGATATAAACCCAACAACTAGAATATAGAGGCCTATTGAGTAGAAGCCCGTTAGACTAACAAGATCTGGGGAAATAGCGGTTAAACGAAACAGGGAAACTCTACAACAAGGTATACTTACTCGCGACCACAAGGATGACATTAAGACTGCTTAGATCAAGAATTGGGTGTAGCATTCTGCCATGTGGAGGATCGTATGCCTCCACTGACTATGGATACTTCGAGTTTCCCGGGTAAAAGGAACCGGGCTATTCAGACCCCCAAGCCAGGCTGAAGGAGTTCCCCGAACGACATCAAATTCAACATTGGACAGCTTAGGTTTCCACGAGCCGATTAAAATAGTTGTCCATTGACACCAAAGGAACCGCAGCTCGAGAAAAGCATATCCTCACGACAAAATTGCTTGGAATGCATGCAGTACCAAGGAAAGCCACAGCATCGGCGGCAGCCTGCCATGTATTATTTACCCCTTTGGCCAGTATCTCACACTTACAGCCGCCCAGAAATACTTCGGTGGGAGGTGGGCCACTACATCCACCACCCTTGCAGGACTATTGCAAGCCCATACAAAGCTTGGCTTCAACCGAGAAATAGGCATCGACGTATCCGCGGTGGAAGGACTTAAAGGATCATGTTCTCCAGTCCAATCATAATTGTTGGAATGGGAAGTTAAATACCACTGTGAAGTTTGAAGTCCTCGACCACGAACGCATTTTTGCTGATCGCATACTTCGAGATGCTTGGATAAAGCCTATGGCGTCAAAAGCCACTCCATTATTAGCAATAGAGGAAGAATGTGGTGGCTAGCCAAGCTGCGCGGACCCAATAATACGGCCACAGGGCTCAATATTGAACATAATTTCATGTCCTTCTTCTGACTAGCGATTACTCTGTAGGACCTGACGTTGTGTCACTCTGATGGAGAACAGGTCAAAAAAAGGGGGGAGGGGGAGGGGAAGCATTGGGAAAGTTGGGAAAGTTGGGAAGGGATGATCGCACAACGAGGTGTAGAGTTTAGAGTATAGAGACACTGTGCCTATTGTCTGGGAATCGTTAACAAACAATCGCAATAGAATCCAGGACTCAGAATGCAGGAGTTGACTGTCCAGAAACGCGATAAGACAACGCAGGAGAGCTCTGGAAGGGAGCGCAGGAAGTCAAGCAAACAATCTGCGTCTCAAATTGAGGGTGTGGATCATGGGTGATCGACGGATCTGCTGCCTGAGGCATACGGCGATCCAAGGATGGATTTCACATGCTTTTGCCAGAACGGGAATTTAGGGGGTGAGATATCAGAATCCTTTGGGAAAAAATAGAAGAAATACTCTGAAAATGGTCAGGCAGTGTCCAGACTCCAGAGATAAGCAACGAGTGGCACGGTGCATGCTGGTATTTTATTGGAAGCAAATAATAATAAAGGGGAAGGAATAAAGTCTAGAGTACATATGTCCATAGGGAAAAAAGGGTTGCGGCTTGTCTTGATTGTCAGATAAGAAAGCGGTTATGGTCCGACCAGGAGATCAATCATTATGCAGGCAAATATTTATGTCTGTCTGTCTCTTTGTTTGACTCCATCCACTCTCTCAAACTCTCAAGTGCCCCAAATCGGCGGGATAGAAAAGCCCAGGGGTAGCAAAAAGGTACTAGTCATCATATGGAGCTAGTGGTAAAGCTGTCAGACCAAACATGAATACATCCAAGTATCAATTGCTCAGGCTGTTTTTCGCCACTGGCTCCAAACACCGATCAAACTGCTGACTGTACCGGCAATACCAACGAGACCATCATCGACTGATGCAAGGCCAATCGCGGAAACGGGAATAGTCAAGTCACAGAGGTCGGAGATAAGTTGAATGCGAGCACCAGCCCGTTCCCTACAAACAGCCTCTGTTAGTATCTGACTGACCACCTTTTGTGAATTACTCATTGGAACATACTTTTCGATTTTCTTAGCCTCCACAACCCCTTCACCCTCCTTCAAATCGAGGGTCTTCTCCTTCTGTCTCAGTCTCCACAGGGTATAGACACCAGCAACAGCGCTGCAAACCAAGCCGGAGAGCCATGCCCGGTAGGCAGAGTCTTGAAGGCGCTTAGCATTAGCAAGTTTTCGGATACCAATAACATCCACAACGCCGATAGTGTCAAGCGTCAAGTAGCCAGCGTAGCCGAGTTGGCGACCGACAGCGAGGTAGCGAAGCACCGGATCGATGGGGCCCTTGTTATCAGCCGCAAGGGCAGCAGCCTTGAGATGCTCGAGGAACTTTCCAATCCTGAGGATCTTTCGTGTTGTGCCAAATTGCTTCTTGATCGCATTGTACGGGGCGATAGCAGACTCGGCACGGTTGGTGCGGAAAAGGTACCAGGCGTAGAAGCGAGAGAAGTATTGCAGCGTACGGAGAAGCTTATCGCGACCGACTATGAAAAGGATTTAATTAGAGACCGATGAACTATCCAAAATGGCGATCAAAAAATGATGATCGTCGATTTGTCACTTCCTCACGTGTCTCCTCCACAGACATGCTAGTCGCAAAGGAATGGAAAAAGCAGAGTGAGGTATGATAAAGCATCACACATACCGGTTGTAGCCACGAAGCGCAGGTAATGCGCCAAAGCTGGGTGGTAAACTAAAGCGTCCGCAACCATTTTCGCTGTATTTCACTGTCTGCAGATAACCTTCCAAGCTGTCGGTAACAGGGAATCAAAATTCCGTTAGGTGGTACGATATTTGGAGGGGGAAGGTGTTGAAGAAGAGCGCGTGAATCGATGACAGGCCAGCTGGCAGAGGTAGAAGCAGGATAGAGTAAAGTAAACTTGACAGAGGGAGGCAGCTCCACAAAGAATGGATAGAACTAGGATATAGAAAAGACGGGGGAGGGGAAGAGAAGGAGTCCGATCGGTAAATGAGGTTTCCGGGGGATCGCGCGGCTACTGGTTCTGGAATTGGTCGCCGTCGGGCCTTCAACCTCGGCTTGACAGTGGACAGAGCGCGCCTTTTCTGTCTCCGGCAAATTCCCCTGTGCGTCAAAGGCGGACCATCTCGTGCTATTCTGACTCATTCTTATACATGATTGTCATGCTCCTATCAGCAAACATCATCATGAGCCAACAATACGACGTATGTGCTGTCTCTTATCACTATTAATCACCAAGGACCATGGCCTGGTCAAAAGCCTTGAATCCACATCCCCGCCGAGTATTACTCGGTCTCTATTGTTCCGAAGTCAATTTCGCCGTTCATGCGAGATCTTCAATCATCGAGTTCTTGAGGCTTGGCATTCACTCGGAATTCCAAAGTGGTTGAAGGAAGGCACTGTGGCCTTCGTTTACTATTGTCCAAATCAGTACGCTGAAGAGAATGGTGAGTCTGCAGTGTCAAAAAGGGTTCTCACATGAAGAGAGCAGTCGACATTATGAGAAGAATGCCCGGAACTCTTTCTCAAGATATACTCAAGGCCATCCCTTTTCGAATTTCATTCACGATTATGTTTCCTATGAGAAATTGAGAGAACTTAGTCTCTTCAAATACCTTTGCTCGGCCGCTCGGCCGCTCGGCGGAACTTTACATGATCATCTACCTAGGTAGTTGGTCGGCAGATTTGAAGCCAGACGAAGTGTAGAGGTGCATTGCACCCATCATATTCATTTACTTACGCCACTTGATAGGATGCGTGCTGGGATTCTGATTCCAAACCTCGGAATCTCCTGTGAGGGCTTCTGTTATTTGCTTATTCATGGGTACATCACCAAGCAGTGACCTGTAACTAGAGGTACTCTCACTGGCAGCATGGTTATATCTCTACCCAGCCTTACATACTACAAAGGTATCATCATCCAGGTCTACATAGAGCGGCTTCGCGAATTTATTATGATTATTGAACGCTGTGGGAGTGTAAACTGGCTAACTCTAGATACTCCAGTTCCAATCAATCAAGTGGATTCAGTCAACTTAAGGAGATAGATGACACAGTCATTCATCCTCTCGCAGATCACAAATACCTCTTGCGGCGTAGACAGTCAATACTAACTCGTAAGTATCGGAAGTCCATAAACCATGTGCGCAATAGATTAATCGATGAAGGGGATTGAACAATCTTGAGGCGTGGAACGTCTGTCTCTATTCGCCTTCTCCTTTCTTCCATTAAGGCCCACGGCCTCCTTCTTCAGTATGAGCCTCAAGGAGTTGAATCCCCGGTTAAGTTTTTGGATCTGATTCACTGTATCAGTACCAGCCTTTTTCTTGGCCTTATTTATATGCTTCTGGGCTAAATTTCTCCAAAATATTAGCCAATACTAGAAAGAAAGTACTGATAACACTAACAAGAACAAGATTCATTTCCATAATACTTCACGCTCCAAATTATTACGTAGCTTCCCAAGGTATTATAATTCTAGCTCAGAGTACCAATGAAGCTCCTGGAAGAGCGCCTGGTTGCATCTGTGTATTAGTAGGCCAGGAACTTAAGAAGTCCATTCTTTGCATAGGTTGGTATAACCTGTCACGGTGGAGCAAAGAAATTCTTCGAAACTATTTCTGTTTGAATTCTGATCTCTAGATATATTTTATAGATTGCAAACAAAGAATATATCACAACAGAGAAAGGTTCCCTATATAGCAAGAGGAAAAAAAGTACCTAACCTGGTTGGTAATCAAGACCGGCTAGGGATGTCTTGAGGTGAGCATCTAATCCAGAGGCAAAAATAAGGCTGTGAAAAAAAAATCACAAGATAGTTAGATTATTTGCTTCAGAGACATAATTCTGAATTAACTCACTATGAGATGAGAGGACATCACATTGCTAGGTAAGTAAGTAGGAGAGTACCTCAGGGACTTAGCCGGGAGTGGATGGCGGTGGAATCTGAAAGGCCTACCCGGAGCGGGAAAAACTTTGTACCAGCTGAGCTTGGGTCAGCTACCAGCCAAACGGACAGACCAACGTGATGATGTATCTGCTTCGACCATTCATCCACGCAGTCCCATAGCCCATCCTTTACTTCCCCCTCATCTCATCAAATAACAGTTCCTTACGAATATCTGGCTCTCATTCTGATTCTATCCTCCCTCAGTCGCCAACATGGGGTCTGATCCGCAGTACATCAAGTATCCTGACCTGACACTCGCCCAACATGTTTTCAACCTTTCCAACCCAGCATGCTCCCAAACCGTGCGACAGTCCTCGCTGAAAAAGCTCCAAGATGCTATTGTAGAGCGGAAAATGGCTCCTTTTTACCGATATCTCGCGCACCCCGTCGATGGCGTCCTAAATCACTCTACCGAAGGTGCCTCCCAGCAATCGCGTTCATCCAGTGCCGGCAAGCCACTCAGCACATTGGCATCCCGGAGGTTGTCGCAGAAAATAGATTTTCCTTGGGATGAAGCTCTGTACCAGTCATTACTAGAAGATAACGAAAAAGAGCTGGAGACCTTCCAGAAGGAAGAAGATGAGGCAGAAGAAGCGGCCGGAGAGACCGAAGTGCAGGCCGCCCGGGGGAAGCGTGCCGAGTTCTGGGCGCGCGTTGGAGACAAGGTATGTCTGTAAAAATTATCTGAGGATATCTGAGTGCTTTTGGATAAGTCGACTAGAGCTCAGTTACTGATGACGAACGTCTATATTAGGACAAAGCTATCGAATCTCACGAGGCCCTCCTGGAGAAGACGACATTCCTTGGAACCAAGATAGATCTAGTACTTGCCATGATTCGAATCGGACTCTTCTTTGGCGACAGCCTATATGCGAAGAAAAACATTGAGCGGGCAGACACTCTCATAGAAACTGGTGGTGACTGGGACCGGAGAAACCGGCTCAAGGCATACAAGGGGTTGCACCTGCTCACCATTCGATCCTACAGCACCGCAGCTCCTTTACTCCTAGATAGCTTGTCGACCTTTACGAGCTACGAATTGTGCAGCTACTCGGCCCTGGTCATCTATTCGGTCCTTGCGGGCTCTCTGTCCCTGAAGCGAGTCGATTTCAAGGCCAAGGTGGTCGACGCCCCTGAGATCAAAGCTATCCTCGGATCTGGAGAGGACCGCTTGGCAGCCTTGACCGGTGAAATTTCATCCGGTCCCGGTGCCCAGGATGAGGACATGAAGGACGCATCGACTTCTGGCGCTACAACTGCTATCAACTTGACTACTTTCGGAGGCAACTCCGGCCTCCAGGCGGAGGCTGAGGCACCTGTGGACTTCACGCCTCTTTCCAATCTAGTTAGTAGTTTGTACAATGGTAACTACCGCTCATTCTTTTTGGGTCTTGCAGCTGTCGAGGACCACTTCCTGACCCAGGATCGATACCTTTATGAACACCGTGCATGGTTTGTGCGTGAGATGAGGCTCCGTGCCTATCAGCAACTTCTCCAGAGCTACCGGGTGGTTGGATTGAATAGCATGGCCAACGACTTTGGCGTCACCGTGGATTTCTTGGATCGGTAAGTCTGTTGCAGACAAAGTGTGGTGAACGTGAGCACTGACAATAAGCAGAGATCTTGCAAAGTTCATCGCGATGAACCGAATTGCATGCACCATCGACCGGGTCAACGGCATTATTGAGACCAACCGTCCGGATGACAAAAACAAGCAGTACGCCGACGTGGTGAAACACGGGGATGCCCTGATCACTAAGCTCCAAAAGTACGGCCAAGCAGTACGCCTGCGCGGAAGCGAACGGAGCTAGATGGATAGATATGAACGGATTGAGGAATGGTGACTTTTGTTTTTGTTTGCATTGGGGTGTCGTCTCATGACATATCCATTAGAGCGGCCAAGCCGGGGAGATTTGTGATTTATCGAT
The DNA here is from genome assembly GCA_027569145.1 of Aspergillus funiculosus. Classification (NCBI taxonomy): domain Eukaryota; kingdom Fungi; phylum Ascomycota; class Eurotiomycetes; order Eurotiales; family Aspergillaceae; genus Aspergillus; species Aspergillus funiculosus. Next base: position 435,223 of record JAPDEN010000007.1, read on the forward strand.
CTATTCCTTTGAAACCTTGTCTAGAGCAAAAGCAAGCGCAGAGGCTGTATCATACAATTCTTAATGGCAGATGACAAACACACTCTCCAATCTGCTGATCCGGTGTGGTCATCCGCCCGGTGCCACGGTGGATAGTTGGGGAATGTGGACCGATTGTAGGCGTCGATATTAATTCCTACTGCCAGTCTCCAGCCAAGCAAAGCCAGTAGTTAGTGTGGGTTGAGTGCATCAAAATTTGGGGGGGTTGGACGTTGCTTTAGAGGTGGCTCAGCCTGGACTAAATGACTGTATCCACCGCAACCGAGATCTCGCTTTGGCGACCAAGACCTTATCATAAACGTACCCGCTCGAAATATCAAAGATTTTACAATACATATTAATAAGGGGAAAAGAAGGCTATCTGCTTAGTGCTGTTAATAATGTACAAAGCTCAGCACGGGATATCCCAAAGTGGAAATGGCCATCGCCAGCTGAGCCGATATTCGGAGAGAGTCGGGGCTCACGTGGGGGTTTGTGCAAATCCATTACCTAGGTATTATTTCCTACTAATATTATTGACTTCACGGTTTAAGTTGGAGTATGGAGTACTCTGGAGTAAGCGTCAAGAATATATTGGTTTCTGCCAGTCATGCCACTGTCAGCCTTATGTCCATCGACTATTAATCTATTTCCCGCCATTAATATCGCAGCAGCCTGCGCTTGCAGGCATCGCATCCTCGCCACCTCCTCAACCCCACAGTTTGGCTCAGGAACTGCAGTGGATGATGACTCAGCGCCGATCGCTGCCCTGCAATTTTCATAATTTCCTGCCCGTCGCGATTATTCTATGAATCATGCCCCCCTTCGTGCCCGTCTTGGATCATCATCAACGAGGCAGCGCATCGCAGACATTCCGATTACTGCTCGTTTAGCTGACCTCTCTGGAACCGAATTCCGCGCTTACCCCCATTGTGTAGAAGGTCAAACTGCGCCACTGGCCGCCGATTCTGCACAAAGGGAATAAAAAGCATCATGGCCTGGCAATTAGGCATTGCATCCCGTATGCGGATACCGCTACGAGGGACTGTAATTTCCCGGTCGAATAATGCCTGGTCAACGCGGGGGCAGAGCCATGTTACTCCGCGTCGTATGTTCTTGAAACCATCGTTAACCACCCCGGAGAGATGGAATCCTTCATCAGGTAAGTTCTACGGGAAATCCCACTCGGTTCCTGTTACGCCCGACGGGGCCCCTTCTCTTCGAACACCCCCCTTTGTCCTCCCCGCCATTAGTTATTGCGGATTCTTGCGGGCTCCCACAACTAGATCACACCCTCGTCTCCATCCCATGACATGATCAATGAGTGATTTTCGGGGAACCTGTTTCACAGGCACACACCTCTTTGAGTCACCCTCGTATCTGGACTACAAATGGAGCTGTTCGGCCAACTTGGGGCCTCCTGGCCTGACCTTGAACATTCATATACTTCAAGAATTTCTCACTTACTGACATCATCTTAACTGACACAGACTTGATGATGGCGACTCAAACGACAGTTGCCTATACTACTCGACGCATCCTGTCTACTACCACCCCTATTCGCCGCCTGGACTTGGGCAATATTAACCCGAACGTCAAGGCTGCAAAGTATGCCGTCCGCGGAGAGCTTGCCGTCAAGGCGGAGGAATACCGTGTGAGGCTGTCCAAGGGAGACAAGTCACTGCCGTTTGATAGTGTCGTCTTCGCCAACATCGGCAACCCCCAACAGCTGGATCAGAAACCTATCACCTTCTTCCGCCAAGTTCTCAGTCTTGTCGAAAATCCTTTGCTGCTGGAAAACAAGGAAGCGCTCATTAACTCCTTCGGTTATAAACAGGATGTCATTGAGCGGGCAGAAAAGCTCCTTGCCGAAGTCCAGAGTGTGGGTGCCTACAGCCACAGCCAGGGAGCGCCTCTTATTCGGGAAAGCGTCGCCAACTTCATTCAGCAACGCGATGGATTCCCCGCTGACCCTGAATCTATCTTCCTTACCGGCGGCGCCTCGTCTGGCGTGACAACACTTCTGAGCGTCATTTGCCACAGCCCCCATGCCGGCGTCCTGGTGCCAATTCCTCAGTACCCATTATACACAGCCACTCTGTCGTTGTTGGACGCTCAGTGCGTCCCATATCACTTGGAGGAGCACAAGGCTTGGGGTACTGATGTAAACGCCATTCGGAAGTCCCTGCGGCAGGCCAGAGCGGCTGGAACTGATGTCCGCGCCATCGTGGTTATCAACCCTGGAAACCCGACGGGCGCTTCTCTGAGCCCAGAGGATATTAAGGACGTCCTGGATATTGCCGCGGAAGAAAAGCTGGTAGTCATTGCTGACGAAGTGTACCAAACAAATGTGTTCATTGGGGAGTTCACATCATTCAAAAAGAGTCTCCGCGAGCTGCAGCGCGAAGTCCCCGTCAAATATGACCATATCGAGCTGGTCTCCCTTCACAGTATATCCAAGGGAATGGTTGGTGAATGTGGTCACCGCGGTGGCTACTTTGAGCTGGTTGGATTTGACCCCTTGGTTGCTGCCGAGATATATAAGTTCATCAGTATTATGCTCTGCCCCCCCGTCATCGGACAGTGTCTGGTTGACCTTATGGTCAACCCACCTAAGGAGGGCGAGCCAAGCTATGAGCTGTACCAAAATGAATACAACGGAATCCGGGACGGTCTGCACAAGCGTGCGCTGGCCCTGTATGAAGCTTTCCAGAGGATGGAGGGTGTGCAATGTCAAAAACCTCAGGTACGTCTTTTTTCCCTCTCTTTATTTCGGGTAAAGGGTGGTTTCTAATGAGTCATGTAGGGTGCCATGTATCTGTTCCCTACAATCACCCTGCCCCCCAAGGCTGTCGAAGCCGCTGCTTCGGAGAACCGCCATGCAGACGAGTTCTACTGCCTGCGCCTCCTCGATGCCACCGGTGTCTGTGTCGTTCCAGGCTCTGGCTTCGGCCAGAAGGAAGACACACTGCACTTCCGCACCACTTTCTTGGCCCCCGGCACAGAATGGGTGGAACGTATTGTAAAGTTCCATTCCGAGTTTATGGCCAAATACAAATAAGAAACCCAACGAAATATGAGTTGAATATACGACGTGAATAACAAGTGGCAAAAAGGTATAGGGGATGTACTTTATATAGAACGATACCATCTGGTATCTTGGATGCGCTGGCGCACTGCTAAATCAACATGACATGGTTGCACCAGCGCTCTGTCTTGTGGATATTTATAATATATGAATTTACCAGAGAACCCCTTTAGCCCAATATCAATGGACCAGTAGGGATATACTTTACCGTGGTTATATGTCATAGCATCCCAGGTGTACAGCCTGCATATTACTTGAAATAGATTTACACCTACCTGTCACTTTCATGCTACCAGACTATCAGACTATATCAAAGCCTACTCATGGCAAACTCCTTCTACATAATCTAGACAGGCTATATACACGTCCTAGTACCAAAGAACTGAACGGGAATCCAACAGAGGTCCCAAACTCAACGCAGACCCGAAGTCAGCAACAACTTACCACCTAGACAGACAACCAGAACACCGCAGTCTATTGCGTGCGCGTGTGCTTCCACATCTGCATACTCCATCTGGATACTGCTTCTCTTTGAAACGCAGGTACTCTGTATGTACAGGTCCCCTTCTCCCTCTGGCAGTTGCTAGACATGATAATACATACCACGCGATGCGACCATGCGAATTGAATGCAACCCTCTATATCTGAGATGAGTAGGACTGATGTTGAGTAGAAGGTTATCCATATTCCTGGTAAATGCCGGTACTAGGTAGTTACTACTAGTAGTCAGAGTCATTGTCTTAAGTATGCACACTCTTCATGGTACTAGAAGTATGGAGGAGATTTTCGAATAGATAAAACGGATATACCTATAATACCTAGTAGAACCCTCACACTTGTAAATGGAGCCTAGAGACAGTATTTATTATATTAACAAGTGGGATTAATACAAGGAATGATTTGGCACTAGAATAACGATCCAAGGGGTATCACCATCGCCATTCTACCACTTACTTACCATATGTACTAGACTACCAGCTGCAGCAACCTCGTAGTCTTGTACTAGGTCAATTACTAGCACCGAGTGAATCTTGTAAATTCTACCATGGTGGATTCGCTGTTGCGTCGAAATTTCTGCAGTTGGAGAAAGTCATCATACCAGGTAGCGTGTGTATTATGAAGCCCCTTTTATTGAATTGAAAAGGGTACTAGTACTACTAGTAGTGCCACTAGTAGGAGAATGAAAGTACTGCTCGAGCCTCGCTATACAGACTCGGGATACCTGCTAAATACTACCTACTAGCAGTACTAGCAGTAGTTAGCGGTGGGAGTAGTTTGGCCTCACGAACAATCACCTGACAGCAACTCGAAGTCCGGCCATATAACGATAAACTACTTCTAATACCTAAGTAGTAACTATCGTATAGTAATGCTAATAATACATATTACACACCAAGTAAGATAAAAAAGAACGCGTCAGCCTGGACCATTCTATCATTCTTGAAGGAGGAGGAGGGACTAATAAGAATCGCAATGAAAAGCCAAGTTCCGACAAGCCTTGGATGGGCAAAGCTTGTCTTTCATCCCTTGCAGGGGCTCGATGAGATCGACGCTCACTCTCCCTTCACTCTGTCCAGTCCATGATGTTTCCTGTCAGGATTCCCGTGAATGGAATTTTCGGTTCGCTTCGTTTCGTTTCGTACATGCATACTTGGGCCAGCTACTTCTATACCTTACTACCTTAGTAGGTAATCGTGGGTAGACTCGAAATCAGGCCGGTTCTTGGAGACTAAGAGAACTATGAACTATGAACTACTTCAGTACTTACTAGATAACCAGTAGTACTGTATTAACTGCTAGTTCATGAATAAGTGGCAGTCAACATAACCAAGAAAATAATACTGAGACTGGAGTTGCGGCATTTCACCGCCAGATACTGTCTGTGTCTTGCTATTAGTAGATCACCCACCAGCTGACCGCCACACCGGAGTAATACTACTAAGAACTACCTGGTCTTGCATACAGATGCATTTGCCATTCTTTTCTTTATTCTGCGTGCATGGATTATGATTACTGTTGCACAGAGGAATGTATTCTTCATTGTATTCGACACACACTCTCTCTCTCCTGGCTATGGCGGAAGTCAAGGTAGCCACTTAAGTAAACCTCGCATCTAGATTAGACAAAGAAAGAGGGAAAAAAAAAAAGGAGAAGAATAAGTGCTCTATGTACATACTATACAATTTAAACAAAACTCTCTATACTAGTCTTGTGTCTCGGGGGGAAATAAATATATATGTACACAATAAGCATAGCAGTAGTGTACATACCGGAAATTCAGGTATGGTAACCACAAAAGAAATAGAAATCAAAAAATACTTCAGCTTTATCAATTCAAGGCTATAGTATGTCACTTTGGACTGGGCTAATTGAACAAAATGGTAAATCAGGCATTTATATCATCATCTCTCATCAAGCTCGTGAAGACTGATTTGTCGTCACTTAGACGGTGTGGAGGTGGTGGTAAAAGGTGCCGCAAATAAGCCGCATACTCTAGAGATTATTTTTATTTGTTTATATTTTTTTTTCTCTCAGAACATCCCCGTCATTCCTGTGGTGCTATTGTACCCATGGAGGCGCGAAGAAGTTGTTACTATCGTCCAATGGTACACTATTGGGATCAAACAGTGTAGTTGGCCACATTGAGTCTGTCACAGACACCGTCATTGGCAGGCTCGTACCAGGGTTGCTCATAGCCTTGAAGACTTCGGCATCTGACATGGCGTACACATCCTGAGATGGAAGAGGTTTGGACTCCATTCCAATGCTGACTTGCAACTGATGCTCTAGGACAGCGGTTGATTCATTGGTTGACTTGAGGAAATCATCAATGTTGATAGACTCCAAGTTGCTCGAAGAAAGTAGTTGCGCTTGAGGAAGACCAATGAATGACGACGCAGAGCTGATACGGAAATGATCGATGTCTGACCCCTCGCTCACGCTATTCAGATCATGTAGGTCATTGCCCGGATTCCCAAGATTAGGGAGCGGCGCAAATTCCTCCACCTCCGAGACATCGCCAGACGATGATGGAGCTGGAATTCCAGGCCCCATAGAGTTGTAGTCAAAGCTCGCGTAAGAAGGAGGTTGTGTGCTTGCGGGTGGCAGATCCGAATAAAGAGGGAAACTTGACCAATCAACAGGTGGGGCACTAAACCCAGCAGAACCCAGGGGCAGATCGGTATCTGGGGACGTGAAATAAGACTCTTGGTAAGGATCCTGGAACGCCAAGCCGTTCACGGGCGATGGATTCGACGTCGGGAAGGATGAAAATGCCGAGACATCTAGAGGGGGTACGCTAGTCACAATCTGTTCGAGGGCCGTCTTCCCCATTGGCATTGAAATCGGCTCGTGAACACCGCCAACATTGGGCTCTTCCATCGGCTGAGATTGGGGAAACAGGGACGAGAGATCGAGTGGGGGGACGGATGTTGGAACTTCTCTGGCGAGAGCAGCAGGAGCATTCTCTGGAGACCCATGCTCGGATTTAACACGACGATGAAGCCCATAGGTGCGTGGCGGTTCTTGAAGTGGTGGGTTCGCGAGGTTTTCGCCCATAAAAGAGGACTGAGCCAAGGGCAGATGATCCACCGACCGACGAGCGACGTCAGACGTCGTATGGATGGTATGAGACCGAGGTATCGTGTAGGGCAGACCGCACTTGTGAGCCATGTCATTATGTTTGTGGGCGGGTTTGTGGTGGCCATCCCGGAATATTGTGAGTGCTCCTTCCGACTTCGCCGACGTCAACTGGGGTTTCTTCGATTGATCTGACAGAACTGCGGTCGGGAGAGGCGGGAGGCCAGTCTCCGGTACGGGATCCAGTTGGGGTTCCTTCTTCAGCGCACAGGAGCAGCGCTGTCCATGAGTGCAGCCACATCTCGGACGGGAGTCCTCTGTAATATCTATATCAGAAACAATGAACCAGGATGCCGTAACTTTCATGCTCACGCTTCAGATCCCGCTTATCAGCAGCGTGGGGATCTATATCATTTTTGTGGCTATTCTTCTTCTTGTCACCACACTCGCACTTGGTGTGGGTTGTCCGTGACTTGCGTAGGCCGCGACAGTGAGTACATTGAGAGACTGGTCGGCCTTTTTTGTTGATATGGGTCAAAGGGCGGTCTAGGAAAAGGGAAAAGGTCAGTTTCAATTCTCGAGTGACATCTTTGTGGCGACATTGGAGGCATAGGGTCATGGTCGAACTTACCACTATGGTGACAGCTGCTGACACGGTGACCCCGGACGCAAGCTTCACAAGCCCACTTCTCGCCATCAATAAGCATCGCTGCGGTTACTGAGAAGGGCGCATGCGACGATTCGCAATTGGTATATAATAAGAACGAGATTGGGAGTATCTGCAGTATTCAACAGAGATGATATGACGCTCACACCGTTTCTCTGAGGCGACTTTTAGGGGATAAATTTTGCTTTGTTTTTGTTTCTTTCTTTCCAGAGAACAGAGGCAATCCAAATAGGAAAGCTCGTTAGAAGAAATAAATGAAAAGAGCCGTCAAGGCGAAGATTTTGAGGGGGTTTATAGATAGTATGTAGTATGGTCCGTCTACGGGACCGAGCCAGCGGGAACCAAAGAGGAACTCCAAGAAAGCAGGGGTATATTGAACGAATATCCCAGAAACGCCGATTCACGTATAAAAGGGCCAGATCGCGACTATGGTAACCGTGTTCGTAGAGCAATTGCGCGAGGATGGTGGGTTGGCAGAGCAGCGAAACTACTGACCAGGAACCACGAACAGGGTTGGAGCAGACAGCCGGACTGGAGAGAAGCAAGCAAAAAAGCCAAACAGGCTACACCGAAATTGAAAGAGAAAAAGAGATCAATTGAAAGAGAAGGGGGGCCAAAGCCTACGCACCGTTTGGCGCCGGCCGTGAGACAGGACACCAAGTACCGGCTGTGGCGGCCAAAATAGAGAGAAAAGCGATCGATGTCGAGGCAGAGTTGCAAAGGTAACCCTGTGAAAGGAGAGAGAGGGGAGGAAAGGGAAGAAGAAAAGGCGGGAGGGGACGGGGAAGAAGTAGTAAAGTCGATGGTGGACGGAACGGTTGGTGGTCGGTTAGCTGGTATTTTTCGTTTTATTTCGTTTCGTTTTGTCTTGTTTTGTCTGATTCGAGGGGCCGCAAGGGGAGAATGCCATCCAGTTTATGGCTGGTGGTGGTAATGGTAAGTTTGGTGGAGTGGCACTGGCGTATTTGGTGCCTGTGCGCAGCCAGACTACGTTCTGTTGGCCTGTACTCTTTGTATTGCACTGGTAATTTGTCCTAGTAACCGGTAATTATCATCGCCTGCTGTAACCAGGCACTACCTGTACTGCTAAAACTCGAAGAGCAGAGAGTTGGAGTCTTGGAGACCCTTGAAGGATCATTATTATTATTTATTATTATTCTGCGATGTAACACGAACATCATCGTCATAATCATCCCACTATTATTTAGCCACCATCTTTGAACCGGGTTCCTCATGATTATATGATGTCTATTCCTCCAGACTCATCTCACAAGGCTCACCCCGGGTTATGTGATGCTTCCTCATTCTTCTAAATCTAGTTCAAGAATCGGAAAGCAGTTCCAATACACGGTATACCCTAATAATACTACTAGGTACTGGGAGTAGTACCTAGGTATTGATCATCCCATACATAATTTCCTGGTCCGCTCCACAACCCACAAGCAAATTTCATCAATGCTTCGTCATGGTGTGCTGAAAAAAAGTAGGCCATTACATGTAATACATATACCCACAGGAGACATGCAGTATAATTATTACCTGCTAAAAGTATTGTCATGCCTATTTTTTCTTTCTTACTGACTCTCTTTTTACATTCTTATCCAGTTTCTATTAATATTATTGACTTCTGATTACCATTTATACCACTCTAGTATCTAAGCACTGGCACTTCCTCTCTCTGCTCATCTTTACCAGCAAAACTTACCCAATGATACCAGCAGTACAGTACTGTAGTACTCCATACTAAGTACTCAAAGAACGATCAACATCAGCCCCGTAAGATTCAACTTCATTTACAATGAACCCTGGCCGAGGATCGGTTGCCTAGCTCCTGGATCTACAGCCATTCAGTCGCTTAAGCACCAGTCTCTTAAATATAATAATAGCCGTCTTTCTATTACGACACCCTTTATCATATAGCCACGGAGCACACACCAAACCCCCATAGGCGAAGGGTTACAAACTTACAATAATACTCCACAAGGCGTCTTCTGGGCAGAAACGGCGCCGCAACAACGCATGGACTCCTCTGGGCGACACGTTGTAACTTGGAACTTGTACCAAGGATCTCATCGCTTCGTTCCCTTGTTCCCATGAAACACCAGCGACTATCACTAAGGGCTATGGACTTGGAGTAGGGCTCAGAAGTTCAGTCTTTGGTTAGGTTTAGGGTTAACAGCCGCTGGCAAAGATTCCCACTTCCAGGCTCTCCTGGTGGGTTTCAGTCCCTCCTTACTCCTCCGTAGAAATCACGATAGGAAACCAACCGCCATCGATAGTTGGTGGGCCATCTGTTCAACTCTGGGGCAAACCGGGCCGATGACCCCACCGCACTTGTTCTTAGATTTCGAGGTCGCTAGGTTTGTCGACAACCATGGACCATATATATGCCAGGGGAAGATGATTGAGATAGTCGCCCAGTTCTAAGTTAATGATGTGCATAGAATGTCTGTCTTGGAAGGTATCATGGGGAAAGCCCCGGGAAGGGAAGAGGAAATTAGAATCTTCCCGGTCTGCGCTTGTGTGATGTTCAGTTGACACTTCCAGGGTTGCTTTCAGCTTTCCTCAAGTAAGTGGTGGACAATAACACCCAATCAATCCATCTCGCCACATCCCTACACCCAACCTTTCTAGAATGCCCTTTTGGATCTTCCATGCAGACTGATCTTTCAGCTTCAGCCAGTCATTGATAGCCTTATCAACATTGAAACGTGCGACTTTTCAAAGGCTCGTATTGGATCATAGATGACCGCTGGATGACTTGGCGCCAAAGGTGTTGGGCTCCTGAATTATATTCGAATTACCTCTCTGTATGGTTCGTCTGATTGTTGCTACTCTCGTAGTACCTGTAGTACTTTCTTTCATGCATAGCATCCAATCGTTCATTTCCTACCTGCATTACGGAGGGCGTCCCCGTCAAAATATGCAATATACAGGAGACACAACTGTATATGAAGACTTTTTTTTGCTTGTATTGGATGGTCAACGGCAAGCCTGCATCAAATACTCCATCTATTCCTGTATCAAGCAGTATTGTATTTTACTGATGGCGCACTGTTGCATCCAAGAGGCGATCAAAGTCCATGAACAAGTTCGACTTCCTGGGTATTTAGGCAATAGGCACTATTCTTTATAGAGAAAAGGCAGCCTGCAGCTAAAGCAAAACAATCAACCTATCGTAGATCATCATCGTAACCTGCGACTACTAGGCAAAAACAGGAAACACTTTTACATCGTCCATGATCGATGATTTGTCCATCCTTCCTGACTCCTGACTGCTGACTATGGTCGGACTCAGATCTCATCTTGTAAGAAAACACGAAAGTGCGCCTGCAGGATGGCGTCACAGCTGCTTTTTTGGGGCGTTTGCAGCGCAACTTAGTTCATTTTCGACTGTCGGTCATGAAGCATCTCCACCAATCCCAGCCGTCTTCGGGGACTAGTCGGGTTTCCTCGGGGGGTTCAAGTATTCTGTAGGTGCTGGTAGATGGAAGACATTACCTAGGTACTAACTATGACTGAGACAAAGTGTTCCTCTCCGCAGTAACTAATAGTGTTTTAGAAAAGCAGTATCTGCAGGAATCATCCCACCATCCAATTTCGCTTACACAGTAGAAGTCTAGAGGCACAGCTCTGGGGTTGTATACTGTATTGTATGATCTGCCTCTATGGATAGCGAAGAACTAAGTCGGGACCAAAAGTCGCCTATGTCAATCCCTGTCCAGTTACAGAAACTGAAAAGCCAACTGTTGACTCTACAACAATGATACAAAAGCTACAACTGTTCTCCTTTCATCCGGCAAGAAATGGCGTTTTTTATCCCGGTGACATAGTATCAACTTGTAAATTCGATTACATCTTACTCAGTACTATAAGGAGCTCTCGAATATCTCCCTGCAAGAGACGGCTCTTCTTCCTGTGGATCTTCGTCGCAGCACGAGGTCATTTCCCCAAACACCCAGTATTCCAACTCCACTGCTTCCAAAGTTGAGTCCATTTGCATAGCTTGATGGCTAGCAGGGGTCGGATTCTTGATTATTTCCTCCTTGGGTATGTTGCAGGGATAATAGTAATAATAAGGCCATCCAGGCAGGAACAAGATAACCACCAACTAGCGTCGTAAGCATCACGATGATACTACTAGTAGTATACCAGTCTAACCCGCCTACGGACCGCGGGGTGGAGGCAGGCGGCCCGTAGATCTCGCCATCAGAGGCCTGGAAATCGTAGTGAATCATTGAAAGTAGTATCGACGGACAGATTCCGTGAAGTATCTGTCTCGTGTAGTTGCAGGTGAATAAATGCTAAATGAATGGGAGACCTCGAGACCTTGGAGTTGCCCTCTCCTGTCATAGGGGATTATTTCGTCGCTTTCTTTCTTAATAGCCAACACAGTATAGATCGCGATATCACGATGTATTGTTTGGTACACTAGTAGTTAGTCAGTGTACTCTTGCATGGTAGTTACAGACAAACCATTGCAGTATAGATGCTATCATGTTCAATGATGAGAATAACACTCCACTTTGCAACATAGAGTAGTATTGCCTTGGGCTATTCTACTGCAGGGTTAAATGAAGCCAAGTAATTTTGAAAATGGCTGAGGTCGCATATCACAATTCTTAGCAGCAGCTTTCAACCTGCTACTAGTAGTAGGTGGTAGACCCTCCTACCAGCCAGTTGAGAATGAAATCAGATACATCAGCACCAGCGATGCTGTGAGTCGTTACTATCAATTGACACATAATGTAGCATCTTGACTGACTCCTTGTGGATTTGTTTAGAAGGGTTAGCTCTGGCTGAGGCAGGTTCCAGCATCGGGATAGCCTCAAAACTAGAACTTGTGTACCACGATATATTACGGAGCCACCTTCCATATATCGCTCGATATAGAGCAAACCCGACGACTATAGACAATAAATAGATCCTAAGCGACCATATAAGAGTAGCTATGCAAACATTTCTCTGAAAATGATCTATTTAATCCGTACATCGTGGGTTTTAAGTATGATATCGAGAATGTGACATTGGGCCGATTGCTTCATATACAGAGTCAATGTGGCTAGACTGAGCAACGCAGAAGCAGTGAGAAATCCACAAAACCACCCAAGTCCATGCAAAAGAAGTATCACCAGCCCATAGACATCCATCAGCCTCGTCAGTTTCCAGCCGTCAAAAGACGAGGTTTGGTCGAGTTCTGGCCCGTAGGGAAATAGTATTAATCCGTAGCTGGACGCAGAAACAAAAAGCCGGGCCTCCGCATCGGCGCGATCAGTCCAGTATGAAACTATATCGTCGTCCGCAAGACTTCATCAGATTTGATGTTATTGATTTCCAGCATTTAAGTCGCGCGATCATGTTTGCTGTGTCCTACTCTCTACGCCGAAGGCATTCGGCGCTAACCCCTTCAAATTATTTCCCTCCCCCGCCCCAAGTAATTTTTTAGCCTGTAAAACCTTGCCTGCTGTCCTCGCGTCTTCCGTCTTCCAACTTCCTCTGTCCTCCATCGTCCGGAGCCTCGCTCCACCATCAACCACTATCTCATATACGCGTTTTCATCGCGTCCAGTCTCAATGAATTCTCGCGAGCATTCAGATATGCCTCCGGCTCCCTCATACCCGTCTCCCAACGCGGCGCAGATGGGTCAGGGTGCCATGCCGTACTACACAAACCGTCAGTTGACCGCCGACGAACTCTTGTCCGCTGAGCTTTCGCGCGAAACTTCCGGCCCTGGCATCAATGATGGCTCGAGTAACGGAGTTCATCACGGTCAATCCATGGTTTTGGGGTCCTCCAATGCCGGTGGCCCTGATATGGGCCGCCCCTCCTCGCCAGACCAGCATCAACAACAACACATGCTTCAATTCCCCCCTAGTCAGCAGGTGGGCGTTGACCCGAACCACGACCTAAGTTACGGGGATCAGAGTGCTAGGAGGAAGAGAACGAAGATTTCCCGAGCTTGCGATGAGTGCAGGCGCAAAAAGGTATTCCAGCGATTTGTTTATTGGTCTTTCCTGGTTTGACGCGACCACTATACGGATTAATTCTAACATTGTCGCCTCTGTCAGGTTCGCTGCGATGCGAGTTCCGAATCGGGCGTCGAGACCTGCTCGAATTGCCGTCGCCTCGGTGTTGTTTGCCAGTTCAGTCGTGTTCCTATGAAACGCGGTCCAAGCAAAGGGTAAGAGGGAAAATACTAAAAGGATTGGTTTTGATAGGTGGCCATTCAACTCATACAATATCGCAGGTACATAAAAGAACTTGCTGAGCGCCTACACACTCTGGAGAGCCAGATGCAGCCAGCAATGGTCCACCCAGATATGCCCTACCAGCCCATGAATGAGGTGTCCTCCCCACGAGCCTATCAAGACTTTTCATCGCCGATGGATGCAGGCACAATCGGTCGCAAGAGGACATACTCTGTATTTGATGGATTGCCTAGCTCGTCTTTTACTCAGCCTCCGTTCAATTCTCGCTCGCAAAACGCATTCGGTCAGTCGCATCTCCTCCTTGGTATACTCTTGCTCTTACTGACTTTTATAGACGCCGCTGAAAATGCCGTTGATCCCTGCAACCCTTCTGTCGTCAACAATTCGGCTCCAAAACCTGGAAACCTCTTTTGGACAACAGGTACCGAACATGAGCTTCCTGCTGGGCTGGAAATTCCTGAAATGCCAAAGCATGAAGAAGATATGACCCCTTTGAGCGTTGATGAGGGTGCTTTAAATGCGTAAGTTTGCATTTTTTCCCCCTGGGTTTCATGAACTTACTTTTTCTGACTATATGTAGTTATTATCAGTATATTCATCCCATCCTGCCTATCCTGCCCAACTCAAGGGATCGTCTATTGGAGCTTCTCCATCAATGCAGCCGTGAAGTTCAGGAAATCTTCTTGTACAGCTTGTACACCCTCATGCGTGTCAACATTGATCGTGTTATCGGCACCTTTGAGAGGGTTACTTCGTATGATAATGCCCAGGACCTCCTCTTATACTATACTAGGCAACCGGCCATAGTGCGCCCAACAGGAGTAAACTTGATTTGGCTCCAGAGCATGCTCCTTATGGTCCTTGACTGTGATTCGCGGGGAGCCGACAATTTCGTGCTGAAGGACGGCGTGCCCAAGCACACGCTAATCCAGTCTGCTACCAAGCTTGGCTCCGATATGGCAAAGAGTCTTGGTCAGTTAAAAATCAAGCGTCCTTCGGACCCTGATCTTGATTCCGAGGCAAACCTTGTGAGACGTAACTGGGTGTCATTGGCTATCTTGACACGCTGGTACGCCATCAGCGTTGCTGATCCTAGCGTCCTCGGATCGTTTGAAGTAGGCGGCCGGGAAGACGAAAGGGTTGCTGGTTCTTTAGCTGCCGGAATTGCTTGTATGTTTTAGCACTTTTTTTCACCCCTTTAGGCAAGCCAGTTTACTAACACAGATAATTCTCGTAGCTTATTCTACTTTCCTTGCTGAAATAGTGACGCTTGCGACAGTGGAACACAACGTTTGCCAGACAAATACTGGAATTGGGCGCGTGGTTGGAGCGAACTTGGTCGCGTCTCTCGAACGCTTGTCCGGAATCGACGATTTCCAACCATCTCCAGAGGCTCAAGGAGATGGGGCATCTTTTACCTTCATCGAAAGCCTGCAAAATCAACTTTACTGGACTACGCGATTGCTGATTAAACGACACATTTTCGTCTACAGTCCATACGAAATTATCTCATGCGCCGAAGAAGTCATCAATGAGCTCCACAGGGCTATTTCACTGTCCCGCCTTGCGACACCCTTCGATCTTCACAGCTTGGCTTTGGCTACTATGACCCTTCTGGAGGCCTCTGTACTTCCAGAGCATACAAACGAGTGCTGGGAGTTCCTCAAAAAGGTTGAGGAGATCCTCGACCATCGCGCTAAATTTCCTGCCGAACCCTCCGAATTTGGAGACATATTCCACACACCTGGCTGGGACTCTAAGATCCGCCTCTTTTTGGAATGGAGACGAACAAAATCCCAAGAAACTCAACTTCAGGACCCCAGTCTCGGCAAAAGTGGCTCTGGGGCCCCTCCAGTCGTGGGGCCGAATGAACAGCGCTCTCTTCAACACCTCGCTGATCTGGCTGTTGGCGCCGAGGGCTCGGTCGCTGTAAACACGTCCTCCCCACCCCCTGCCCTCCCATCAACAGACAATAATATGGGTGCAACTTCGCCTAACCTAGCTCCGGCTCCGCACCCACAGGGCCGTATTGTCGTCGATTTCACTCTTCTTTCGAAGGAGGGCTATCTGAATGTCTTTTCCGGATTAATTTATCGTCGATCTCGCTAAGGATATTCTTCTTTTTTTCGGTATTTACGGAAGGACTGAAAAAATTGTTTCTGCAGCAGAAATTGAGTATTTTGCTTTCATATTCTTGTCATGAGAATAATAGAAAAAAAAATCCATCTCTGTCTATGGCATTTTTAATTTCGATTTTGTATTTTAGCAAAGGAATTTTAGTTGACAGTCTCCAGGTTGTACCACTCAGTCAACTTTGAATATCATTGCAAGAGGTGCTATTAATACTAACTAGTACTATTCCTAATTGAATATCATAACACTGCTTTTCTCCTGTGATTCACACTGAACAATAACCTTTTCATTGAAAATGACAACCATAAATGGTATTATTGAAAGAAAAAAAATCAAGCGACTTGACGAAACAGGTAGGGGTTCCTAAATTAACTACGTCCCCAATGCAATCCTTTTCCAGACACCCTCAACATCCTGGCAAAGCTGGAGGAATTTGTCGTCTTCAAGATGGGCGCATATCCAGTTCTCAATTTTTGCGGTACGCTCCACAGTAGAAGCAAGTATAAATTGAGAAAGGTCTTCGGGGATGGGGAGGCTTGGGCTAGGCTGTGAGTTTGTCGATATTGCGGGACCGCCACCAACAATATCTCCCTGGTTAGTATGAGGAATGCCTGAAAAGGAAGCTGGTTCCATAGTTGATTTGTTTGGTGCTGAGGTAGACATATACAGGAAACGTCTGGGTTCGTCGCTCGCGTTGAGTGGAGGCGTTGGATCTGGGACTGTGGCAGTGGCAGTGGCAGTGGCAGTGGTTCCTTCGTTTCCTGATTGTGTAAATAATAGATTTGATGCTTGGATATCCTGGTTTTTCTCTTGTAGAGGGGGAAATAGGAGGGTTAATTTTGGATTTTTGCTGGACAGTAGGTAGTAGAAGTGTATGTAGTTCATTTCTTACCTGGGTTTAGTGTCTTGACAGACGTGTCTTTTGGTTTCGTGGCTAAACGGGGTCTTTTTGCTGCTGGCTTGGAAAATGGTAGCTCACGCTTGGGAGGTAGAATATGGCTTAGGGTTTCGATGTTATGGCTAGCTGGTACTGTTTTCGGCCTGACAGGGTCTTGGCTCAAGTTGCCTATTAGTGCGTTAGGATGTAAATCTGTGGTCTCGAAAGATGAGTTAATGTTCAGAGCAGGGATCTGCGAGGGACGGCGAGATATGAAGTTGCTGCCACGGAGAGTGGTAGTGCTCGAGGACGAAGACGGCAGTGAGTATGCTAGATCCACATCGTCATGTCATTAAAATGTTCATCTCATCGCGGGTGACCATAGAACGAATACCTGTTGGAGCACTGGAAACAATACTAGATGCGGCAGTTGGGGAGTATGAAGGAACAACATGACTGATCGGCATAGACCCTCCATTTGTATCAGGAGCATAAGAGCTATCATGCATGCTAGAAGTTCTAATTGATATCCAATTCCCTTGCGACGAAGTCAACCTTTGTACGGCTTGTGATGAGCCAATATTTGCCTCAGAGAAAGGACATTGAAGGTTGCTCAGAATCGCCAGGGCTGTGTAGTAGTCACCCTCGCAAGAGAATTTGACTTGGAATCGGCGAATCTGCGGCTTCATTAGAGCGGAAAGTGTGTGTGTTATTTCCTATTTTGAAGGGAAGAAGCTAACCCATGCGTTTTCTTGCGGATATTTAATGGCAAGGCAAGGGGATTTTACAACAACCGCAAAGGCTGGTTTCTTCAGATTGCTTTGGTTCGAATGTGGCTGACTTTTGGCTTCTTCCATAAGCTCTGTTATATCAATTTTCTCCTGTCCACAGATTTTCGTTAGCATATATAGTGAAGTAGAGGCTTCTCGGGCAGCAGCTGGGCGTACAAGTGTTTCCTGACCCCGAAGAACTTTGAACGTAGTTCTTTCTCGTGGAGAGCGCTGTGCTTTATATTTCTCAAAAATGCCGATAATATCGTCATTTCCAAATATATGGCTCCAAGTGAGTGGACCCCTATGATTAACTGAAGTGCAGACATAGGAGAACTTCGCCAGAGGGAGGCGCGCCAGCGATGTAGGCTCTTGAGGTTGTTGGGTGAAGTGATACATGAGTATGATCAATGATATTCGGAAGAAGACAGTATGGCTTATATAGGTTTGAATAAAAAAAATAGTAGATATGATTGAATCTGCTGATGGATTGCAAAGAAATGAAACGGTGGATGAGTTGACGTCCATTGATGTGAGGCTCTGGCAGGTGACCTTGTGAAGAGGTATTACTGGGCTACATATTCCAACGTTGGGGAATTCATATAAAAGCGCCTAGTTAATGTAAATGCTCGTTTTGGCAATGCTTTTTGGCTTCGAGCTGGCATTTTTTTCCCATTATGTATAAATAATATGAGCACATCGAGTTCTGTCCTTCGTCGCGCCTTGATTTACTTCGTATTCGCTACCGAATCCGGAATGTTAGTGTCTTTCTGCCTTGGTGCCTGGCAGGTGGAACAAACACAGCAAACACAACAAACACAGCCAAAAATGGAGGCGTCCCGGAGCTACAGTTAATCCGGGCACGCGCGCCTCAGGCCAGCAGTAGGAGCAGCGCGGACTTTTTGCTTGGAGACGCCAGGACGGATCGATCGCAGGATCAAGCTGGTTGGCCGCAACCAAAGAATTGACCTCCCGATTGAAACAGATCCTGTCGTTAATGATTTTTGATATACGCGCCGAGACTCTCCTTAATTTCATTGTCGTTCTGTTCGAGCTGATCGCCTTACCGCAATCGCACCCTGGTCCTTGACTTGCGATAGCTCAGGACCGCGCCTAAGCTCTTTGGCTATTCGCGGGGCGAGATTTCATCGTCCTTCAACCGACACAGCATCGCTTTTGGAGACGACAAGACCGTTTTTCGTATCGATACACGCGCACGACGAGGATAAGAACGGCGAGACGGTCACGGGGACTGGATGTCCAATTTGACTCCTGCGTGTCCCATTGCCCAGAACCCATCAATCAAACACCTAGATTTCAGAGCCCGGGATCTGCGTGTCCCCTGCTTAGAATATCTTGCTGGCAAAGTCGGCAATCGAGTTTGTTGTTGTGTTGTTGAGCGTCTAGGATTGACGCGACAGGCAGGAACCAACCTTCTGGTGTCAAACTCCCTTAGGCGATTACTGTGGACACTGCGACGGACCTTCGGTATAGCCCAAAATGTCTGCCCACGCTACCCGGACATCTCTTCGAGGTAAGGACGATTGGAGCCTGTGGTTACCGTTTGTATTGGCTATTAACTCATGTCCATCTTTTGCAGAGGGCTTGCGACAAGCCCCCAAAGCTAACCAGCCTTTCATCCCCGATACTGCCCCAGTACGACGCTCACATCTCCACGCAAATCAATCCCCGCAACCGGGTTCTATATCTCAAACACATTCTCTCTCTCCAGCTGCCTCCAACAGTCCTCGCCCCGCGGCTGAGAATTGGGATGGTAAGGATCAGAGGGCTCCTATGTCCACCCGTGAGGTAGTGACACCAGGCAACCGACCGGGTCTTTTCCTTAGTATGCATGAGAAGGGTAAAACTGCGAAGCAACCAGATTTCTATGACCCTTATTTCCCGTTGAGATATCTAGAGGTCCCAAAGTGTAAGCAATATTGGACTTTCCGCTTTCATTTCTATTTTTATTAAGAAAATCACCTAACAGATCATATAGCGGACCACATTTATAAACGCGCCCACTATGGCTTGCAATCGGGGATACCGGATGAAGTCGACTTTGCATTATACCATCTCGTTCAGATATCGAACCAGCGGGGCGATAAATTCAAATTTGAGGGCTTCCCACTGTTAGCCGAGAGTTTGATGGAGAAAGCTATTGATATTTCACTTCTCTCCACTGGCGTGAAATGGGAGCTCCGGTATGATTTTCGGCAGGCTGTAGACCGCGTCAATGTTTTGAATTCTCTTCACGGAACCCGTGATATCCTGGAGAGGATCAAAAAAATACCTGTTACATTGCCCGAAGACACTCTCGAAACGTACGAATTTAACCACACCCTTCGAAATGTGAAAGAGGCTACTTTAATCCTAAGGAACATGGTGCTCTTGAAGGAAAACGCCTATTACATTTCACGCTATGCAAGTGGATTATTACGAGATTTCCTAGTCATCATGATCAATATTCCCAATCAGCCACGACTAAACGAAATAAAAAACGACGCTTTGGATATTGCAGAGGAAGTAACCAAGTTCATGAGAACCGATCCGGAGGATCCTCTCTGGATATCGTTGCTAAGCTGTCTTGACTCCCCTGACCGTGCCCACGTAGTGCGTGCACTCTGGGCCCTAACTCATTTTTCAACAGAACTGGATGAGCCAGAGGCAAACCGAGCCATGGATCGCATGCCAAAGCAGACCCTACAGCAGCTATACTTTCTTACCCTACTTGACTTGGATAAGGACATTTTAAGTGGTGCACTTGACTTCTGGTATCAGTACACGCTTTCTAAGGAGAATATTGAGACTATGATGGAAATTTTCAATTTTCCAACTGTCGTTGTCCCTAGAATGATTGCACTTTTAACACATGAGGGTCGACCAAGCAAGAAGGAAACCGTTCTGCAGGAAGAGAAAGTAGCGCCTCCACCAACAGAAATCCCACGCGTTCCCGCAGAACTTCTGAAGGATCTGATGGATTTGTCTGAGCCGGAACGTAGCTCTCGCTGGCTGCGTTGTTGTTTCGTTGAAGACCCTGAATGCGAAATTACGCAAATTGCGCTTTGGCAAGCGTACCAGAGTCGATTCGCTGATCCTCGCGTTCATGGTGGTGGTGTCCTTCCGGCCGCAGAGTTCATCAAAAATGTCAGCACAACGTTCACCAATGCCCAAGCCCAGGTAATCAACGGCCCTGGCTCTTCTACTCGGTTTATCATCAAAGGCATTCGGCCTCTGGAAACCGCACATACATTCCAAGGATTTCCTTACCTGTATTGCAAGTGGCAGGATAACTTGAAACCCACAAAGACCTGCCTATCTGCCTTTGCCACGCCAACAGACCTCCGTAACCATGTCTTCTCCGAGCATATGGGCCTTGCACCGTCCGAAACACCTGGGCACTATAATCTAGATAAAGCAGATGCACCAAAACACACTTGTCTTTGGGATAACTGCACGAAATTCCGCTCAGCTGGTCCCAGTGCCAATACTTCGGTGGTTGCAGGACATGTCTCTTCACATCTTCCCGAGGAGCGACCTGCAGATGCAGAACCGCCGATCTCGAAGCGCGCTGTACTTCAGGAACGCATTGTGCGCAAGTGGTTTTACATGGATACCCCAGTCAGCGAAAGAGGAGAGCCTGTTGGGGTGGCATATAAAGCTGCCCTCGTCCTGCGTAACCTTGCTAGGAATCTACCAAATGGCATTGCGCCTAACTTTGACGGGCTGTCGTGGAAAAAGGCTGTTTTCTTAAGCCACCGTCCGAAGATTGTTGAAGTCTGGGACCGAAATAGGTCACTACGCAAGGAACTGACCGAGTTGATCATGATACTAGAGAAAGAGGAATACTATTGAAGGAAAAGTCGAGGAATGTTATCGAGCAGACGCTTCTCAGGTACAGCAAACAAGCCTCTCCTGTCACGTTCGGTTCGACCTTAAGTGACTCGAATCCCACCTTTTTCTCACTTTGTCCCATTGTTGTTTGTAAAAATACCCTCGATTTTTCTCTGATATCTCTTTTAACTTGTGGCATGGATGTTTTCTTCACTTCTATTTCTTTTATCATGGCCGGAAGGATGTACTGCACTACTATGAGATGTGGTAGCATTCATTTCAAACTTTCAAGACAATCATCAGCGCAACGCCGCTTCATGAAGCTGTTTTGAATTTCGATCAAATCTATGTGGCGTCTTGGCAATGGGGTAGAACGGAGACCGGCTTGCTATCTCGTTTTGTTTTCCTTCTATTTTTCATAATCTGTCTTGCTATAATGCTACTGTGTTCTCAACGAGTGTACCATAGGGAGTATACAGAATTAGGCGAACAAGCCTTTGTCTACGAGATCTCTTGACACCGGGTGTAGGCTGGAGTCGTTCCTGTGTTTTGTTTACAGTAATTATACACAGTGATAATTCCCGTGAACGGACACAACACTGTTCATGGGCCACAGGTGCTCCAAAACCATAAAGACTCCTTTCCCCTGTCTGAGGGTTCCGGGGCCGCTTGGATGCGGAAATTCATATGCCATGTCGATCCCCAATAGTGGTTTCGCGCTCGACCCGAAGCAAGACTAAGTAGTAACTAGTCCGTTGACGAGCTATCATGCTGATCCCCCATATTTGGTGTTATTGTTAACAGTTATTGGGACCAAGTCTTGGTAATTTCAAAGCCTTCAATGGGGTATTAGAGTTGTCAATATCCCGTGGCGCTTGAAGCTATTCGTTGAGGTCCAACTTGGAGGGAGCTAGGAGTGCTCTTTAGAATCTCAGGACTTAGAGTACCAATTAACCATGTTGGGTATTCGACCACAGTTTTCTGTGTTGATTGTGTACGGAGTATTTTTAGTCCTTTTCCGAATGCAGGTCATAATCATAATAACGATAGTGATGTTGTGTGAGCATTATGTTGAAGACATGAAGGCATGTCATAAGCGCTAGACTATGGCAATCGGGGATCGTGTGCGAGGGATTCAAGTTGAGTCTGCGCAAAATCCCTGGTAAATCAATACTGTTTCAAGCCAGAGGGGGCAAGAATTGAAGAATACCTAACCTGTTTCGTGCAAAGGGGTATTATGGACTATACTCTGGACTATCTCAAGAAGGACTATGGTTTCTTGGAGACTTGGAAAATCGAAAGTAGCACCAGAGGCAAAAGGTCGATATTTCAAGGTTAGTAGTTCCCTGATGCCTCAGGATCCAAGGCTGGCGGCCCACGTGGTGTTGATACTTTTGTGTGTTTTTGGCTTCAAGTCGCCAATTGTTACTTACTACTACTGAGGCTTGTATCATGACAGCACTGCCCCCTCCATCATTGCTTTTTTTTTTTGCTATCTAGATAGTTATTATTATTGGCCTTGTGTTGAATCCAGTATGCATGGCTCAGATTCAGCCAGTGATTATTATTACCATTGCATCAAAGCAATCAGTCGGTCAACCTCTGGAGTTTATTTCTCGCCACATTTCCACACCGATATATACAATGCTCCAACAACTCTGTAATTATAACGACGTCAGCGGCCACTAACCATGCGGGACATGATCACTATATTTGTTCGTCTGGTTCCAATCCGGGGACTTCAGGTGGGTTTTCTTCTTGTTAGCCGACTGTGCCCTGACGCTAACACTGACACTACCAGCGAAAGGAGAAAGTGCGCCGCTTGTGCCAAACTCTCATCCTATCAGCCAGCAATAGTCAAAGCTATTGTAATCTTCTGGGGTAGTTGTTCTCACAACTGGGGATTCGGGCAATCTTGAATCATACGGATTGAGCATTCTAGCTTACAATCCACCCTCGAACAAGGGCGGTCATAGAGTCACGTTGTCAAGATGCACCTTGCATACCTCCTGCGCCGAGGGCTTTAGCGCGGGGGAATTTTATGTCGCCTTGAGGTAGAAGACGCTTTCTATATGGCGTTTCTATTCCCCACAATAAGGTGACAAATCTGTGTGTTCGTACATATTACATGCAGATGTGTACTTGTCTCACGGACCACTCTATCCTACCACTGGCTAGGAACTGTGCTTTCGAGGAAATTCAGCAATGGCTTGGTTGACCAGTCTAATACTCGCCCACCGACATTTCGATCGACTTCAAATGGCCATTTGATTGGGCCTTTTCCTGGTTGGCCTGAAAAAAAAAAGTGAAATGCGCCGTTGGTCAAAACTCATCCTCAAAGCCCAAACGAGAGGGAGGATTTGCAGATGGAGTCTAGGCAGTTTGTCATCCCATCAGTATGTGGCCCGCATCAAATATACCACCGGCTGTTCGAAATGCCTTCATTGAAAGCTCCATTAAAAGTTTGATGAGTGGAATTAGGAATGTGGCTTCTCATGTACCCTCCGAAGAGGCGAATCCCTCCATCATGGGTGAAAGGAGCCCTAAAGAGTAGCTTGTCTATCTTAAAGGGGAATATAATCCCTTTTCTTGTTTTAGGCAAGGATGACAAACTTCGTTATCAAAATTATCGCTGTTATTATTCACACACCCTTTTGCAACCTTTTCTGTCTCTTTGGACTATGTAGCTCCACTTTGGCCTCAATAGTCAAAGTAGGTTCGCTATGAAAGTCCTGGTCGATCCACACTGATCGTGTTCCTGGCGTTATCATGGGATGCGCAAGACTCGTGCCAAAGCGTCTATGGGGCTTTGAGACTTCAGCTCCACGTCTATATTTTACTCCCCGCGAACCAATATCTAGGCACGAGAATCTATTCCTGTTTACATGTGGATTTGCTCGGCTAAAATCTAAGCATTATTGGATATTCAATACAGTATTCTCTCCCGAGTAATATTGTCTTCCTTGCCTGGCCAGTGTGACTATGCATATGTATGTACAGTACACTTGGGAGCACGCAGCCTAATAGTTCCGATGACATTTGCACGATGTCGTCTTCAAATCCGGAGCAACCATAGGTATTATTTCTTCTGTCGAAACGGAACTTTCACCCCCGGAACTAAGGAGGAACCTTGAGGAGCATTGACTTGCTGATCATTGGTTTCTACTCCTCTGACCTAGCGTGCCAAATGATATTCCCTACTATTTGACCAAAGTTGTGGGTTCGCCGATACCGACTCAGCCTGGGTTGTCTCTAAACCAATAGTTAACATATGGTTGCACTTATCATATACTGATCTTTAGCTCTTTCTTTGCATATTTTTCCTAGCTGCCCTGCTTTCAATCCTTTTGTTTCTCTCCATCTCACTTCAGAGGTCTCTTTCAAAATCAGGTGCCTTTACCCTCTCATGCACTTCTTGACGTTCTTTTGAATGGCCTCACTTTGCAGGAAATGAGAGCAAAGCAACTCGCATTTATTGAAATTTAGATCGGGTTTACCTACTAGAGCCACTCGTTCTCTGGTCCTTACAGTCTTTACATATTAGACCCCGTTCTCTTGACCTCTACTCTTTCTCCTTCCATTTACAGTTCTCGGATGCCACAATGTCAGCAATAGGTGTACCTCGTGGCCAACGGGCCCTATTGATCAGTGCTATTTTCACCAGTTTGGCCACCTTGCTTACAGTAGTTCGCATCTACACGCGAGCATTCATGGTGAAACAGATGGGTGCAGATGACTGGACTATTTTAATATCCCTCGTATGTTTCCAGGAATGATCAACTCCAGACACTCGGAGAAATATCAACTGAGCGTACATATGTGCAGTCTTTTAGCTGGGCATTTTTTGGCCTCTTTGTTGGAGGTTTGTGGTCCCTCTCATCGACCTGAGTTGTCTTGCATTTGGATCCATTATTGACCTTGTTGCCCCGCTGCCAGAAACTGCATATCTAATGGGCGAGCACCTCGACAATATTCCCAAGTCTATTTTGACAAAACAAATGATTGTAGGTGTTATTCTGTGGGAAAATCCTATTATCATTGTCTATCTCAAATATCTTCCCACTGACAGGGCCTTTTTTATCAACAGTGTTTCTGGGCTTCTATTCCCATTTACCAAGCCACCCTAATCACAACAAAAGCTTCCATTCTCCTACAGTATAAAAGGGTTTTCTCGACCCCGCACATGCGAATTGCCTGTCACTGTTTGATCGGGTTTCTGGGGGTGTGGGGAACATGGACTTTTCTTAGCGCATGGCTCAATTGCATCCCAGTAGCTAAGTTCTGGAATGAGAGCCTTGGGGGCTTTTGTCTAGACAAGAAAGCCCTCTGGTTTTCCAACTCTGCTATTCATATTTTCACTGATATACTCATCTTGATGTACCCAATGCCTGTCCTCAAAAACCTCCAGCTCCCCTCACGACAAAAGTTTGCCGTTATGGGGATCTTTGCTCTTGGGGCTTTGTAAGTTTACCCATTGCTATACTATTGTTGCATTCATGATGCTAATCCATGAGCCAAAGTGTTCTTGTCATGAGTATTCTCCGGCTGCAAAGCCTATTGGTTATCTCTGACTCCTCAGATCCAACCTGTAATTATCTCCTCATAACTCAATCCACAGAAAGAAACAAAAAGAAATCGGAACTGAATGCTGATATCTATTTAGATGACAATGTAGGAGCAGCCACCTGGTCCGCAATCGAATGCAATGTCGCTATCATTTGCGCTTGTCTCCCCGCAACCCGGGCTTTCATATCCAGACTCATCCCCCGATTCTTCTCAACCCGTAAAAGCAAAGAAGGCACAACAAATCCCTACAACCAGGGCACCAAAAGCCGCAGCACGAACCTCACCGGGTTCCATGCCTCAATCGCCGCTACGAGCCCTCGTTCTCCGCGCTACCCAATGAGTCCTCTAAGTCGACGCGCAGACAGCGTAGCCACCAGCTATTCTGCACCTCCAACGCCACCGGGAGAAATCAAGGTCACCACCATTGTGTCGCAGGAGTCCGTAATGTCTCCTCAGGATGAAAGCTCTAGTTTGCGACATTTGATCAATGAGTAGTTTCTAATGGTACCGGATGAAGGGCAAGAGCAAAAGCCCTTGATATGTCATTCTTTTTTTCTCGACATTTAATTTTTTTTTCTCTCTTCTGCTCATCTCTTTTCATGTATTCTTTCGTTCTACTCTATTCTATTTGTTTTTGTGGGCTCTAGACAATGTCTTTTATTCCTTCTTGCATCGCCTAGTTAGGCTTTTTCACTTGCTGTTTGAAAAGGAGTAGACAGGTTATTGGCTAGAACTCTGTGATGATAATGACATGACAATAAAGATGAATGTACCTTAGGTACTCCGTCGGTTCTCAATTATTCGAATTAATCTATCACATTAAGCCCACATCAGTAAAAAAAAGAGGAAGTAGAACAGTACACAAATTGCATAACATAACTGCTTTTCTCATCCACGCAAAAAGGAAACCTACATATTATAAAACAAAAATCCGTTCTCAACCCAAGTCATGACTAAATCGTGGCAAACGCAGTATAAAAGAAAGAAAAAGGCTATAAGAGGCAGACCAAAATTCGAAATTAGGGAGAAAATTATAAAAATCACATTGCGATCTGGCGCTGGAGTCTAGAAGGTATAACCACGCCATTCTGTGTGGTTCGTAGGGAAAGAAAATATGCAAGGACAAGAGAGCAAGGTGACGAAGATATATGATATATGTAATAAGAATAATAATAATAACGAGGTAGATAGGGAAATAAAATAAACTACTCCCAAACATTAGAAAACAAATCATCAGCTCCTCCAAACCCGCCCGCCGGTTTAGGTGGAGCCTTCGCATTAGTGTTTGTTGCGCTGTTGGTGGTGTTCATCATGGTAGTAGAACTGACTGGTGCTGCGCTGGCCCAGCCGCCGAAGTCTTCATCCTCTGTTACAGTTGGCGCGGGGGGATTGGATGCCGTGGAGGTACCCCAACCAGCCCCAATATCGTTGGCAGTTAAAGTATCTGGTACCTTCATTATGGAGGATGTCATGGAGGTCTGAGGGGCAGGAGGAGCGGCAGGTTCAGGAGTGCTCCATGCATTTCCGCCCCAAGGGTCAATACTAGCTGGGTTCAAGCTGGGAATAGAAGCTGTGCTCTTGGGTGCAGCTGTCGTTGGGGCTGGATTGCTGAGGTTAAAAGCAGACTTCAACTCCTGTTGGGGAGAGGTAACTGTTGGTGCTGCACGGGGAGGAGGTGGAGAAACGGAATTGGTAGAGGCCGTTGGAGAGGAAAATCCAAACAAATCGTTGGATAGCAATGATGATGGCGGATTGGGTTTTGGGGCTGGGGGGGATTGGAAACCCGAGAACCCGAAGTCGAGTCCATTGGATGAGATTGAGGTAGTTCGAGACTGTGGTTTTGCGGGAGGAATCGTGGGAGATGTCAGACTGTCAAATAGTCCACCTCCGGCCCCACTGCCCCTAGACGCAGTTGGGGAGGATACCCTCGGTGCCGCAGGAGCCGATTTGGTAGAGGCGAAGCTCGTCAAACCTGCAAATGGGGAAGGTTTCTCGGCGGGCTTTTGAGCTGGCGGAGAGGTCGTAGTTGGAAAGCTCAGCCCGCTGAAGGCATCAGTAAGTCCACCCAGATTGGAGGAGGGACCGGGCTGTGGTGGTGGAGACGCCAAGTCTCCAAATGAAGAGGTGCGCTCGTGTTGGACTGGGGCCGGCTGAGGTTTGGAATAGAGTGACAGGATAGACTGTTTCAAATCTGGTCTGGACATCCCACCTGAGCCCACCGGAGTGGGCGCAGTACTGGCTGGGCGATTATTTGCCGCTGGCGGAGCGCTACCAAAGAAATCAAGGCCAAGCAGGGAGTCTCCAGGTCGCGTGGGTTTTGGAGCTGGAGCAGAGTTCGGCTGCTTAGGAGGTCCACGTATCGAGGGCTCTGTAGTATTAGGACGAACCGGGGGAGAGACATCGTCGTCGGCAAACAGGTCAATGGAAGCTTGTGGACGGTGAGTTGCTGGCTGGCTGGTGGTTGCCACTCGTTGCGAAGCGGAACGCTCGATTTTAGCTTTTTCCTGTACAACTGCGAGAGGCTAATAGACATATAGTTAGCCAACATCTATGCCATTCAGCCAAAAAAAATTAACAAGTATGTGTCGGGTCGTGAATATACCACATCGTCGTCGCCCGTATCTAGAGTGGAGGGGTCAGGCATGGGGCCGTCCATAACCCAGCGTTTAGATTCATATTTGGTTCGGATGAAATTCTCGATTTTCCTGCGGGCATTTTTGTTATTAGCGACGAAAAGTCCATCAGCTACTATGGGTAAGGTCAAATAGTTGCACTTACGCTTCCGACGGAACGTGTCCAGGAGCCAGCTTAGCTTCCCAGTATCTGCCATAGCTTGTCAGTCCACCCTTCATCCAAATGACCAGCTCCACGAAGGGGAGACCAACTTATTGGCTCTAGCATTGCCCCATCTCACTACACTTTGGAGTTGTTCATCGGTCCAGGCATCAAGATCCACGGACTTCACTCTGCTGATATGGGTACCCATGCCCCTATGAATGCCCGAACAACGGATGCAGATGAATATGCCTAGGTTCCAAGAGGCCCATCGCGGATCTAAACCGTCATTGTCAGAAAAATACCGAAGAACTTTCGGAAGTATCAAAAGGCCATTTACGTTTATTGCGCTTGCAGTCGGCGCATATCTTGTTCTGGTCGAGTTTCAGGAGAGTCTTGATAGTCTGCTGGTTCTGAGCAGCCTGGCTCGGGGTCGCGCGGCGAGACATAACCGTGAAAGGAGGACCACAGTCTGGTGGGGAGACTGGAGGAGAATTGAAGACGGAGGAGGTGAGAGAGAAGAGAGAGGGGATAAAAGGGGAAGAGAAGACGGAAATTGGGGGAAGTGGATGAACGGAGTAACCTGGACAATAGTTAATAATAATTACTCTACAGGTGGCGGATCGAGTGCGGTGTCGGCTGGGGGACGGCCTGAGGCCACCGGTTCTGGATGCCCGACACGAGGGCCATCACGTGCGCAGACTTTTGTCTCGATGGCAGCTCGTAACTTGTTATGCGTCTAGATTCAGTCTGATACAACATTGTTCTGTTGCTCCAGGGGTTTATGAGAATCTTCGTACCTCTTAATTTGCTTGTTTGTGGACTGGACTTTTGATATTGTCTTGCCTAGATATACAGTGTACATGTCTATAGACTACGTATAGCATCAGCTTTAGCAGCAAACTCTCTATTTCGAGGTCTCTTTGCTACTGCTTTCCCGTGAATGGAGAGCATTGAGCCTTTGAAGTTACCCGCAGTTTGTTCTAAAAGTACAGTCCGAAAATTCAATCCAAGTCCAGATATACTCAAGGAGATTCAAAAAGCTGCGAACACTGCTTTCTTTCACCTACTGCAATATGGTTAAAAGCTAGCCAGGATATAAGTGTATCAGGACCTCATATTTAGCATTCACAGTCGATATGTAGAGTATATGGAAGATTGCAATCATATCATGGATATCCAGGTAAACATCCCACAACAACGCCCAAAAGAAAGTAATCATATCACGCCTTAGCCTTTGCATCTTTCAATCCCTCTTCCTTAAACCGCAAACTGACACTGTTCACACAGTGTCGCTCATCTGTCGGGGTAGGAAACCCCTCTCCTTTGAAGACATGGCCCAGATGTCCTCCACAGTTACTGCAAGTAATCTCCGTCCTCTCCATCCCAAACGAGTTGTCGACATGTCGCGTAACCGCTCCAGGAATCGAATCAAAATAAGCGGGCCATCCACAGCCGGACTTGAACTTATGCGACGCTGAGTATAGGTGCGCATTACACCCGGCACAGCTGTAGACTCCTTGTGAGGGGTAGTGCGAGTCGTATTCGCCTGTACCAGGTCGCTCTGTGCCTTTTTGGCGGAGGATGCGGAATTGCTCTGCAATGGTAGATTAGCACGATCGAAAGAATTTAATCCGGGGCGGTTTTCTGGGATATATTAAAGCGTGTAGACAAAAAGACGATGACATACCTGGACTAAGCACAGCGCGCCACTCCTCTTCACTCCGATTGCCGGGGGGCGGTGCCATTTTGCTCTCGGTTTGGGTTTCGGGTTTAGCTCTGGAGCTGAAAAGGGAGCCCAAGAATGGGATGGCAGGGGCGGCTTTAAGTAATGTTGCAGTTCCTGGTGTCGGGGTTGGGAATCTGGAGGGAAAATATGTCGAGGGGATTCGGATGAGGGGCGAACTGAAGATGCGGAGGGCTGAGCTGAGGAGGCGCATTTGATGACAATGTCTTCTTTTTACCAGTTTCTTCTCTCCTGGCTGCGCCCGGAATATTTATAGATGACAAATTCAATGGAACAATGATGTGAAATGATGACATACCTGTATTTCAGGAAGGTGGAGGATGATTGATATTCATATTCTGAGGCTGTTGGTGTTTTCTGGCTTTACGTCATCAAGGGGAGGCACCGTTTACTATACTAAGGTACCAGTAGCTAATGGCTATGCAATAGAAGAGGCTCCAACGCCAATTTTAGGGGAAACAGTGAGGGCTGGCCTGCATTTTTCGATCCAGATGTTGGTGGGTACTACCTGTCAACTCAAGTTTGATCGTTGTGGGCTGAATTTCTGGTCTATTCTTGTAGGGAGGAACTATACCAAGAAGATAGTGAACGATGTACATATCTGGGTGGTCCAAGGTGTAAATACATACATACTTCGATGTTGCGCGGCATGCATGCCATGATTAGCAACGTCACCTCGCAACTAAATCCAGGAGTCTTTTGAATTTCCCTATTTAAGATTATAAGTCTTGAGACTAGTTATAGCCTTTAATTTCCATGCGCCCCTAAACGTCGCAACACGCGGGTTTCAATGAACTCGACTTCTGTCACTCATTCAACAGGGCCGCAAGGACTACAGCCTGGGGAAGATACCTAGGTTTCCCTGGAATGTAAAAAACGGTGATGATGGAATATCTATGCATAGGAAGCCTTGAAAAAGACACGCTTCTATCGGAGTTAGCGACAATATGGTGCGCATGTTTGCTTCTGGCAGGCCTGAAGGGGTGGAGATGCGATGCGTGGTCTAGAACAGCTTCAATTTTGATGGCTATTATTAGACAGTACTAAGTAGTATACTCCTATCCTGGTAACTATCTATTTCTCCTAGTGCTCCTATTTTTCTATCATCCATTTCTGTTAAGTTGTCTTTTTCAACCCCCTCGTTTGGAGCTTTTCTCGATTCCTTGCCTTGAAGTTGGACTGTCGTGAAGCCATCATTCATTCTGAGATTCAACCATTATCGTTCTTGTTTATACAATTTTGAATAAGAATACCTCCCACTGAACGGCAACTTTGGGTCTTAGAGCTTCCATTCATCTCATCTCCATTTTCTGTTTCTTCTTCCTCCTGATCGGCTCTGTTCCCGTGACCTGCTGGTCGGTCGGAACATCTCCATTTTTCTCCGTCCGCCGCTTCCATGACTGGCCCTTATTGCTGCTACTAAAGTACTACTGCGACTGCTGCTACTGCTGCTACTGCTGCTACTGCTAGGTACCATTATTATTTGGGCGACTGCGGCTTATTCCCACCTTGACTCTACAACCCACATCTACCCCGATATCAGCGTCGTCTCTCCTTTCCAATCTCGACTACCTTACCCTTTCCCCTTCTTTCTAACCACCGCCAAAGTGTCTTCCTTATTAATGCCCCGTGCCATCTCCTTCCCGCCGGAGGTTGACACTGGGCATCCGCACCGGCTGGCACCGGACTCTATGTCCCAGAGCAAGGCCGGTAGGAGGAGAAGGTCGAGCAGTATCATATATCAGGAACCTCCCGAGTCGATTGAACATACCAGTGACCAGGCTGCCCTTCCCAACCTCAATGCCAACTGGGTTAATGCCAAAGGTGAGTGATTTGCGTGGGCTATGGATACGTTGTCATTGGGATATTTTTCTTCCCCCTCGCCCCTCCCTCCCTCCACTCTCCTCATCTGCTTCGATTACCATCAAGTGAGCCGATAGAATAATGTGATGCTGATGAATATGCTGGATACAGGTGCCTGGACTATCCACTTCGTTTTAATCATTGCCTTGAAAATATTCTATGACATTATTCCCGGCGTCTCCCAAGAGACATCATGGACTCTCACAAATATAAGCTACATGTTCGGATCCTTCTTAATGTTCCATTGGGTGCGGGGTATTCCGTTCGAGTTTAATGCTGGAGCCTACGATAATTTGAACATGTGGGAGCAAATCGATAATGGCGATCAGTATACGCCGACGAAGAAATTCCTGCTCTGCGTGCCAATCTGTCTCTTCCTTCTCAGCACACATTATACCCACTACGACCTGACATATTTCACTATCAATTTCCTTGCCACCTTGGGAGTAGTCATCCCCAAGCTTCCATTTGTATGTCTATTTGCGCCCCGTCTGACAGGGATGGAATGAGTTGGCTAATTTGGGTAACAGTCACATCGATTGCGAATAGGTATCTTCTCCGACATTGCGGAGGAGTAGTTGGTGTTTCACTTTCACTTTCCTTTTCCTTTTTCCTTTTTTTGCCAACCGAATTCGTGATTTTCGCATTTCCGTTCAGTACCATTCTCCCTGCGTGTTTACTCTCTCCTTTTATACTCTACTTATTTTTACACCTTATTTACCTCCAATCCTTTTTTAATACCTGCTATCTATTCCAATGGCCGTCCGGTTGGCGATGTTGGGGGGAGGTCTTAGATGCCGCGCTTCGCAGAGAAGCCTTTGTTTTTGGATGAAGGGAACAGAAAACTCAACAGAAAAGCAAAGAACTTAGGGGGAAAATACTACAAAGACAACGGGATACAAGGAGTTGGGGAGAGTTCAAAGGGTTCCAAAAGGCGAAATAATAGACGAGAATAAGAGGGCTCGTCAGTTCAGGCCCTCTTATCATCGCTCATTTCTACTAGGTAGATATCCATATATCCAATTTTTTTTTCAGGATGATTGCTTTTCTGTCTGTGATATTCAATAATCCCACCAGACCACGATTAACTCGGTGTGCGCTGTCATGTTACATATCAACAAGTGGACAGGCACCAGCTGACACTCGTCATGCAGTCTCACTCTGCAATCTGACCACCGAATCTTACTTGATTATGATTGAACAATGGACTTGGTGGCTTACTAGGTGTGCTCTTTATGTTCCGGGTTCCGCGAACAAGAAAAGGGAGGAAAGGGAGTCAGGATAAAGGAAGCGTGATGCTGATGACATGAGAACTAAGGAGTAACTATAACTACTGAAGTGAGCTGTAGAGTGGATTAACAATGGAGATTTGGGTCTAAAAAAAGAAATAAAGGTATGAATGAAATACTTAGTTTAGCCTGACGGGAGTAAAAATAAAAAAAGAATGATATCAAGTCAAACGCCAATTGGCGCTGCTGGGAATCGAACCCAGGTCAATTCGGCCACAACGAATTATGATCACCACTACACTACAGCACCTTGATATATTAGTCTGCTTCTAGAAAGTGTTATAGAAGCTGTGTGTGTCCACGATCTACGATTATTCCCACCATGTCTTCTGCATTATTAGCCGCGGTCTTGAACAATTTAATTCTATAGCTTCCTCGTCCAAGGGGAATCAAGCTTCTTCTTCTCCCTCACCCCGATGGCTCCTCCCAAGCCAGAGGCCTCCATGCCTCTCTATCACTCCGCCAGGCCTCTCCCATTTGAACTTGTCCAACACGCTGCCATTTTTTTTGAGGAGAAGCTCTGTTTGTACCCCTCTACCAGCACCGCATACGCTCAGAAAGCTGACTGAATTGTGTACTAGACACCCAGGGCCTCACTCTTTTGCTCAACACTCTGAGCTCTCATATCGACGCGTCAACGCCTATTTTTATTCCGCCTCCGCAGCACCTCTCTTTGGCTGTGACCTTCCTTGTGCACCCCTCCACTACCGCCCGCCCCAAGACGGTCGAGGAGGAAGAAGCGCCCATTGTATCCCTCCGTCTCCTCCGACTAGTGAATAGCCTTGTCGGACCCGTGAATGCACGGGTTGACGATTCCTTCTCGTTCACGCATTTCGAGTCTTCTCGCCACGGGCGGCGTCGCCATATTGACGGTGACCGCTCCGCTTCGAAAAACCAGGCAACCAACAACGAGAGGAGACTTCTGAACCTGGACCGGGATATTGCTCTGGAATTAGCTCAATCCTCCTCCGTCTGGTCACGGGCAGAGGATTTCTGGCATGCAGTTGGTTGGGCATTTAACTGCTCCGTCCTGCATCCATCACGGTGGGAGCGTTGGCGCATCTGGCTGGAGTTTATGTGCGAGGTGCTGGAAGAC
The DNA here is from genome assembly GCA_027569145.1 of Aspergillus funiculosus. Taxonomy (NCBI): domain Eukaryota; kingdom Fungi; phylum Ascomycota; class Eurotiomycetes; order Eurotiales; family Aspergillaceae; genus Aspergillus; species Aspergillus funiculosus. Next base: position 469,734 of record JAPDEN010000007.1, read on the forward strand.
GACTGGAGAGAACGCGAGAGACAAAAGCAAAATGACCCCTCCCTTGGTATTAGTATCCTGGAGGACAGCATGATATCCCGCTATATCAATGGCCACACTGGAAACTTTGGCCGCAACCGCCGCATTCTACGAGCTATCTTTGCCGATGGAGGGTCTACTGCCGTCAGTGAATTCCGCGAGGTCTTCCACCACGAGCTCAAGCACTCGCGGAAGAAGGCCGGAGCAGGAGCGAATAACATAAAGAAGAGAGAGGTAGTGGTCAATGTCGATGCTGAACAGTATGGTGATTACCTCACAGACGACCGAGAGGACGAGGACACCACTTCATCCACCAACGAACGCGAGACGAAACGTCCTCGCAGAGGCACCAGATCCAAAAATGCCACCACCAAGACCGGCCTCACGGACCTACAACAAAATGTCAATCTAACGCCCTCCTCCTCCTCGTCCTCCTCTGCAGCCGGATCCCTCCTCGGCGACATGACATCCCTAGCCCTCCGACAACGCCTCCTTCACCTCCTCTCCACCGTCTCCCAGTCCCTCCCCAAATACTTCATGGAACTCCAAGACCTCTACCACCTCTTCGTCGAAAACATCCGCCCCCTCCCTCTCCCCATCTTCCAAGCCTTTGTCAGCCCCTTCGCCCTTCCCCACTTCTCCGCAGCCGCCCAGACAACCCTCTGCGAGTTCCTCCTCTTCCGCATGCGCGAGACCGCCGCCCCAGACACAGACGACGAATACCTCACCCAGCAAAAGCTCGAGATCTGCTTCCTCCCCTACGCAGCCGCAACCGCCAGCACCGTCGACAACGCCAAGATGTCCATTACCCTGGAAGCCCTCATCATGCTCCTAGCAGACAGCCAAATGCTGCGTGTCACGCCGGAGCTGAAAAGCGCCGCAGAGGAGGGGATCATGGCGCGTGCGGATCGCTCGCAGGATGAGACGCGCAAGAATCAGCAGTCGCGACGGGCGGAGGCGCTTGAGTGGTCGTGGTTGATTGAGAGTGGGGAGAGGCTGATGTTTTTGATTGAGGAGGTGATTCCGTTTCGGGCGGGATCATAATTCTTTTTCTTTTTCTTCTTCTTTTCTTCTTCTTTTCTTCTTATTTTCTTCTTTTTTCGAGTTTCCTTTTTTGTTTCTATGGTCTGTGTTGTGTTTGTGTCTAGATTAGCGTGGTGTATTATTTGTTGCATGTGGGCTCTGCATCTGGATGTTTATAGATACCCATTTGTTGCATTTGCTGAATAGATTGCTTTTTGTTTTTTTGAGAAATATCGCTTTCAAAGATATTTCTTTTGCAAGATTTGTGATTATAATATTAATATAAACATATCATGCTGTAAGTAGATACAGTCGAGTTTCTGTTTACCAATATAAGAGAAGAACAGAACAGCCATCAACATGATTCTTGGTACTCATGTAGATCTGCAGTAACACAAGATATCCACAAAACAACACCATATTTGAATAAATTCGGTATAACAAGAATGAAAGACAAAACAGAAGGTGAGCTAAGATACAGTTCGCTCACTCTCAAACCTAATCTAATGTTAATCTTTTTATGGGGGTGGTCGAGGTCCGATGATTTGTCGTCTTGCTCCACCAACGCCCAACCCTGGACCGCCTCTGTTCTGGTTATCGCCGCCAATATAGCCGTATTGGTGGACGTCCCAGGCTCCCCCGGGACCAGCGCTGAGGGAAGGATCCTTGACGCCCCTAGCGACAGCCTCCTGGGTCTGTTTCTGGCTTTCCTCCCACTCTCGCTGTCGTTCGCGCTCCCGCTCCATCTCCCGCTCTAGGAGGGATTTGGATGCCCACCCTCCAGCCCGGGTCTTCTGCTGGGATGCGATGCGGCGAGTGTTTTCAGCGTCGATCTCGGATGTAGAGGTGAAGTCCTGCGGGCGGTGGCTTGTGGGTTTGGGAGCTACGGGTGCGGGGTTTGATGATAGGAAGCGGTCGACTCGGCTTTCGGGCGCTTGAGTAGCCTTTGGTGGGTGAACGGCCATGGGATCGGGGAGGGGTCGAGGGGGCATAGGTGGTGGTGTGGCCAACTCGGTGGAGTCCTGGTGATTTTGCCATTCGGTACGGAGAAGGCGACGTTCCTGTTCAAGAGAGGATAGATCATAACTTGGTTTGGGAGGCACAGGGACCGGCCGGCTGATCGTAGGCTCAGGAGCTTTGGTCTGGTTTACAGCCTGACGTTCGCGTTGATATTCGTGTTCTCTCTCCTTTGCAAGCTCGAGTTCCCGCTCGAGTTCTTTGATGCGTTGGCTTTCTTGTAATTCGGTGGGCACTGGACGACTAGCTGTGGCCTGACTGGCTTGGTATTGACTGAGGAACTGGCCATTGAGACGGATGTCGTTGGCTTCTCGTCGACGCTGTATCTCTTTGTCTAGTTTGTCCTCGGCCTCTTTCTCCTCGCGCACTCGTAGTCGTTCCTCTTCCTCCCACCTTCGCTTCTCTTCGTCCCATCGCTTTCGTTCCTCCTCGACCTGCTGGCGCTCCTTCTCTCGCACACGGGCCGTCTCCTCTGCCCATCGGCGTTCTTCCTCGGCTCTGGCGCGTTGTTCTTCTGCTTCGTGCTCTAGGAGTAGAGCGCGCTCTGCCTTCTCCTGTTCAAAACGAAGTCTTTCCTCTTCTTCGCGTCTGTATTTCTCCTTTTCCGCGAGACTTGGCACATGAGGGGAGGCAGTAGTGATCTGTCGACGTGCGCCAAACGCGACGCCCTGGTTGGCTTGGCTGGCACCTCCCATGTAGCCGTATTGGTGAATATTCCAAGCTGGCTGAGTCACATGCTCGTCAGCTCTTTTACTCCAGGTACTGACGGCTGGCGGTGTCTTTGCGGGGCTGGTAGGAGTGTAAGGGCCTTGACTAGACCCAGTCAAAGAGGGACTCAGGTTTCCGCTTTTACTCGGAGCTCCGATTGCGCGTGAAAACTTGCCCGGTTGGAGAGTGTTTGCTCGTCGACTGAAGGCTGAAATGCATTGCAGCACCTGCGCTGGGTCCTTGGCTTCATAGAGATCGACTGTAAGGAAAACATCATGCGGCGGGAGGCTAAGGGGTGGGAGTTGACAAGCGCGAAGGAAATGGGAGATATTTTCCATTTGTACGAATGGCATTGATGATTCTTTGTACTTGACGCCGGGGGAAACTGCAAGGTTTACAAGCCTGGGTTCGAACACGACTTAGCACATTGAACACACCGCAATCGCGATCGCGAGATAAGCATGGGTAATCTTACTTGCAAAGGGCGACTCCATCCTTGAGAGCTTCTAGAAGGTCACCAGCTGGGAGTCTTTGGCGGAGCACGTCTTCGATCCAGGAACGGACTTCAGCGGCAGCCTGCGGGGTATAGCGGGACAACCGCAGATTGCGCAAATCCTTATCCAAGGACGTAACGGAGGCCATTCTTGGGGGAGAGTCGTATCAGACAGTCAATCTATCTGCAAGTAACATGTACATAGGGCCCCGAGAGGCGACAGGCGGCTGGTATATCTACACCCAAGGTAGGGGGTATAGGACTCTGTAGACACGGGTGGGCTGTGGTGACGTAACAGGGGTTCTTGGAGGCTTGATGGACCGAGTTCTTCTACAGAAGAAGCAAATTAAAGGGGGCTCTATGGCAAACGGACAAGTAAAGGTAGGAAATCAAAGGATATGCGAGTGTGAAGACGCAATAATGCAACGAGAACCTATTTGAAAGAAGGGACGCGAAGAGAAGAAGACAGAGAGAGAGATGGCGAGAGAAGAAAGAAGACAGTCAGATTAGGCGGAATGTTCGAGTCCGTCGGGCTGTTTGGTATTTACCGTATGGAGCGTGTATGTTTGCCTGTACGGTATGTAAGCCGATGACGTTGCCTCATTGCGGCGCAGCGGAGAGAAAATTCCCAAGTCGCATCTCCAGCCAGTCCACGACCGCCACAACTTGGAAGTCGGTTGCCTAGCATTTAGTTCTCCTGGCTCTCTCCCATTCACTCACGATCCACTTCTGCCCAGGCACAAATGAGTCCAGTCAATAGTCTGTGGTTCAAGTGGAAAAGCCTTCGATTGCCGTGGCGAAGATCCTTTCTCGTTGGTATGTTCTCCCTTTCCCGCGACAACCGGACGGGGTATCTGATGAGGCGCTACTAGGCTCTGATCTCTCTGGAAACACATATTGGGAGTTTAAGGATACATTGAATTCCAAGCGCTTCCGCCGAATCGTCAAATTCAGCCCGAAAACCCACTACGCCGATGTTCAAGTGACTCGTGAGTTTTGTTCCTGTGCTTGGAATTCGACCATCGATCGCAAAACTAACTGGATTGCTTTTGCAGCACAATGGCACCAGTGGCTTCGATACGTTCGAGCTGAACCCCCTTCGATCGAGGAGCAACAACAAGATATCATCCGGCAGCTTCAAATCAAGCAACTAGCTCGACTGGCCGATGAACGCTGGGCGAGCAAAGCCTCCTTCTTGGATAAACCACAGACACAGCAGCCGACAGCTGCGTCCCAAGCAAGCGCTGCATCGCCAAATAACACAGCAGAATCGAACTTTAGCAGTCCTGCACCAGATGCTTCCGTGACAGATTCTAGTTCTAGCCCCCACCCTCAAGGGAAGAAAACCACCCCTCAAAGGACACCAGCTGCCCAAGAAGATCCATTTTTCAAGCCAAAGGGAGGACCAAGTGAAAAGTGGCAACCTGACTCTTGGACGCCCAATGCCTCTCAGCGGTGAAAAGGTCGAGCCTGTACGACTCAGGATTCGTCTTATATGAGCTACCTATCTGGGCAACAATATAGTCGTCGACTGAAATGGATTACCCCGGATGATTAAAGAGGACTCCCATTCATATTCCAGCATCACACACTGATAACCGACTGGGGATTCGATTTGGAATATTTGGTAGGATGCTTGACAGCGAGTAATTTGACCGAAAATCTGTCTTTGAATATCGGCACTTGTCTCTCAACTCCTTTCATGAGAAATGTAAATGGTTTGTGAGACGAAAGGGGGAATCAGCATTTGGACAGCGTCAGGGTTTCCACGAATTATCCGCCTTTAGCAAAATTCTTTTACTGACCGAATTCGAGAGGAATTTGTGCCAGTTTATCTGTATACTACGCGATTTCTTGAGTGAAGAGGAGGAGAACAATTTCTAAGTTGTATATTATGAATATCTCCTCTCATATAACTATTAATAGTCTCTGTATAGATTATTATTTAGCATTAAAGAGTGGTACATAGTTGACACCAATAGATCTAGAATCTTTTAATCCCAATGACCCATTATTACTCCCAAAACATGAAAAAAAAGCAGATCCCGAAGCGCCAAAACGACCGTTGCCAAAGATGAACAAGACAAAAAGAGGAGCAAAGAAATGCAGTAAACGAACACAGGTATCAGTAGAAAAGACAGCAAGAAATACAATTACATATAAATAAGACAAATGGATGTTTTTGTTTTAGCAGAGCACAGCTTCTAAAGCTTCAACATCCCCGCCGGCTTTTCGCACAGCGTTTAAGGCAGCCTCGCTCAACTTGCGTCGTCGATCGCGAGCTTCTTGCTCTCGCCTGGCTTTTGTCTTGGAGCTGCCACTTGGGGCGACTCCTGTAAGAATCTTCTGGCTATCGTTTGGTGTGAAGTTGACAAACGACACGGTGACCGACTTGTTGGCACCTTTGGGGCTTCCATTTGGTCCTCTGAGTGGCTTCGGGGCCCCCATTGAATGCCCTGATAGTTTTCGACCATGGGCTCGGCGTTGAGCGGTTTTCATCACCATTCCATTACGCATGGCTGATACATCCTTTGGCGAGCCGCCTGTGCGTGGGGACAGAGATGGGGATCGGGATTGACTGTAGAAATTCGGTGTGGCGAAAGAAGATGTGTCGACAAATTTGTGGGCAGTGGGTGTCCTGTGGCTGTATAAACTTTCTTGGGAGTTTGTGGTCGAGGGCATGGTGGACGGGGGAAAGGAGGATTGAGCCGCTGAAGATATATCAAATGATGTTGGATCCAACTGGATCATAAGGCCCCCTTGCAGAAGATCATTCTGGGTGGTGGAAGCTTGGATTGGCCTTTGTGGCGCAGGCGATGCGATCATCTGGTGGTATGGCGCTTGGTGTTGGGCGACATGAGAGGGCATGGGGGACCACCATGCCTGGGCATCATGGCCTTGGAGATCGGGTGTGAATTGAAATGCGGGTGTACTGAGGGAATCGGAATTCCATGAAGACATCGACTGGGGATCGGAAGAATGTGGAGATGAGAAAATGTCTTCTGCGGAGGGAGGGCTTGAGGTCAATCCAGAGCCGTTTGATTGACTTAGATACCTCTGCTGCTGCCTGGACAAAGCACTGGCAGACGGAGAAGGCATGGCGATAGCGGGAGAATGATTAAAAATGTTTGAATTGTAATGGTGAGGCATGTCTGCTGAGTCTCTTGTGAAGCTTCCTGTGGAGTGATTCATCCGTGCGGGGGTGTTTTTGGCAGACATGTTCTCGTGTTGGACAAGAATGTCGGATGGAGGCGGTGATAGTGGTAGACAGTCATCTGAGGTACGGATGTCGAAGTTTTGGAATCGTTGGTTCCAGACCTCGGGATAAGCCATCCTACCAGTGGACTTTTGAAGCTGGGAAGAGCGCATCAGGCTGGGAGAGAAGCTCTGCTTGCGCAATACGCCGCGGCGATCATTACTTTCTCGGTGACGCCGGATAGATTTAGGCGTGCATAAGGCACTCTTGGCCTTGTGTCTGGGGGTTGCTGGAGGAGTTGAAGGGGACGAGCGGCTTTCGGATGAGGGCTTATGGCTTGTCGATGGGACTTCGAGGTCGACGTTTAAATCTGAGATAGCTGAAGGTTGAATGGTCTCCTGAAAAGCGAGGTTGCTTTCGTCTGCAGAGAAGCCCGTGTCTTGTGACAGACACCAAGAGTCTTTACCCCAGTGCAGGGCTGACTGATGGGTAAGCTGGGTGGTGGAGACAGGGGGCGATTGGTCGCCACAGTCGCTTGATAATGAGTCAAGTGGGAACATTTGATCAAAATCACTGAGAAATGAAACGTCTTTGTTGGCGTCGGCAATGGAGCTTTCCATATTGACGTACTGATTGAACAGGTCGTTGAACGAGTAATCGAATGGTTGGGCGAACATCTTGCCGGAGATTGACTTCCGTTTGCGGTGATGAGGAGGAAACTCTGGCTGCTAAAGAGTCAAATCCACCAGAACTTTCAGGAAGACAAGATATGATTGGTGAGAGAGACCAGACTGCGGAAGCGAAGTCTGGTTCAAAAAGAAAGTATTGAAAAATGAGCCGGCTATCCGCGACAATGTCAGTATGTCAGTGGCGGCAGTCTGTATGGTTGGGGATGCAGGTGGAATGTAGAGTGTGTATGGACTGTTTGATTCTTTGACAATCAAAGAAAACACTGCAGAGGATGCAAAGAAGACAAAGCAAACAAACAACAGAAGGATGGCCGTATTTGAATTGTCGACGCGGTTACCAGCCTCTGCATTCTGCGTACATTCCATCTATTCTAAAGATGGGAGAGGAATGCGCACTAGGGGCCTTGGTAGGATCAATATGACTCGCGATATGCCAATGGGTTCAAAGCGAATGAGCTCTGGACTTGCCAAATAGTTTAACTGCCAATCACAATGAAAGGAAAAAAAGGTGGCTGATTGACTTCTTCGAAGCTCATCCACACTCCATTGAACAGTGCACTTAGCTCCCTATGGCCACCCGCCGGAATGCAACACTTGCTATGCCAGAAACAGAGCGAAAGACTATCGGCCGGACGAGACTCGGGGGGTCCTGGGGTAGCCTACTAACGACAGATCAATGAAACGGGTTGAATCATTGGATCCATATCCTGGCTGACTTCCAGAAGAAGCAATGAAGCCCAGTCGGCTTCAGCGGCACGATGCCGCGCAGGCTATCCTTGGGGAACTTCTATCATGGCAAGTTAGCGTCAAGAGTGTAAGCGTCATGGCCGTGCTTTTCCACGAGTCAGGGGGGAGGATCACAGTCGTACCCTGTAACCACAATGATCCACACCTATCAGTCCCATGCCCAATGCTATTGCTCCATATCATACTCCTCGTTGACAGAGCTGGTGTTCCTCGGGTATCCAATGCACTGATGCTGATAAGGCATTGGAATGCATATTGATATGCCGGGGCCAGAAGGAATGCAAGCCCCCAGCAGCAATGCACCCGACGGACCCTTGGCATTTGGGCAGACAAAGGAACACGTACTTGAGGCTCCAGTACTGGGCTATTAGCCTAAAGAGAATTTGAATGATCTGCATTTGAGCGACAGTTCTTTAGATCGAGTTCTATAATTATCAATCAAGACATGCAATCTACCAGAGGTTAATAATGGGCCCTTAATATTTGCATTCAGTCTTCATCTTGAACGTTTCATCAAGAGCAGTAGTCATAGTAGGATGGCTTTGTTCCTTCACTGAGACTTGGAGAGGCTGTGAATCAGCCTGTAAGGCCCGGCCCAAGGCATGGATAGCCACGATTTCTTTGTTCTTTTATGGACTTTCCAGCCTACCACCTCAAAAACCATAGGCCAGTCAGTTCTGCAAGTGCATATGGTACCTAGAAATTAGTATTCTCAACCAGCTTTCTTTATTTTAAAACTCCCTTGCCCTGTGTGCCCTAAGTAAGCCACAGATTCTCAGTTTGTGTCATGTGCAAGGAGCCATAAATAGGAATAGTTAGGACGTGGGCTCTTTTTTTGGAAATAAAAAATGGCCCTAGCAGGCTCAAGCCTCATGGTTCGGTATCTCACGGTCGACTCAAATCAACAGACCCGAAAGCGACATCATCCTATCAAAGGAATGTGCAGCAGCCACGGTATGGAATTTCAGCCTTCCAGCGCGAGAAATGGAGGAAATACTGTGGGTGAGCCGAGGAACCACTCATAGAACTGGGATAATGTTTTAGAAGCATCAAGCAACTACCACATCGAAGCTCAATGACCTTTACAGGGCTATCAAGATTTAGTAAGGGATTCATGGGACCATTCGAGCTGTTATTGATGTTCGGTTAGTTGTGTCATTTTCGGGAGGCCATTGCATTGTTCGTCTCCTAATGTACCAAGTTAGTATTGTAATCATCATCACAATCATAATAATAATAATAGTTAGTATAGTAGTTCGTTAATACGACGATGATGATTCATCATTGCGGAATTGTCTTGATTTGAGAGAGGATACAAAGTAAACCGTCGGAACTCGGGAGTCTTGGTCCAAATTGCTTGTCTTTCATGTCCTGACTCAGCACCGAAGTTGAACGGTTTTTATTCGACAAAGAGACTGGAGATCACGGGATCATGCACTAAACTCTATATGGAAGATCCGAACCCGGCGGGCATCCGACGTCCGATGGGGGGCGACAGGATGAGGTCAGGTGCCGGAAGGACAGAAACCTCACCACTGCCTCCTTAGAGTCAGTAACACCAGGAGGATTCTCTTCCCTTCTTCCCTCCCTCCAGCACTGTCTTCCGTGCTACCTCTTCTTGAACTTTTCGTCTCTCTACCACGAAGCATTATACTCAACGCATCTACAAAACCTACTTGAGTGAGAGCCGCTTGTTTTCGGTTGTCGCCTTTTCCCCCGCGTCTTACCTCCGACATCCCACCAAAGGTGGGCATGACTACAGAGACCACCACTTCACTCCGTCACGCTCACGACACTCTTACATCACTCTTGTAAGGGCCTCATATTGGAGCCTTGGTGCACGAACGTACGTTCTATACAGAGAACGAAACGCGTTGTATATTCGACTGATATCGAATATTTCGTTTACACCCCCCTCTTGATTACTCCGATCCCACCCGTCCGGTCTATATGTATTGTGTCAAAGAGTCCATTGAAGTCAACTGTTCTTTGAGACAAATCCCAGACATATCGTGTATCGCACCAAAGGAAACCCAGAGCTCGTACTCTTACATGACTTATAACCCGGCAATTTTCCTGACCTTGAAGCGAGAATACAACATGTTTTTCCATCTTCTTAAGACCGAGGGATGTCCCATTTGCCCTCAGTAAGTGGGAAAGTGCATGTCTATCCATCATGGGCCCCTGCAATCTTACTGGGAGGCCTTCGGAAGCCACATATTCTCAAAATTTAAACAAATCTATTGTCCTTTTGGAATCAGCCACGCAATCGCCTTAAAGCGATTACTCGGCCGGCTCGAGTGGGACATCCGGTCTCAGTATCCTCTTTACACCTCGCGTCGTCGCCTTACAAGTTTATCCTTCATTATCTCTCTGGAAGTGCCCGTAAGGGCCATCGGATGATCAAAATGAGTGCTCAAGTTATGAGTAAAAAATCTTGGGAGTCTCTTTCTTCAACATTCTCCAATCTGGAAATCTCACTTTCCCGGGACAGTTGCTACGCCTCAGATGAGGTCTCCGTGACTTCCACAAAACCCGCCGCTGCAAACACATCTATTGGGTCATCATTGGCCCCTTCTACTGAAACATCTCTACCTTCATGCTTGAAACCAATTTTAAAGAGACCGTACTCTGAAATTACGGAAGATGAACACTCAGAGTCAGGTTACGCGTCTGATGCTTCTGAATACGAGCATGATTGTATTTTCGAAGAGACTGATGACGACATGTGTGATATACCCGACTGGGATGACACCTCCGAAATTATGTCCGAATATTATGATGACGATGTCGAGTCCTTTGATGGATCGTTCATCTCGTTCGAATCTATGGTGCGCTTCGATTTGAATGTGCACTATATTGAAGCCCCGGAATCCCAGGAGGATGAAAATGCACATGTCGAAATGACCTGCCACGAAATGATGGAGATTGCACGAGCATCACCCAATCCGCCCATAACTCATGAGGAGACCTACGGTGGAGCGGATGGCAGTGACGAGGGAGATTATAATCATGAAGCTATTTCTGATTCCATCGAGCAACTCCCCGAACACACCTGTGATATCATTGATTTAGATAAGAGGCTCTTTATAGCCTATATGAACGGTATCAATGGAATTACCAACTCTGAATACAGAACTCGCCTTCGTGCACGGGTTGCTGATTACAAGTCCGGTCGTGTCTCATCGCCATTCCTGGATTTGGATAGTGCCAATGGAATCTACCTCGATCATGTACTGAGTCACGTCATCGGAACTTTCCGCAATATTGTGATAAAAGAAGAATTCGATGAACTTGTTAGCCTCAGTGATGGAAAGGGAGATGCAGACAAGGAACAACCCCTCAACCAGCACATATTTGATAAGATTGAGCACCTGCTCTTCGAACGGCTGACCAGTGGTGAGGTCAATATCGGCCCGGACGAGCTTAGCTTCTTTGCCAGTGGCGTTGCTTATGCTCTGGAAAATTGGAGATGTTACACGCCAGCAGAGGCTCACTGATGCTCTAGACATGGAGTCTAGTTAAATGGCTGCTCTTGCAAGAGAATCCTGCTCATTCTCGGTGATGCTTGAATTTTATGACTAGCCATGAGGCGGAAAAGGAATTATAAAGGGGATCTCGGGTTTCTATTGATGTATTTAGCGAACAAAGAATTAAAAGTCCTGATGCTGAAACCAGCATTCTGTTCTCCGTCGGTTTAACTTGGCTCCCTCCGTTTATCTCGAGCAAATACTACCCAGCATCCAGGAAGGGGCATTGGTACCCATGCTTCAGTAGCTCTCCAGAAAGTCTCAAACTGTACAAGGCCTTTAATTTTGCCCGTGACATTCGTTTATTGATACATAGCCTGCATGGAGAAGAACCATACCTGAGCGCCTCGCCATCCAGAGTCGTCGTTTTTGACTTATCTACTGTGCACCTGTAGTATACTAGGTGGTGCCTGCTTCGTGGATAGATACCCTCAGGTGCCATTTATTTAACCACAAGGTAATAAACCGTGGAATAATAATAGTACTAGCAGGTACAGAGGACTCGCTCTTCCTATATACTCACCTTGTTCCATTCACTTCCCTGATCCCTCATATTCTATCTACTTAGAGACTCATTACGGACGCACTCCCCTGGTGCCTGCAGTTGGTAGTTAAATGCGTACCAGTTGCCTGACACTTAAGGTCGTCTTAGCCATACTAGGTACTAGGGAGTGCTGGCACTGCCAAAGTAACTCCTTTCTCGACATCACATCATAACTCTTAGTATCTACGGAGTACTACCTACTACCTAATACTCCCTAGCACTACTAATACCTAGTATTAGCAGTGCTACCTAGGTAGGTACTAGTAAGTAGTTTGGTGGTAGGTACTAGGTAGTAATAAGTACCTGCCTAATAAACGAATTATCCACAAAGCCAATCATAGCGCCCGATCTCGGATATACCGATTAACTCTGGCCTTTTGCTGGGTGGTAATCGAAATCGCACGAACCATGGTTGCATTGATGGTGCCTCCTTCCTCGAGGCTTGGAGACCTTGGTCGAGTTAGGTACTAGACGTACCTAACTGAGATTGTTCCCCGAGTTGGTGTCTAGCTAAAGTGCGAATGGCACGGGGGAATGAGGAATGATTGGCTGAGAAGGGGTTTTCCGTTGTCGGGTTGAGTTGAAGCCTGTTGGAGGAGTGGTCGCTCATCGCGTGGGTGGTTCCACTACATGGCTATGTACTAAGTAGTAGATGATTTGCAGACCCTTTGAATTTCAAGCGAGTCGGGGATTCCAATGAGATGGTGGGAGAGGCTCATGTGGGTAGTGGTGCTGGCACTGCATAGTGCATACTGTGTAGGTTTGTGGATGGAAGAGGCACTAGTAGGAGATTCCAAATCTTGGTGTTGAGCTAGCAGGGGCTGGGCGGGACGGATACAGCCACGATGAGATGAATAATTACCAACTCCTATTTTCTCTGAATTGATGTATGTGATTTTTTCGATTTATTTTTTCGCTCTATAGACAGCCAGATTATTGGAATATTCGATTACCTAGTTATGTGGCGCGGGCTAACTCCACATACTGAGAGGCTCCTATTAGTTGCTTATGGCTCGGGATCTCTAGTTCTCTTAAGTGCAAACCATAAGAGTCACCATGGAACAGGACCCCATAAAGAGGCGGTCTGCGTCTGGCTTTTTTGCGTAACGACCAAGAAGATTACCTCCACGGCAGGTAGAAGAAGTCTGGAGAGCCTGACAGAGTCCTTGTGTCTCCCTTTGCTTTTTAGCCATCACATCTTTATCACATTGTGAAGGATGAAGATCCCCAGCCAAACTACCGAAGCCTTGGTCTGGGTACTAAGTAGTCTACCAGATTCGTGGGTGGCTGACTTGCAGCCAACGATCGCAGAAATGAGACGCTATCCTGAAATTTGGATCTGTGTAGTTTATTTTTTGGGGTGAATTCGACGCAAATAACAGATAGATTGTAGTTTATCTGCCTGTCATCTATGCTTGATCTTGATATCTCAGTTCTCAGGAACTCTAGTCTAGAGCCCAGACATAAATCCAAATTCCCAGTCAGTTGTCAGCGCGAACTGAATATTAACTCATGTCGCGCAACAGTGTTTTGTTCTTCATAATATCCGTCTCTGTACAAAAATTACCCCTTTTCGAGCTTCAAAAGTTCTTTCTTCGTTTCTCCCCCCCGAAACAATTAGAACTAAAGGGCTACCTCGCCTCCAAGTGGAACCAGATGGCTTTCGTTAGTCTGGGTTGGGCGATCAGTCGGGCTTTCTTTTTTTTTTTTTTCCCTTCGGGATTTTTGCCATCAGGATTCGTTAGCAGTACTCTGTGAGTCTGTTGTAAGTGACTTGGGATTCTGAAATGGATGACAAAAAGGAAGCCTCTTCTCGGAGGGGTCGCCATGGTTAGTATCATGATTACCGATTCGTAGTAGTACCTAGTACTACTGGAATCAGTATGGAGAGGTTTGCTTGAACCGTGGGACATCCAGGTACTTACCACAATCCCGTCAGATTTTTTCTATCGAGAAGCGCAATGGCGATAGGTCGATCGCAGCTAAATAAGGCCCCTCGTGCTGGTGGAAATCCGATCCCACGCAGTCCCAGTTGCAGCTCGTGCGCTGTCTTTTGTACAGTGTCAGAGTACCCTCTGTCAGGACCTCCAGACTCCAGATACCAAACCTATAGGGGGAAGAGAGCAACCTGTACTCTGTAGAATCCGCCTCCCTGGTCACCAACTCCACCAAATGAATACATATTATTTGCTGGTACCGCTGGGACAGCCAAAGAGCACGCTATCTTCTGCTCCACTGTCTCCTGATTCTGCAAGACTAATATTTAGCATGGCTGCTAGTGAAGGACGCTGGACGCGGGTACCTTATTACCTTGTTCCCAAGAGAAGGAATCCAGAAGGACAAGAAAAAGAACAAGAAGAGGAAGCCAGGGTAATACTAGACTCCAAAGCTGTAAAGCTCAAAATAATAAATAAATTCTTATTCCGACGGCATAAAGTGTAAACCTGGCTCAGTCAACCTCCGACTCCTGAATCGATTCTCTTACACCAACCTTCGATTATTTCCCTCCTTGCTCTTACTCTCGTATCACACAACCACCACACTCTCTTTATCTCACTCTCCCTCTCACTCTCCCTGTCTCTCTCTTTCTGCTGTTCACTCCAAACTCTTTCTTTCATTCCCTTGGCTTTCAGACTTTTCTTCCTTGATGACACCTACCTCGGACAAAATGAGCCAAAGTCGCTTTTAATTGACTGATCTGTTGTTACACAGGTATGTTTTTTGAGCCACTCCACCACATCTCACGCTTATCCTGCACCACACCGTCGCCCTCTTTTTTTTTTTCTTTTTCAACCTGCTGCTGGGACGTTGGAGAAACAAAAAGGAAATATATATATATAGAGGAGGGGAGAAAAACGGCCCCCGCGTTGGCCTGCGTCTGACTGAACAGTGTCGGAATGCATGTCAGACAAGAGAATAAAGGGAAGAGACTAAGCCCTCAAGCAGGCTTTGCGGATTTTCCGTGTCTTATTGATTGATCTAGCTCTTGAGGATACAGTTGGTGACTGACTTGAGTGAAGATTATCAGCTATATACTCTACGATCCGACTCCCTTTTCTTTGATCCACCCCTCCACTTGAGAATTTCAGAAAAGCCCTTCGCTGTATGTGCCTTTTACATTCAGAGGATGCAGCAAAGCAAAGGCCCAGAGTTTCCCGAACCAGGGACAACGACGCTCTCACGCTCGCGCTCTCGCTCTTGCAGCACCAGTTTGTCTAGCGATTCGCAGCTCTCGCGCATCCATCTTCTTGCACCTCCCCCAGTGAACCCCCCGCCTTCCTTTATCGCGCCCTCTGCCGCATCCCAGATAATTACCACAGACCAAGAATTCAACGCTGCCGACTTTGTCGCCGATGACGACGACGAAGATGATTCGGGTGCTAGCGCCGTCGTCACTGCTGACGCTCTTTCCGCTTTGAACGGATTTCTCGATCATTTGCTCTTTAATATTCTTGCCGCAGCGAAATCAACACAGCTTTCTTCTATCCGTCCGGCCGTAGCTGAAGTGCTGAAGCCTCGACTTGCGAAGGAAGTGGTATCTGTAGCAGACGAGGAATTGAACGAATGCCTAGGTGGTCCCGAGGATGAACAACTAGACTTTCGCGGAGGCGCCCACATCCAGAATGGTGATTTTGACCTGATTCGCACTTGGAAATTGACTCGCTTGCGATGTATGGTCTACACTCGCTTGGGTGACATGGAAGAAGACGACGAGGAGGAATATATCTCACAGGAGGGCTTGACCGTCGACGAAGGGGTACCCAGGCGATTCACTAATCAAGTGGGCAACATTACACCTGCCGCAGCAATTTTCCTAACCTCTATTATCGAACATATCGGCGAGCAAGCCTTAGTGATTGCGGGGGAGACGGCTCGATCTCGGCTGTCGTCGAAATTCGTTGTTGAAGACAACCAAGAGACAGAAGCCGCCAAAGAACGAGGAAGTATGAACCGACTGGTTATTGAAGAACTCGACGTGGAAAAATTGGCCCTGAATCCTACGCTGGGAAGGCTTTGGCGAACGTGGAGAAAACGTACCAGAACGCCACATCTGTCTAGAATGGCATCCAGAGACTCAATTATACGGCGGGGAACTATTGCTAATATCCCACGTAGTAGAAAGAGCAGCTTTTCTGTGGCGGACGATGTTCAGTCCCATTCAACGTTCTCACCACCGGTTGAATCTCAGCCAGATATCGACCCGGCATCGATTCCTTTGCCCATGAATGAGAATGATATCCAGGAAATCGAGAACCTGATGTTCTCATCTGACATAGAAGGCGGCGACGTTCAGACAATGGAAGCCGTGGTTGCCCACAAAGTGCGCCCTCGTAGTTTGATGGTCCTCACCTTGCAGCCTCCGAAATCAGCATCATCAAACACTACTTCACCTGTCACTTCAAATACAAACAGCTCAGCGAGCACTCGTCATACCCGCTCACGATCGCTACCAAGTGCTCCCTGCCCCCCTGAAGTGTCAGAGACTGATCAGTCTCCTGAGCGACCGTCACCCACTTCTTCTGAAGAGCGAAGGCGCCTTGAGACCATGTATGAAAGCGATGAGCGGGAGGAGACAAGGGATGAGCAATTGTTAGAGAAAGAGAATGTGAGTGACCAAAAGGTTGAAGCGTTGCCTGCTGCGGTGGAGCCTTCGCTGCAAGCGTCAAAGGATGAATCGCTGCCATACATGTCTGAGATGCACGGCGGGCTAGAGCAGAAGGTCCAAAACAGCGATGCCCAGGAAATAACCGAGGAGCGATCTCTTTATACTGTTGCATCCGAAGTTATGGCTAGTTCAACTACTTCAACTACCACCAACAGTGAAGCCTCGTCCACATTCTTTATTGAGCAAGACGACGAAGTTATGGGAGGTCAAGGGATGCGTGAAATGCCAATTTTAACTTCACCCCAACGGCCAAATCGCAAAGCCAGTACAGATTATGCCCAAAATGACGAACAATCGGCTTACTCTAGTCACATCACAAGCGAACGAGCGGTGAGAGGTGTTAGTAATGATCCACCGGAGATGCAAAGGCAGAATGACACCGCGACAATGCGGCCGGTCGCTGGCTACGATGCCGTAAAGGAGCCTGATGCAAAAAACCCTGTCACAGAGCCCTCAGTTCGTGAGATACGGCAATCAGCAGGCAGCACCTCGGAAAAAGGACCAAGGCCTGTTTCCACCTCTGATGAGAGTGCACGTTCTAGCTATTCGCGGTCCTATTCTCGACCTAGTCCACTAATGTTGACAAACGGTAGCCAGCATCGTACAGGTGTCTCAGCTTCTAGTTCGGGAACAGAGCGTTCAGCAGTTCAGCGTATCTCAGGACGACCATCGATTTCGGTAGCATCGTCTACCTACTCCAAACCTCGTAGATCTGACAGTTTCAGCAGCCATCGTGAGAAACGCCCGGTCACTGCCGGTTCTACCACATCCCAGGTCTCAAGTAAACTGAAGGGTCTGATTGCTCGTCCAAGTGAATCAAATTCTCCTCGTCTCCGCAGTTCTTCCGATACGAGTAGGGCATCTGGTGCAACTGGGGACTCGTGTGAGGATAAATCTCCATTGGATGAACTGATCCGCAGCGAAGAGACGATACACTACACCCTAACACCGAGGAGCGTGAGAGAAATGGATGTGAGTTTCCAGGTATTCTTTCATATCACAAACGCTCTCCTTAACTGACCTTGGAATTAGTTACCCGATACGTCTAGATGGCAATCGCAGAGATCGAACACTACAGATTTGGCGGACTTCTTAAAGAATACTGGTCCTGAGGACACGCCATGGTCCAGAACGTCCACTACATCCTCGAGAGGTACTACCGAGTATCAGACATCATCCAAATACAGAAATCCCGATTTCTCCAAGCAATCTCCCATCCACACAGGTCGCATGGCTATTAAGCCAAGGTCGAACCCTGGACAAGCCCGCGATGCTCGACCGAGCGTCGGGTCCAGCTATGACTTTGCTCAATTTATCCGAAATTCTGGACCTGATGCACCTACTAACTCCTCAGATACGGCCAAATCGCCATCGGGAAGTAGATTCTCTGACGCCACAGACCTACCACCGCGGCCCTCTCGAGCTGAAAGCGCGGTTTCGAGCATTACACGGAGCACCCGCCTACAAGCTCGGCCTGCTGCAGTTCCCAGGGGGGAGTTAACATCTGATCTGATCGACTTCATCCGTGAAGGGCCGCCAACTGTGGGAACACATCGCATCCCACGAACGGTCGCGCCTTTCCGCAGTACGATGGACTCGGACGACCTGCATGTTTTTGATGCCCCTTCGGTCACAAGCATTCCGGATGAGTCGCTGGCCACCAAGTCACAGGTTTCACTTGGATCCCGCACGGGGCTTCTTGACTCAACAACCCACACAGATATCTGGGCAGGCCCTACTGAGATTCAATCGAGCACGTCTATAAAGACGAATGTCTCAGATGACTCTCATCCAAAGAGGACACAGCGCCGAGTACGGGACCCGTATGCTGTTGATTGGGATGATGATGAGTTTAAAGAACTGGTGGATGAGCCAAAGCCAAAACGTGAAGAGGAAAGCCTGATTGATTTCCTGCGAAATGTACCACCACCTCCTGCAACGGAAGCTCAACCTCGGCCATTTGTTCTGAACAACGCACACGCCAAGACAGCCGGTGGTGGATTTGGAAGCGCTTCAGGTATGAAGGCTCGACTCCTGCGCAACACATCTTTCGAGAGGGTGCCCTCATTGAAGGCTTCCCGCACATCCCTACGCCAAAAATCCGATCAATATTCCATGACATCCTCCCACTCCAACTACTCGGTCAAGGTTGGTATGGAACGACAGGCGGGGGCCATGCGTGGCCTACCGTCTATCTCTAACCGCCAAACAGAAACCAGCGCCCTGGCTGAGTTTCTCAGGAATACAGGACCCCCGGACCCTCCTGTATCTCGAGTTCCTCCCCCGGTCAAAGACTCAAGCCTCTCTCGCCGCCTTTTTGTTCGCCGTAAAAAGGTTGAAGTTTGACACCCCCCCCCCCCCCCTCCCCCCCCCTCTCTCTCTCTCTCTCTGTGCCGCATTACTGGCTGTTATTTCTTTCATAATTTCCACACAGCTCTTTTCATTGATTATTTCTTTTCTGCTTGATTACGAATTTGCAATAGCCTGGGTGGATGACCGTCTTTCAGCATTGTGAAACGTTATGATGACAATTACTCTCAACCTTTCCCCCCTTAATGTTCAGGTGTAAACTTATCTGTTTGTTCCTGACCTGCTTCATTCTTACGGCTCCCTACTGCCAATATCTATTGAAACACTCCTTGACGGAACAACCTGTCATCAATTACGACGACATTCCCTTCTTTACATATTTCGACCTCGTTCAATTTTGAAATACCCCCTATGCTTCGTCTTTTCTATTTTTATATATATTTTCCTTTCCTCATAAAACAAAAGGGCGACTGGAGCTGAGTACGAATAACAGTCTGTTCACGAACGCCGCAGATCATGGATAGCTTTTTTTGAGTGGCCCCTTTAGGATATTTACACCATTTTTGGCTTTATTTACCAATGCCGCTTCTTCTGTTAATAATATTCCTCTTCTTCTGTTGTCTACTGAATAGAGATGAATTCTACTTTATGAAGTAGGCTGTTGCGTAATCAAGGTTCCTCTAACTAGAGTAAATAACTACTATTCCTTGCATAACTGACTTGAATTACAACGCTAAGTTTGTGCAGGCGCTGCAAGAGAAGTCAAAAAAATGCGGATACTATATATAAACTAGACCTAACTAAGCTCATTACATTATTACTGACATCCATTTATACATCAACATTGCCCGCTAATGCAAATAACGCATTACCTCATACAGAAACCAGCCTGAACCCCAATTCATTACATACCATAGCCTCCCTCGGTATCGGCGTCCACCAACGGTTTCCCCCGCAGTCGCAGGGGTAGGGAAGCCACGCTAAAATTAGGACTCGCAGACTGACCTAACCTGCACGCACTTTACAGGGCCATCGCGAAAACACTCAGGAGGAGCGAGACAACCATGGCGGGGAGAAGAGCGAGAGCCTTGGATGCGGCGTTCGTTGTTGTTGGGGAGGAGGCCGTATGTGTGGCGGTTGCGGTTGGGGTTTGTGTTTCTTATGGGGAAGAAGTGGTAAGTGTGTGTGTGTGTGTGTGTGTTAGGTCGGTGGTATGTGACTTACCTGTCTTAGGGGCTTCACCGACCTTGGTCAGGTTGAACTGGGCGGACTGAGCGAGAATGCCGGTGTTGTCTTTGAGCGTGGAGACGAAGTTGATTTGGTAGCCGTTTCTATTGAACATTAGCGAGGTGAGCTTTTGGGGAAGGGGCAAGGGTTGATGGATGGCCCGGACGTACGCTACGGGGACACCCCAGACTTTGTCGATGGTGTAGGAGCTGTTGGAGCTGTCGACCATCTTGGCGATGGTCTTGTCAATGTTGTGGCCGTTGTTGTTGACGAGGGTGAGGGTGAAGTTATTGGGGTCGGAACTGAGGTAGGTTAGTTTACTGGCTGGTATGGCCTTTTGAAGGAAGAAAGGGGAGATTAATGACTTACCCGACTGTTGTCCATCTGACGGTGTATGGCTTGCTGAAGTCGATCTGTTCATTGTTTGAGGGATTGGTGATGGTGAGGGCTGCAGTGGGTTAGGTATAGGTACTATTAGTAGTACTTTGTTTGGGACGAGGACTGACCCAATGTAGACACCGCAAAGGCAATTATGAGAGACAGGCTTAGGAACTGCATATTTGCTTAATATCTGGAGGAAGTATGAACAGGTAGAGAAAGGTAAGTAGGTAGAGTAGTAGTATATGAAGATATGAAGTGATGGAAGGAGGATAAACTCGAGATCTCGAGGACTGGAAGGCAGCTTTTTATATCAGGGTGAGTATACGCATGTAAACACACCGCATCAAACGCCCTCTCGTCTTCTAGTTTTCTGTCATCCACAGTCCGACATGGGACTAGAAATGGCCTGTTTTGGGCGTGATTTTTCTCTGGTCGGCCCCGAAGCACAGGATCTGCTCCTGTGTTGATGCGAGGGGCTCTCAGTCTACAGACTACAGATGATCTGTCTTTCCCCCCGCCCAAACCTTCTCACGCTCTCTCTTTTCTTACCTGTCCAGCCTTTTCCTCCACTCCACTATTCAAGGGCTGATCAAGGGCCTCCATTGTCTAATACATTTGATTGGCGGTTTTTAATATCACTGACAGGGAAAGAAATCATCTGAGTCGTAACTGCAATGCTGGAAAGGAGCTCTTCTCAAAATCCATCATCCCGCGCAAAGGAAAAGCATATCTCTCCTTCGCTAGAGAGAAGACGAAAACAAGAATATCGACAATGGGATAGAGCATGACGTTTGTCGGAAGCAAGGCAATACCCCTACAGATGCGATAGGGAACCCAAATCGAGAAGTCGAGAATCATCGCACCGTGGGCGTGGAAACGAGCGGCGGTCTACATGACAATAACTTCACGACGCACTATTGAAATATTCTCCGGCGCTGGATTGGGGTGAGCTATTGCGAACGCTCCAGGGCCCAGTCACGCTAGACACTGCTAAATCCAGTAGTGGCTCGTTAGCTAAGACGGGCTTAGTTGTGGCAATCTTAATGCGACCACATCGTACTTTTTGAATCCTCCCCCTTTTCGAAGCCTCCGGAAACTGGACAGTCTATCTTAAGAATGGGACATTTGGCGTCTTTCTGCTTGACCAGCTCTCAGCTGTCGAAAGACACAAGTCCCAGTTGTCCGCATAGTACTGGGCTTGACTAAGGAAGAAACTCACTAGATTCGAGCTTAGCCCGCATACTGGAGAGTTTCGGCAGACGAACTATTGATGCTCCGGCAGCTCTGTTATCTTTTCGGATAGTCATTATCAAGAGCGACACGCATACGTGTCATGTCGCTTACAGCCGCTGGACAGGTCAAATCCGACGTCCCAAAATAGCTCTGCTATTGATTTTTCTTTCCCTCCAAAGCGTGAGAAACTCAATTAGAATCAGGTTGTGTCCATGTGAATTGACTCGGGGTTGAAAACTCACTGCTTACTTGGCCACCCAAGCGCCAATACAGCAAGTGAGCAGCAATGCCGTTAGTGTCCAGCTTTAGGCCATAATGACAGTGGAAGCTTCGGTGTTTTCCAAGCCTAATCGCAGAACTATTTCCAGGGTTCCAAGGGCGGACTATGTCACTTCTCGAAGGCATCAACATCCCGCTGCACCACGTTCCTTAATACCATTCTTTTATGTGGGATCTATCCAAGCGCATGCAACCAGGGCTGATCGCATTTGTCTCTGCGCCCACCTTGAGATTCCGGAAAAGCCAAAGATCCCCCCCATCCTCCGCCCAAGGGAAAGATATAGAAGGTGCTGATAGCTAGATTCGGAACTCCTGGTTACTTTCACGTTCATACTCTTGTATAGGGCATGAGGACTCTTTCATACGCTGTTGTGCTCTACTTGCTCGCTGAGACATACAAGACATGAATCCCTAGAGTTTCCATGTTAGCGGTCTAGATATCCAAGTCATACGGCAAACGCTAAGTCAACCGTGCAGATCATTGAATCTAGCGCACCCAAATCCCGCTCCAGAAGATATATTTGCAGGAGACGCCAGGATTTCCTGTGACTGATTAATATACACATATGAAGTACTGGAAGAACTATTTAAGAAGGACTTATCCTATTTGCATGCACATTAAGAGGTTATTTGATTTAAGTCTCACACCAGAAGAGCTGTTAGAAAGAAACTGAAACACAAGATACTTACATGGTTGTGTAATATCGACAGCAAATTCATTGCTTCAGATTACGCTATGTGTTACCAGATCAAATTTCACGCCGAATAGACAAGCCGAACCGCCGATGTTGTATAGGAATCCACGCCCTGACCCAGACTCCTAATGCTGGCACAGTTAGCCAGGTTCACTTGGAGACTCTCCAATCTCAGGGCTGGGTATGATTCCGGCTTAAGCTGGATTTGCTTGTATGAATATAAAAGCCAACCCGTCCAAGATCCAAACAAAATCCTAGGAGTAATGGATCAAAAGGATAATGGAATCCCTCCTTGCCTATATTGAACATGATTTCTATGAAGGCCTCCGGTGCTTTGCTGTGTCGACATTATAAATACACAACATCTCCCGGATCTCGAGGCGTGAAACATACTCTGTACCAACCTTGGACAACAGGGATCGGAGCTCACTTGAATGCGTATGTTAGGGGAAATGGCTATAACCGCCAAATATTTGCCTCACTTACCCATGTTCTGGAAGAGCTTACAAACAAAACCCAAGACAACATCAGACTTGCCAGCCTAGCTTACCCAATATTCCTGATACTTGCCCCGGGGAATTCATTCGGTTTACGGAACTCCAATATGCTTTGCTATGATAATGTTGAACGAGAGTAACCGTTGTAGACGGTTAGGAGCAGCCACGAGAAGCTGATCGACAATACTGGAGCTCAATGCTTCCATTGTTTTCCTTGTTGGGCCCCAGTCCACCATTTCGATCTGCTCAGTCCTAAATAAAATTGTCAAGCTTACGCATTCTTGTTCCCCAAGAGTTGGACAAGTGAATTGCGTCTTCGAGTGACAGAAATTGGGTGAGTCGGAAGGCCTTCTTCTACAACATATAAACCGACAAAGCTCTTCTCAGCGAGGACGATATAGGATCTCAGCTTATCTTTCAGGTCAACAACACTTCGAACTTCATTAAACGAGTGCGACGGGTGCCTAGCTCGTTTATTCCTGTTACTCTCCCTTGTCTACAAATACTCAATCGTTGCCCCCTGACCATGAGGCTTCAAATCGCCGCCATTATCGCCGGCTTCTGCGGCGCTGTCTTTGCAATCCCTACCAACGCCCCACGAGGCGAGAGAGAAAAATTTCCTTGGCCACCTCCCGATGATGACAGTGCCCCAGAACCAGAGCCAACACTGCCTATTCCGGGGTTTCCTATGGATATCCCGGAAAACACCGAATTCCCTCAATTTCTTCCAGGACTTGGGGGCGATGAGGACTTCACGGAGCCTCCCCTGAGTAACATTCCTGGATTTTTCGAAAACCTCCCATGGGATAAGTTCAGAGAGGAAGAGCGCTAGGTCTAAGCCGCTTCCCTTACTTGGTCGTCACCTAGCAAATCGAACTTCTCGTTCCGAATGTTGGAAGCATTATTTATTACCGGCAAAGGATAGTGATGCAGCTTCTGTTCAAGTGCCTTGATGACCCTGCATCATGAAATGATTTGTTACTGTCTGTGAGCTCTTGGTTCGGATGTTGGGAAATTAGCCATTCTTTTAGACAGTCTGTTGTGCAGACCATGGTGATCACAGTACAAAAAATGGGTTGAAAATATTATTTGATTTTCCATCCAGATTGTAGAGCAAGGCAGACTCTTGACTCTAAGGGCTGATCAGTAGTCATAATTATTGATTTAAAGTGTTGATAATTTAGTTAGTTACTTCACTACTACATATTCTGCGGCGACAGTGAATTACTGGATGTACCCATTTCCCCCGGCCTAACTGCAATCTCTAAGCATTACATATCTTTGTGAGACTAGATTTTCTATTTACTCAGGATCTTTGCTAACAAGACACTTGGTTTAGATAGGAATATACTAGCATCTGTCATGTGGCTGATGCCGCTAGGTGGGACTCTCCATTTATGGTATAGCGCCGAAAACTTAAGCTAGGAGAGTACGCAGCTGCACCGCCACAGTAAGCGATCCCCGACAAACCAGCCACAGGCCCTGAAATCCGACTCCTTTTCTCTATTGACCTCGCTCACTTTTAAGAGCACACTGTCTTCTGCAGTTTTGTTGCTTAGCGTTTGTTGCAGCAAATATGTTACAACCACGTCATCTCCTCAATGGCTTAATAACCTACTCTACTGCGAAGGATCGTGAGGATAATGTTCTTCATCAGCTTAGCTACTTTGACCAACAAACCATATTCTTTGCATGCCTAAATGAAAATACTAACTGGATGAAGCAGATTATTGCCCATCATTTAAATTTAAGGTTATATAATCAGTGTCATGTTGCACCAATGGAAGAATGGATTAATGGCAGCTTCAATGTTTGTATTCCTATCAGAATTGATCATTGGAGTCACAGGCAGCGGCAGCAGCCAGGGTATCGGGTCATACTTCGGTTTCCACTTCCATACCGGGTTGGTGAACATTTTCGACCCGGGAATAGTGATGAAAAGGTTCGGTGTGAGGCAGGCACTTATTCATGGCTCCAAGAAAACTGCCCAAGTATACCAATTCCACAGCTCTATGGCTTTGCTCTCTCTACTGGAGAAACTGTAAGACTCTGGACCTCCAATCCCCCCCTAACAAACCAAAAAAGAAGGATACGAAAATAAAAATAAAATGCTAATTTAATTCTTCCACTAGTTCACTCAAATAAAGCAGTTGCCAGTTATCACACGATGTTTTCATGCCCTGCGCCGTCAATTGCTTTCCTTTCTTGGCCTTAAAGTACCTTCTCCCTATGTACCACACCAAAGCCCCATACCCGCCGCAGTTAAAGCTGGATATTTGTTAATAGAGTATATTGAAGAGTCTCGGGGAACCATGCTCTCCAAGACCTGGCTGGAAAATCAATCAAATTCAAGGTTACGTGCAAACTTCTTTCGCAGTCTCTCACATCAATCTAAGCCAAATATCCTTGCCACGTATAGGCTCCTTTATTATTGATAATAAAGGTTATCTGTGCCTGAGCAACCGTCCACTTTCTATGGAGATTCAGATACTGGAAAATGAAGCTATTCCAACTAATATATCCCGCAATTACACCTATTCAACTGTCGAGGCCTATACTGGAGATCTGCTTAGAATTCATGATAGCCGATTTCAAAATCAACCCAATGCTGTGAATGACATACCTGATGGCAGTATTCAAATGTCAACCCTGGCAGCTATGCGAATTATACTACCTGTATTCTTTTCTCGAGAATTTCACCGTGGGCCATTTGTCTTCAGTCTTACGGACTTGCATCAGAGCAATATATTTGTTGACTTGGACTGGAATATTACCTGTTTAGTTGATCTTGAATGGGCTTGCTCTCGACCGATTGAAATGATTGAACTTCCATACTGGTTAACTGGGAAGGACGTTGATCAGATTGATGCGGAAGAATATGGCAGGCCTCGAGGAGAATTAATGGCAATTCTTGCCTCCGAGGAGGCAAAGCTGAATTATCCTGTTCAGGCTGAGACAATGCCACGCTTGTCAGAAGTTCTTGAGCATACTTGGGTTACAGGAACATTCTGGGTTGCTTTAGGTCTCTCTAGCCCATCAGGTCTTTTTACTATATTCTCAAAGCACATCTGCCCGAGATTCTACAACGGGAAATGTTTTTGGGATGGGTCTCTGCCTTTCTTTTGGACGAAGGGTGGACCGGACTTCATTGCTCGTAAGCTCAGAGACAAGGAAAACTATGATCATGATCTCCAGGTTGCATTTCATTGACATCCACATTCTCATTCCTGTCCCCTCTCTGCTGCCCTCCTTGCTGCGTTGCCCATCTCCCCCAATATTCTTTCAACATCATTTTCCTCCCTCTTTGTGATACAAGCACATCTTGGGCTGCAGCTGTCATGCTTGTCTCAATAGTTGTGGATAATTATGGTTCCGCTTGGCTTGGGACGCCTTTGCTGATGATGATAGTTGGTTGATTGTCCTCCCTTCAACCCCACCGTAGCTTGGTTGATGGAAGGCATGTCAGAATCAGACAAGTTTTGGTTTAGCTAGCGGGAGAAAGGTTATAAGTGGATATTTACTAAATATATGGAGGCCTGACCTTGAAGGGGTGATTGAAAAATACTCCACCATGTCAAAAGATCGAAAGACCCCGGTCTTTGGTTCTGTTGACTTATGGGCCTCAATGACCCCGCTGACTTGGGCGGCCACGCAGGAATGGGGGTGACGCTAAAGTCAGGCAGAACATGAAAGACGGCCTTTACATGGTACATGTATATGAATTCTCAAAGCTTACTATTCCCACTCAGCAAGCCCCATACCCGTCAAGCTCTTGGTCAGGGGAATCATGGGCGAGGAAGTGTTCGACTATCTTTTGTAGACTTTGATGCCAGTTGCCTATAGGCGTCTTTGAACACCCTAGAAAGTCTATTATCCCATGGATTATTTTTCAAAGGCTAGGGTCATGGTTTCACCTTGCAGTTATTAATTTGAATCCAGCTGCCAAAGAGCCCACACCCTAAGATTAATCAGGAGTACTGCTTCTTCCACTGTTGTATAGATACTTATAGATGCCTTAGATACAGTTTTTAATGTTACCAGGAGAATATAAAGTTGGTATTAGCAGCTAAGCTAAGATAAACTATAGATGGTTAACGGTTAAGCGAAAAGGCCCGCGTTGAGCGCGTGTGGAAGACGATACAGCCACGGTTTTCGAGGCCACAGTTCCTTTGTATTAAACAGTTAACTTAGTTAGATCCTGTTTCCCCTTATGTCATCTCTGGATTTCATGCCGCCTTTTTTCCACTCCCAGTTTCCCCCACCTTTGCTTCTGAATGACTCCTACAAAGATATTAACAAACAACAGTTTTCTTTCTTTTACTCAAGTGACAACAGATTATTGTGCTAAATAGGGGCTCGAGGCATGCCCAGAAAACTCCAAACACGTTTCCGCAAAATAGTCAGTGATTCCCAGGATGGGTAATCATAGCGACAGCCCACTGAATGTCAGTTTCTCAACCCCTCTGCATTATCCACAGAGTTAGTCTGCAGTGGATACATATTATTATGAATAGACAATTTCTGGTTTTGATTTCTGATTCTTCAATCTTCCAGGAGCTAGAAAAAGCCTACTGTCCACCTCTTGATCCCGCCTTGTTCACAGCTATTGTCTCCGATTACGACATTACAGATTCGTCCCAGCTGCAGCAGCTTCGCGACACCCTCGAGACCCTTAAGCTGTCCGCGTGGGAACAGGAAGACTTGCCCTTTGATCCATCTGGAACTAGTGGACTGGCCACAGCCAGTGGCCTCGACGCTGATGGCATCTTATTATCAGACCCCAGTGTGTCTCAGAATGGCACTGTACTATCGCGAGAGACTGATCTCACCAGCGAGTTTTCATCCTTGAGTCTTGGAGATAAAAATCGGTCCACAGGCTCGTCTCGCGCGACGTACATTATCGGATCAGATGGAGCTCTGTCTCTATTTGGGGCAACTGAAGAGGATAAGATATGTTACTTGGAGGAAATGTTCCCCTCGGCTGAGCGCTTTACAATTCAACACACGCTCAAGAAGGCAAATGGGGATGTTGATCGCTCGATGGATATTCTGCTTAATTTTGCGTTCTTTGACGAGCAACCCTCCACTGAGGATGGCGCCAAGGTTTTCGTGCCTAGGGGTGTGGATGGCTTTGAGGACGGTGAAACCGGACGGAAGAAAGGGCGCAAGCGCAAGGGAAAGAACAAGAGCGGCAGAAGTCAAGATGTTGCGCCTCCAATTAGCACTGACCTAGAGCTATTGTCGCGGGACGCAAGCAGCGCCGTCAACAAATGGGACGCTGCGCTGAAGGATGTGGATTTCATTTGCTCTCGGACATCTCCCATTCTGAAGAAGGAAACGGTCCGTTCGACGTATCATGCTAATGGAGCTTCATTG
Organism: Aspergillus funiculosus; assembly: GCA_027569145.1. Taxonomy (NCBI): domain Eukaryota; kingdom Fungi; phylum Ascomycota; class Eurotiomycetes; order Eurotiales; family Aspergillaceae; genus Aspergillus; species Aspergillus funiculosus. The sequence goes on from JAPDEN010000007.1 coordinate 498,363, forward strand.
TCTACCACCATTCGATCTCTTGCAGATGCGAATGCACCGAAGGACGAGCATAGTATCGATACCGACCCTGTCATGGCTGCACAAGTGGCAGAGCTTACCCAAGAGTTCCATTCTATCCCCCCACCGCTCCTTGCCGGTCTACTCAAGATTACGAGGAATTCAATCTCGGCCGCGCATGAGCTGGCGACTGCACTAGTGACAAGCCCCGCTCCACAGCCTGTTACCGAATTCATCAAAATCACCACATCGCCTCCTCCACTCGACATCGATCAAGAGATTCCCAAAAGACGAGCTGCTGAGTCGAGGTCCTCCCGAGGCTATGACCAGGTGAGCAACTCGGCAGGTTATCATTTCACCGCTGGCTCAGAAGCCCTTGCAAAGGCCTCTGCAGCATATAGAAGGGGTAAATCGGATCGCTTGATGGGAGGCGCTGCGGCATACTATTCGGCTGTCGGTCGCGATCACCTGGAGCGCGCAAAGCGTGATGCTGCAGCCGCCGCCGATGCACTGGTATCGTCGCAGTCGACCTGGGACACATTGGATTTGCACGGGGTGTCGGTGCAGGATGCTGTTCGGATTGCCAGCGGACGAGTGTCAGACTGGTGGGATTCCCTTGGCGACACCAAGTATATGCGCGGAAACAGCGGGGACCCAGCTCGAGGAGGCTATCGCATTATCACCGGCCTTGGGCGACACAGTCATGATGGAACTTCACGTATTGGTCCGGCTGTCGGGAAGATGTTGGTGCGCGAAGGCTGGAAGGTGGAGGTGGGTGAAGGAGTTTTGACGGTAGTGGGAGTTGTTCGGCGTCGCTGATTGCTCTACATGATCTCTTTTTCTATCTGTGCTGTTCTTCAGAGATACCCTTTGGCCCTTGGTTTATGATTTTTTTTTTAGCGATCTCATAGGATGCATGGATGATCTATACATACACTTGCTCCAATTGCAGGTGTAGTAAGCTACAACAATGTGAATAACAACTTCTCACAAGAAGTTACACTCCCTAGATATCATTTGACAATCCCTAATAATACATTCCTCATAACTACTGGTTTTCCCGCTCTTCTCCATCAATTTGCCTTGTTGTTGCTCCATCCCAGGATCCGGCACAGTTGGTCTCTCTGCCCCTCCGTAAAATTTCATCGCCTGATTTCTCCACACCTAAAATTTAGCCCTTCTCTCTCTCTCTCTCTCTCTTATCAGCTTTCACCTCCTTCTCTGTCGACATCCACTTCCTCCACAGTCATGTCAGACGCCTCCGGCGACGAGCATGACTCCAGAACCGCCTCTGTCAGTTTGCAGCGGAGCAACCGGAATGAGAAAACGTCCAACAACTCCTCGCGACACACTTCCCGTGAACCCCCCAGCAAACGGCAACGACGCACCCGAAACACAAACGCCGCGGATGTGAAGGATTTTGTCCCGCGCGGTGCGACCTTTAGCGCGAATTCTCTGGAGGTTGATCGCGATAGTACGTCGTCGTCGTCAGGCTCAGACTCGCACTCGAACTCAGATTCGGATTCGGACTCAGGTTCATCTTCCGCAAGTGAGAGCGGCTCCGACGCCCATGTGGAAAGTGCGCCCGTTGTCAACTGGAATAAGGGGAATAAAAGTGCTATAAGGACGACATTAGGCGCTCGACGGGGCCAGGACGCGGCGGAGTCGAAATTCGATGCCGTTAATGACAAATACTGGCGTAGTCGTAGTGCGTCTGTTTCGTCGGGGGGTGAGGAGGAAGGCGCGGAAGACAATGCAGAGGTGGACCAGGATGTTAGTGATGATGATGTTATGGAGGAAGGGGAGGTGAATGAGGATAGCTCTGAGGAGTCAACGGGTCACTCTCAGTCGCCTTTGTCTGGTGATTCGGATGACTCCGACTCCTTGGATTCTGAGGCCGATGATTCTATCATGTTGAATATAGGGTCGCGGAGGCAGGACCAGAATCCACAGAATGGAGTGATGTCGATATCTGACGACGATGATGATGATTACGATCCTGAATCTTTCCCTCTCTCACAGAATCCTGTTCAAGAGGACGATGTTGATGGCCAGAATCCGTCGGCGTCTAAGGAGCACGCTCTTGCTCGGTTCGCAGAGAAGTACCCAGCTGCGCCCTCTATCCTTGCCGATCTTGATCGTGAAGATATGGAGATGCAAGCTAGAATTGTGTTCTACGATCGGGATATCAACGACATCAACCTTGAGTTGCCGGTTACATGTATGGAATGTCTGTGTGAAGGTCACCTTGATGAGGTCTGCCCTACGAAGGAGGTATGTAGTCCTCCCTTGCACCTCTTTACTATTTCCTGGTCTTCTCACTGATTAATGCAGTGTGTCCATTGTGGCTCATGGGACCAACACCAGAGCAGCCTCTGTCCGAAATGGCGGAGATGCCAAAGATGTCGCGAACGCGGCCACGACCAGAAGCAATGTTCATCGGCTCTAAAGGGCTCTGCTTCCGAGATCCCCTGCGATCTATGCGGGTCTTCAGACCATCTTGAATTGAACTGTGACTTTATGTGGAAACTTCCCCGGCAACAGACACCGACTGCTCCTGTCCTTGTCTCCATATCATGTGCCCATTGCACCAGCAACCGCCATCTAATGGGTGACTGTCCGTCTCTTACGCGGCCTTTGGTATCATCATCATGGACGCTCCGAGGAATCGACCCAAACATCATCACAAACCTCAATTCAGTGGTCAATGCTAGACGCGGACATACCGCCACTGCTCCTTCAAGAAATCAACGAGGGCTAAAGATTCGAGGCAGGGCGGATCAACCTCGCTCTCCTTCCCCAGAAAGCGACGATATGATGTCTCGTCCAGATCGCAGACCAGTAGTCGGCGGTAATCGCAACGCAAACAGAGGAAATATCCGATTTGGAAATAATATTGGAAAGAACAAAAACTTAGGTCCTCCTCCTCCTCCTCCCGGGCCCAGGGACTACCGAGATCGTAGAGATCCTCCGCCCAGGAATAACAATGCACGTCAACGTTCAATGTCCCCAGGTCGCCCGCGTCCTGGGAGAGGGAGAGGCAAGGATAGCTGGCAACCCCCACTACCACGTTCTCCACCACCACGAGGTGGTGGGAAACCATCGGGTCCCCCTTCCCGTTCAGCGAGGGGAGGCGGTGGCCGTGGAGGCGGACGCGGTGGTAGCAAACGTGGAGGAGGAGATCCCTACCGGCCGTTGCCCAGCGCTGCGAAGAAAGCTTGGGACAAATACCGGCTCTAAAGACCTACCAAAGTGATGATACTAATGCGCCGCAGGTCGGTGATGATGTTTACCTCCATAGGTATATGATGCTTTCCAATACCCGTCTGTGTGGTTGAACTTTGCTTAATTATGGTTTGTTGATGATAACTCGAAGACATTCTACCTTGGGTTGATTTAATTCAACTATGGAAGAGATGTTCTAAAATGCTGTACGTGATCGGCATACCGCCTGTATATTATCCCGTCCCGATATATCCTTGGATTATATTGATGGGTATTGTTTGCTATCAATGACTGTGTATTATTGGGAACACGAGATCGCAAGACTCTATGTTTGCTGCTCACTGGAAGATTGTCGAGTATTATGCCCAACGAACCCGCTGTCGAGGATATCGATGAGGTCGTCTAGTCTTTCAATCCAGATGTCTGTGTGCAGATGATCTTTCAAGTGGCCGTTATGCTCATTGAGCAGCAGAACAGTCGCCGCCCCGGCAGTGTGACCGGCAGTCATATCATCAATGCTATCACCAACCTAGCACGACGTCAACCTCAGCAACTCTCCAGAAAGGGAGACATTAGATGGATACACAATACATACCATGATTAGATTCTCCCCCCGATTATCCAGTCCCCATTCACTCGCAATATGCAAAATACCTGCCGGGTCAGGCTTGGGGAGCAACCCAGGCGTTTCCCTTGTAATGATAGGCAAGAAGACATGAGCCGGGAGATGGTTCTGAAGAAGATGTCTCACAGGTGCTCTAGTTATAAACTCTAGTTGTTAGCCATCTACCCTTCCTCCCCGGAGGACTTTTTTTTTCTTTCTTTTCCAGGAGACCGTGTTTATGCGTAATAGAAAACATACTCAAAATTCCTCGTGCACAAGGCCCTCTTGAGGCCCCTCGACTGTAGATAATCCATCAACTCCACAAGACCCGGTTGAGGCTGCTGGTGGCGCATGGCCTCGCGCTCGATAGCCTTGATCTTGTCGCTGGCCGCAAGCTGCGCCTCTGCTGTGGGGAGACTACGGATATGGTGCAGGATGTCGACAGATTTACTGATTCCTAGCGCTGCCCTGTGTGAGTCTTAGCTGGATTGATTTGTATTTGTTGTGTGGATTGGGGCCGTCATAATGGCATACCGCATCTCTCCGAACATGTAGTTTTGGGGTAGACTGGGAATGTTAATCTCTCTCTCTCTCTATATATATATATATATAATATATATATATGTAAATATATAATATAGATAGATTAGGATCTCACCATAATGTTCCATCGACATCGAATACAACTCCCTTTAGTTGGGGTGCGTCGCTTGCCCCATTTCCGGGTGGATTGAGGGGTGCGAATCGTCGCTGGCGGAGGGCGTAGTCTTGGATGGAGGCCATGGAGCGAGAGAGTGGGATGAGCTTGGATCGGAAAGCCACTGTGAAGGGGGAGTAGTATACTAGAATCTTCTCTTGAGATGAGCGGTTGAATGAGGAGGGGAAGACGGGAAAAAGAAGATCGGATCGGATCAGATCAGAGAGAGGATTGGAATTGGCGGGATGTGGAGATAAGATTTATTTATGAACTAAAAACAACAACCTGATAAATAATACATCATGCCGTATGATGATTGTCCGACTGGGAAAATGCTTCTATTTACAATGACACGGCTGGGCATTTCTCATTACTTGGCTGTGAAGTCAATGATGTTTTTTTACCCTTTTTTTCTCTTTCCTGGAGGAAGCTTTACTGACTGGCAGTTGCGCTTTCCCGCTGAATATCGATCGTTCCATCACTGGCTTATGAACGCTGGAGGAGCTCTTCCTGCTTCTCCTCCTCCTCACTTGTCGCTGAGCATAACTACATTTTCTATGGCTCTCTATTGTATCTCATCGCTGCTCTAGCCATCATGTCTGACGATTTCCAGCCAGACTTAGGCGTTGACATGGCCTGCGACTCTAACCCCAACCTCGCAGATCCGATCAGCTCCAAGGTCAGCATTGTAGACGTCCTGTCGCTCCTGAGAGCCCTTCTCACTCTTAAACTTCTCCGAACTACGTCTTCCGTCTTCCGCGTCAACAGAGACCACGGCAACTCAGACGCCGTCAAGAGTTCCTCCATCCACCAGGCAATTGAGCGGAGAAAACAACGTATCATCAATATCATCATATCCATGGCAAGGAAAGAAGTCGAGGGCGATAGATGCGATTGCCCCCATCGTTCTGGCTTGTCGCCGTCTGTCACAATACCGAAGACTGTCCCTACCCAAACCGTTGCAAACGAGGATAGCGAGAGCCTGCTTGTGCAGATCCCGTCGGACATGTCTACGCGTTCCCTGCCTGCGGAACAAGCCGGAGCTATGCGTACCGTCATCCTGGTCCCAAATGAGAATAGAAGGAGCATGAACGGTGGTATCAGCCAGAAGGGAGGACGGAGAAGCGGGGTCTACTCGTCTCTGCCCCCACCGATTAGTGATTCAATCTACTCGTCTACGTTGCGAAGGAGTCTATCCGTGAGCAACGTCCATTCTGTCTCGTCGGGCCCACGACAGTGCATGGTTGTCTCGGCTGCTCAGTACACGAGGATCGTTTCGGAGAGACAGCCCCAGTTCAGTATAGTCAGTCAACCATGGTCTATCGACTCTCTGGTAGCAGAGGAGGCTCGGTTTGATCGCTCCGCACTTGAGCTTGATGGACTGCGTCAAACACGGTCTGCGGAAAGTTTCCCAGGCTCATTCCCTGTAAGCGAAGGATTGGAGTATAGTTCTTTGGCGACGGCGGCAAGTCATCTGCGGGTTCCCTCTGTGAGGACCTCTGTCAGGCCTTTTTCGGATTTGTAGTCTCTCTTTTCTTTACCTTTTTTTTTTTGTGTACCTGGTCCAGTCAGTTGGCTTTTTTCTTTTTCATCGTTACCAGTTGTAATAAAGGGGGTACTAGTGGAATGTCAATGGCTTTGTCTGTACGATTTGCTTCTAGACAAACTAGTTTGAAGATGAGGCTTAAAGACATTCTTCCTGGTGGATGGCATGGTCGAGATATCCCATAGCCCTGACAAAGATCTTTGCACTATCCAAGAGACGCTTTTTACTGTCACTGTATGTATCCATCCCAGTAAATGCGCCGCGAGTGCTCTTGAAGTCTGTATGTTTAATTGCCTTCCAGATAGCATGCACATCATCAGCAGAAAGCGGAATCTGCATCTCCAAGTCAGCATTAGACAGCAGCAGAAAACATGCAAGACTCCCAGCGAAAGAGAAAAAGAACAAACCATGTTGGGATAGGACCACATAAACGTAAACGACGCCGTCCCTGGCGGCCTATCCACGAAATACATCCCACTCGGAATCACCGCAATCGTATCCGCAATCAACAACAGCCGCAGCGACTTCCACCACAGCACCGAGCTCCCAGGGAAATGACCCGCCGTCTTAATAGCAACCAGATCAGCCTCCGTCACATCCCCACCTTTGGTATCAGCGTCAGCCTCAAACCCTGATAGAGGAGAAATAGAAAGAGGAACGCCCATCTCCGCGCCCACCCAAAAAACCTGCCCCTCCCCCCGCCGCATCACCCACCCCTCATCCTCCGCAGAAAGAAAAACAGGACACTTGAAGGTCTGGCCCCAGACCAGATGCGTGGTATAGTAATGCGGATGCGAGATGACGATAGCGGCCAGACCGCCGAGCTCGGTGATGTGGCGCTCCGTCTCCGCGTCGATGTAGGTGATGCAGTCCCAGAGGATGTTGCCCTTTGGGGTGCGGCAGAGGTAGGCGCGTTGGCCGATTGCGAGTTTGGGGGTTGTGTGGATGGCGATTAGGGATTTGTGGATGGGGTCTTGGGTGAAGGTGTTTTTGTGGGTTTGGGCTTTTTGAAGGGTGCGAAGGGTTGTCCAGGATTGTCTGTTTTTTTTTTTTTTTTAGAAGAGGTTACTTATTTTTTTTTTTTTTTGAAAGTGTGCTTTTATTTGAATCTTTTATTCTTGCTGGCTTTAGGGTAAATGGATGGGTGTAGAGGGGACACACCCTGTTGGGGGTACGTATTGGCGGGGGTCGTCGCAGATCTTGCATGAGGTGAGCCCAGATGGCGTCGAGTACTGCGTTCCACAGGTGGAACAGATGAGGAGATCGAGGGGATCGGCCATTGTATAGTATAGAACTTGCGAGGATCGAGACTTACTAACGTGAGGATGTGCGGAAGATGGCAGATGAAAAGAGAAGAAGTTCGTCGGTATAAATACTCTGTTGAACTGATAAGCAGATCACATGGTTCCCTGCATTACGCCGACCTGCAATACCGGGGTATATGTTTCTATTTATATTGTTGTAGAGTAGTATGTAGTATGTATTGAGCTTTTGGCATTATCGAGCTGACACACCAGATGGTCGAGAATATGCAGCAAGAAGGGAATCGCTATGTGGACATCAAGAAATGGGTACATGATATGTGAAGAGGAAAGGGAAAAAAAGTTTACATCCTCGTCTACTGCATCATCAACTGCTGGATATGAAGGAACAGAAAGATTTTTCGGCAATATGCCAGACGCTAAGGCCACAGCTGCTGATAAACCCAAGAAAAGAAAATTAAGAAAAGAAATGCTACTCATAAAGTCGTGAATAATTAAAAAGCAAGACATGTTCGTTATAACCCCCTGAGTGTCAAACCCAGGATCAGTAATCATGCTCGTCATCAACCTGATCGGGACTATCCCGGTAGTTGGTTCGAGTTCTCCTGTTAGGACTGTTGTATTGGCTGCCAGAGTTCAGAGGACGAGGTCCAGTAGGCTTCCGTGGAGGCGGCGTGTTCCGCGGGGATCGCATAACAGAGCTCTGATTCAGCGACAAGTTAGTGATGCTTCGTTGATTAAAAAGGAGGAGACCTGGCAACTTACCCGCGAGGATACACGGTCCGCATAAGATTGCTCCCCGTTCTCCTTAATCTTAGGAGGCCGCTCTGGAAACAATGGCCCATCATCCTTGATTTTTGGCGGTCGTGGGGGTCCAGCCTGTCGTCCAGCTCGCGAGCTGGTTTCTGAATAACCTGCGTCGGAAATTGGAGACAGACGGCTACCGCCACTAAATCGGCGATTCCCATTGAAGGCCGAAAAGCTGGGGTTAGAGCCCCACTGGTCTGAGTGCGCCCCAGAGGTAGATCCACCATAGATTTGCGCCTGAGATTCGAGCTGAGACTGATAGCGTCCAGTCGGGCCCTGTCGTGGCTGTGGGTGTTGGAGATCAAGGCTGTCACGGTGTGCTCGATATTTAGGGGCTTCAGAAACCTGGGATGGAACCAAAGGTGATGGGGGTCGGTTTTCCTGGTGTTGCTGTTCATCCTCAAGTGTATAGGTAGATCGAATTTTATCGTCACCCTGAGGATCGTAATAGTCGTTCACCTTATAAGCTCCGTTCCCGATATCCGATCCCGACCGGGATGCGTCAAATGACGCACGATCCTTGCGCCCGGGCTGAATGCTGTTGCGGATATTGTCTCCCATAGACGAAGCGGTGGTTTTCGACCAACGAGAGATCTTTGGAAAGAAAGATGAGCTGCTAGACTTGTGCTTCCGTGACCTTTCATTCGTTTTTGGAGTGGTCTCATTGCTGTTGCTGAGAGCGCCAGACGCAACTGCAGCTCGAGGAGGAGTCTCGAGTGGTCCTGATCCCGCTCTCTCCTGTCTAGTGTCCGGGTTCTCTTGAGAAGGCAACGGCGGGCTCAGAAACTCTCCACGTTCGTCTATATCTGCATCCTCCTCGTCGGCTTCTTGAACAGTGCTAACGCGAGTTTCCGGGTCTCTTCGAGGCCCATTTGTGCGTGTTTCAGGGGCGGGTCGAGAGGATGTTGAAAGGTACCCAGAGTGATCACCAGGAGAAGATGTTCCAGCATGCCCCTCAGGCTCATAGCCATCAAGGTCTACACTTGCTGGACCTCTGTTTCCACTACGGAGAAACATATCATCTTGACCGGCGCGCAAGGCCTCCATCTCATCGAGGAGTTGCTCCAGCATTTCTTCGATTCTGGTGAGATCAGTGGAAGATTTGAGGCTCAGTCCTTTCAGTGCACGCTTGAACAGGTTCTTTCGCTTCTGAGGCAGGTCTTCATCATCCACGACGGCCTGACGAGCGCTTCTGGTTCCACTAACCGGTAGCGGGCGCGGACCGCCAAGAGCCTTGTATGTGCGTTCATGCTGTCGGTCATTCATATCTTGCAACATTCCATCTTGCTGGGCGATGAATTTCTTCATTTCCTCGAATGAATTACGCATTTCAGCTGCGCTTCGAACCAGAGTCACCAGGATCTCTGTATCTCGTGCATTGCGCTGGGCGTCTCGAACCGTAAGCTGCACAATGCGTTAGAATACAGGGTATCTTTCAAAATTAGGGAAGCAAGGGAGCTTACATGATCCATAAGTGCGACGATATCCTTCGACTGGATCCGGTCAATGCCCCTTCCGGTGGCACTATCATACAAAGGGGATCCGACACCATGGGAGTAACCACTGAAGTGACGTTGGTGTGATGACCCAAGTTGATCATCAGGTCCAGTATGGCTGTCAAACAGGCCCAATCCATTGGCGTCGATTTCACCAATTCCCTTTGTCGCTGGGCCAGGGCTAGGAGACAGGGGGTTTGCGGCAGACACGTAACCTTCATCTTTGGCTCCAGGAGGAGTGTCAAACACCGGCCCCCTTGAGTACTGTTGATCAAGATAGCCATTTCCATTGTGTCCATCCGCAGGGTAATAATCTTGGTTGTACCCGGACTGCTCCATAGAATCCAATCCAAGTTCCGCAGCGGCACCGGCACCGGCACTGGTAGCGGGAGCAATGTTATCAAAGAGAGGCGATTGACCACCCTTGGTTGGTGACGGATTATAAGGCCAGTTGTTATCATGGGCAACACCTCCGATAGGCCCTTGTATGATGGACGGATTCGTGTTAATTTCTGATTCGGAATCCGGGCTTCGGTCACCACCTTGTGGGATGGGGCTTTCGCTCTCGGCAGGCTTGTCAGCAAATACCGACTCAGTCTGGTCGTCCAATGACTGGGCAACGCTCTGGGGAGGTGAAGTGGCACCCATACGTCTAGGGAAGGAGGTCGCGTCAGGGCTTGAGGCATTCTGGCGCTGCTTCAGTGGGCTTCCATGGCGTGAGGTTTGGGCCCCCTCGTTTAGCTGATCTATCGATCTCGAGCTACCTGTTCCGTGCTGGCCAATGATATTGGACTGGGAACGGTTGCCTCCAGATTGGTTGGACTTGGTGTCTAGGATGGTTGGATCAAGGAGTGAGGCCACAGCCGACTCAACTGCGATCGGATGGACGAATCGAGGGTTAATACCAATTGCCTCCGCAACCGGGCGACCTTGGTTCGCTTTTTCCATGTAATCGATTTCACTTTCATCGGTATAGTTGGTCATGTGCTTGGGCTCAACACTTGCAGTTTCAGCTATCGAGTGTCGATAGACTTCGTCTTCTTCGTCGGATTCCTCTAGCCAGTGATTATCCCTGGGCGACTGTGGGGATAATATAGATGATTCCTCGTAGCCAAGGTCTGGGCCAGATTCCTTCTGGTTCCGAATAATCTCACTCTGGCTCGCAGCAGTGATGCCGTCCGGTCGTGTCGATCTAGCAAGGCTGGTGCTTGGAGCAGAGGAGAGTGAGTCGATGGAAAGCCGCGGCTCTAACTCCTTTTCGTCTTCGGAGAATTCCTGTGGAACGTGCTGAGTGGAGTCTTGCCTCACATGAGATTCGCTCTGGTTGCTGGCTACGCTGTGAATTGGGCTGAGAGCACGCCTGGGCCCAAGATGGTCGCCAAAACCGAGATCGCGATGATCCGAGTGGTGAACATCCAACAGGTTAGCTGCGGCTGCTGCAGCGATAGCGCCAGCCGCAGCATCGCCACTAGGAGAATGACTCCATTCATGGCGATCCTGATCGGAGGCACTGTGAATGGACAAGTTATGGCTCGATAAGTTACTATGTTTGAGGCCCAGGTCGTGTCGCGAGCTTAGAGGGGTGCGATTCGGGGTGTGGGCGGCAGGAGAAGCGCGAAGCACGTCCTCACCCTGGGGAGCTTCGGGTTCTACCGTCTGGTCGGACAGAATAGAGTCCCTTGTGAACAGGTCTGATTCAATTGCGCTGCGGAGAGGCATGGGAGCGACATTATGTCTTTGGAATACCAGTTCCGTTTCATTGATGCCTTTGGGCTCGCTGTCTCCCCTTTCTTCATATTTGTCAAGGCTTGAGCGCGAGTCATGATGGTGGAGGTTTACCGCAGTCAAGCGGTTTCCAACAATTGCAGCCTTTTCGGCATCGCGCAAGCCTTTGCTCCTCTGTCGACGAATTTTATCCTGCTCAGTCAGTTCCGGTCGGAAGCTCTTGATATAACCCGCATCTGCAGTGCTCTGACTGTCCTTGCTTTCCCTACGTTCCTTTGATGATGAAACAAAATCACCAGCAAGAAGAATATTTTCATCCGGACTGTCCTTGTTGAGTATAACCTGTGGCTTTCGGACATCCGGTGCGCTTGCATGCTTGGACAGTCGCCTTCCCAGCCCGTCACGAGATGGAGAACTTCCTGACGAGTAGGAAGTATTCAGATCTCGCTCAAATTTTGATGTATTGGAAATAACCTTTTGGTCCTTCTTAAGCTCCTTTAATTCCGGCAGGATCAGCCGGCGGATGGCATCTTCGACTGTCTCAAGAAGCTTCGGGTTATTCAGAGACGACTTGGATGTGTTAGAGCGGAATGAGTACTGGTCTCCAGAACGGCGATGAGAGGAAACAGCAGAGGCACTGAGTAAGCTCGACTCTGGGCTTGCCATATCGTCATCCCGCGCAAGTCCTCGGCGCCGGGGAGACTTGGGATCTGTCTCTTGAAAATCTCTACTTCTGTCTGACCGGTTGCGTCTGCTGGAGGAGATCTCCCTAGGATAGTTACTAAGCTTCTCTGCAGCGCGTTGCGCGATTCGTTCTGTGCTCAAACTGCGACTTCGCTTTCGAGTTGGAGTTTTGAGGTAGTCCTTAGGGTCGTCATTGGGTTCCCTCTCTAAGCTTTGGCTACGCTTTCGTCGTGGACCAGATGATGCAGCTTCAAGCATGCTATCCGCAGGCATTGAGGAGATATCGGAAGTAGGCAGGTACCTGTAGTCGCGGGACAGGCTGGAGATTTCACTGCCGTGCTCGCGATTCACAAGCTCGATCTCCACAGGGTGGCCGGAAACGTGGTTTTCATCGAGAGCTGAGTTAGAAGAAGAAAAACTCTGGTCATCGCCGCCAGCCTCACCCGTTGACTTATGCTTGGATGGAGAGCCGAAGGAAATCCGGCGGGAGTAGACAGGTCTCCGATTCCCGCTAGACTCGGTGATATGGATACTCGGATCCTTTGACTTCTTACTTGACGATGGGGTGACTCGGACGCGGACACTGGGCCGGGAGACGATGGAACCACCAGAACCCTTCCCGCCCTCGAAGTACTCGATAAGCAGGGAGGTCTGGGAGTGATGCGTTGAGCGCGACAGTTTGGAATCGTCCCCCCGGACGCGATGCTTCCGACGAGTGGAAATGGTGACGGGTTTCCCGTCGTCGGGAATAGAATAGGACGACTTGTCTGTGCGGCGAGATATGTCAGTTGCCAAATCAGTGCCTGTTATGCTGTCGCTAATTGTGTCGATAATGGATTCTGTTGGGGCTGGAAGAACCGGTCTGCGGGAGTCGAAACCCATGATGGAGGGAGAATGGGAAAGCTGTCTTTCTTTTTTCTCTCTTTTTTATATTCTTCTTTTTTTTTCTCAGCCAGACAAGTTCATAGTCTATTGACTATATCTCTTTTTTTTTCCTTAATTGCTCCTTGTCTTTTTGCTTCTCATCAAGGTAAGGGGACGGGAATGGGGGATATAGTAGGATTCTTAGATGGATCAGGAAGGGGACAGCGGGTAGGGGAATTGGGAAATTTGGGGGGGTGACCTGAGCCCCAGATGTTAACAGATGGAGTGATTCTACAGACCGGCTTGATCGATATGCAGTGTTCAGAGTGGTGGGAAGGTCAAGACGAGGGGGAAAATGGTGGTGGTGGAGTGGAAGAGGCGGGGGTGGGCAGCAGTGGCAGCAGCAGTAGGCAAGTAAGAAAAGGGGGAAAGAAGCGTACCAGCGCAGGCGAATCGCAGAGAGGGAGATGTATGCTATGGAAGAACCAGAGAAAGGAGCAAAAGGCAGATTCTGTAACGAAGGCTGCTTGCTGGATGGAAGATGGGAGGGAGATGGAGGGATGGAGAGTTCAGCCGCTCATAATCCCGTAGTGGTGGAGGAGGTGGTGATAAGCCAGCATCAACACATCTGTTGTCGTGGAGGGTGTCGGGAAAAATCACAAGACAAGGATTGGGCGGCAATTCACAGCAAAGGGGGTCAAAAAAGGGAGTGTTTTGAGAAGAAGATGATGAGAGAGGAAGGCAAGGCGTAAAAAGGAAAGCAGAATTAAAGAATAATACGAGAGCAGCAGTAGGAGAACAGCGACGGCGATGACTAGACGGAGGTGGGAAAAAAGGATTTGGGCGGCAGGGAAAAAGCGAAGGCTGGGGAGGAGTAAAAAGTCGACGATAGGCTGAGCTGGCGAATAATGGCAAAAAGACAACCTGGTGTGCTTGGGATTATTTTTTAGCGGCGACCGACAAACGCAGTTCCCGTTGGAATCGATATCCAGCCATTTTATTATTGTTATTCTTCTTATTATTGCAGGCAGGAGGAGGTGGAGGAGGAAGAGGAGGAGGAGAGAGAACGTTATAAGACTCTGAAGCTCCCCCCTACTTCATCAGAAATAATATACACGCTGGCATGATTCATCTCTCTCCCTCTTCCACATCATAATAAATAATAATTCCCGAATAGAAACGTTCTCTTGGGAGTCCATCGCCACGCAAGGCGATGGGACATGCTTCTTTTTCTTACGTGGAGAAGCAGAATCCAGGCTGTGGGAGTTTACAGATGGAAAAGCTTCAGTTTCGGGTACCATCAACATCGCCAGTTTCATCCTTAGGGCAGAGTTATAAATATCTCCCCAAGAAACTTATTTTTTTTTTTTTTTTTCATACGGAGACCGGAGTACTAATTCTTAATGGAAACCCGAGAGCATCCCCCAGCCCTTTTTCCAAATATACCGAAAATGCAAGGAGCTTCGGGGACTTCTGCCTACTTACAGAGCACCAACTAGTAGATATCGACGGTCAATCTTACCTCCGTCGCAAGAGCAGCGTGCGACTGAAATGTGATCTGTATGCTGTCTGTCCAGTCAAAGTAGTACAGCTGTGTATATAATAGGTCTCCCAATTCCCGACATGAAACATGACAGTAAGAGAGGGCAGAGTTGTATACATGTTTTAAATGTACTGTGTAGAGCGAGTACACATGGCATGAAACAGTCAAACAACTAATCCAAGATCGCTGGAATTGCACATCCTCTGTAAGACATACACACGTACCTATGTACATCCCTGGTCTGTACATGAGAAATATTCCGTGAAGAGAGCCAAACAGGCCAGTTTCCAGGGACCAGCATCACCAGCACCAGCACCAGCACCACAACAACGACAACAGCTCCAGGTGGACCCTTCCTAACCCGCTCCATGGATGATGGATGGCAGTCGAAGAATCGAACTACGGAGCACGACGAATCTAACTGCATCGGCGGTAACTAGTAGTTAGGGGGGAAAGCGAACTCCAATCCCAACACCGCACATCCACTTCCCAGGTCTCCAGGACGACAGACCATTGGCGATCCTGTTGCCAACACATCCATCACATCACATCACATCCATCTTTCCATCCATCTTTCCATCCATCTCTCGTCACGCATCGAATGATTGGTAGGGATTCCCTGGGCTGCCACGGGGGTTATCGCACACGAGGCTTTCGTACAGAACATGGGGAGCGGGCAATGATCCTTGCTGGAGCGTAGGAGTAATACGGAGTAATAATAATGATTGAGGTGCAAAGTAGACCGCAGCAGCAGGAGACTTTGGTAAAATAGGAGAAGTCACTCTACCCAGCCACTTTTCCTTACAGGCTTTCATCAACTTCTCACCTAGGTAGGCTCTTGTCATCGCAGTCGATCTAATACAAAATAAGTCCGATATTGAAACCTGAAGTTTACTTGTAGTTCTCCCAGTTTCACATGGCATGACCCAGCAGAGGAACCATGGAACCAATTCATGTCTCCTGGTTCTCTAACTTTAAGCGCACCCACTCACTCAACCTTACTTCGTATAGTTACGTACTACTAGTAGGTAGTCTCTCCTAACTGCTAACTACCTAATTTTTCTTACACATTGTCAGTACCTAGTTACTAGGTACCTACCAAATTAGCCAGGTACAGGGACAGAGCACAAACCTCCACATTCATCTAGTATAAGTTTTGCTACTACCAGGCTATCAGATCAAGCTATAAAAATATACCTCCCTTCTTACAATATACGCCACCCATTTAAGCTTCTCCATTCCTGGTTTTAACACCCTTACTTCATTGTCGCGTCCTCATACCTACCTATACCATCGCAGGAATACTCTAGGATTGGACTCGAAACACAGGAGTCTAGGTTTATTTATTTCAGTTAATTACTAACGGTAGGGCTAAAGCGCATTATTATTGTCCATTGTTGTCAAGGCCCATGGTAAGAGTCAGCGCTTGTGCCTATGTCAAGGTAGGATCCCAAGTACTCTCTGTACTTTTGTCTTTTGTCGTCTCTCCCATGAGGAGCGGTGTGGCCAATATCTTGTTATCGGGTTTGAGCGGGTTTACATGGCTTTGGAGAAGCGGTATGACCTCCCCGCCTTTTTTTTCTGGGATGGGTTTTTAAGCCTTAAATGTACTCTCGAGATATCTGGACATTTGTAATATAAGGTAGTAGCTGTGGAATATGTAAAGGAAGACATGAGCATGCACAATTAACTCCGAGACCGTATGCCAATCCACAAAGTACAGCCAAAGAACATTCTTTTTTAGGATATGGGAGAAAGAAAGGGAATAGACGGGAAAAAAGGGGAAATATAGCTAATTATCATCATGCTTCCGCTTGAACTTCAAGCCCTTGTTCTTCGGTTGGCTGCCGTAGGTGCGTCGTCCCTGTTGTTGCTGCTTCTTATCGCGGCTCAGGCTGGCGCCAAGCTGGATATCGATACGCGGTGGTGCGGAAAACCCGAAGCCCTTGGCTACCTTGACAAGGTCCAGTTTGTGAACGTCGAAAACGGAACGTAGGGAATGTGAAGCGTAGGCTTGGAGATAGGAGCGGTAGCCTTCTTTCGCAGACTGGATAAAGGGGGTTAGCATGGGGACTTTTTCTTTTTCTTTTTCTTATCTTTTTTGCTCGATGAGGCAGAGCTGGCTCACCTTGTTTAGATAGTAGTTTTGTCCAATGAGCTTCTCCAGCTGAGACTGGACGTTGACAATCTTCTGGGCTGGGAAGTCGAATTCCACGACAGGCACCCGTGCCTCTTTCAAGTACTTCAAGAATCCGACCTCCGATGGCTGCAGGAACATCAAACTGCGACCCTTGCCGTTCACACCACGGGCAGTACGTCCGACTCGGTGGACATAATCTCTAGTGTCATCTGGGGGATCGAATTGGATGATCCAGTCCACGGCGGGAATCTATCAACATCGTTAGATTAGTTTCAAAAATGAAAAGAAAAGAAAGAAAGAAAGAAAGAAAGATATAGAAGCATACATCCAAGCCTCTCGCGGCAACATCTGTGCAAATCAATACTCCTTGTTTGGCGTTACAGAATTCGAAGAATGTATTGGTTCGCTTCTGCTGCTTCTGTTTCCCGTGTAAATCCAAAACGGGTAAATCGATGTAATTGAGGAGTTCGGCATGGTACTTGACGCAATTGCAGCTGGAGAAGAACACAATGATCTTCTTCTTGAGGTTGCGCTTCAGGAAAGAAAAGAGCAAAAGGAAGCGCTTGTCGGCCTCACAGATGACGTAGCCCTGCTCCAGGCCCTCAACAGTACTATGCTCCTTCTTGTGGTCCACGTTGATGTACAGAGGCCCAGGCCGGAGCGATATCCGGGCCAAGTCTTCGACCTTGGTTGTCTGAGTAGCAGAGAACAACATCGTCTGCCTCTCCTCGGAAGGCAAGATTTTGACAATCTGGCGCATTTCGTCCTCAAAACCAACTTCAAGAATCCGATCTGCCTCATCAATAACTAATGTCTTCAAGTTCTTGAACACAAAGCCTGGGGTGTTCTGAAGGTGATCAAGCAAGCGTCCCGGTGTGGCAATGAGCAGGTTGACACCCTTGGTGAGTTTCTCCGCCTCAGCTCGTCGGTTTGCACCTCCAATGACGATACCATATGTCTGGCTGTGGGCGCTGAGAAGCTCTCGAGCCACTCCGAAAATTTGCAGTGCTAGCTCACGAGTAGGGGAAACGACAAGCACACCAGTACCTATGTTAAAACATACCGATTAGTTCCAGTTCGGTTCTTCGGGAGACAACAATTAAACACACCATTCCTAGGCTTGAATCGCAGCGCACTCAGCATTTCAATGGCGGGAATCAGAAAAGCCAGAGTCTTCCCGGATCCTGTCTTCGCAGCTCCAAGAACATCACGACCAGCAAGAAGTGGGGGGATTGTCCGCTGCTGGATTTCAGTCATTGTCTCGAATCCCATCTCCTTGATACCTTGAAGCGTTTTTTCAGACAGATTCAACTCTGTAAATTTTTTGGGGCCCCCATCTGGCTGAGGTAGAGTAAGTGCATCCGCCGAAGGAAGGTCTGTCACTTGTTCCTCACCAGCCTCTTCTTCTGGTTCTTCCTTCTCCTCCTCATCCTCCTCCTCCTCTTCTTCTTCTACCTCCTCTACCTCCTCTTCCTCTTCCTCGTCGACACTCTCCTCATCGCTTGCTGAATGGCCCACTTTTCGCTTCTTGCTCAGAACCTCCTCCTTCACAACCTTCTTTGCAAGCTCTATATCCTTCTCCTTCTTCTTCTTCTTCAGCGAATCGGTCATGGCGGCGCCATTTTCGCTGGTTGGCTTTGGGGACGAAACATCGCCGTCGTCCTCGGTCGCTCCGCGAGCGCTTCCGCCATGCTTTCTCTTTCGTTTCTTCGAAATAGATTTCGCAGTATCCACTGGGATAGGCATGATTGCTGGATTTTTCTGGAGTTGGCCGCCTGCTACTCCTAATTAAATAAAAATAGTTTCTCGAGGAAGAATCGGATCCGCAAGAACTTGAATTTTCGGTGCTTTCTTTTTTTTTTCTTTTTTTTTCTTCCGTCTCCGCATCACGTGATGATAAGCACACGATACGGAGGAGCTTTATGCCTGAGGCATACAGTTGAGCTAGAGTATTGTGTGCAGATGAA
Source organism: Aspergillus funiculosus (assembly GCA_027569145.1). Taxonomy (NCBI): domain Eukaryota; kingdom Fungi; phylum Ascomycota; class Eurotiomycetes; order Eurotiales; family Aspergillaceae; genus Aspergillus; species Aspergillus funiculosus. Next base: position 516,920 of record JAPDEN010000007.1, read on the forward strand.
TGAGGAGCAGGTTTGGTAGCTAACGTGGAGATTGCTCTTTATAATTCCCCTGTTGTACATGGTTCTTGATAATATTAAATATATTTTATTTATGATAGTTAGTATCTACCCAATCAATAATGACAGTCCGTGACCCTCAAGTACTCCATACATGTATCAATACCCCCATTCACCAGGTTACTTCTGCGTGTATCTGGGGCTCGGCTGCATTAATGTCAAAGGGAAGCTGATCCCCAGATAGTATATAAGAGCATTTTTAGGAGATAGAGAGAGGTATTTAGCCACCGGACTCGGGAATCAGCGTTGCCTTCAACACTGTTTATACAGGCGACCGAGAGTCCAGATGAGGATATCAGGTCTTTGACTCTTAATGAAGTACTTAATCGAAGCTTGAATACTGGTTTTTGCCGTGGAAGTATTGGATGATTACATGTCCACCAAAGGAATATCGATCGTCGTTAGTTACGGAGGTTATAATGGAGGAGATCCTTACGATGCCAGTCAATTGGGAAGTTATTATTATGAATTACCAGGGCATATCCTCCTTACTAGCAGGATTAAAGCTATTTAAGTTCAGAATAGCAAGGAAGGCTCCTATAGTAATAGAATCTGTGGTAGAATATAGAAACTGGACTCATTACTACTAGCAAATAGTGTCATAGAGATATTTAACTAACCTGGGTCTACTCCGGAATAGAAAGATGCTCAGTTATCATTGACTTCTTTCACCTGAGCCTATGGTTCGATATAATTAGGAATTGTTGTTGTGGTGGGAGGGAGGCTGGGAGCTAAAGATCAAGTGTGGGATAGACGTCATGGCGCATGGGTGGCTGGCAAGGGATCTTCATGTTTCTGTTGACCGACAAGTGATTTTGTATCGAGCGTGTGTATTTGCTTAGAGCCTGTGAGTGCAATATAGGCATAATAATCTTTGTACTTATTAATTCTATGCTTACCTGGTATGTAGTACTACTGCTATCCTCCAGCTGTTGGGACTTATGGCAGCTTTAACAAGATACGTTGGAATCTGGTTATTGGGCGCTTTTGGTATTAAACACACAGGAGCTGGATTGCGCGAGAATTGCCACTGAAGGAAGTTTACAAAGGATTGATCTACAGTGTTTTTTATGTAGATCCAAATATCCATGGATGTCTGTTGAGCCCACACCAGGACTCCACTGATCTGTCACTTCGACCCGGTATGAGACAACTTAGTAGGTATTATGAAGTTCATGAGAAACTGAAGGGGAAACTTTGCCAGCTCTCGTCAAGCCGGTAGGATACAGGTATGTAGTATGTAGTACCTAGATACTTTATATACTGAATACCGAATGAACAGGAGGCTGGTGCTTTCTGATGATCTGAGCTCGCCTGATGGACCTCAATTTCATGACCATCACAAAAGAATGTAACTATTCAATAGGAATAGTAACAGTAGCTGATTATCTTAGTTATACTGAATTGAGGGAGTAGGATTCTCTTGTCAAGAAGCATTAAACGCTTGATCTTTATTTAATTGTGTGATACATCTGTAGGCGCCAACAATAGGGAAATTTACATGACAAGCATGGGGATGGGAACAATGGCCTTTCAACAACAGAATCCTTAGGTTTTGAGAATGTCCGCGTGTTTTAGATCTATTAAAGACCATACATATCATACTGCTGTGTGTTCTTTCCAAAAATCAACAAGGTCAGTAGTTTGTTGGGAAAAGAAAGCAACGCACAGGCTTAATAGCGAATCCACCAGTCTAACAAGGACTCGTCTCTCGTAATCGTACATTTCATTTAAGTATCATCCACAGCGCCAATCCTGGAAATTCTGTCAGATGTCTCTCCCCCATTCCCCTGCACGTGTTAAAAGAGGGCATCTGATGTGACAGTAGTACGGTTGGCAGTTTCAGTTATGCTGTGCTTAGGTAGACATATTTTTTAAAATTATGATTTATCATTCTTAGATGATCTGCTTAGGAAAATCTTGTTGTGAATTGATCACTCGCGAGTTAGGAGCGGGAAGGGGGGCTGTGCAAAGAATCTGATGAACAAGAATATTCTTGGCCTAGACACTAGACCATACAGAGTATACCTACAGGTTACAGTCTCAAGAGTACAATGCGAGGGAGACAAAGGACCTCGACATTTGATATCTTCCTCCGCGTTCAGGAGAGGGCTCGGCTCTTAATATCAAGGGGTAGTGGATATTATCTTCCTAATTCGGGGAGGGGGGATCGAAGGGAATAGGAGAAGTATTCCATCTCTTTGCCACCTATCAATTGGGACAGAAAGTCGAGGGGATCTTTTAAGAGAAACTCCAAGGAATTCAAGACACGGTTTCTGCGTTCTGACATGATGTTTCAGTTACAGAATACTATTAGGCCCTTATTTCCCCCTTCCATACTCCATCCCACAGTGGTGTTTTATTAATAGCAATCAGAATATGACACTGAGGGAACAGGCAGAAAGAATAAAAACCATGGGACAACAATAATAATAATGTCCTCTTCAATCAAAACCAGTATGATGTTCATCGATCAGGAAGAAGAATCCATGGGCCAGGAGGTCTTGGCAGGAGCGGCCTTGTCTCTTTTCATCCAAAAAGTAAGAGCGATTTTTTTAGGAGGGCGGCTAAAAGGTTCCAAGTTGATGCAATCACTCCAGCAGTGGCTCCACAGGTCAAAGTCATCGCAATCTCTTGGACGGCCAGAAACCATCCACTGGCAGCGCCTCGTTGTTAGGCACTCACAATACTAAGGGTTTTCATGTTGACCATCATGTGGAAACAAATCAAATGCTGACCCAGCGGGTTAAGCGTATGGGAATCATCCGCATCCGGGCCCAGAACCAACCCCCCTGAGGACGCGCGTGCGCCATTCACGGCTGTCTTGGACGGTTGAGAGGAACCTTGGAATCATCATTGTAAGAATAGGTAATAATAGGCCTGGAAGAGGTAGCAGTCAAATTTTACTTTTGCTGGGAAGGTTTGCTCTTCTGCGACCTTGGGTAGTACGGTAGTACTGTGTCATTACTGGCGCTTTTTCCCCTAGGATTCTCATCATCTTCTTCTCTTCCTCATCTTTTCGAACACTACCACTACTGCTGCTAAGGCGGGCTGCTATTATTAACTACCGCCTGCTAAGAAATAATTATTTTATTTTCTGACAGCCTTTGTAACGCTTCTTACGTACGATTTGCATCCCATCAACTGATTGGCCCCGTGCTGAGTCAGCGCTCGAGGGTCTCCGGCACTGCAGTTTCACGCATTCCGACCGTCTCTCCTCCAACCACGACGACGACTTCCTCCCCTGAAGAGCTCATCTTTGTTCTCCAACAAGTGGGAGAAGAAGGGAGAAAACAGATCAAAAGATTTCATCCTGTGTCCTTCTCTCTTCTCTTGACCTTTCTCTTCTTTTTCCTTCTCTCGTTTTGCCTTTACGTTACCAATCCAGTCCGCCTTTCCCGGTCTCACCTCCCTCAAACACCGTCCCTGCGCTCATCTCAGTCCTCCCCGGCCATACTGTGTGTCGCCACTACGCTCGCTTTTTCGCTACCTTCCAACTCTTGACTTTCGCTCCTCGATTATATTCCACCCTCCCGGATTCAACGCTCACTATATTTCTACTTCGACTTTTTTTCCCCCATTGATTTCGCCCTAGACCTTCGATTTCTCTCGTTTGGCCGTTCCATTCCTTTCCGCTTCCACTATCGATGACGTTGTGAAATTGTAATCACAACGGGCGGCTTGTTGCAACAATTACTCCATTTCACTAGCATCCACACTTTTCTAGACACATTGTCATTATTTCCAGATTGGTTATACCTCAGGTCCATTCACGCGAGATCTAGCCCCGCCCCAGTCCTCCGCATCCGGCGTTGCCAAGTTCCAGTCTTCTTCAGTACCACCTTACCTGTCTCCACCATTATTCTTTGGGCTCACGAACAAGACTCCTTTTTATCGGCCTTTATTCTCACTATTGATCGGAGGAGTGTTTGATCCAACTTAGATCCGCCAAAATGCGGTTAATATCTGTCTTTCTGTGTTTCCTGGCCGCTCTGCTGAATTCCCCCCTGGTATCGGCCCTCAGGGTCATTGAATCCAACGCCCTTAACCTTTGTCAAGACAGCACGAATTTCACAGCCACTTACTTCCGCGTCGCATACACACCTAATAACAACACCCTTACAGTCAGTTTCGATGGAGTTTCTGCGATTTCTGGATATGTCAAGGCTGAGCTCATTCTTGATGTCTATGGCTATACTGCACTGACAAAGACCTTCGACCCATGTGATATGAACCTGCAAGGTCTTTGTCCTATGAACACCGGTCCTATTGATGTTTCCAATATTCCCTTGGAGCTCTCGGATGACGTTACCTCTCAGATTCCTGGTAGGACCTCCTCCATCGCCGATTCCAAGTCCCCGTTTAACATGCACCATTAACTTATAACCATAGGCATTGCGTACACTGTCCCAGATCTGGACGCTTCCGTCCGTATCTACATCAACTCAACCGAAACACACCAAAGTATCACGTGTCTCGAAGCCACTCTGTCAAATGGTAAGACTGTGTATCAGAAGGGGGTCGGCTGGGCGACAGCCATCATATCTGGTCTCGGGTTGACTGCCTCTGCTATCACCTCCGGCCTAGGACATTCGAACACTGCCGCCCACGTCGCTGCCAATGCTCTTTCTCTTTTCGCTTTTATGCAATCCCAAGCAATGTTTGGCATGACTGCTGTTCATATGCCCCCAATTGTCCAGTCATGGACCCAGAATTTCCAATGGAGCATGGGTATCATTCACATCGGCTTTTTAGAAGACATCTGTACTTGGTACCAAAGATCGACTGGCGGTACTGCGTCGACAATTCTCTCAGAACTTTCAACAACTTCAGTGCAAGTCTTGAAGAAACGTACCCTTGAAAATGCGGTCGACCTAGCTCGGAGATCCTCTAGCTTCTTACTCAAGAGGGATGGCGCAGAGTCTGAGAAGGCTACGTCGGAGAACAAAGAAGTGCGCGGCATTGAACGTGTCGGGTTTGTCGCCGGAATTGAGGAAACCAACATTTTCTTGACTGGTCTCATCTTTTTCGTGGTCTTCGTTGCTCTGGTTATGCTTTTCGTGGTTCTCTTTAAAGCAGGATGTGAACTGCTCGCGAAACATGGTAAAATGAAGAGCGATAAGTTCCAGGAATTCCGAAACGGCTGGAGAGTCGTTGCGCGCGGTATTCTCTTCCGTCTGACCTTAATCGGCTTCCCTCAGATGTGCGTGTTATGTCTGTGGGAATTCACACGAAAGGATTCCGCCGCGGAAGTTGTACTTGCCGTTATTATGTTCCTGTCCATTCTCGCAGCCTTGGGTTGGGCGTCATTCAAGGTCATCAGTTTGGCAAAGCGATCGATTGCGATGCATAAAAACCCGGCTTATATTCTCTACTCCGACCCGACATGTCTGAATAAATGGGGTTTCCTATATGTTCAGTACCGAGCAACGGCATACTACTTTGTTATCCCGGTACTCGCCTACATCCTGATCAAGGGCATGTTCATTGGTCTCAGCCAACCCGCTCCCGTCGTGCAAACCGTGGCATTTGTTATCCTGGAAGCTGCCATGTTGATTGCTGCCAGCGTCTTACGACCTTGGATGGATAAGAAGACCAACATCTACAATATCACCATCGCTGCGGTCAATTTCCTGAATGCTATTTTCCTCCTATTCTTCTCCAACGTCTTTAACCAACCTGGGCTGGTCACAGGTGTCATGGGCGTCGTTTTCTTTGTTATTAACGCTGTTTTTGCGCTTGTACTCTTGATTCTAGTGCTCATCGCATCGATCTACGCGGTTGTTTCTAAGAATCCTGACACTCGATATCAACCCATGAGAGACGACCGTGGCTCGTTCATCAAATCGCAAACCCAGCTGACGACGGAGTTGGATGCCCTGGGTGCAACTGCTCGTGGCGACATGAAGTCAACCGCATACAAGTCCAGTCCTTTTGATGACGACAATGGCTCGTTCTCAAGCGGTAATGGTGCTAGCGTTGGTCGCCAGAACCTCGACCCGAACCCTTCGAATCAAGCAGCCCAACAACAAGCTCCCTCGCCCGTCGATCCGTCATTACCACTCTTCCCCAGCGACCACTCAGCATCGCGGGGACCTCCTAGCTATGATGGAAACATTGCGCGATCACAGTCGCCCGTTCCACGAAGCTACACCTCATCGCCTTTCCAGGGATCATACAGAACACAGAACAATCCCAGCCCATGGCAAAGAGGAGCAGGATACGACCACTAAAAAGATTTCCTATGATTTTTTTTCCCCTGCGTTCTCATTTATTGCCTCTTTTACACTGAGATGAAGTTATGGCCGAGTACGGGACCGGACTGACTACTCGACCCGTGCTTTATTGATTCTATATTCTCCCGTACCTTGTACGTTTTTACTCTACACCTCTGTCAACTACACTACTTTGATTCTCTTAGTTTTTTTTTTCCCCTCCTATACTGTGATATACCGGAAAACCTTCCTTTCCTGCCAATTCCTCATTGCTATCGTTTCCACCTCACCAGGATTTCTTTTTCTTTTCTTGCTTGATTATACTTGGCGTTCTGAAGCATTGGATCTGGAGATCAGGACTTGGGTTTGCGGACTATGTGATATATTTTCTGACAGGGTCTCTGACTGATTCCCTGTATTGCTTGTCATTTAAGACATGGTAGAAAGCATAATGCTACCACCTACGTTGCTCAACGTATGGCATTCTATTCAGCTGGCTCCTTGTAAAAACACATTAGTTAAACTTGGGTTCCATATCCCACTGCAATAACCAACATGGTGACTCAGAGTAGTTCTGCTAATATCCAGCTTCACCTTGAGACATTTACAGGCGTACAACTCAAGGACATACATACATACATACATACATGCAGTACATGAGGAAGTACTTAATAGTACTATGTATTATTAATTTCCCTTCTCGACTACTCACGTAGTTGTAATAGTAATTCCCTACTTTTTTCCATTCAAATATAAAAGAGAAGAAAAAAGAAATACAACACCACATAACCGGATATCACGCCAGGGAGAAATCTAGTACAGTACCCCCGTAGACAAAGTTTATGCAAGTAACAAACTAAATAAAATGAAAAAAGAGGTAGGTCATCGCTTCTCCCCTAAACCTAGACCTAGACCAGGCGGTGCACCAGGAGGCGCATACCCATCTTGTCCCGGTGGTCCACCACCTACACCGGGCCCTTGACTCGGGCTGAACCCCACGGGACCCTGGCCTGGTGGCGGGATAGGGGGGAACCCCGGGGCGCCGGGAGGGGGCTGGAAGTTAGCGGGGAATCCGCCTGGGGGTGGGATAGGGAAGGGTTGGCCTGGTGCTGCGCCGGGTGGCATGTTGGGGAGAGGGGGGAGACCTGCTGGTGGAGGTCCACCGGATGTTGGAGGGAAGGGAGGGGGGAAGGGGAGGCCTCTGGCTCCGGGGGCTGGAAGGGGGGGGATTACGTTAGTTTCTTCTTCTTCTTCCTTCTTTTTTTGGTGTGCCAGATTTTTTGGGGGGGAAAGACGTACGTGGTGGCATGCCGGGGGTGCTGTTTGGTCCGCCTGGAGGGGGTATTCCGAAAGGAGGAGGGAATTGGCCTGGTCGACCTAGGAGGGGGTAGTTAGCTTCTTGACTTTTGTTCTCCTGCTCTGTGGCAGAGAGGATAGAGAGATATACCTGGGAATCCAAATGGTGGAGGATAAGCCCCGGGGGGAGCCATGGCAGGGTTAGGAACGGCTTGGCCTTCTGCAGCGTATGAAGAGGTAATCGAGTCAATAACTGATTGAGCCTTTTCCTGACCGATTTCTGAAGTTTGTGAGCGATTGGTGAGTCAAAAAGGGCTGAACAGCATGTTCGGGATACGGGAATGTTCCTCATACGTTGATAATACTCCACAACGTTCCTCAGGTGGTTTCGTCCTGAGTTATGCGCCTTGCGCACGCTCATCGAGTCGTGCGTGAGGTAGACATCGCAGTAATCACCTATACATTGATAATGCAATTAGTCTGTTGGTCTTGAGCGTGGGGTGGTAATTTTTGCAGTCGGGTTGGCGGAGAAATTGCGTTCGTGATAAGCTTGTCGGTGGAGCACGGACGTCTCAATAAGGGGATATGGAAGAAACCTACAGAAGAGTGCTGCAACTGTTAGCTGGTTGGCTCATGTAGCAGAGTTAGGAGATCACCTATATTTTGGCATCTTGAATTGTTCCAAGGGCAGTTGTCTCACTGCTCCCAGGACTTGGTGGCGAACTTATCTCGCGCGACGCGTGTGGAATCGACCAATTTGTTCCGGAGGCTGCGGTATGCTATGGGCTTCAGATGTCGAGGGAGGATTTCTCTGATTTTGCGTACCAGCCGGCGGCAGAGAGACAATAACGTCGTATGCGGAGGTACCAGTTTCATGAAGAGATTCGATGCGATGCAGTAACACAGCGGTGAGGACAGGCAGAATAGCGACGGGTTGGGTTCCTCAGGCTGCAAGGTGTCCACGTCCCTGAACAAGTAAATCGAGAATCTTCATCAGATATTTCGGAATGGGTTATACGATATGCCGGACATTCTTTCTCATGATTTCTCCTTTCTACGGATGTAGTATTCACAGAGAGCGGTGAAGACGAGACAGGTACACGCTACGGAGTCAGTGAGGCATTCTATCCCTCAGAGTCGATGTTTTGGCTAGAATTTGGAGTTTGCCTACTTTTACACAATATGCACGGGTAAGACTTGACTACCTCCTCGAACACACAGCGTACAATAAAAAGAGGCAATTCTCTTGTAATTTGGATTACAAGGTATGCATGAGTTGAAGCTACTTCCAGGCACATAGTCACGATTTGGTGATGCATGAGGGAAAGTAGAACCTTATGTTGGGCTACCTATACCAAGGCAAAGCTTTGCCTTGGGCCCATCACCACATCCTCAGCGTCCATGTCACTTAAAATGGAGAGTGAACTTGTCAATTTCGGATGTTGGTGGTGGACAGGTTTATGAAGAGAGAGGACCCAAGAATGTCACCTCACATGAGATGGTGTACCGAAATATTGTACACAGATTTGGTGTATTGCTGCTCCATCTTAGTAGAAGTTCACCCTCAAAAGGACAGCCTGACCGCTCAGGCTGAGCATTGTTGACGTGGCAGTGATACAATTTCGATCTCCAACTTGGACAACCAGAGATAATGTGAGCCCTCGGTGGACAACCGGTAATTGAGGCCCAGTTCTTGCAATTTGAAAGCCTGAAATAAATGATTGGCAAAAATAATGGCGGACAGACATGAAGGACGATCGAGTCGACCGTGGTCACCTGAGATGATCTCGGGGTCGAAGGCGAGTCGACTCAATCGTCCCCTCATCTTGCCATCTTGCACTTCACTTTTAACTCCCAATCAGCCATCAAGGAGGTAATTTGAAGAGTCTGAAGCGAATGCATGAACAACTACTCTGTCGAGCGTGTGACACCCTGCAATGAAGATGGTCACGACCCTACAGGTGAGAGCAGCGACAAGTCTTCGCTTCAAACTACCACCTAGGCACTGGTGACAGTGGCAGACAACGGCCCAAACAAACTAAATTAAACTGCTGGATCTGTGTTACTTTCTCAGAACTCAACTTGGCAAGGGGGTGTTGTCCAGGTACCAACATACCCCATACGCCATAGTTAAACTTCGAGCTGGGAGATGGTGGAGAGCGTGACTCGTCAAGATTTCGGCTTTGGAAACGGCAAAGACGGCACGAGGAACACAGTTCTTTTCTAGACTGACTCTCGAAGAACAGGACCGTACTCCGTCAGGGGCTGTTGGGTGTCAATTACACATCCTCTGATGTCTGGATTCTGGTTGCTGATGGAATTGTGGGTTGGGGTGAAACGAGGCCTGAATGCTGAGGCGCCGGTACGTCATGCCGTGTGTGACCTGAGCAAATTTTTCCTGCGCCGAAAATCTGGGGAAGCGGAATTTTCCACGACCTTCCAATACACTACCGCGAATAAGAAACTCACTCTTCGCTTCCCAGGATTACGATGGTTTCCTTGTAAATTAGATAATTAAGAGTAGGTCTAACGTAAGGTACCCCATGATTGTTTTTAGCATCCTAGTCGAGAGCAGCGACTACTGTAGTTGCCAGTATGCCCAGGTCATACACAGTAGAACTCCGTTGATGGTGGGTATTTTCCCGCCTGGTGGAGATGAAAATTTTTTCTTTTCCCCTCAACTCTTCAATCTTGACTCGAGTCCCCAACCCACATACCCCATACCTGTGACTGAGGGGCTTCCATTTCTGCAAAGCCCAATTAGATTATGCCACCAGAGCTGTTAGCTAAATTTATTATTTAGGGAGGTAAGGTACTGCAGTGTTCATTTCATTTCCCCTCTCCAACTGTGCGTCCTCATCCAAGGTCCGGCTGCAGTCCAGCCCTGGTAAATCTGGGGTAAAACACCCTTGCTGAGCTTAGTGCATGTTCTGGGTGGATCACGTTGTTCCTCTGTAATGCTCGGGCCTTCGCAGTCAATGTATAAAGCATGTATGCTTAGGGTAATGAAGAGTAAGTAAGGTAGCTTGCAGTGTATGTACCATGCCCATTGCCTAATAGCACCCTTTTGTTCAGGCATGCAGGAAGAGGGGGAAACAGCAGCGACTGCAATCCAATCGATGAGGTTCAACCGCGAGGGATGAGACGGTGAGAAAACCAATTAATAATAGTAATAATGATCTCCTCTCGAATTGCGCAAGATCCTGGGCTAGAAACGCCTAATCAGATCTGCAAGCCTGCCAAGGAGGACAGCCCTTATACAATGAACATACCCCGTACCACCAATGGAGTAATTGGGGTAGAGGAGGGGAGTTGTTTGCTGAATGCTCTGTAGAACAGAAATCCTCTGGTGAACACACTTCTTTGAATTTCTGCAGGCCAACTGTTGGAGGTTTTGCGCGATGGCGCCAGATTGCGACGTTTCGTCCTCGGCACCCTCCTCCTTCGTGCTCTCGAAGGCGATGATGCAATTGTACATCGAACGGATATTGCGGGGAGGCAAAATTAAAAAAAAATCTTCTTTTTTCTATTTTTTCCCGCTCTGTTTCTAACCACTATTCACCTGAGTCACCACCTCAGTCTTCGCCATTCTTCTTTGTAAGCTAACTGAGGCGCTGAAAGGTACTGCCTTACCTCAACCACGAGGCTCTTCTGCCGCCACCAGGGACATCATGTTGGCGCCACAGCAGCAGTTGTATCCAAGTCGAAACGATCTACTACCCTGATACCTACCTAGGTACCTTGAGGTAATTATTGAACCCCAAGAAATGCATCTGTCAATAGAAGAGAGTCGCATGGTGTTGTTGTAGCGACCAAGCAGCAATTTCCATTACCCTCACGAAACCAGCTCGATGGACCCTGTGCTCCAGCGCCTGTTTTTATTGGCCACAATACCAGTTTCTGTTACGTTTCTCCAGAACCTCGAACTGACGTCGCGCACGTCAGATGATTGAAATCTGCCGTAAAAGCAGCGTGCAGCGCCTGTCCGTCCAGCTCCACTGGAATGGGATGCCAGCCAATTACCGATGAGAAGAGCAGCACTTGGGCACTCAGAGTTCTCTCTGATTGGCGTAGAGGGCCGCACATTTCCTGCTGCTGCTTTAAGCCCATGACGAGAGCGAGGCGTAATAATACGGTATGGCGGTACTACTATGTAACCATGGCGTCTGTCTTGTCGAGAGCTTTTCCAGAGAAAAATTTCTCCCAGCTGCCTCTAGTAAGACTGAGGACTAGTACTGCGGCAGTGGAGACCCCAAGACAGATGTTGCTCATACCGACCCAGCAATGATGGATAATGAACTCCACTGCAGGCTCTGCGTGTGACCATCTGTGCCTGGAAAGGGTCATACTCATCATGCGGCCAGGGGAATTGCGTGCCCTTCTCTACTAAGGTAGTAAGTTCTGGGCCATGCTTTCCCCGGAACCGCTCCCCAAACTGAACTATATAAAACTGCTGCCCCCGCCGCAATGTCTGGTTCTGCTATGCAGTCAGTATACAACAGCAGATCTTTACTTCCGAGTCCTTTCCTCTTGAATCTGTTTCCACTCTTCCTCCATCTAAATTGACTTCGTACCCCCTTCACACTTGCATCATTGCATATCAGTAACCACCACCTCAACCGAAATCAGGACATACCTACCTCTTACTATCAGGCTTTGATCATCTCCTATAGAGTCATTGTTCTTGCTTCACTAGAATCGCAACCTAGAGACTAGACAGGAGATCTACACGCATCAGTAAACCTCCTTAGAGAGAGACCATCAACATTCATACCACCAACTGCAACTACATCGCAATGCCTTCATCTGTCAACTACCACGTCGTTGAACCTCACCCCTCCGTTCACCGTCCGGTTCTGCACACGGCTCGCGGAGGAGCTGGCAATGTTATCAGCCTGAAGAACACCAAGACCACCGATTCTCGCACCGCAACTGGCCCTGCTTCTCTCACTCGTCTCGACTCTCATGTCCCACGCACCTTCAAGTCCGGCCGTGGAGGAGCTGGCAATGTCCACAACGGCACCGAGCGCGCCATCTTCAGCTTTGATGAGGAATTGGAGCGCGACATGCGCCGTGCTGCTCCGGTCTACCACGTTGGTCGTGGTGGCGCTGGCAATATGATCCACAGCGACAGCGGAAGCAACCTCAGCCGCAAGTTCTCTGCAAGCAGCCAGGGCTCTACCAGGAGCGCCGGTTCCTCCACCAGTGACCGAGCTCGAGACATGGCTCTCCGTGGCCTCGAGAAGGGATGGGAAAAGCTCAAGGGCATGGCATAGAAGGACAAGATACATCTTCTCTTTGTCTGCATGCGATCTTTGCCTCTTTTTTCTCTCTTTAGCGGTTTTCCATCCCATCCAGCGCATATTCTAGCGGTGTTTGGTTTCCAAACTCACGACTCAAATGATTAACGACCAAAAAAAGTTTTTGATTTATTACACTCGATTTTCTCGACTATTTGTGCTCTCTCTCTCTCTCTCTCTCTCTCTCCCTCTCTCTCCCTCTCTCTCTCTCTCTCTCTCTCTCTCTCTATTATTGTTCCCTCTATGGCCCTCTCCATTCAATCCTGCATGTACTCGTTTAATCTCGATGTCTATACTTTTCCTAATCCTGGACTCCTTTTTACCACTTTCCCCCTACCGCACGATCTGAAAAACAAAACTTATGATACCCCAGTCACTGGCTGAACCTTTTTTAATTTTTATTCGATTGCGCCCTTCCGGGGTTATCTTAGGTGGACGGCATTATTGTATACCAAATCCAGAATCGACACTGGATTAGCAAATCATCATGTATGTACTTAGCTGGCAATTACCTGTAAATACAAAACCGAGAAATCACCTTCCCTTATTTCCATATTTCCATATTTGCATCATCGTAGAGAACCTAAGAATTAGATCCTGCATTGAAAATGAAAATGTCTCATACAGAGCAACTGGAGAGACTAGATCTAGTCTAAGATGACGCCACCCCCAAACCCTAATTATAGATATACATAAAGAAAAAGTAAAGAAAACAAAGAAAAGAAATCACGTATATTCAAGTCTCAATGGCAAACTTTGTACAAGAAAGCAGGAAAATGACGCATGGATTTTATCTTGCATAATTCAAGATAGATTACTGCAAAATTACTATCTACCTGTATATTATTAGAATTATTTTATTATTGCTGTTATTGCTGTTATTAAATAGTTTGTTGTAACAAGCTATTAATTAGTAGGTAACTAGTTATTAACTGAACTTGCTTTCTTGACTGGGTTGAATGTATACTAGATTCTTGGAGGAGTTGTAAGATATATATTACTGCTAAGATTTTAGGAGAGGGAGATATTTTGTAATGAATGAGGTGATTATTTTCTATACTAGATGGATTCCATTACTTATTTATACTGGAGTCTGTCTACTATCAATATGTAGACAACATAAACAAGAGAACGTAAGATAATAAAAAGTTCAAGTAGAGAAGAAGAAGAAATATCATATCCCTCTAAGAGATGTATGGCGATCTGATGAGAAATGATGGAATTCTATAGTGAAATTGCCTATTTACACATGGATTAGAAGTGAAAAAGAGGGATGATGCAATCCAGATGCGAAGTGTGTATGTATGTTTGTGCTTGCATGTGCAGCAGGCAGCAATCCAGCTGATGGCTTGATAGGAGCAATTCCTTTATGTAAATAACATGCCGTATGGAGAGAGGATTCGATAAATTGCAGATGGTGTGGGATTAACAGGTCCTCAAAACGGAGAAAACGGGGGGTATCAAAAGTGGCTATTTCCCATTTCGCAGATGTAAAAGCCAAAAGACCGCTGCATCGTTTCTTCTTTTTCGAAGAATTCAGGGTATTTCTGTGTTCTTTTTTTTCTTTTCTTATGAATAATGTATCCAACGCTGGCGCCTATTACCCAATTGGAAAATTGGAGGATTGTCGAGGCGATCGCCAGATCGTGCCTCTAATTATTGAGATTTCGTCGTCAAAATGAAGCGGTAATATTTAGGCAAATTTCCTATGGATAATCTCGGGGTCTTCATGCCATTCATCTGCACTAACCCACATCTACAAATGTGCGTCAGTACACAGAAGTAGGGCCTGCTTTGGTAATGCAGCAAAAAAAAGAAAAGAAGAAACTTACCTTTCGGAACGTGCTCAATCCAGCAAGGATACCTCCACCAATCCAGGTCGTGTATTTGCGTTCTGCAGGCGCTGAAATACGAATCTTCATATCCTCTACAGCTAATCGCTTGATCTCGCGCATTAGTCGATCCGGGAAGTTCTTGCATAGCGTTGATCCACCAGAGAGGACGATGTTGAGATACAGCGATTTACGCAGGTCAAGATCCGTGCGAGTGATGGCGTCCTGAACGATCTGGTGAACACCGGGGTATTCCAGGCCGATGAGTTCGGGGTCGAAGAGAATCTCAGGTGCTCGGTAACGTTCCTGTGAAATCTGCGCCGGGGGGTTAAAAACAAACCAATCTCGAATTTATTTTTTTTGGGGCAGGGACCATACCTTGATCTTGTGCCCGTCAGGCAATGCATACTCTACCGTCTTAGAGTCTGATTTGTGATAACTGTTCATCCAGTCCTTTTCCTCCCGCTTCGGATCCAAAGACACATAACAGACCTTCTCCTTGATCATGCGCACCACCTCCTTTTCCGCACTGGTATGAAGCACATGCCCCTGTTTCCGAAGTAAAAGCTGTAATTGCTCTGTAACATCTCGACCGGCGACATCAATCCTCCGAATACTATTGGGGATCGCGAACCCCTCAAACACAGGAACCGCATGAGACACCCCATCCCCTGAATCCAAGACAACACCGGTGGTCCGTCCTGACGCGTAAAGAGACAGCACCGCCTGAATAGACGTGTAAAAGGCCGGTACATTGAAAGTCTCGAACATAATTTGGGCAGCTATATCGCGGTTCTTTCGAGGGTTAAGCGGGGGTTCGGTCAGGAGGACGGGGTGTTCTTCGGGCAGCGTCTTCAGCTCGTTCTCATACACGTAGTGCCAGATTTTCTCCATATCGTCCCAATCCGTCACAATGCCGTGCTCCAGCGGATACCGAATCTTGAGCAGGCCGCGCAATTCCTGGGCTCGCTGCCCGATGAAGACGTCTCCCTCCAGACCACCGGCCATGACCCGGGGGTGCTTTGGCCGACCGACGAACGACGGGAAGTAACATGATGGGATTTCCTCGCCGGCGAATCCGGCGCGGATAGTACCGCTGCCATTGTCGATGACGATGGGAGCGTTGTGAAGAGTGGCCTCAGCCATTGCGAGAAAAGAGGAACCGAAGGGGAGGAAGGGCGCGTTGGAAGGTCGATTTGCAGGAGCTGGCAGGTGTTTTGGGAGGAGCGGCGCGGCTTTGTTTGTGAGGGCGGCCCCACGGCCTGACACGTAAGTTGGGAGGATGAGGGAGGAGAGAAAACTGTCGACCACAAGGCACACTGCAAATGTCGGAGAGGGAAAAGAAGTAGAAATAGAAGCAGAAGGATAACGAGAGAGGTAGCGTGTTGGGGTGGACGTTAGGAGAGGGAACGAGGTGTGTGTTTTGCTCTCCTTTGCTACAAACCGATTCGATCTAGTCGGGAGCTTCTCCAAATAGTAGGAGAGGCTCTCCGCCTCGTTAACAACGAGGTATACGAGTGTCATATACAACAAAACAGCCAAACTATACGTAAGTTCTTGGGAGAGAGTTTTAATACTCGACTGGAAGAGGCTTCATTTGTAATTTCATATCTTGGATCTTTTCCTGATTTCCAAGGGCTCATGACTGAGAAGTATACCTAACTACCACATTCGACGTATATTCAATTTCACGACAGCTATCCAAACTTCCAAAACAAAGCTTCAATCTAAGAAGCCCAACTCATCGGACATCACATCCTCTAGACTTAATGGACGTTTCTGGTTGGTACCGCATACTGGCGGCCAAGTGAGCATCTGAGACCGCAAATTCTCAGCACGCCCCAGAGCAGATGGAAGTTCCCTATACCCGATCAGCGCACGAATTAAGCCTCATGAGCCACATGTATGAAGACCGTCGCACCTGTAATCACTCGAGATGACATATCCCTGCTTCTGAAGCTCCTGAGCAAGCTCCTCCTGGTGATTATCCTGAAGAGTAGGATTAGGAACGACCACTAGAGGCACTCCAAGGCGCAATGCTCCGAGGATGCTCCCAGAGCCTTGATGTTATCATTTTCATCGTTAGTTCTAGTTCTAAAGTTCAGCCCAACAAAAGATCACGGAAGTAATACCTGCATGACTGATTATCAACCCACTGCTCCGACCCTCAGAGGGGTTAGCTTGACCAAGGCGCATCTCCGGCTCTATGCCTGTGGTTTTGAAGTCAAACCCATTGATGATTATGCCATGTCGAGAGGGATCTCCAAATGGATATTTGCGAATGAAGCTCTCGAAGAGAGGCGCTCCATCCTTGCCGTATTGGACGAGTAGATGCGTATAACCAAAGTGATGCAACGTGTCCAAAAAGTTCGGATCCAAGATCGACTTCAAAAGCAAGTGGAAGGAAGCTGTGGCTCCCACAGTCACGAAGCACAACTTCTGGGAGTTTGATTCTACAGATGCCATATTCGATTTTCTGGGGTTGCTTCTGTCAGGGGGGAATATGTAGCAAATCCCAGGAGGAGGTCTAGATTCAGGACATAACGCTTGACCCGTCGACAGCCGAAGAGAGGCGAGTAGAGGAAGAAATACAAGAAATCTAGTGCAGAGAGGAGTCTTCTCAAAGAGTGACAGCATTATTATTGTTTGGAACTCGATCTCGAGCTTCAGTCACTGGATGTCCCGATCGGGACTAGCGCCTCCCGAACCAACTTCTCTTCCGCCAGAAAAAAACAGCCGTCGAGTCTTGACAAGACGACCACGAACAAAAAGACATCATTCTCCCACACAATGGCTTCGATAACGAGGTCTTTAGGCCGCTCTGCCCGGTTACTGGCCTGGAGGGGTCCAGTTACTCTCCCTTACCGTTCCTTTTCCGCTACCCCGTCCACATTCATGCCCGAGGACCCGCAAGTTCCTCCTCCTCCGCGAGACCCTCGTCCCGAAGACCTGCCGCCGGCCCCGGAGTACTCGCCCGACCTTCTAACCAAAGAGGAGCGGTCAATGTATGATATGATGGCCCCTGAGGAGCGCGAGCAATTCGATGCGCAGAATCGTCGGATCGTGGCCGAATTTAACGACCCGCAAAAGCGATCGGCCATGTTCGCGGAGATCGAGAAGCGTGTGAATCAGCTGGAGAAAGAAGAACCCATGCGGTTCGATGATGTCCGAGAAAAGAGTCGTGGATTTTGGGCGGAAGAGGAGGACGACGAGTTCGGTATTGTTGAGGACGGGGACGATCAGTTTAATGACGATGAAATCACTTCTATGGCTCACGCGGAGCTCGAATTACACCGTGAGATGAGAGAATACGCCCGAATCACCGCATGGGACATGCCATTCCTAAGCAGTAAGAAATCCCCTTCACTTTGCTGGGCAAAAACAAAAAGGCATTGCGCAAATCAGCTAACTTCTTTTCTTCCTTGCCACAGAGCTGGCTAGGCCATTCACCCTGCCCCCCGAAACCCACATCCTCCGCTTCCGTTACACCACATATATGGGTGAATCGCACCCCGCTGAGAACAAGGTTGTTGTTGAGCTGAGCAGCCGTGATCTGACCCCCAAGTATCTCTCCGAGGCGCAGCGCCAGACTTTCCTGAAACTTGTCGGCCCCCGGTTCAATCCAGACACAGATATTGTCCGCATGTCCTGTGAGAAGTTCTCGACCCGTGCACAGAATAAGCGCTATCTAGCAGATATTATCAACACTCTTATTAAAGAAGCCAAGGAGGGAGATGCATTCGCCGACATCCCTCTCGACCTTCGCCATCACAAACCAAAGCCGAAGCTCCGTTTCCCAGAGTCCTGGGTCATGACAGAGGAGCGCAAAAAGCAGCTCGAAGCCACACGGGCAGAACGGACACGTCGCGAAAAAGAAAGAGCTGTTATTGTAGACGGAAACTCGGTCGTTGCAGCAGCATCTAAAGCTCTACCAACTCTGAATCCCGCTTTGAGAGCAAGGGCAACTGAAGAACGTGAGAAGGTGGCCGTTAAACTTAACCCCAAGGCCCAGAAAAAGAAGCTACGCTGAAAAATCGAGACATGATTCTATTAGCCACTGGGCGATCGATGAATATTGTACACAAGTGTTTTTGTATCCTCGGGTTTTCCTAGCTCAAGACATTGAGAGTGGCGCATATTTGCAAGGTCGTTCTAGACTTTATCTTCATCGCAATGTACTATATTACTTTATCCTTTTTTTTCCTCCCCTTTTTCTGTCTAACTACCACTGCTTGTTTTCATAGCCAGGAATATACTCGAGTGTTGGGTTAATGTTTTGCTTTGAACAATTATTCCATTGCGACTATATTAGTGCAGCGATATTAAACTTCATCTCTTCCTGATTATTAAACACACTTCCACCTTGCGTTGCGTTGCCTTGCCTTTCCCTGCCTCGCCTTTTTTTGTCCCTTTTACGATTTGTTTGAGATCTCCTTCCCAGAAAAAAATATAAACGAAACAAAACGCCTGATATAGTACATGGTCACAGGCAAGCTAAATAAAAGAAAAGAGGAAAAAAAGGACACCTATTAGAAAGAGAAATTTAAATAAATAGGACAGAAATGTGCGTAGTGTTGTTGGGGGAAGAAGTAAGTCGAGATATTCCAACCATGAATCAGAGGCGATCGATCAATCGATCGTGCATGGCCGTTGTATCCCAATCACAATTACCTGACATCATATCATATCATATCCTCCGAAGATAGATTCAAGGGGAAATATCCTCCATCCATCATCCAACGTGGGTGAGAATGAAAAAAGAAACAGAAAATAGAGACAACAACAACAAAAGAAAAGAACAGAAGAAGGTTGAGAGAAAACACCGAGTAAATAAAATGAAAAGGAAGTAGTAAGAAAGCCGTTTCGTCATTGTACATACTTCATTCGTTCCAAATCACTCACATCCCACTGGTTCATATACAACACAATACACCTCTGTTCCAGAGGGTTGCAGGTATAATTAAGCTTGGACGTGGTAACT
Source organism: Aspergillus funiculosus (assembly GCA_027569145.1). Lineage (NCBI taxonomy): Eukaryota > Fungi > Ascomycota > Eurotiomycetes > Eurotiales > Aspergillaceae > Aspergillus > Aspergillus funiculosus. The sequence goes on from JAPDEN010000007.1 coordinate 536,601, forward strand.
GGGTTTAGTGTATCGTATCGTATCGTATCATTATCAAATCGTAGGATATCGGCATCGGCGTAGGCACACGCACAGGCGTGAATGAGGTCGTTTACCTGCTCATAAATAGCGTTGGGGACAAAAACAAGAACTGGAGTCGTCGAAGGTAGGTAGGTATGTATGTACGGCGCTCCATGTAGTAGAAGTTTCAAGGGAAAGGACAACTCAATATTAAGCGAAGAAGAAGGTCCCTTTATTTCTTCCCATGCTCCATTGTAAAGCCGAACAAGTCATCTTCTGACGATCCGACAGATCTCTTACGATAGAGTCTCTTGGTGCCAATTGCACCGGGAGTCCGTCTAAGAGTTTTATCCTTGCTTCTGGTGCGAATAACGCTAGGACTTGCTCCAGAAGACTGAGAAGTTCCGGAATGGATCGATGGAGAAGCACCACGAGTAGGAGGCTCAGACGCGGTGCTTCCGTGCAAGTGGTCCGCCACAGGGCTGGCCAGCTGTGAACCGGTGGTTTTGGAAGCCACAGAAGCGCCGCTGGACGATGCTAGAGTCAGATTCTGGAATGAACGCAAGGTATCTGAGCCAGCCATATCCACGGCAATGTTGTCGGGCCCGACGTCCTGAGACCGAGGCTGGTACAGACGACGTGACTTCTGGATCTTCCTGGAGCGGCTGGGACCCACGACAGGGTCGAAAGGACTAGTGAGATAATCTGCATTTGGGTGAATGGGAGAGGGCACAAGGCTCTGGAGGTTGCGGACGAGGTCCTCGCGATGAGCTTTTTCAGAAGCTTCAAAACTATTTTCCGTAGGAGAATGGTACACCAAGCCGCTGCGTGAAGGATAACTCTGAAGTTGATCAAAGGAAAGCAGATCAATCTTTTGAGCGCCTGAGTTTAGGTCGCTAGGTGGATTCTTTGGCCCCTGCTTCTGAGAGACTGGGCCTGTCGAAGAGCTGGCACCCTGAAGTGGCATCCGACAGACTGCCGGAACTTGTTCATGAGTAGAAATAGGTGCCGTAACTTTCTGCTGAGCATTCTTCTCAAAGTCAGAAGACTCGCCACTAGCGTTTATGCCCAAGCGAGGAGGGTACTGGATCGACTTGATAGACGCTCCGCCATTTGGCAGAAGACTAGCAAAGCCATACTTCTCACGGTACCAGCGGGGAATGTCTCTCAAACCAAGTTTTTCGAGCATGGAGGGATCGTGAGGCATCTCGTGCTTATAAAGACATCCTAGATCGTGCAAATTTGAGTTAACTAACTTGTTCTCCCATGGGGTAGTCCCCGTTTGGTCTTTTTTTCTTCTCTTTACCTTGCTGTTGATAATCACACTCGCCATGGCGGATCCAGTAGGAACAGTATTCTTTCTTCACGTTCCGAAAATGAGGATTCCACACAAAAGTTAGTAATCACTGTCAAGCATGTCCTCTAGATTATTGCTGTATCCCATGGAAACCACTACTTACTTGTCTAGGATTTCCATTTCCATTTGCCGCACCAGCACCGGTATTAGGAACCAACCAGCTGGCAGCGTTAGGATTACCTGCGTGCCAGTTCTGAGGAAGACCACCCTGCTGAAGAAGATTATGGAGAGCAAGACGCTGGTTTGCTGGTATATTTTCATCGGCGAGAAGCCTCACGAGCGAGGACTGTAGGTCGTAGCTGCGAGAACGATTATTTGCCGCGTTGGTGGAAGCAGCACGAGTCGTAGTAGGTGTAACACCCTCAACCACATAAGACTGAGCTCTTGGACTCACAGTTCCCAGACTCGTCATGCCTTGAGTTTCGTTAGGAGAGAGAGCACGAGGGATTCCGCAAATGGAGATGTGAGCAGGAAGTTCATCGACGGCTATGAGGGGGGTGAGGGTGCCATTTGGGCGAGTGCAAAAGAACTGAGGACGCAGTGAGACAGACATGGTAATCCAGAAAGTCTAGTATTCACTTAATCTCAGTTCTCTTGGAGTAGAAGTCAGAATAGTCTGTATACAAGTGCTATGATAAGGTATCTGAAGTAATATGCCACTGTAGGATTTGAGGGATGATAGGGAGAGGTATCAGGAAGGGAGAAGGAGAATATGAAGGTAAAAAGGAAATGAGAAAAAGAGACAGACAGAGAGAGAGAAAGAGAGAAAGATTTTTTCGTTTCGCACAAAAGTGAATTGAAACTCGCCAAAACAGGGTAGAAGCTGGTGTGCATGAAAGAAGGCTTGACATTCACTGCTGCTCAGGATAGGGAGAACAACACCAGATGTGCGGGGATTTTTGTGTCCTTCCCCTCTGCCTATGAAGGATAGACACAAGCTTCAAAGCCAGATATATACTGATGGTATAAGAAGCTCTTTACAGAAACATCCTCTTTTAAAGGGAGCCCATGCAGAAGAATAAAGAGTTAGAGGAATCAATCTACAGGACAACCCGAAGCTTGCCCCAGATACTCCATCAGTATCATCATAGTCATCATCATCATAAGACAGTCAAACAGACCAAAAAAAAAGAGAAAAAATGTTATTCCAAAGAGATAACACGGAGAGATCCACTCAATACCGTCTGTGTTTGTCTGATGATGCTGGATTAGTTGGTCAGTACGACCATCGTCCCCGGATGCCTGCATCACTTTCTGCCTACTTTACAATTCCCGTCTCTTTTGCTTCCCTGATTGCCCTTTTTTGGGTATGTCTGTTGATTTTCTGGAAACTGGGGCTCATAACGCCATTCTTGTATCTTTTTATTGACATGCTTTTGTGGGAGGGTTTCCTTGCTTCTCGAATGATCGCTATGCAGCCTCGACTGAACAAAAGGTAGCACAACGCTTGGATCTCCTGCTAATTTCAATCCCCAGAGCTGAGGAATTGGGCTGATTTGTATGTCTCTAGGGAAAACAAACTACTCGTTAGACTTAAATACCCCAGAACCGATGATAACGTGGATGCAGTGGCGCCTTTTATCGATCCAAGTGTCACGGCCGGGTCAGGGATCATACGGTGTCTATGCAATATTCAAACGACGTCCTGTGAGAAGCTTTTGATTACACGATATATCATTAACGGTCAAACAGGGGCGACGAGTTACTTTTTTGCTTTTGTTGTCGTTGGAAATATACCCAAGAGTCCTGGATGAGGAAGCGCTGGAAACGCCCAAGTGTTGCTGTTATTCAGTGGGACGTACCTTTATTTTGGGAGTGTGGGTAGCTTTCCCAGCCTGGACACTGTTAGACAATAACGGTGAAATATTTCTGGGCAATATATAGTTCTCCGCATCGAGAACTATAAGACTCTAGTAAAGAACTTTGGCGAGGGTTACCTTGTTTGCATCTACACCGACAACATCTCAGGAGTCAAATCACACTTTGCTGCCTTTAGATCACAGTCTCATTTGGCCTATCGCTATTGACTACCTAATTCATATACACACAATAACTAGAGTCTTCCATTGTGCGAAATATTTCGAGGGTCGAGGAGAACAGCCTGGAAACGTCCAAGCTATGCATCCTCGACAATAGGCCCTGACCAACCAAGCCAGTAATCAATTCTATCTCGAAACGAGATATTAGAGTTCGTCAACTCAAACCCGCCTCTTCTTTCTGCATTCTGTGCAATGCTTCCTTTTTCTGGCTTATCGTCAACAGCAGGCTGTTCCGTGAATCCGACCACGTCCGCTGCAACAATGTCCTGGCTGAACAATCGTTTCGAAAGCTGGTACCATATCCCAGTGATCTCCTGTTCCTCGGGTCTCTCTACGAGCACTTCGGCTGATGGATTTGAAGATCTCTCAGGATACTCAACAGAGGAGATATTATCAACTCGTACTGGTAAGATAAAGGCACTTGCGAGCAAGGCAAGGTAAAATACTCCAATGAGAGCCGGCCTTAGGAGGCGTTTCAGCTCCTGGGTGCGATATGTAGTCTCTAGCGCTATGGACGCCCGACAAAAAGAAAGTAGATTTCCAAACTTCTGGCTCAAGGTGCGTGGAATGGACTCTGTGTAAGAACCGACTCCGCTAGATATGGCCAGACTTTCGTGTATATGTCGATTATTAAGTAGTTCATCCTCTTGGATCTTTGTCCATGCATGCCTGAAACGATCCCTGTTACGGTCATAAGAGTTAGAGGATACTGAATGTATCTGCGGCAGCCAGTATGATTCCCTTTCCTTGGGCACCATCATCACCCAAGTCACGCAGAACATTTCTAGATCCCTTGGTGGACAGGTAACCTGGATACGTGAGACCCCCTCAGTAGTATCAGTTTCAGGGATAACAATCACATTCATATCTGCATTCTGGTGACTGAATTCAGATCGGAAACAACCCTCTGGAGCCCCATTAATATAGAGAAAAAAGCAGCACTTCTCAGACCAAAAGCAGCGGTTATGTAGTTTTAAAGAGCACATTGCATGGCATCTGACAGCTGGGCCAGAGAGATGAGAGACTCTGATTTCTTGTTCAACCGTAAAATCTTGGATTACCCCATAAAATTTCTTTTCACATCGACGCACAGGGATAACAAGATCTCCAGAGTTGGCGAACTCGGCGACGAAGCAGTTCTCCACGATCTTTGATCTCTTCAAATTCGTTGTACGAATTTCGAGGCCGTGATTCTCTGGCATGAGGAACAGAAGAAGCCCGCTATTGCCGTTTTCTGCTCTAGGAAGACCTGGAATCACTATATCGCTCCAGCCCTTATCGTTTCCAAAAGGGATGTATATGGATGCTGTGATGGTAATTCTGAATGATGTGGCATGTAATCTTTTAGGGGTTCGGAGGACAAGAATTCCCTCATCAAGCTTGACTTCGGGTTTATCAGAAGACTTGCATTCTTCGGCATCGGAAGGACGTTTCTGATGATGAATAGAGAGGTCTCTTAGGTCTCTTATATCGGCTACTAGGCTCTGTGGTGTAGAGGAGTGCATTGTTAGTCGATCGTTACCATAGTCGGTGTCTGCAACCCCCTCACGTTTCGAGCTAGATACTGGAATCTCTATCGCTGGCATCGTCTTGGACAAGTCAAATCCCATAACCCTTCGTTTGCAGGTACCCGTAACCAACCCGCCATTCGAATCAAGTAGCAGGTGTTTGCTCTCACAATGTGTCGATTGAGATGAATCTGAGAGATTGTCGGGGGGTTCGGACGCCTTTATCGTGGAGTCTTCCTCACTTGAGCCTGACCGAGGGTCAGTAGTCCCTTCGATTTCACAGCCCTGATAATTTTCGTCAAAAAAGCCAGGAGTATCGATCATAGGAGGCTCGCAATCCGAACCTTGCTCTGTGATTATGGAATCAGAGACGCATGAGACTGCTGAATAAACGTTGCCCTCGATCGCGGCTTCTTCCGTCTTGGGCGTCGGCTTAGGGATCATGCTCGGTTTGTGAGACTGTCTGTCCTTGGGAATAGATAACCGATGGAGGAGTTTGATATCTTTGGTAGCCTTCCCCGTACTTTTCGACTTGGTCGGACTTGTAACATGAATAAGAACATCCCTGGTCACTTCCTTGCACTCTCTGCCTTCAAAGTCAGATCCATAATCAGTGAGGTCGGCATCAGTAGCGCTTCTCTTTCTTGACTTCAACAACCCCCCAGATTCTAGGGGGTTGGCACATAGGATTGCGGTACAAGGAGAAGACACCGAGCTCTCCGAAGACAGCTGTCCTCCACAATCACTCGAAGCAACGCGGAATTCTTCAATGTCTTCGCTTCCCTTCTGCGATTCACTTTCTGATATTGACCTAGTTTCTGGCGCACAAACATGCTTCCAGCTACTCTCAGCGCGGGGGTATAAAGCCGTGTCATTGCCTTTATCTGAGACTAGCGGGGAATAAGCAAATAGAGGGCTCTGAGGAAAGTCTCCTGTGTTTTCACTGTCCAGGCTGCAGTCATCAGATGGAAGCGGTTCAATAAAGCTTCTCACCAGATAAACCCCGGGAGCTCTGGTGTTCAAAAGTTGGGTCTCCGAATTAGGCACGCAATTGACCTGGAACATGAACTGCAATAAGTAGACTGGCTTGGGTTAACAAAATGAAGGAATGACATCAACTTACGTCGAGTGAGATTCTGAGATCAGCCCTCTCTTCGTACTCGCCACTCCAGGTGCATCGGATCTCCAGATTGTCGAACTCTGGCGGGTCGTGAGGCCAGGCAAGCCTCCGAAGCATTGTGTTAGTTCCAGTCACGCTCTGCTGGTTTGTTGCCATTCTCTCAAGACAGTAAATCGGTAGATATCATGTAGGGAGCACGGACAAAAGAGAGAATGGAGAAGACAGGAAGACAGGAAAACAGATAAGTTGACAAACTGGAGAAGAACAGGAAGAGGCTCTTGTTTGTATTCAGTGTGTTTCGTCTTTGGGGAAAGCAAGTGTGGCTGGAATAAAACAAAGGCTGTTATTGCAACAACGATAGAAGAAGCTGGAGGTCTCTTATTTAGTTGATCAGAAACAGGAAGTAAGCACCCACTAGCCAGCCGCAACTTCCAAGTGAAGGAACCTTAGGTTAGTGCTACTACACGAGAATTTAGGAATAAGAGAAAAAAATGAAGATAACCTCATGCCATTAGACTTCTAGATTAGAGCACCTGGTAGTGCCCACTACTAGCCAGTCTCTAGCCTGAGCTCCATAAAGCTGTAAATAAACAAAAGCTATCAGCCACCCCTTCTCATATTTGGTCAGTTCCACCATCAAAAAAAATCAATAATAATATGTACAATGAAGTCAACCATTACCTTTCCTCAAAGCCCCATTGCGAATAATGAAAAAAATGAAGAACAAAAGACAACAATAGCAAGAGCCATAAAACCCCGTTGTTTGCACGGTTAACCCTTTTAATTTCCACCGGCGCCATGTATCCCCCGTAGTCACCAGTACTGTTACCATATAAAAAAACACCCATCCGGCAGTCTATCCAAATAAAAAAATGAAGGCCTAATAGAACCCCAGACAGAAAAAGGAAATACGTAGAAATAAAAGGTTGAATATCCTCAGAAAAGAGCTTCCTTAGCGAGGAGTTCCATTTGCTGAGCCTGGGTGATCAAATCCCGCTTGGCTCGTTGTGGCGCCATATCGATCAGCTTCGTTTGTTCCAATGGGTTGAGATGGAAGTATAGGCGTGGTGGCCTGGGACGACTGGTCAAAATACCCTCTTGTTGTCGTGCCATTGGTGCCTTGCGTAAAATTGCGATTCCGCTGCAGAGGGGGAAGGATCGTAGAGCTGGCTGAATATTGTGATCGGGGATAGCCTTGCTGCATCATCGCTCCTGTTGAGTCTGTAGTCTGCTCAAAAATATATAATCAATTAGTCTCTCTTGACAGAATGGACGTTGGGGGACCCCATACAGGTGTGCCTGGTTGGTTCACCATCCCTAGAGACTGCATCGTCGCCTGTTGACCGGTCCGCCCTTGCGCGTTAGGATCTTGCATTTGGGAGACTTGAGCGGATGATGGGATCCCGTAAGACATCTAAATGAGTGTGAGTAAGTAAACAATAACAGTTTAATAGTACCGGCCCCCGGAGCCGCTGTCGCCCCTGGTGCCGTAAGGGTCTTGGGTTGCAGGGGTCCACGTAATCTGAGGTTGACGAACCGCATAATCGGGAACTCCTGTATGCCCTGTGGGGTAGCTTGGCATCATGGAGGTTGGATAACCCCCAGCTTGGTTATACATGGCCGCAGTTTGAGGGTACGCATCCATTTGACGCATACGCCCCTCTGGATCGTACATCCCTCTAGTCCCGAAGTCAATAGACGTGCGCTGGCGCTTGACAGGTCCCCCGTAATATGAGTAGTCTCTATTTGTTGCCTGATACCCGGGAAAATTATTCCCAGGTATTTGCATCGACGAACGTTCTGGGGAACGAGGGGGAAGAGGCTGTGGAAAGTCTTCCGGCCGTGGCGCTGGGCGCTTTCTGTGAGAACAAAGTCAGCTCTACTCTGTCGCTCATGCTAACGTCTAGCATTATCTTTTCTCACTTACATCAGTGTCCGTGGCTCCTTTCGAATTCTGAGTTTCACTCCTTGGTCTGCAAAAGACCTGGAAAGGAATGTCGACTCAGCCATTCCTGGAAAGCTTTTTGGAGGAGAGACTTCGCGGTATTAGTGTCCGAAATCTTTAAAAAAAAGCATAGAGCTGTAACTCTAGATCTTACCGGTAAACCGATCTGATATGATAGACTTCAGGTATGTAACCACATCCCTGAGCAAGATCCGTCAGCTTCTATACCTTGTGCTGGAGGGTTTCCAATGGAAAACGGGTCAAGAAGGACCCATATGCAGCTTACTTTCGCATTTCAAATAAAGTGAATTTGAGTCGGTACTCTCCTTCAACTTTGATCGACAGATCCCCCCAAACAAAGAATCCTCCATCTGAAGTAGCAAAATTAGTTTAATACCTTTTTTATGCTATGGGCCGGATTCCTTTTACCAGTATTGTCCACATCTTTCAATCGATGAAGCGAAGAAACCAAGGTTCCAGTTAGAGCGGTAGAGGGTGAAACAGGAGCTGGCAAGTCTTCTTGGGCATCATAAAGACTGCAGCACATAAAATAATACGGACTTTGAAGGTAGTGCCTAGTAGCAGCCGATTAAAAGCCTGCAACCCAGCAAGAAATCGATTACAATTAGTTTACTTACTGAGCAAGATAGGTTCCTTCCTCCCTTACCCGGATTTGCACAATCGGTGGTGGATCAACTGGTTTGCGCTCTGCGAAGTAGATGCGATCCAAAGGTCAACGCCTGGCCTTCCGTCGGGAGCACACCCAGAGGGGTAAACGAGTCAGTGAACATACCTTTCTCCTTCCCACCTGCCACACGCGCCCGATTGGGCTGTTGGCGAATGATCAAGTCAAAATCAGGACTGGAGTTCAACATCGTCAGCGCTCGCATGGCCTGGCAAGCAGATTAAGAGTTGAAACTATTTCAACAATCCGAGGGGAGTGAGGACAAACCTCTGAGAATCACGGGGAAGGGAGGCAGCGTCCGGAAACGTCGACGCACTCATCAAGGCGAGGTCCGAAAGAGCAAAAGCAGAAACAGAGCCAAGGGACCCAAATCGGGAATATCCGTCAGGATACGAACCGTGAACCAGAGATAACCTGGACGGGGACGCTTCAGGGGAAAGTAGGATGAATAAAAGAACAAAGAGAGGGGCGAGGAAGATTTACAGGAAGTAAAGAGAAAAATAGAAGGATTCAAATGTCTGGAACCTAGTACTGGGAGTACTAGTACTTGCGGTCCAACGATGCACCGAGGGAAAGAATGATACACAGCGGGGGGGGAGGGGAATTTGGAGGGGGTAGTTAAAGATGAACACAGACGGTATGATTGATGAGGTAGCTCAAGCTCAACCGAAAGTCTTGTGTCTGAGTGGAGCTGGATGAATTGGAATCGACCAAGCTGCAACCTTGAGTTTGAAGCTGGGGATTGAAGAAATCCTCAGTGGGTGCGGGCGACCTGGTTTGGGACGAGCCGGTTTACGAAAGCGGCGTCGAGAAAAGAAGGTGGTGGTGAATCGATGGTGTCGTCAGAATGCAAGCGGCAAGAGCCAGCCGAGCACAGCAGCACCGTTCCAGACAAACCTTAACCCAAGCAGGCGGAGGGAAATCAACCAACTTTCTTAGCAGTAAAGTAGTACGTCCAGTAGTGGTAAATAGCAGCAAGTAGCAGCTGTTGTAGTAGTAGTGGCAGTAGTGCTGTAGTGCTCTGCAATACTAGTACTACTCGGTTGTCTCGAACCCTCCTTTTTTACCCTTTTGAATTTTCTTCCCCTCTTCCTTTCCTTTGTTTTATTTGGCGAGGTTAATTTTTTTTTCCGGCCCAGAGCGATGAAACGTAGGTAATCGCCAATTTCCCAAGCCAGGAAAAAAAATGGCAAAAAATTGACTGGAGCTTCCGACCGTGTATTTCGGGCTATCCAATGAAATTAGGCTGCCGACGTCGGAAAAATGGAGGTAGCAAAAAAAAAAATTGACCAGAGGGTGAGGAATCAAGTAGCAGGTCATAGAATAATAGAGTTAAAAGATGCAACAGTCAAAATTATAATCACAGTGAAAGAACGAACAGTAGGTGGCGGAAACCACGGCGACTCGGTGATAAGACAGTAGCTGAACGATGGGTCTGGAAGTCGCCTCCGGGTAGGTTTCTGACATAGAACAAAAATCAAAAGGTCAATGAAAAGTCATTATAGAATAATGAAAAAATCCGACAGGAGTAATGATAATAAAAATGAATAATAATGGTGGTGGTGTAAAAAGGTTTTGGAGTCAAGTAGCTTTTACTAAGGATCAGAAGACAGCTGAACCAGACAAAACGGTGGGTGGAGCTCGACCAGAGCACAGAAAGTACTGTGTACCAGCACCGGCCAGTTTTTGGTCCTCAAATGGTGTGTAGTGTCGTCGCCAGTGCCAGGTCGACCACGGTTGAGTAGACAGCCTAAGGATGAATATTAGTCTTGACGATCCGACAGGAACCGTAGAAACATACAGATGATGCGCACATTGGCAGGTCCCAGCAGCCACTTTCTGGAGGGGGAGTCGAAAATTAAGTCAGATTTCAGTTCGGCCACCTGCGCAAGTCTGAAAGTCTACCTTGCCTAGACAGATCGTCTGACGACCTGATCGAGCTAAGTTGGAAATCCACCGCGTTTGTGGGCAAACCACGACTCACTTCCCCAAGCAAACCCCAACCCACAGGCGTAACGGTTGGCCTCGTGCGCAGCGGAGATGGAGCCGGCTATGCAAGTGTGATCAGACCCGTAACTGGGCGCCACACAGGGTCTCCAGCCCTCTTGGAGACGCCGGGGGTCAATTATAATAGATGTCTTGTGCTGATCAATGTGTGTACCTAAGCATTCCAGTCAATAACTATCCCAATTCTTGTACCTAGCAGTTAAGACTCGTTGGTTCTTGTAGGCTTATCGGGGACCCGTACTTACTTAAACTTTGGTCGCCCACCAGTGTGCCAGCGGCAATACACTCATTCGTCTCACACTTATTTCGCAGCTTGCCTGTCCTTACCTGTCAGTAGTCATGGCGACATCATCGTCTGAATTCAGTCCTTCATTAAAGTCGTCTGAAGAGTACAAACCTTGATTCCCCTTGCGTGTTCTAGCTGGTTCCGTGTCCCAAACGAAGAATGATCCAAGGATAAGAGCACGGGCAGGAGCGGGGGAAGCACCAAGGCTCGACGGCCCACGCAGTAACCGTTGGAACCTCGGCCAACTTAGGGGATGCGTTAACAATTCAATTCTCATAACTAACTTGATCTGAGGAATACCTTAGGCTATGCGGCCTGTTCTCTGTTATAGATAGGTGGAAATGCCGCAGCCCCGTCGTGAAAAGAGAGTTTAGTATCACCACTTGCCCCGTTTCTATTGCTTCTCGTCGTGAACAGCGCTCTGTCCTGCGTTTTCAAGCCCAGCCGCAAACCGATCCGAGTGATGATGCGGTCCTGATGTCTGATTATCGTCGAAAGATTCGAAGGCCTCGCGAGTAACACTTGTCGAACGAGAGATTGCCTATCCCCCAACCCAAAGAAGAAGCGGGGAAACGTGAGGACGGGAAAATAGAATAACAAGAAAAAGAAGGGAAATGGCGGGTGAACAATGAATATACGATCCGACGACAAATGCTAGATGGAAAAAACAGTTATGGGAGTGGGCCTCTTTTCAACGTGCGGCCGTGGAAAAGAGTCAGGTCACGACTCAGCTGGCTGCGTTCTAGGAGTCTAGTGTGGTAGATGCATCACATCACCTATATCTTGACATGCAGACTGCATACAGCTGTGTCCCACACAATAATAGCAATGATCAAGTCGTGACATTGATTCGACTTCGGTGAGCTGCACTCCTCAGTCAAGTCGGGCCACTGGCACTGATCGGTCCATTGGACTGGTGCAGCCGAGAGGACAAGGATGCATAGTCTTCTTTTGGAAACGGGATCATCGACGCAGATATTCCCTCGCTGGTCTAGGCGAAGTTCAGTAATAATGAGAGCTAACCTTACTTAAGTAGTGCTGTGGTCATCTTGGGTGGACTACGCTGTCCCCGATGCATAATCTGAGGGTTCCTGACTCGAGATGTGTGAGATCTCAAACGTCTGGAGAAGATTACACGGATTTTTTTTTCTTTCCCGTCAAGGATTTAAGTCCTCCACTCCAGCTAGGCTGTATGTATCGGAGATACATACAGAGAGTATGGGTCCTGGATCTTAATAATAATAGGAGGCAGCTGCATCTAGCCGCATCAAAACTCGCAATGATAGCGCTTTCCCCAAACCACCTTGGGGGTGTTCATGCTTAAAGCGGGATAGTTGCCCTCTCAGTCTGGGCGACCTACCTATGCTGTTGAGGACCATCTACCAGATGCCAGTAGGTCAATGCAATCTCATCCATAACTCTTGATTGCCAGTGACCACATTATTAGGGGGAGAAGATCAGCAAGAAACACACGATGAACAGTCAGATAGGGAGTTGGCCACGCAAGGGTGGAATAGGCTAATAATACCTAGATTTGTAAGGGTCTGCATCTGCGTCACAACAATACACGCAAACCCAGTGATGTGAACTTCATCATACCCCTCCTTTTTTTTCCTTTCCCTCTCCAAGAAAATGGTCAACAGCCCATAAGGACAAGTCGTCAAAAAAATCGATTTGATCAATGATGATCAAGATGAAGACATGAGCATCCTTGTCCAATGAATAATTGCTGCGAAATATACCCACGCATGAGTCATTCCAACAGCATAGCAACAGCAGATATTATTTGGAAAGGAGGAGGGAGATGGAGGCGACAATCAGGGGACAGCAAGGTTGATGCCGTACGGTAGACTTGTCAGCAAGTCTCCGGACGAGGAATTTTTCCTGCAACACACAAGTGCCCAAAATGATGCCACGTTTGGTGGCGGCGTATGGTACGGAATTACTGACACCAAAGGTATAAGGATGAAAATGGAAAGAAACAGAGAAGAAAGCGGATTAGATGATGAGAAGAAGAAAACATTTCATAGCCATTTGTTGATTGACTAAGTGGTACATAAGGAGGATACCTAATACCGAGCAGCCCACTCCTGTCAGGATCAGCTAATTTGCATCAAACTTGCTGTGTGTTTGGCAGAGGAATTGATTTCCCACCACCACAGACTGCGCCGACACCAGAATGGAATAGCATATAATACAGAGATGGAACTCAAAAAGACCGAGTAACACGTATAGGCTTTAAAAAAAGGCACAAACGGCGGGCAAGTAAGCTTGGTGAGAAGGGGAAAGCGCCCTTACGAAATTTCCCCTCACTCCTCCACTGTCTTTTTTTTTCTGGCGGCAAGATTGGAGTACATGAATAGATAGGTACTAGCCAATTGTGCGGGTCGAGAACATAATGCACGATGAAGTGTTTGCTGGACTACTAGTGGCTGCCTTTTCCCTCTCTCTCCAGCACGGGGAACAGAAAAGTCAACTCTGTTCCTGTACTGAGTATACCTAAGTACACTGTACTCCTGACTGTTGAGTCTTGACTCTTGACATGTTGACAACTGACAGCGATCCGCCGAGCATCTCCATCCTGAACCAGACTTTCAGAGGGCGCTTATTTTACGCTACCGTTATGCTTATTCTCGACCTGGGGGATCGTTCCAAACTTCCATTTCTTGCCTTGCGATTGCGATCGGCCCTTTAAAACTCCCTATTATCAACTGCGATGAATTAATGATGGTAAATCTTTTTTTCAGGGTCCAAGAAGCAACAGCATTAGAGCTACCACCGATGCTGTCAACACTGAACATCCCCGTCTGTCCTCTCTGGGAAGTCTCCGAGACGGGAGAAGGATTTTGGGAGTCTGTCCAGGGAGCATTATTTGGTGATCCTCTGTTCGTCCACAACAGCGCTAAAAATACGAGAAACCAGGGTTGACTTAATTACCCGACCACTTAGGGAGAAAAAAAAGAAAAAAGGGAAATAATTAAGAATTAAAAAAATGAAAGTTGAATTGAAGAAAACATGGAGGCAGATTATCGATAAAAGAAAACAGGCAAACCCCTGACTGATCATATCTAGGATTCGACGATCGTCTAGTGTACCGCGAGGGGTTTTGGATGCCTCTCATTTATCCAGAAGCTCGCGAATCATGACAAGCTGACAATAAATATTGTGCATTGACACTCACACCAACATCTGCAGGAGATTCTTCATTGAGAAATGGGTACAGCCATCCTACGGCGGGCTTGTGGCTATCCTGAAGCACAGACTTTCTGTCAACACCACAAACCTCCTTAGTGCATCGTTACATACCCAGTATTACATACTACTATACTTCAACCATGCCCTGCCAGCGCGAGGTGTGGACTCAATGTACCATTTACTTTCTTTTTTCACCGCCACAACTAAATAGATACGATGTATTGTTGCCTGCAGAGGTCTATTTTCAATAATCGAGCCCTCCTCCAGCTCATTCCACAATTCCAAATCGCTAATCACCAATCATATATACCGATAATAATGGCTGAAATGAGGTCGTTACTTATATCTGTGGATCAGTTTTACAAAGTACATACATATACAATTAGCAATTCACACTTTGGATATCACACTGCAGAAAGCCACAGCGACAAACATTTGCTACGGAGCATCATATAACTAGTTACAGTGTCCATGATGTATACACATAACCAAGTCTAGCATTGTCTCTCGTTATCCCAGGTATTCTAACCTTAACTAAAGCATTTCATGCGCCCTCCGGGGCCTCCGTCCCATCCCATCCCACCCCATCCCGTCTCTTTCTACTACGTACTATTCTAGTGAAATCAAATGTATCAAACTTTTTCTCATGTGCTTCGGTGGTTCCACCACTCCTAGTTCCCACGCTATCTGTGTAGCGGTTTTAAATGGAGACACGATGGACAACTCTGATAGGTACAGACAGGCAAAACTAGCGTCGCGGCATGTTCGCCCCCCCCCCCCCAAACTGAGTCTGACTCTTGCATGTACTGTACCAAGATCTCTAAGGCTCCGTCCAGATTCATTTCCTGGTTTTCATTGCTGCAGCCTGCAGCTAGCGGTCGGTGTCATTACTCTAGTACTACTAGTAGTAGCCCAGTAGGCCCAACTGTACTTTTGCATGCAGCTAAACAAGAGATGGACCCAAACTTCTACCAACTCTTACTGTGGAGGTTCCTAACCTCTACTGACCTAGTTCCGACCTCCTGAATACAAGCTTGGGATGGTAGTCCTGGACTACTACTACTACAAGTGGTAGTACGAGTGGTAGTAGTTAAGTACTACGAAGTATTAAAATACTCCGAGTAAGAGGAAGAAGCAACACTCTACTGTGTACAGCAATCAAGTGATAGATCCATTTCTTGAGGGTCTAGAAATCTCAACGTCTATGGAATTAAGTGCCGTACAGTAAGTCCTACTAAGCAATATGCTATTCCACCAAACTTCGTATTTCAATTGGCCCCGAAACAGTAAAACGTCACTTCCCCCCAAATGTCCGTGGAAGAATTATTATACATCACAATCTTCCGAATCTATCAATAATATCTCCTGCAGGCTGCTGACCGAAACAAGGCAACGACGGGATTTCTAATCTGTATAGCCAACTTAGAAAAGGTCTAGAGCGTATCTCACTATCCGCGAGTCAGTGCCTGGATTACTCAGATTCCACAGCAGATGCCTTACCTTGTTCTCCTCTTATGCGGATTACATCGCCAGCTGAATGCCGCGGTCCATCCCGATGCGGCTGACAGAGTTCGTAAGGTGCTACTTACGTACGGGGCCTAAGGATCGACGGGATTGTCCGAGGTCGGTGTTGGTTTCGTTTCTGTGTCTCTGTGATGTGGTGTCAAAAGGGCTTTCTGAGAAGATAATTACCTACTACGAATAGTTAGTAGTAGTAGTAGTAGTAGTAGAGAGATTCCTGATATACTTTGTGCAAGTGAAAGACGTGAGCTTACCAGAGCTCTTAGGAAATTATTACCATCAATAGTAGGCAATTATGAATATATTTCTCTAGAAAATCTCGCTACTTGAATACCAAATGTCTAATATACATGATAGTTTACATACTGGGTGATGCTGGCGGTTTCTCATTATTTATTTTGCCGTCAACCTCACGGAGACTTCTCCTTTCGGGGTACATCACTCACTCCGAGCGGAACGCGGAGGAACATTTCCATAAGCAAT
Organism: Aspergillus funiculosus; assembly: GCA_027569145.1. Classification (NCBI taxonomy): domain Eukaryota; kingdom Fungi; phylum Ascomycota; class Eurotiomycetes; order Eurotiales; family Aspergillaceae; genus Aspergillus; species Aspergillus funiculosus. The sequence continues at coordinate 552,747 of JAPDEN010000007.1, forward strand.
GCTGCCGCAACGCTCACATTCAGGCTATCAACCCTAGCGGGATCAGATGCAACGCCCAGACCTGTGCCCAGTCTTGCCCCGGGGATGCTCACGATGGAGTCTGCTTGAGCCCTGACGTGGAAGCTTAACCCAGACCCCTCGCTACCCATCATAATTACGCTGGGCGATTGATTGGCGAAGCTCATAAGCCCAGGGCCGCTACTGCTTCCTGAGGAAGCACTCTGGAGCGAGAAAGGGTCAATATAAGTGGACCCTGGGGTGGGAGCATCGGCAGCGTAAAATCGCCATCCGTTGGCCTTTGATCGCTGGATAAAGTCGACTTCGTTTTTGACTTCTAGCAGGGTCATGTTCTCTGCAGCCCCAGCAGATGACTTTATCGTCACAGGGGAAAGGGGCGCCGAGTTTCGTCCAGCGAAAATGACGGCGTCAACCCCTAGGTAATATGCGGAGCGAATGATAGCCCCCAAATTTCCTGGATCGAGGATCCCGTCGAGCAAAAGGACGACGGGATATCTTTTTCCCTGTTGCTCAAGAGGATGATTAATGGTGACGCTATCATTTATGCCGTTTACTACGGCCTCTTCTCGAGTCTGTGGTGCTAGTTCTAACCGGAAATGATCCTCGCCAAGCTGGGCGGATTTGAGCGCCCTGACGGGCAGTCGCGGAAGGGGGGATGCTTCAAGGATACAACCATTGTGAGGCCTACCAGCACTCATTTTGTCGAGTAATCGGTCCCACTCAGCGAATGCCATCTTGACCTTGATGTTCTTTGAGAGAGCGAGCTTGCGTAGAGCCATCTTAGCTGGACTCAGCTCCTCGTCTAAAGCTTGGTATATGTACAGCTTGTATATCTGGCGTCGGCTACAGCGCAAAGCAGCTTCGACAGCCGTTGTTCCATAGATAAATTCAGATGCGGGAGTGGTATACGGAATTGTGTCTGGAACCCTCACATGTTCCTTTACCCGTTCTGGAATTCGGTCTGTGATCTGGTGAGTTGGTGCCGTTTCAAACCGGTTGTTGCGACGTCTTGGCTGGCCAGAAAGAGACTCGGATTTCATTGACGTGCGTCCTCTGCTTGTAGTAGCTGCACTTTCGTATTTTGAGGGTCTCTGTGTGCTTTGAAATCGCTGGTGCTCCCGGGGTAAAGCGCGAAAGTTTCCTGTTCGGATGAATTCATCCTCGTCAAAGTCGAGCTCCGAGGACCATGATTGGTCTTCGTCTCTCTTCCCACGCCTTTGGAATTTGAGCGCCTTGGATCCGCCCCGATAATTGTCGTCGCTGTCTTCGAGTAGGCTTCGAGACCCCTTTGAAAGCTGGGATTTGCGAATCCCGCGACCGATTGCGGAATTCAGTGAGGCATATCTGACTGAGGTTGAGCGAACACAGGACGTAAGTGAGAAATGCAGAGAGGACCTGAGGGGTCTAAATGAGGCCTGAAAAGACATTGTGTCTTCTCTGTGCCCATTCACATGTAATTGATGAGCTGCTGTTGCTTCGTTGGTCGTTTGTATTTTTTTTGCGCTATCGCCGATAAGATAAGCTCCGCATTATCATTAGTCCGAGTTTCCGGACTTGTGCTGGAATAATAGTTATTCCGTGCGTAGAATATTTATTATTTGTGTTGTATTGTGCCTCATATAAAAGGCAGACATGATGCATGTGAAGATCCTCACCGGCGCGGATTAACTATGGGCTGTAAATCACGTGACTAAGCGAAAGTGGAAGACTTGACGGATTAGGCAGGTGTAGTTTAGTCAACCAATCAGCCACTCACTTCAACACTGGCCTCTATATCACATGATACCTTAAACAGGACTACCTAGGTAGTGTATTATAGCAACTCGTGTTTATCACGCGTCAAGCTTGTGCTTTCGCAGAAGTCTCTCAGTCTTACGATCTTGGGAATTGAGGGGCCTTGGTCAAGAAATGGAGGATGTAATTCTTTCTCCAAGTCCGTTCTCACTTTTTCTTAGCTTTCCTCTTGCTCAATCCCTATTATACGCCCATGCTTTTCGGATTACCGTCCTTCCTCTTCCTTAGATCTCCATTTTAGCTATGGGCAACTCAGACGTCAGTATGGAGAATCCCGAGCCGCCTTTGAGCCCTAAAGATGGAGAGGGTATATTCGCTAGCAGTCGTCCAGAGAAGGAGGCCTCCCTTGATCTACCTTCCCCAAACCCGTTTACTGTGGACGTACCTCTTCTCTCCGACGCTGAAGATTATGAGTTTCTTCGGGGACATTTCAATGTTCGACATATCATCAAGGAGGTCTCTTCCGACGCAAGTTCTGAGCCTTTATATCTAGTTAGGCTAGAAAGTTATGAACTAGAAACTGTGAGTATTTGGCCGAGCTATTGTTTATTCAATTTTGAGTAACCATTGGTGCCCGTCAACTCTTCAGATGTCTTCCTCCAAACTTCAATCCCTCGAAAATGGTGTGCAAGCCCTGTCAAACTTCCAGAATTTGCGGACGACATATCTTTCGACCTCCAGTGATACGGAAACATCATCAGATGAGGAATCGAGTCCTGATTCTGAGCCTGATAATAATAATCGGCCCTCGCGGCGAGCAAGGAACGCTAGGTTCACCAAGTTCTTTCGCATCACCAGCAGCGAAGATGAAGCTGGCACAGAGAAATCAGATTCAAGCGATGATGACCTCGTCGTGTCCGGAAGGCGACTTCGACGAAGGAAACATCGGCGATACACCGAAGCTCTAGACTCCGATCATAGTTCGCGAGCCGACAAAGTATATTCCACCAGGCGACGTAAAACCCTGCGAAATAATTTGCGCGAACGGTCCGAAGACGACATTTCTGAATACGAAGCTGTCCTTTCAAAGCACCAACAAAACTACGCGCCAAAGGAAACTTTTGAAGAGCTTCCTGCAGATAATGCATTTCGACTTCGACACAAGGATACCTGTGACATCTGCTCCCGTGGTGGGAATCACCAGGGCAAAGGCCCTCTGGTCTTTTGTCAGGGGTGCACTAATGCCTACCATCAGGCGTGCCTAGGTCCACGAACTACTCGAGAGCACCTTGTAACCAAAATTGCAAGTGACAAATTTGTCCTCCAATGCCGTCGCTGTATAGGTTTCGCACGAACGAAGGATCCAAACTGTCCACATCAAGGGTATTGCATTACGTGCAATGAGAAAGGTAAAATGTCGGAGCCACTTAGACAACGCCTAACATCAAAGCAAGAGCAGCAACTTCGGGAGGAGGCTGGTGGAGAAGACCCTATAACCCCCGTGGATCTGAGCCTGGTCAACTGTTTCGAAAACGTACTCTTTCGTTGTGATGCCTGCAATAGAGCTTCGCACTTTGATCACCTCTCGGATTCCGCCAAATCTTCATGGCAATGTCAAGACTGTCTCTCGTTACCTGGAGAGGTAGATAAAATAGTCGCCTGGCGGCCTCGGGGTACTACCTCGAAACCAACTTCTGACATCCCAGAAAGAGACAAGGAATACCTCATAAAATGGAAGGACAAATCCTACGCCCACTGCACGTGGATGCCCGGCAGCTGGTTCTGGGGCTTTGTGAATCATGTCATGAGGCGCGGATTCTTGAGATCAGATAAAAGCCAAAGTCCGCGTATGACACTCGAGGAAGCGATCCCTGAAGATTTCCTGTGCGTAGACATTGTGTTTGATGTTAAACATGACCGTGATCAAGAGGACCATCATGAGAACAGCGAAGACTCTGAGGCAGATGTCCAGCAAGTTGATGATGTATCCCAGGCATATGTAAAATTTAAAGGTCTCCCGTACGAGGATGCAGTTTGGGAGTCTCCTCCAGACCGGAGCAATTCTAAAAGATGGAAGGACTTCAAAGCTGCCTACGACGATTGGGTTAAAAAGTCCTACATTAGCACGCCTAACCAAGGCTCTCTGCGGAAACACCTTGCCTTTATAAGGAAGCAAAAGTTCAAGTCAAGAAGCACCCAGCCAGAAATCATGACAGGCGGAGAGATCATGGATTATCAGCAGGATGGCCTCAACTGGCTTTATTACAAATGGTTCAAACAACAGAACGCCATTCTTGCTGACGAAATGGGCCTGGGGAAAACTATTCAAGTGATAGGATTACTTGCCACTTTGATCCAAGATCACAAATGCTGGCCGTTCCTCATCGTTGTGCCGAATTCGACCTGTCCAAACTGGCGGAAAGAAATCAAGACATGGGTTCCTTCAGTTCGCGTGGTCACATATTACGGATCTTCCTTTTCCCGAAAGCTCGCACAGGACTACGAGATGTTCTTGGGCCGTGATCCAGATCTACGATGTCACATTGTTGTCACGTCTTATGAAGCGATGGTTGACGATTCCTCTCGCAGGCTGCTATCAAAAATACCCTGGGCCGGGCTAGTTGTTGACGAGGGTCAACGTCTTAAGAGTGATAAAAGCCAGCTCTATGAAGGCTTGTCGCGAATGAAATTCCCATTCAAGGTCTTGATGACGGGGACTCCTCTTCAAAACAACATCAAGGAATTATTTAATCTTCTCCAGTTCTGTGATCAGTCCCAAAATGCGGAAGAGCTCAACGAAAAATATGGAACCCTGTCGAAGGAAAATATCCCAGAACTTCACAATTTGATTCGACCATTCTTCCTTCGTCGAACGAAAGCTCAGGTCCTTACCTTTCTTCCTCCGATTGCCCAGATCATCATCCCAGTCACCATGTCTGTTCTCCAGAAGAAACTCTATAAGTCCATCCTTGCGAAGGATCCCCAGCTTATCAAGGCGATATTCCAAAGACATGAAGATGACCAACCCTTGAAGCAGGCGGAGCGCCACAATCTCAATAACATATTAATGCAACTACGGAAGTGCCTCTGTCATCCTTTTATTTACAGCAAGGCAATCGAGGAGCGAACTACCAATACTACTATTGCGCACAGGAATCTGGTGGACGCCGCTGGGAAGCTGCAGTTATTGGAATTAATGCTACCGAAGCTTCACAAACGTGGCCATAGAGTTTTGATTTTCAGTCAATTCCTCGAGAATCTCGATGTTATGGAAGATTTCCTTGATGGCCTTGGCCTCATGCATCGACGCCTTGATGGAAGAATGACCTCTCTAGAGAAGCAAAAGATGATAGATGATTACAATGCAGAGGGCTCCCCATACTTTGCGTTCCTCCTCTCAACCAGGTCAGGAGGTGTAGGCATTAACCTTGCCACTGCCGATACTGTCATTATCATGGACCCCGATTTCAACCCGCACCAAGACATGCAGGCTTTATCTCGTGCCCATCGTATTGGACAGAAGAACAAGGTTCTTGTATTCCAGCTTATGGTCCGTGCTAGTGCCGAGGAAAAGATCATGCAAATAGGCAAGAAAAAGATGGTCTTGGATCATGTTCTCATTGACCGCATGGTTTCAGAAGATGATGATGGACGGGATTTGGAGTCAATTCTTCGGCACGGAGCTCAGGCACTGTTCGATGATGATGATTCTGGAGATGTGGTTTACACATCCGAGTCTGTCGACAAACTTCTCGACCGAAGTCAAGCCGAACAGGCTAAAACTCCTGACGAAAACGACTCGGGCTCTCAATTCAGCTTTGCCCGTGTTTGGGCAAATGATCATCAAGCTCTTGATGACCAGCTTCAGGAAACTAAAGAAGATGTAGCTTTGAACGCTACTACTTGGGAAAAGATCCTACGAGAACGAGAGCAGGCGGCGGCGGAGGAGGCAAGGAAGAAAGCAGAAAATCTTGGGCGCGGGAAACGTAAACGAATTACTGTCGACTACGCTGGTAGCGCACTTAATGAACCGTCGCCCACTAAAAAACGTAGAGAAGGCGAGGGGGAAAGCGACGTTGACTTCAACGAAGAGGAGGCTATATCATACTCTGATTCGAGTGTTGGTGAGCCAGAGAGTGATCTTGAGCAGCCCACTAAACAGCCGAAAGGTACTGAAACGCCCTCATTTTCCTGTTTACCCACAATTACGTTTCCAAGACTAATAGTGAATGCAGTTCGTTCATTCAAACGCGTCGTGACGGACATGTCTTCTCTCCCTGCTACTGGGGGCATGGATGGACACGTAGACGAGAATCGCCCTGTGTGTCTGGCCTGTGGTCAAAACCACCCACGTGGTTACTGTCGGTTGAAAATGGCCGGCGTTGAACACTGTGGCCTTTGCGGGCTTGCACACTATGGGATCTCCCGCACCTGTCCACATCTGAAGTCGGACGTCCAGGTGTCCAGGATGCTGGAAGCAATAAAACAAAGCAAAGAAGACCCGAATCTAGTTGCTCTAGCCAAGAAATACTTACAAGGTATCCGCGGTGACCTTGCTCAGAGGAAGAGGAGACAGTCGAGCAAGGCTGCCGGAATTCTTGCCAACCAAAGCGAGCATGGTGCTTCTTCTTCTTCTTCTTCTTCTTCTTCTTCTCCTCAGCCTCCTACTAATCTCCCTGCTCATCCCCCTGTTCATCCCCCCCTCCATCCTCCAATTCATCGCCCCGTTCATCCTCCTGTCCTTCCTCCTGGTCGCCCCTCCGTTGGCCCTCCCTCTTACCACATTTCTCTTCCTGTCGTTTCTCGTCTTCCTCCTTCTAGTGCTACTCTTACCAGCGGCAGTAATGTCACCACCCGAATGCCGGTTATTGATCTCACTGGGCATCCCACAGGCAATAACGGGCATACACAGTCATCAAACAGATCCGTGTCCCAAGGACAATTCGGAAGAAATCCCCAGCAATCTTCATCCGGATCTCGTTTCAGCTAGAGCCTGATGCCGCAAGTGGCGCGAGGGTTGGACCAGGGAGAGAGTATGTTTATTGATAAAAAAATGTAATTTACGCGATCTTGGAGGTAGCATCTTTGACAGCACTGGCGTTCATGCTCATATGGGGCGTTCGGGTGGATTCTTCTATGCACATATAGACGTTACCTTATACCCTATGGGATTGATATCTAGATGTTTAATGAACGAAATCTCGCAAAAGGCCGGAAACTGTAATAAGCAATCATGAGAGGACTTTCACTCATCGGGTACTGGCCACATTTCGTAAATATATATCCAGCCCAATAGACCGGAAAAGTGTATGTATATGTATGTCAATACATATATAAACTTCCAAAAGCTATGTGATGCAAACAACCAAAAACATCTTAAATTTCACTTGCATTTATCGCCTCTAGATGTTCCAACACCTCATCAACAGCCCAATACAATAAATCCGTCATAGGGACACCTCCCTGCCCAGGAGCGACAATAACACCAGCATCCGTCCTCACATTAACCCCCCGCCCAACACATTCAATTAACTCCTTCGTATCCGTAATAGAAGACAAAGGAACCGACCCGGCCTCCTCAGGCAACAATAACCAAGCATGGTCCTGTACATAGCGCGGCCAGACAATATCATCCACATACCCGGGCGGATCAGTCCAGAAGTTCTGTGGCGGACGATCATCTTCCGCGTTTAGGTCTACCTCTCCCTCTCCCTCTCCCTCTCCCTCTTTTGCATCTTCGTCTTCGCCCTGAGTTCCTCCCGACTGCCGAGGTAGCGCCGTCGGAACCGGCGCGGGACCAATAGTCACGTACCCGCTTCTCTTCTCTCGTCGCTCTTTGACAAGGTCATAAGGCGCCGGGAGGAACAGGTGCACGTCGATAAGGGTGTGCACGGGGTGGAGCGCATGGGGATGAGAGGGCGTCTCACCTGGCGGGGGACTATAGAGCAAGAAACCCTCTAGGAAAGCCAGTGTGTGAATCTCCCTATCGGTTTCCTTACCGGAGGAGGAAGAGAGTCTGCGGCGGACTTTCTGGCGAAGGAAATCTAGCACGTGCGGGTCTACGCCTGAATCCGAAGCTTCGTTTTGATCTTCTTTGGATTTCAGACGCGGGGGGAGAGACCCGTGTGTGCGGGCGTAGGAGAGTGCTGAGGCGAGGAAGGGGATGTCGATGGCTTCCACGCAGTCCCAGTCTTGGATTATGGTTCCTGATGGGGTGGTTGTGTAGGGGATTCTTTTTGTTTTGTTTTTTTGCTTAGCTTAACTTTCTTCTTCTGTTACTTCCTTTTCACCTTCCCATATATGCATCCATATAGGGTAGGGTAGGCCCTGGGGATGAGACATACTTGTCGTCTGGATGGTAAAAGTCATCTTCGTGGATGATAAAGGTTTGGAGGCTTTCGTCGATATTGGAGAAGATGCTTTGGAGAAGTCGGGCGAGAGTCGTTTTCCCGCTGGAGGAGGGCCCCGAGAGGCCAATTATCGATGCTGGCATTTGCACCTTGCTGCTATTTCTATTATACTCGATCTTCTCCTCGCCTCCGTAATAATAATGTTCGGTTTTACGGGTATGGGGATGAGTTGCCGCTGTGGTTGCGGGGGTTTTTGGGGGAGTTGGCTGGTAGGCACGTGATAATTCTGCGCGGTTACCAGATTAGGTAATGTTGATACTCTACAAGATCCAGTTCCTCCTGTGGTTTACTTGTCTGTATCTAAATGCGAGTGGTAGAAGAGAGAAAACTATCAGGGTTGTCAACTTTGTATTTGTGCATCAGTTCCTATTGACATGTAGAGTACAACGCTCCAAGAGAAACTTGGATATCTAGAAAAAAGCAGATAGATAGAAAGATCTAGCCAGCCAATCCCGATGGAATAAAAGGAGAGATACTTCGACGCGGAGAATCCATGATAATCCCGTTTGCGTCGCGGAACTGTAGGCGGGGAGGGGTCTGGCGTCGCTTGGGCGAGAGTAGGTCTGGCTCATTTGCTTGTTCGTCCCCGGGCACATACAAGGGAGTCACAGACACAGCCACACGTTTACGCTTTTCTGGTGTTTTTGGGAATGTCGCATCCGTATGGTGAGCTGTTTTGTCTATATAATCATCTGGCATAGGAAGCCTATGGCGATCAAAAAACCCTGTAGGTCGCCTTAGAAAAGCGATCTGAGTCGCATCTTCGCCGTCAGGCATTTGAATGAATCGCTCGTGTTCTATGATAGCGCTCATGGTGCTATCATCCAGTAGATCGTTCTGGATTTCGGTGTCAGACATTGCCTTGCGGCGCTGAAGCATTTTATCTTCCAACGTATCTTTGAGTACAAGAGTCTCGACAAACACTGGCCGCGTCTGCCCGATGCGATGGGCACGCTTAATTGCCTGGCTTTCGACATTAGGCTGCCAGATCGGGTTGACAATGAAGACCCGAGATGCGTGTGCGATATGCAACCCATGTGAAGCTTGACGGAGATCCATCAGCAAGACACGGACTTGGCTGGATTCCCGGAACAAGGTAAGGTACTCTTCTCGAAGCGCGGATTTCAGCGTATTTGCATAGATGCGAAATTCTACACCGAGGAGCTCCAGGCCCTCTGCGATCCAGTACGCCGAGTTATTGTTATCGTAAAAAATGATTATTTTCTCTGTCTTGTGCAGCTCTTCCACTTTGTCCAGCAAGTAAGTCAACTTTGCAGACGTAGTGGCAATCAGCTTGGTCCGCATAAGGGGAGACTCGGAGAGGAGCTCTTTGTAAAGGCCCTTAGAAAATGACTGTTTGGGTGATTTGCGTTTGATAGGGATATCTGGGGTTGTCTTTTTGGGACCTGCAGGAGAACTATCAGATGTTTCACGCCCAGCCAAGTCATTGCGAACCTTGATGCCTGCACCTGCCAGGCCCTCGGCGGGGTCACTGGTATTAAGGTGGGTAGTCACGAATTTTTGAGCAAGCCGAGCTTGTGAAATACCAAGGAGAAGAGGTTCTTGATGGGACTGTGCTGGAACCAACGCCCAGAAATTTCGAGCCTCAGAAGGGAACCCAGATACGAAAACACCCAGCTCGTGCATCTTCTTGAAACCATTCCAACTCCGACAAGCAAGAGCCATTTGGGCGATTTCTACGCCTCGGGTGATGGTGGCAATATCGGCCTCTGTCATACGGTCTCGGTTGCTCTCTAGGTACCTGGTGGCAATGTCAACAGTTCCCTGCAGATCGCCCTCCGAGCCCGCCCACCAGAATCCAGCTTGCCGAAGATTGCTGATAACTCGGCTGAGATGTTTTCTATTGCGTGGGTGGAACATATAGTCTTGGTCTTTCCTTTCGGATGTGATTGCATTGACAGACAGAATGAAGATGAACAGGTTCAAACTAAGTTTATCGTAAAAGGTCGGCTCCAGATGAACCACCTTGTTATACAGCCTTGGAAGAGGAATCTCATTATTGATTACCTCTAACCGGTGTCGTACAACAAGGCTCTGTAGGGTTGCTCGGAGAGATGGAGCTTTTTGTCGCTTCCCGTTCTTCCCCATAGGTTTGATATATGTCGTCCAGTTGGCCGGATCATCGTCCCGGGAGTTAGACCAGGGCTTGAGGTCCAAGAATTCCACCACGATTAGCCGCAACTTATCAAGGTCTTTGAGTTCGTTATCTCCAGAATTGCCAGTCTTCTTTCTACCATGAAGAATAGTCGTAGTTGCCTCAGCCATATCTGTATCGCTGGTATGGGTTTCCTGAGAAGCCAAACTGACTTCGACCCCGTATAGCCCGCTAGACGGTGTGCCGGATACCACCCACCGACGTTCCACGTGAAGCTGATCCAAGAGATGGACCATTTTCGTCCTCTGGCCATGACCAGCTACATTGTGCCCCTCATCCACTATGACGCGCAACCAATGGACTTTAGTCAGAGGAGACGGGTCCCTGCGGCGAGTCCAACCCCCATCTGTGCCGAACTCGTCTGCCTCCCTTTCAAAACGTGTCCTTGAGAAGAGGACAATGTCATAGTGGAAAATTTCTTCAGTTGATGGAGTTCTATCGGTGCTATTCCGTAAGACAAGAGCTTTTAGACCCTCGGTGTGCGTCTCGATTTCACTTTGCCAATGATCGAGCAGGTTAGGCGGCACAATGATTAAGGTAGCGGAACAAAGACGAAGATCTTGTGGAAGAAGTCGAGGGTATTGAACACTGTTTCGGCCAGTATACCTACCAATAGATGGAGGGATGGTATATGCGCCGCTGTGGGCTTTGCAGGCTCTGATACATGTGTCATAAAACTCCCCAAGCTGGTTCAACCGATTGAAATGCGCCTTCCAGGGCAAGGACAGCCGGCCCGCTGCTGCTGCTGCCATTTCGACCAGTGTTCCTGTTTTGGGCCGAACGGGGCTTTGCATGGGCTGGAACTCGAGAGGTATCTGCGGGAAATGGCCGCGGGTAGCTAAAACCACAGCCAGGCATATCAAGGTCTTGCCGCAGCCCATAGTCTCTGCAAGTATGCCTCCACAAGCCTCAGAATACATCTTCCTCTCCTTGAATATACTTCCCTTCTCTTTGTCGTAGAAATATTGCTGGCCAGTTGGACTTGTAAATGTCTGCAATCGAGGGTCTAGCACTTGCTTAGGCTGGACTTCACGTTGAATCATAGCGGCTGCTGAGCGACGCTGATAAGGGTACAAGGGTGTTTTCAGCCCTAATACGCCGGTAAATGTCTGAGTCTCTGTTTCAAGTTCATCTTCATTAGGAACAGTAACTGAGAGAATATCTTGCATTGCCTGTCTTGCATATGGATCTCTCATCGCCTCTACGTTGGGGTTGGGGTCCTGCAAGGTATTGAAGATATACCACAGTGACTCATCCTCGACAGTCCCAGGAGAAATACTGGCGATTCTCTTGTGTGAAAGGGGCTCTCCAGCCCATGCTTCAGGCGACGGGTCCACCCTCGACATGACAGTCTTGAGAGCCCTTCTCAATGCTGTGCTGGAGCGCGGGACGAATTTGCGACCGACATCCTCCGGTAAAACATATACTCGCACATAGCAAAGTTGCTGATTTTGAGGATAAGAGTGATGTGTTGTTCGTATCCAGTTGTGCTTATGTAGATTAATGATTTCTGCAGCTGGATACCCGGCACCATCTTTTTTCGCGGTTGAACCCAGATGACTTGTGTTGTTCTCTGTGCTGGGCGCTTCCAAGACCCCAATCGCAATATAATGATCTGGGTTCTCAAGTAATGAAGTCATTTCTGATCCCGGAGTTTCTATTGAAGGTTCAGTGCTCATCGAGGTTGTAGGCGATGAAGCATTGGTAAGTGGGGTGCTTGAAGAAGATGTTAAAGAGTGATACGGGGCCATTGAGATGGTGTTAGCCTGTGTAGAGGCTGGGTAGTTTGTGTTGCTACTCTGCAAGTGAGAAAATAAGTTTGTATCTTTTTTATGGTTTATATAAATATGCGAAATCACTCAAACGGAGTTTCTGCTGCGACTCCGACAAGTAATGAGTGGCCAGGAGAACGCACCTTCTGGTAACGCACATCATCAGATATGGAAGATCGCTGATCAAGACATATACTATGACCATTTGAATCCAGCGTAATGGCTGAAGATGACCCGTGGTGCCCTTCCTGTCCGTCGCCTTGTAGCTAATGAAGGATCCTTGGAAGAAGAAGAAGAAGAAGCGGATGGTGATGATGATGAAGACAGGCGAAGAACCTCAGGCATATTGGGCCCGACAGGGTCCACTATAAAGGTATCCACCGCCAAGCACCTGCTATTGGCCATTGACCCTTACCGCCTTGGCCCCTTCCTGTTCGGGCTATATTGGATATGGCCACCGCCTCAGGCAACAACGTCAGGCGCATCCATGATGCATTTAGTAAAGGACAGAGATGATTCTCAATTCTATTGGCTTGTGAAGATTAAAATTGTCGTACTATTTGAGTAAGTATCACATATACCCCAGGGAAAAAAAGGCAATTTGACTCGATCCTCCAAACTCACAAGGCCTCCGGTCTCCGCATGCCACAAGTATGTAACGCAGACGTTCAAATAACCTCCCACAGACCAAAAGTCCTAGTGCAAATGCTAAAGTCACACAACGAAATGAACAATCAAAACAAAAGGAGCCCAAACCCAATAATGTCACGATGACAGACTATTGTGTAAGATAGTCTTCAACTTCAAACCCCACCCGTCTCATAACTTTCTCCTCCAATTCCTTCGGAGAGTTTACGGGTCTCCGCACTACTACCGTTTGGGCGTCGTGCAAACGGATTTCAACCGGGTTTCCAATAAACCGGTCCATTTCAGCCTTCTCGCACTCCCGGATGTAAACAGTAATATCGGGTCCGACACAGGCACGCCAAAGTGAGGCCATCCATTGCCAGTGATCCAAAGGAGCATAGGCATCGTTAATTGGCACTGAGCAAGCAAACGCGTCCGCAGTGGTCAGCTGATACCGGGGGATCAATGCCACTGGAAGTGAGGAGAAGCCTGCGGTCTCAGCAGATGACGAAGGAGATGCGGAGCCATTCTCACTGGAATGGGATGGAGAGCTGATACGCATTTTAGCCGTCTTGGGAATGATGGTCCTCGGCGATACTCCAGGGGATGCGTCCTCGTTCCCTGAGGTTGGTTCCACTGACGCACGAGATGATCCTGATTTGACGAAGCTCTGGATCTCATCAGAAATGCGATGCCATGAGGAAATGGTATCCAAATAATCGACAGTCGCGTCACCCATTTGTCCGGGCTCCGAGCAGCTCTCTCGTGGCTGTATTTCGGGCCCTTCGAAAACGCGGGGATGAAACTTTCCTTCTTTCTGCAAGGCAATGTTGAGATACTCCACCATTGTCTTTACTAATACAGGATCCTGACCATCCACAGCAATCACAGCACCCCTTCTTCGAGGATCTCCTTCTCGGAATGAGTAGGGTAGAGGAGGTGAAATCTTTGCAAGAAGCTTGATCTTATTCAAAAAAGGGATGGTCATCACTGTCGCCTCCAGGCTGGACCCTTCCTGCGAATAGGGGGTGCTTGGCGTGATTGACCCGGATACGGAAGTCGGTGTTTGCAATGGCGGGAGCTTCAGACTGGGATCGGGTCCTGGTTGCTCCTTCACATGCCGGAAGCCTCGCGACACCTGAAGCATCTGGTTTATTCCCCGTGCATTTTGGCTATCCGAGCGAGGAGCATATGGTAACATTGAGTACGGAGTTTCCGGGCTTTTATCTCGATGCAGCTCTGTTTTGAACGCCATTTGAGGGTTAAAGCGCCGTCTTTTTGAATCTGGTGATTGCGGGCCACTCTCCTCCCATTGGCGTGGACGCGATGGACGGGGCTCGCCGTTGCTTCCAAAACTGATGCTTTTTGGTGGTCGATCCGGATCTTGTGACCTGCTGTAGCTCCGAACTGCTAGTCTTTCTGTGTGGTTGGATGACCCATTCGCGGAGGGCCCATTCAGGGGGAATACATTGTCTGGAGATGCCGGCGGGTTCATCACACGGCCACCACAACGAGTGCAAGCCGTCGAGCCGGGAGGGTTATGGCTGATACCCGAGCTGAGACTTCGGGAGTTCCCATCACGGCCATAGCGGCGAGGCTGGTATCGGTACTCTGGATATTGCTGCTGGTGGCGGGCTTTCTCTTCCTGGAAATTACATTAGCAAGAGGAGCAATTGTCGACACCATTACCAGCGCATTTACCTCTGCAAGTGCCTTCCACTCGTCTTTGGTTGCCTGAGGAAGCTTCCTCCATTGCTCTCCAATGATCTTAGAGATATCGGGATTTGCCAAACCCGGATTTTGGGCCACGACTGCGGCTTGGTAATGCTGGCGATATAGGATGAAGGCTGCAGAGAGGTTGGGCCAATTAGCGGTCTACCCCTGCGGATTCTTTTCACTCTTTCTAGAAAAGAAAGATGTGACTTACCATTCCGAGGCCGAGGAATCTTCGGGTCCGGCTGGCAGAGACAAAACTGTGTTACTGACTCTCTGGGACCTGGGGCTGTCGGTTTGACTGGACTAGAAGACGACGAACGCTCTGAAATGGAGGCCCGTTCCCGTAACGGGAGACTCTTGGTGTTGAGAGCCGCAGCATGTTTGGGTACTTCGATTGAAGCCGGCGTGGAGGTGACCTTGTTCAAGGCGATCTTGGCCCGGCTGAGGGATGATAAATGGACCTGCGGCAATCCATCAGAGTAGCGATAGGAGGGAGCAACATCCATCCGATGGTCGACCATGGCGATATCGTCGTTGATAATTTTGTGTTCGAGGAGGTTACTGGTTGGCCTTGACAGAGATACTTTGGGAGAATCATAATGCAAAGCAGGAGGTCTGGGAAGAACTCGATCGTAAGACATTTAAGAAAGCCCTCAGGTGTTGGGTGGAGCGGGAATTAGGCCGGTCAGATTCAGCTGAAAGAAGACGATTATAGATGGGGAGGCCGGTGATGAATGAAAGAGAAGCGGGGGGGATGAAAGAAAGTAGGTCGGTAACTAGGCTGGGAGACAACAGCCAGGAAGGAAGGGAGAATGAAAGAAAGAAGAAAGAAGAAAGGCAAACTAGTAACTTAACTTGCAAAGAGGAATAAGAATAAGAGAACGAAGAAGCAGGAGAAGAAGGAGAAGAAGAAGAAGAAGAAGAAGAAGAAGAAGAAGAAGAAGGAGCAGTAGCAGATTAGTAGTAGGCCTTAGGAAGCATGAACCCCAATCTGTATAAGGCTCTGTCTGGATCAATGCCTCGTGCTTGGAGGGGGAGGTGACAGGGAAGGCCGGTAAGGAAAGATTTCTCCCAAAATAATCAAATCAGAAAAATAAAAAAGATCATAATAATGCGATGTAATAAATAATGAGAATGTGCTTTTTTTTTTAATTTGATTATTTTTGAATCAAACAGCATCCGATTCGTCTCTTCTCCTCATGTGCTTGTCTTTTCCTTTTTTTTTTTTTCTTTGACAATGATGTTTCTATCAAATTGAACCAACCAAGAAGAAGGGTGCGATTCGATAAAGCTGGGATTTGGGTTTTCAAGTGCTTTGTTAGGTATATAACAACTAAGCCTCCTGCGATTTGCCTGTCCATTTTCCCCTTGCCCCCCTCCTCCATCCACTTCTGATCCTGGAATAGTATTTTCTTTGTCTGCTGTTCCTCCGACACGGTGGTGTTCATGTGCTGTCCATTTGCCTTCTTAGGTACCTATCCTCTCCCCCACACACGAAATAGGAGAGGAAGGGAAACGAAACATTGTCGGTTGTCTGCTCTAGGACAGAAATGATGCTGGACCCTACCGAGTTGGTATACTACCAGTACCTTAGTGGTAGTAGGTAGTACCTACCTAGGTACACAGCTGGAGCACCTTGAACCCTTAGCTCGGGTGAGGTAACAGTGCCCGAGTTGGAACCATCAACATCCAACCAGTCTAGAGCATTGTTAGTTGCTACTTAGGTTGTTGTTGGATGAGATACCACCTACTATGGAGTAGGTGGCATTACTCTCTTTTTTTTCCCCTTCCCTTCCCTGGAATTAGGTAGATCGGTTCTGGACGTCACAGTATTGTCTCAATGCCAAATGTTTCCTTTGTCTGCGTCTCCTGCATGCGGCGTGATGCAGGGGGCAATCTGGCCAATCAGCAGCCATCCTGCTGTCCAGAAACGGGCCCTGATTGGCCCGCAGCGCCTGGTGTGGCGGGAACTCGGGTTCATTTTTGAAATTCGTCCAGCCAGTAAAGTGTCAGGGAGCCGACAGAAGCGCCCGCCTGTCTATCCAGACAACTTTAGACAACTTTAGCACCGCCCTATTATGCATAAAGCTACAATCATATGGCCTGCTCGCGCTATCAGTGACAAGATCTGCCGGAGAAACAAAGAAAGAAGCAAAGAATGACAGAAACAAAGAAACCCGCTCATCCTACCCCACTTCTGTTGTCTCCCTTAGTACTTTGATCGAACGAGGTATGGATTCTACCTACCATAGTACCTTAGTAGGTACTTACCTAGGTAGGTAGTACCTAACTACTACTAGTATTAGTAGTAGACACCTGAGGTACCATACCTAAAACCTGTCTCGGCTCATCCAGAGACTATTGATGGTCGCTGAGAGTTGGTATGTCATTCATATTGAATCTGGAATTATTTTGGGTCTGTCCCTGTTCCGCTTTTTTTTACCTCTCACTCGCTCCGCTTCCACTCCTACGATCACATTCCGATCCAGCTCCACTTCGATCCTCACGTTGCAATCCAGATAGCTTAACTCTCTTTCCCTCTCTCCCTCTATTTTCCACAATTAGATACTCAATGAGACATACCACCGTACCAAATCAGTGTACCGAATCGGCTCTAGCCTTGTCGGTTGTGGACAACCCTCAGACTTCTAGTGCTGGCAATGCGACAATACCACCACTCCAACCGCCCAACTTTGGGTGAAAATCATGTCTGAGACCCGTCGGACTTTGTGTCTCAAGTATCTCGGGAGACGATGCTTTGCCGGTGGTAAATTTCTAGGTAGCTTATTTTGCTGATCCATTCGGGAACGCAGCTCCCCGGGTCCGTGCTAGGTATAAGGTTACTTCGGCGAGCTTCTGAGTCGTCGTTTCGGGAACCAGTCTTTCTCTATAGATTCCCACAGGAACGGTGCACCAGCCTTCTTCCCTTGACGCTGATTTACAGTCTAAGCATTCGGTGGATTTATCGTTTTGGATTTTTTTTTTCTCGTAAGAATTTTTTCTTTCTTTCTTTCTTTTTTTGGCTCTTCCCTTTGGTCCTTCCGAAATCGGGCTATCTAAGCCACATCTCCTCGATCCCATGGAACACCTCAGTTCCCAGAAGTCGGTGTGCAGATGGACCAAGGTGCATTTCATTCCTACAGTACGTCAGTTCAGCTCCAATTATGGATTAATGTTAAGAATGACTTGGTCTTACCAGAATAAAAATTTCTCCGGGTCTTCGCATTCCTTGGTCTCTGATGTCACCACCCATTGCTGGCTGCTTTCAACACATGGATCATCGACATTCACCCAACCAGGATCCTCGTTCTTTCCCAGCCCATTAGGCTCTTCAACGCCTGCTTCATACAGCTGTCGATCCCGAATAAGGTCTGTGACAAATGCGTTAGTGTCAAACAAGTAAATCGTTCCTTTCTCCCATTGTTCCGCGGAGTGACGCAGGAGACTATTCCAATGCTCAACAAGATTGACGGCGTCCTTGTACTGTGCGATATGCTGAGCTCCAAGAGGCCGGAATGCGGGAAGAAAGGTAACATCTGGGGCCAGGGTAAGGATCATCTTGAGATCATCGTTGCCCCAGCTCTGGGAGATGATGTCAAGATGTTCCATGATGATTTCAATGCTGTGGTCGATGGATGCGATCGCTTTGTCATGGTCCTTTCCTATCGCATTCCACATGTCCCAAACTCCAAAGGAGACTACCACAATGGTGCGATTTCGGCGCTCGTGGACAGCATCTTCCTCCATCTTCTGGGTGATCTCTGCCTCAGAGGCAACCCACTGGTTGACCTGGGCCCTGAAGTCTGCCAGGGGAGATTTGTACAAACTCAGTAATGAGCCGGAGAGCTCTGCATTATCGACGACGGAGCCAATGTAGCTTCCCTTTAGAGACTTAGCGGTCTGGGCCAGATTCTCATGGTGGCATGAAAACTAGACCACCGAGTTAGCCCCGGACATCCGGATTTAGTCGACGCAGTTTAAAAAAAGGCTGCGTACAGGGGTACTTACGGAGGAGCAAAGCCAGTCAGTCCATACGGTGCCCTGCAGTTCTTTGGCATTGTTATCACTCCACGAATCCCCAAAGACAACTAATCTGCGGTCAAATGATGTGGCAGACTGAGACCCTGGGATTGGTTGACTGGTGGCGCCGACTCGGCGGTAGTAGAAATGCTGGGAGCCGAGAAACAAAGCAGAAAGCAGGATGCTGAACACCGCGAAGGCACAGACGATGTGAAACTTGCTAAAAAGTCTCATTTTCGGAAGGGGGTTCCGGAGAGTCGGGAGACAAAGGGCGAATATACAAAGTAATGGATGTGCCGGATAGCCAGGCTCGGCGCCTAGTACCCTACGAAGCACAGGTTCAACGATCTGCGGTTTTCTTTGTTGCCTCGTGCCTGGTCCACAAATTGAGACAAATAGACGCTTGGGTCAAGGAGACGAGAGAGGCGAAGCAGAAGGGGAACTGGGATGCTATTCTGAAAATGACGGCGCCAGAGTTGTTGAATACTGGGCAATGTCGCGTGATGCGAAAGTAGGATTGAGACAAGAGCGGGAGCGAGGGTTGGGCCGTTTGTGAGACTAGATACGAGAACTAGGCAGGGATGAAGGAGAGAAAAGATATAACAATATTGATAAGAATCGTAATAACAATCAAAAGGACGAAGGTCTCTCGTGCAGGATGTAGCGATGACTGAAGTGATGAGAAGGGAAAAAGGAGTAGGCAGGAGGAAGCCTCCAGTACCGTAGTCCTGCGAGATTCTGCGGAGAATTATGATTGGGACTTCTGGGTTGGATAAGGATGGAGACGTCGACGGAGGATTGCGTCAGCTCTGGGGAGGAGTCAGTGGGCGTCTATTTACGGGCTATTTCTTTACTAGGGACTCAGGGAGGGCATCGAGAGGTTGCTTCTACTACGTGGACCTGGACCTGGGAAGGAAGGGAGGGCCATCAAAAAATAATGGTGTCGAGTAAGACCCCATTAACTATGAATTGCATACTAAATCAGCCATAAAACTTGGCATCGCAAGTAAGTTGAGTTTGACAAGTCGTGCCGTTCTCCGCAAGTGCCCATGTTTGCCTCAGGTGTGCCTCAGGAAGAACTTGAATAAGCATCTGCGGTCATAACTCGCTGCTTAGTCAGAGAGGGAAATAATGCATGTACAGCGAGGTGTATGGATACGCCGCTGATACCGCCTTGTTCGTAATGAACAGAAAGAGAAGAGAGCTGTGCTGACTAAGAGCCCTACCGAGGACGCTAGCCCTGACAGGTTAGATGGCTGAGTCAGCCGCCCACACACGAAATCTCGCTACACCAAAAGGAAACCCGACACAAAAATCCCATCGTCTGCTTGCACGACCGATACGAACCTCATCGACCTGTCGACAATCCCGCGCCCTCCGTCTTGACCGCGCTACACCGTCAAGATGAAGCTCAATATTTCCTACCCGGCCAATGGGTCGCAGAAGATCGTCGAGATCGACGACGAGCGCAAGCTTCGTCCTTTCATGGAGAAGCGCATGGGCACCGAAGTCAGTCGTCCCGTATCCCCTTTGAAGAACATGAAGACCGCCCGCAGAAGGAAAAAGAAAAAGGAACAAGAGAAAATCATATTTGGGAATGAGAGACTGATTCGGAGGTTTCCTTATTATCACACAGGTTGCCGGCGACTCTCTCGGTGATGAATTCAAGGGTTACCTCTTCAAGATCACTGGTGGTAACGACAAGCAAGGTACGAACAGAACAATGATATTTGGGACTTGGCTGCAGGCTGCGAGCGCTATACTGGAGTGCTACGTGTATTCCTGGAACTGCTTGAGTCTTGTCTCGAGATGAATCAAATGGCTAACTGGAATAATTGCGGCATATAGGTTTCCCCATGAAGCAGGGTGGTATGTAGCACACCAACCGACATTCAACTATCACAACGAATTATGCATGAGACTCATTCTCGCTCTCCAGTTCTCCTCCCCACCCGTACCCGCCTCCTCCTCGCCGATGGCCACAGGTACGACCAAACCACCTTGCACAAATCCTTTTTTGCTTCGCGAGGGAACAACTAGAGACTGATATCAATTCCAGCTGCTACCGCGCCCGCCGCACTGGTGAGCGCAAGCGCAAGAGTGTCCGTGGTGGTATGTGACCAGATCTGTTTCTTTTTTTTTCCCTCCCTTTTCTTTGCACTAGTACTAGTCGGTAAAGATGAAGGTTATTGACATGAAGGTGTTTCTCACAGCTATCACCGGTTTCGACCTTGCCGTCCTGGCTCTCAGCATCGTCAAGCAGGGTGAGGGCGAGCTCCCCGGTCTGACCGACACCGTTGTCCCCAAGCGCCTGGGCCCCAAGCGTGCCTCCAAGATCCGCAGCTTCTTCGGCCTCGACAAGAAGGATGATGTCCGCAAGTTCGTTATCCGCCGCACTGTCACCCGCGAGGGCAAGAAGGACTACACCAAGGCCCCCAAGATCCAGCGTCTGGTTACTCCCCAGCGTCTCCAGCGCAAGCGTCACAGGATTGCCCTCAAGCGCCGTCGCGCTGAGGCTGCCCGCGAGGCTGCGTAAGCCTACCCTCCCTCTTCCTTTTTTTTACGACTTGTTTTCTCTTATTTATCCTAACATTCACTAACAATTACCCTAGTAATGACTACGCCAAGCTCCTTGCTGCCCGTGTCCACGAGGAGAAGGCCAAGAAGGACGAGCTCCGCAAGCGGAGGGCGTCTTCCATGAGGAAGTAAATGGGTTTTGGTTTTGTTTGCTTTCTCCAGGGGTTAATGGTCGGGTTACGTCTCTCTATGATTGGCTAGGAAAGGGAAAAGAAAATCTCAGCGATGGACTAAAGGGGGTTTTTGTTCCAATTCCAACCAAAGCAGAAGTGACCCAAGAGAACTTACTACCTATAAAATTAAGCATGAAGCTCTTTTGGGAGGGAAAAGAGCGTCTGCGGGACCGAGACTTGGGGCGTGCCGATTTATCAAAGAGTTTTCGAAAAAAAATCAAAACGCATTTATTCCATTTCATGAAATGCAAGGACAGCCTTTTTTTTTATTCTTCTTATGGTGTCTTCCTCTCCGCGTCTCTTGTTCTGCATGGTAGCCAAGGTAAACGGTTCTGCAGTCTGCTCAGGAACCCACTGGCTTTCTGCTTATTGATGAACATAGCTCCTCTTTTTTCTTTGCCTTTTTCTCTTACGTACGCCAGTAAATGCACATCTTTATTTGACTTATCGCCATATACAATCTTCCACCCATTTATCTGCCTAGCTAGTAGCGCATCGACGCCCCAAATAACAGGTGAAATACTCCTCCAGGCTATATTTTCAAGTGTCTGGGAACATGGTATACTGCATGCCTTTCCAGTTTATACAATTGCCCTACTAACTAACAATGTAATCCCCCAGCTGCCCACATAGTTATCATGTATGTCAAGACTAGGCATGTATTTCGATACAGAATCAACTTGCCTCTCAGGATGATCGGGGGTCTTTAAATATCTCACAGTGCCACCACGAAACATGATCTCATGTGTATGTAAATCTCGTAGTATGTCTCTCCGACTCCTAGACGAATTTCTCCAGCATCTCCAGGTCCGCGAACATGAGCACAGTCTACTAGTAGAACCGAGTTGATACGGGCTTATTACCCGGTATACCGTACGCTCTTTCCAGCGGTTCTATATGGCGTGTGATGGCTCGTTGAAATTCTCATCGTTTCTCTTCCTGGCCTTCCTCCGAGGAGGAGACTTGACATATCGGAGACGGTCAAGATCCGGACTGTCTGAGGGGGGTCCGTTCACATTCTAGGAGCAAAATGATAAGAGGATTAGTACAAAGATCACGGGGGAAACAGTTTAAGGAAGGCTTTCTACCTACCTACGTAGGTAGTAGACGTGCTCCCCAGACGTCCACAAGTTGGGAGCGCGAAGTAACTTATATGAATACTTGAGTAAGTACATGGATATGTATAGTTAGTACTACTATAGCAGTTGTAAGTACATCATCACAGCCAAATGTCTTCTAATCCAGTAGAGTACACGGCACATTATCATGGCAGCCTTCTAGTTTGTAGCGTTAATTATCTAATGGTGGACTCAATTTTCTCCAATTACTGTAATATATTCTTCTTTGTTAATCTTCGTTTCTCATTCGTCCCGAATCCCAAAGGATATGTTCTCCGGAGACTCAGATAATACTCAAATCTCGCTCGCTCTCCAGGTTCTCCACATTGCATTTACAGATGGTACTACAAGTATCATAAATACTAATATATAAGTACTATTATTTTAGCAAGATCGACAGGTTCATTCAAGTTTTAAGTTTCTAAAATACCTTGTATGCGAAATATATAGATGAAAGGGAGGAACAACTGGATCATATATTTCTGTTGTTGCTATATATTCCAACTTCATTTTACTTTCTTTTTTCTACAGCTACCTGATTCGAAGTAGTGTATATCCATTGAGCCCATCCTATTTTCGCAGTTATGATATTCGCAACGAAGATAAGATCCTTGCAAAAATTTAGTATGGTCCCTTCGTGGCCGTCTGACTATCCGCGAGAGGGGTTATAAGAGCGAAGGGTTGTGCTAGCGCATTTTGAACATGTTAAACGATACTCTGAAATAACCCTACAGAGTAGAGCACACATTGCGATGGCCCGGTGGCAAGTCCACGATGAGATTGTCGTAATTCATTCACCCGAGTATACAGAGACACCTAGGTAGGATAGAGAGCAGAAGGAGACAGAAGTGTAAGAATAGATCTGATACCATTCTTGAGGATCATAAAACGCCGCAGCGGGCAGACTAATTCAGAGAAAAAACAGAACTCCGGTGGCATATTAGACGTATATACATATATGTATCAACTCAGGTGAGTAAAAAAAGGCGCCATCAACTTTTCAAACTGATCTCCCTGGCACAAAAAGGAAAGTATAATAAAAAAAAAATAAATCTCTAGAATTTGGTTCTGGGGCATGTGTCATGATATGTAAATTGCGTGAAAAAAAAGATAATCTCCAATGGGGTCCCAAAGACTGGGAAAACACCTCAGGAGGAAGGCTTCCAATACAAGTACCGCGGTGAAAAGAAGACGCTTTAAGCCACTGTATGGGAGAACAGGAAGCTTACGGACTCTCCGTTATGCGTACGACGGCAGGCCTCAGCGAGGGTGGGGCTGATATCAATTGTCTCAATCTTGTCGCAGAGTTCCTTCTTCTCCTGGAGGGGGACAGTGTTGGTCACAACCAGGCGTTTCAAACAGCTGTTATTCAGGTTGTCAATGGCCTTGCCCGAGAGGATACCATGTACCACAATGGCGTTGACTTCCTTTGCACCGTGTTGCATCACTGTATCAGCTGCCTTAACAAGGGTTCCACATGTGTCAGCCATATCATCGACGATAATAGCAACCTTGTCTTTTACGCTGCCGACGAGGACCATGCGAGAAACTTCGTTCGGGCGTGGGCGCTCCTTGTGGATCAATGCGAATTGCAGATCCAGCCGATCGGCGATAGCAGTTGCTCTATGATCGCAAGTCTAATTAGCATAAAAAGTTCTTTTGTTTTTTAATTTTTGTAGTTCGACTTACCGCTTCGCACCACCGGCATCCGGACTCACAATCACACAGTTGCTCACATCCAGAGTCTCCCGGATCCATTTCAGCATACTGGGCTCAGCATATAGGTTGTCTACTGGGACATTGAAGAAACCCTGGATCTGGCTGGCATGAAGGTCCATCGTGATAACATGGTTGCAGCCAGCGGTCTGCAACATGTTTGCCATGAGCTTGGCAGTAATTGGCGCACGGCTCTTGTCTTTCTTGTCCTGGCGAGCATAAGGGAAGTTGGGGATGACAGCTGTGATACGTCTTGCAGAGGCAGTCTTGCATGCATTGATCATGATCAGAAGCTCCATCAAGCCATCGTTGATGTCGTTTGGTCGGGTCGATTGCAAGATAAAGACTATTGTCGACAGACAATGGCTCCAGTTAACCATGAATTGCCCCAAAAAACAGTATTATAACTAGACAGTATCTGTCCAGGAAGTCATACCATCCTCATCTCGCACACTCTCTCCAATAGTCACGCTTGTCTCTTGGTTTGAGTACTGTAGAACCATGATCTTGGTCAATTCGATGCCCAGTCTATCGGATTTGTTAAATACCCCTATTAGTATAAAACAATATACGACGCACAAAGCAGTTGATATAAGATTGATGTCCCACATACCTGTCGGCAACAAGGTTTGCAAGCTCTGGGTGACTGTTGCCAGTCAGCAGCTTGATAGAATTTGCCGCCATTATGACTGTGACTAATTCGACAACTGGATATAGGCGAAACCAAAGGAACGAAAGGATGCAGCGAGGTTAGAAAACTAGATGGAGAGAGAAGGAATACTAGCAACGAAGAAAAGAATCGAGCATGGTCATAAACAGAGCAAGAGGGAAAAGCACTAGGAAGAGAGTCTCGACGGGCCTCCGAAAAAGCACGAGAATTTCCCCGCCGTCGGCACATGACTTTTTTTTTCGTCCCCAGGCAGAAAACCTCGCATTCCCGTGACCCCACCACCTTGCCCCTCACCGCTCTCAGGCACCAAGGCACCAAGCCGATGCACATTTACAACTACCTAGGTACCATTGTAGTTGTGTATGAGGGTACACTACGAGTATATGTACCATGTAGAGGGAAATTCAGATTGGATGGAAAGTGAATATTAAACGCTTTTGATTCCAGAAAAGACACGGCTGAGTACATGAAAGAATGAGAAGGAAAAAAAAAAATAAAGACCATTACCGGATTCCCGGGCCCAGCCGACCTGCACTTCGACTGGTCCTCCGGGAGCGGTTCACCATTCCTCCTCACCAGAACCAATAATCAGATTTATGGACACATACATACAAACTAAGTGATGTGAAGAGACACGCGTGTTAAACGCCGCCTAATGCTTGGGCATCAGAATGAGGAACGGGAGACCCCGGGCGAAACACAATATGAAAACGAGATGAAGGACAAAGATGATGTTCAGAGCACCGATTGAAATTAGAATGCGAATAATCGATCTATGCAAACCCGAAATATTCACCGCCGGTTGTCATGGCAGTATAGAGACGTTGTCTCAAAGTCTCGTAGCTGTCGTATTCCGGAAGGTCAAGCTCTGGGAACCTTTAGTTAGCACATCATACCCATAAAACCAGAAGATGAAGAAAATAACTTACGATTGAAGCATGTGTGAGAGCTCGGTAGGCGGTCTTTATTACCATAGTCGCGATGGATATTGAAGCGGCTCACACCATTCATGCCTTCCAGTTCCTTGAAGCCGTTGAGAGGCACTTTGCTAGTACCAGTAACAAACTGCAACAACTTGGCGCGCTCTTCTTTGTCGAACGAGCGCACCGCTCTCCAGAACCACTGGATCTGAGGCGATGAGGCTGAGTAGTTATGGTATTCGGTGTTGCCCTTCCAGTCATCTACTTCAATCTCAGGGAGGCCAGAGATCAGTAACTCAAGCTCCTGTTCATTGAAAATAGAAATCAACTCGGGAGGAATGATTTCGTGAAAGCCTGTTAGAACGATTAGCTTAACATTTTCACTATCGTGAAAAATAGAAATATAGTAAACATACCTTTAAGGAAGTTGTCCAGCTGCTCTCTGACGGATACAACCAAACGGTAATCAACCACTCGTTGCACGTACTCTTCCTTATTGTCTTGGGTGACTGGAATATTGCGCCCATTTTCAATCAGGTCGATTACTTGCTTTTCTCCGAAGTCATCGGTCTCGACAGCAAATGTCTCGGTGATGATATCTGTAATGTCATTCTCAAGCATCCAAAGGAGGGACTTGTAGTAGTCTAAGTCGAGGGTCTCCATGTCCTTGATGGACACGTTTCGGCCCAGGATACATTTATAGACCGCACGACTGAAATGGCAGTCAAGGACTCGGCCTTCGTACAAAGCCTTGCCGATGATCCGTCCGATGAACTTAAAGAACATTAAATGCTCCGAATTGACACCACTCAAACGATTGGGATGGAAAGTAGTCCTGTCTGCAGCAACTGGAATGAAGAGCGCATAGTTTGGATTGAACATGCCACGTGCGAGAACTTGGAACCATTCTCTTGTCACGCCACCTGCATCGACACCCTCTTCGCCGTGGAAGCGCACATTCAATTTACCGTATTTCAATTCATCAGCTGTCTTGAAGTATAGAGACTTGAAGGAATCTAGGAAAACCTGATCTCTCCTCACGGAGAGCTGCAGAGGAGGATGAGGGTGGCGAGGTTCGGCACCGCGTGAGTGTAGCCTGCGAGTGAAATAGTTGCGCTTGTTATCGAATTCTAAGACCTTAGGATTCTTAACTAACAAGGAGAAAGTGCCGCTCATCAGACGTGGGTTTAGTCGAACAAGCTCGTTCAGAATCTTGCGATGCTCTTCCGTAAATTTAAAGAAGAGACTCTCCATGGTCAATCCAGCATCAGCAGAGGCGCTTGATACGGATAGTTCTCGGCTATTCCGGGCAATTGAAGTGTCCTTAAGCGTTGTATTCTTACAAATGACCATCAAAGCTTCGATCAAAGGTAGAAGGATTGTAGCCACATTCATCATATTCTCCTTCTGACGGATTAGGGTCAGGCATTCGCTCAGTCTCGTCCACAGAGGTCCGAAAGTTGAGCTTTCATACAAGGTTTGAAGGACATCCTCTCGTGCTGTGCCTTCGGGGTCACTTCCTTTAACCTTGTCGGCACGGTTGGGGTCAAAGAGATAATCAAGAGCTGTTAAGACGCGAAGTACTTTAGCTTGGTCAGAGCTGGCAGGCGAGAATTTTGCAAGGGCTAGGCCTTGCATGTCCGTGCCGGTCTGAGCTTGGTGAATATGAGATATCAATTCGTCCAAGTCAGTGAGAATTGTCGTGCTGAGAGTCTGAGCCTGGCTAACTAGCTCGTTCCCAATGACGTCTCGGGCACCAGGGACAGCGGAGAGATTGTTGATGGTCGAAAGTGTGTCTCTGAATATCTTTCCGTTACATTCTCGAGCCGCAAGGATATGCACGACTAGCTTCAAGTTATGATCAGGGACGACTGGAGGTTCAATTGTCTTTCTCCTATGCTTTTCGTCTTCAGTGGGAGCCTTTGCAGTCTCTGTCTCGTCCTCTGCTGGAACCTGATCTTGAGGTTGAGCTGGCGCCACAGCACCCTGTGAGTCAGCGCTTTCAGTGGCAGGAGGAGCGTCCGTCATTGCAGTGTCTGTTGTAGTGCCTGTAGCTTCTGTGGCTTCCGACGGTTGTTCTGCCTGGGGTTCTGTAGAGCGCTCTGGCTGCTTGCCCTTTTCTTCTTCCATTTGCTTTTCCTTTTCGCGACGAAGTAGCAAAGTGAGGGGCTGAGTGATGCTGCCAAGCAAACTTGAGAGTTGCTCCATGCAGTTAGGGCTTTCGAGTATCAACTTTCGATCAAGAAGAGAAAGTAGCGCGTTGAGTGCAAATTTATTGGCCTTGTTTTCCTTGTTCTTGCCTTTCCGGAGTGCTTTAAGTTTCAAGGTAGACGCTGGGTCATGTTCAGTTAAGAAGAACCAGGCAATGTGAGGATTGTACTGAGACAAGAATGAAAGCGTCCCCAGACATTGCTGGACCACCATAATTGGGGTCACCTCATTGCTGACATTTGAAGATGATTGGAAACCTAGGCTTCGCTTGACAGACTGGGGAGTCTTCTGAATAGAAGTAGGCTTCGCACGCAGGGATAATTGAGCAAAGCTGCGTTCGATTGCAGATACATCTGCACTTCCATCCTGTAGAACAGAAAGTAGAAGACTTATTACTTCGACTCGATTTTGACGATTTTCACAAACATTATGCAAGATGTCATTCAGTTGGTGGCGCGCATTTCCTTGAAGAGGCATGAACATCAAGCGAAGGAGTGTAGCAACTCCAGCTTTGTCCAGCATTTGAACGATCTGGCGCCGTTGTTGCTTTTTAGGCTCTTGGTCATCAGCTTGTTCACCTCTATGGCGATGGTCTATTCGGGGCATATCGCCAAACTGCGCGAGTCGTCTTCCAGGTAGAGCACGAGCCTCGGAAACAAATTCTGGTCCGAGAGTTGCGAGAATTTCCTCGGGTTGGTCGGCAAGAACAGCTTGTCGCAATGAAGGATCCAGAGTCGCGAGGAAGCTGGCCGCGTCCATGTCTTCAGCATGAGCCGGGGTTCCGCCAGTCGTAGTTTGCCTACGAGCACTTTCACGTTCTCGACGACGACGGTCAGCTGCTTCTTGTTGCAATAACTCCTCGCGGATCTCGGCAGGTAAAGCCTCAAGAAATTCAGGGTTAATTTCACTAGGCTCTTCACCAGCAGCCGCAGCCTGAGAGCGCTGTTCTGCCAGTTGTTGCATAATCACTTCCTCCCGTAGCTCTTCAGGCAAAGCCTCGAGATATTCTGGATCGATTTCCATTCCAGTTATATCGAGTTGGCGGCCTCTTATGGTTGTGTGCACGCGAGTTGGAGGTTCGGCAGGGCCTACATCAGGCTGGGAGGATTGAGTGGCAGTATTGGCATCCCCAGTGGCATCGGATTGCTGTACATCGTCCATGGGCTCTGGAGCTGGGCCTGTTGCCTGCCGTTCTGCTTCTTGCTGTTGGCGGGCATTTTCTTCCTCCTCCTTTCGCTTTCTCTCCTTCTCTTCTTCTTCTTTAGCGATGCGCTCTTGACGTTCACGCTCGACACGCTCTTCCGCTCGCCGTTTAAGCTCCTCTTCCATCTCCTTTTCTCGTTGTTTCTCTTCTGCAATTGCAGGAGGTACAAGAATTTTCAGCAGGGTGTTAACGACACGCTGGGTCTTCTCAACATAGGTGCTGCTGAAAAGGATACGAGCCTCCTCTTGCCAACGGCTTCTAGTGGTCGCCAACGCGAAGCTAACCGCTTGAGAGGGATCGTCCCGAGTTCGAGCAGGAGGAGCCTGAGGTCTTCCCAGGCCAAAAATGTCTTGAATGCGGCTGGGTAGAATAGCATGTCTGTCAACATGGACATGTATTCCATCAGGACGGGTGATTACTCCAAAACCTGGAGTACCTTGACCCCCAATGGCTTGCATGATAGCATTCATGAAGCTAACAGGACTGTCCATAGGAAGCAAGCGTCCTGTGGATACTGGCTCCATTCCTTGTACCCAGTCTGTAAATGACTCGTTACCGGCTCCACGACGTTGTCCGGGTAATTCGGGACCGCGATCAGTCCGAACTAGAAGGGGATTCGTTCCATCATCATTGCCACGTGCTGGGATCTGGGTTCGGTGTAAACGGTAAGGTTGTATTGGAACAATTCCATGTCGATTGGGCATTATGCCGGTGACAGCAGCCCATGTTGGATGAGAGCTACGGAAGCGGTGGTGGTGGTGACCACGCGGCAAAGGAGGCTCCTCACCATCCCATCCCCACGGGTCAATGAGGTCTTCATCGTCGTCGAACCCTTGATAAGAACCTTGATCTTCGTCGACTTCTTCGAGCTCTTCCTCCAACTCATCAATTTCTTCGTCTTCTTGACTTGACGTTAGTAAAAAAGAATTCAGCGAATCAAGAGACAGGTACGAACCATCGTCTTCATTGAGATCATCATCACCAATGTCGTCATGTAAGTCTCCCAGGCTATCAGCATGAAGATCCTCGACGCCTCCAGCAGCTTCATTCAGAGCGCGGAAGATGTCATCTAGGCGCTGGCCCTCATTGCGCTGACCAGACTGTCTAATATCAGCCAACTCATCCTCTATCTGGTTCATGATATCAGCTTCTTCATCATCATCAGAAAGCTCTTCGCTCTCCCATTCATCGTCATCGCCTTCATCCAAGCTCTCGTTGTCCCGGTCGCCAGTAATCTCGCCAGCGAGAATCTCATCATCCTCCATATCCGAGTCATCTTCATCGTCATCCTCTTCATCATCATCATCGTCGTCGTCATCGTCATCGTCATCATCGATAACAACTTCGATATCCATTCCACTATCGCCTGGAAGACCTTCCACAGGTCCCATACCTTCAATTTCGTCTTCATCATCGCTAATAACCTCACCGTCATCTTCAGGCAAATCCTCCTCATAATCCATTTCCTCCCCGTATTCGTCATCATACATTTCATCATCCTCTTCTTCCGACTCCTCAGAGCTAGTCTCCTCCTCATGACGAGGCTCTAACATTCCCAAGGTGGAATGGCGGAAAAGGTCAGGTGTTTCCTCTCGTTCATCATCTATATCAGAAACAGAGGTTGCGGAGGAAATCTCGTCATCGTCCGAGTCTCCAAGAGTAGAGATGTCGGAAGTCTCGCTCAGGATCACAGCAGTTTGAGTGAGCTTATTCAGTGGACGCAAGATATATTTAATAACACGCTTGGAGGCGGGGAAATTTAAATCAATCTCGGCAATAGACGCCGTGAGAGCGGAGATGAAATGTTTTTCGAACATAGTCTTTGCAAGCTGCTTTGTGGAAGATGGGAAAGCGGTATCTCCAGAAACAAACGCGTAACCACTGAGCATCTTGTCGAATAGATCGGCGAGCGACATTAAACGAGAGTACTTAAGATCCAGGGACTCATTTGATGCATTCGCCTCTTTATACGCACGTAGGGCATGCTCCAAAACAAATCTTCGCACGAATGCTAGCTCGGGTTCATCCTCTTCATCAAGATTCGGTTCATTGCGTCTCCTCCCATGGCCGCCAAATTCACCCGTTTTGGTGCAAAGGGCAACAAGGACACGCATCGTCCAGGATGAAGTGTTGCTACGCTTCTTGAATAAGACAGATTCGTCATGCTCCATAGTGCCGATTGGAACAAGAACATTCAGGAGATAGTTCAAGATTCCAGAGCGAGGCTTTGAAGGAGTGCTTGCCAATGGATCTGCCTTGCGAGAGAAGTTGATGAACTCGACCTTCGTCTGGTTGTATGATGAAAGAAGCTCGGTCAGACATTGAAGCAAGAAGCACCGATATATGTAAATAGGATGGTCATCCCCTTTGAACGCAGGTTTCTCTGACTTCTTTGAACTGCGCGCGTTCGGAAGATCCGTGCTTGCTACTGAGGGCTCAGGCT
Organism: Aspergillus funiculosus; assembly: GCA_027569145.1. Taxonomy (NCBI): domain Eukaryota; kingdom Fungi; phylum Ascomycota; class Eurotiomycetes; order Eurotiales; family Aspergillaceae; genus Aspergillus; species Aspergillus funiculosus. Next base: position 584,252 of record JAPDEN010000007.1, read on the forward strand.
CATCTGTTGACATTTCTACGTCGGTCTGAGTCTCCGACTGGTCGGGAGCGGATGCATCTGGGTTGTCTGCTGGCGGCTCCTTGTCATCAACGTCCTTGTATGACAGAAGCTCAGAAAGAAGATAGTGAATAACGCCATCTGGGTTTTCCACAACTGGGGGTTTCATTTCTGTGCCCTTGCCCTTGTCCTTGTCTTCTATGGTGGGCCCATTATCGGCTTGGACCTCCCCGTTGTTGTTCGCATTTCGCGTTTCGTTCTGACTCAACTCTGCATCAGAACCACTCTTCTTGTCTGATTTCAATGTGAGGATTTGGGGACGTTGTCGGCTATCGTATCTTTGTAGTTTGAGTTTTTCGTTGGACACCTCCACAAATATTTCTGGGGATCTGAGCACGAGGTGATACATTTGTCGCACATAGCCAGTAGTATCGATTTGACGAGAAGATTTCGATTCAAAGTTAGCAACTATCTCACTTCTCATGATTTGTCGAACGGTATCATCGTCTTCAATGATGTGCCTCAAAACGAGCATAAAAGCGCCTTGAAGTTTCTCATTTGTACAGCTTGAAAGCTGCTTAACCATAACAAACAGGCGCTGTAGATTTTGTTTCTCGCTTAGTCGAGCTGCGATGCTGCGATTCCTCGTCAGAATCACCAAGATACGACAAACTGAGAGAGCCAGGGTGTCATCCTTGCCGATCCTGGGGAGAATCTCGACGAGGGCTTCAAAGAGCTGCATTTTTTGATCAGCAGACACAAGAGGCTCTTCTAGATGCGCTGGCCCATCATCTTCTGCACTGGGATTATCATTATCTGGAAGAGTCCAGCGTATTTGAGGTGGCTGAGCATCATCAGATAGCAACTTTTCCAGAACAAGTAGGACATGCCCCACCCAAGGAAAGGTTTCATCTGGAGTCTTCTCGGGTGAAACGGCAATAAATTGAAGGAACGTGGTGAAACAATCCTTGAGTTCGCCGAGAGTAGCGTTGTATATCTCTCTGTCTTGAACAACCAATGCTAAGAGGTGAGCGTAAGCGGCAACCTTCTTGCCAGCAGCTTGGAAATTATCCATCTGCAATGAGACTAACGACTGAACAAGGAGCTCTCCAACTTCCCTTCTGAATGTTTCAGGTTCACGATGTTTCTTGGTGGCAGAGGCAATCAGATCGGATAGTTCAAAGGACACATCATGGTGCTCATTCAGTACGTCCAAGCACCGTTCAATCAAGTTCGAGCGAACTTTTTCACGTTCCTTATCAAGATCCTCAACAGTCGTCAATTCGCGTCGCCTCGTCGGCTGCTGGTCGGCTTGCGGTTCAGATGGTTCGGTCGAGGTGCCTAGGCGAGCATTGCCTGAGTTTAGGGCATTGTGGATTGGGGTATCATCACGATCATCGCCTCCGTGGCCCTCATTTAGAATATGTGACAATGCTCTTGTGAGAATTTCTGTATTTTGCCTGACTTCATTCTCAGCCGGTAAGCCTTGGCCTTGCTCTTGGTGATTCCCATCATCTGGTCGTGCTGTCGCCTGGGCCAGGAACATAGAGAGGGCAGAGCGCTCCAAGAATGAACTAGTGTCGAACGGCGGAGCGTCTCCAACGGCCGAATCTTCTGATCCTTCCCCTGCCGAAGTGGTACTGGAACGGACGGACTCAATATCACTAGGTTGCGGTGGCAAGAGATCAGGTGTTCGCAAAAGACTTTGGGCTTTGCAGTATTCCTCAGCCGCAAGATAGACATTATGACAACGATATAGAGCCTCTTGTGCGAGTCGATTATCGAACCCTTTCTCTTGCAATGACGAGACACGGTCCCTGTTGACCAGAAAACTTTTCCGTTGGACATCTGTCAACGCCGGCTGTGGGTCAGAGCGGCGAGCAGCTCCAGTTTCATATTCACCATCTAGCGATGAACGCAAAATGTCCACCAGGCACTTGACGACAGAGCTGGTCGATTGAGTCGCGAAATCAGAGTTCCACATATCTCGAACCATCGGAAGGATTTCCATTCGAAGGTCCACCAAAAACTGACCAGGTTGGAAGTAATCGGATCGACCACGATCCCGATCGCTAGTCATGGCTTGTGTCTGACTTGAGTCCACAATGTTCTTACCTGAGGAGAGTTCGGAAAAGAAGCTGAGAATGATCTTGATTCCGCCGTAAGCAGACGTCAGGCGTGCGGAAACATCATTCTCAGACTCTGGGACTGAGTTCGGGGGTGTAAGGGCCTTAACCTCTCGCACAAAAAGATCACACACATCCTTGAGCACCCTAAGCCCATTGCTTCTCTTGAATGCAAACAAGCAAAGAGTGAGATAGTGGGAGTGATGTCGATCTGTTGTGGCTGCGAAGTAGTAAAGTTAGATTATTGATACACAAATCACTGAAAGGTAAAACTAACCTTCAAACAACAAATGGGAGAAAGACGACAATATAACTATAAGGTACGCAAATCTGAGTTTGGGATTATCGCTGGAATTTGGGGACTTGAACTGTAGTTGTTCAAGTACAGCCCCTGCAATAACCTCAGCTACTATAGTTGCATTTTGCTTCTGGTACGGATCGATTCTTCTTTTTCCAATGAGACAAAGCCCGAGGTTATGGAAAAACCCGGTGATTGAAGAGGGCAGAGAACTAAGAAGATATCGCAGGACTTGCACATTCTTGAATGCAACGCCACCACCTTCGGAGGCCTTAGCTGGGCTCTCACTCGGCTGTTGATGGTTCGCTGGGTTAGCAGTATTGCCACTAGTTGGACGATCCTGCTGCAATTCAGGTACAGTTACATTAGACCCCGCTTCTGTCAAGAGTGCTGGGCTATCAACAGGCCTTTCGGTGCCAGTTGGTTGAACCTTCGTTGCCTGATCCCAGGTGTCTGGAATGTTTTTCTCAAGCAAAATCTCTTCCCACACACAGGCTGCATGTAGGGTGCCCAGTTTTTTCACGAGCGAGCTATATCGATCAGCTAGGTTGACCTGGGCAAAGGCGGATGTCTGCTGGCTTGGCCTTGTCTGATACAGAGGCATAGAAAATACTTCACGAAGAAGGTCCAGAAGTATAAGAGAGGCTACCATATGCTTGGCAAAGAAAGTCCCATTATTCTTTGAAATTCTGAGAGAATCTGCAGTCGAGCTAGGAAGCTCCTCGGCTCCGTTTGCAAGCTTGATTAAAGGAGCAAAAAACCCTGGCTCCGCAGATGAATTCCAGAAATCGGTGAGCATATCAATCGACAACTCAGTACGGGAAACAAGCGACGGGACGACCAGATGAGGCTTAGTCTCAGCCAACATATGCACTAGTACTGTGAGCTCCTGGTTGGCATCTGTACTATGAAAATCAAATGGAAGACTTTGCAAAGTCGCAAAATCTAAAACAAATTCGACACCACCTGATTCAATGAAGTATGTGCAGTTAGACTGGTTCTCAAAGAAAGCCCCCAAAAAGCGTAAGACAGGGTATAGATAGTCCGTCGTAGTAAGTCCATCCACATCTTCATCCTTGGGCTCAATTTCAGAATTTGGAGGCGGAAGAAGTGGATTCACATCCCCGATAATTAACTTTCCTCCGTTGGGGAGCGGTGCGTCAGAGTTGAGGGTTGGAACACCAAAACTCTGAGCAACATCAGAGTCACCGTGCTTAATAACGTCAAACCCGATAGCCTTCAGCAGTTGCCAACTCTCCCCTGAAACGATCGGCTTGCCCTGTGAGTCCTCTTTCCACAACTTCGCCCCCATACCATGTGACCAAGCCTTTGTTTTACACAAAAAGCCAACACGTGCCACCATTACGATAACAGCGGTCATGATCGAAGATTTCAAGGCTGGGTGGTGGCGAACTAGTTCATCGAATGTGGTACCCAGCGAGCGAACCAGGTTGGTATCATCTTTGATCAGGCATCTTACATGGGCTGGATTTTCGAAAATCTCAAAGAAGCTTTCCAAAGCATGAGACGATTGGAAAAGTTCCAATCCTGAGCCATTTAAGCAGATAGCACCGAATGCTGAAGGAATGCACGAAAGTGCTTCCACTGCTGGCATTATTCCAGGGGCCAATCGAGCGTCCTTTGACCGCGAAATGGCATAATCCCGAAGGTTCTGTTCGTCACCGCCTGAAGGCCTGACGCCAGCGCCAGATGGCCTGATAGATTCAACTTCATTTGCGGCACCTGATGATCCGGTCCCTTCACTTCCAGCTGGTAAAGTTTCTGAAGTCTTGAGGCTGGACAGAGTAACGGCTTCCAGGAAACTCTTGCTCAAACCGGCCTCTGCAATTACAGCGTAGCTAGTTGGTTCATTGTGAATAAAGCTGCTAAGGATATTGACCGCGTTACTCCACACATGGGAGCCGAACACTTCAGCATTCTCGAGAACCAGACGCAAAGATGTGAGCAACTGGGGGGAGTCGATGAGATTCCGTAGAACCCGATCAAAACCTCCTCCATTGTGCTGCATGATATGATTGACAAACCGGAACAACCAGCGAAGCGACTGCTGTTGAAAATATGGGATCTGGTAATCGATTGATGGTGTCTTATGACAGTCCGGGATACCAGCCCCTCTCGAGACATTCTCGAAGGATGTCTTAGTTTCGAAATCAATCAAGTCTGAAATCGCATCAAAGCCCTTTGCGGTAGTTAATGTTCCAAATGCATCGCGGACGGCATGAACAAAGGTATCTAGGAATTCCATCACACGCGAATAAACACGGCGGGCTTTTTCGGTTCGTAGGTTGAGGACATCGACAAACATGGGGATTAAACCAGCAGCTACGAGTGTCTCAGGTGTCCTGGTGCTAGAGCCTGGAAGGGTTCGTAGTAAAGCGAGGAGAGCATCCCGCCATTCATCCCAGCTACCATCGTCATTATCATCGTCCTCCAGGCCGAGTTCATTGACAGCCTTCCGAGTCAAGAACATAAGAACCCCATGATTCACGTTGACGCTCAGTGCAGCACAAACATCAATTGCTCGGGACTTGTGTTTCGCAAGAGCATCAAGGGCCTGAATAGCCAGTGCTTGGACTGTGCGCGGGACCGAGATATCACCACTTGCCCCAAGATGGACTAATTCACCCAACTGATAGGCGAGCTGCAGGCGTTTTGGCTGCTCCATATCATACTGAAGGACTTTTTGTTGAAACAAAGACTCCGGATAGATATAAGCCAGATTTGTAATTGCAAGTATTCTTATCGCAAGGATTTGTTCTCTAGTCGACCGGGACATAGCCAATGCTTTGGCAACCCGAACTCGATGGAGCAACTCATACTTTGAATCATTTGGGACATCCTCGGAGTGTGATGCAAGAATTTCTTCAGTTGATGAAGAGATAATCTTTTGGCTGGAAACATCGAGGGTTTTCCCGCCTCGCAATGCTTCGTCCGGTTTTCCAGACGGGGTATTAGAAATAGAGGTAGGCGAATCTTCCGTCGTGGACACACGATTGAGCCGTGGGGTTGGATTGGTATGAGCACGGCGCAGAGGCGTGGGTGTAGAAGGAGGTTGTACAGAGGCGCCACCTAGTCCACCGTCCAAAGGAATTCTAACCTGCTCCGTGGAGCCTACCGGGTAATAAAGAAGGTGCACATGACCCCACTCATCCCATGCATCGTCCTCTCGTGCAAGAGATGCCAGGTCATTAGCATTATGTGTAGACTGAGGTCCTTTATCCTTGTTTTTGCCACCAGGTGGCGACGATGGTAGCCTTCCAGAAAGAGTAGGGCGGGGGAAAGGAGCCGCAATTTTCTGCAGTTTCTCCAAATCAATATTGTAGTGAGACGCCAATAGGCTTTGCTGAAGGTGAGAGCTACCCCGTTGGCGGGAATGATATCTCTGTGCCAAGGAGAGCGACAAACGCAGTGTCGATTGTAAAAGTGTCAGCGACGTGGTGTTGAGAATCTCCCCTAGTCGTTCACTGCTGTTGTACAAGCTGCGGTTACCGCATTTCTCGAGTAGAAGCCTGGAGAAGTCAAGCAGAGCCTCCACGAGTTCTCTATCTCCTTCGGGGCCGTAACCTAGAGCACCGAGCTTGGTTTCAACATCCCACGAGCTTAGCTGAGGGTTTTCGCTAGTAAAGCAATGCACGAGAAATTGGCTAGTAAAAGGCGTCGTTTGAGGACCACGATTAAGCCCATACCGTTCGATGACCGAAGCGAGAATCTCATCAAAACGGTTCAAGACGTTGATCCAATGATACAGGTCACCTCTGGGAAACGGCCAAACGCGGGAAAAGGTGCGAAGGTGCGAAGGAAGCTCTGGAATAGGAATAGTTGTTGCACGAGCTACGAAATCTGAGAGATAGGGAGACTAAAACAAAAGGAAACAGTTAGTTAGAACTTCATTGCCAAGGAGGGCAAAATAAAGCCCATCTGGAGGGGATGGTAGCAGGCCGAACTTACGAGAGTAGCCTCGTGCTTCTGGCTCGCAACCTTCTTGATTCTCCCCATGATGACAGTGGTCAGGCAATCAGGCAATCATCAGGAAATTATAAAATTCCAGGAGAGCGCCTCCTAGAGAGGATGGAGAGAGAAGAAATCGTGAAGATAGAGTTGGCCAGGCAAGGTGCGACGAGATGTCTTATGACGTTTTTTTTTTCTCGGGAACTTTCCCTTACTCAACGAAAAAAACGTGATTAGAGAGGAGGGAAAGGTGAGAAATTGGCTTGGCTAGCTTGCAAAGCAACCCGTGAGCCGAGTCAGTGAATGAAAGGATAATATTAGCCGGATTAAAGATGGGTGTCTGGTGGAAAAAAGGGACGGGGAATGAGGTGATGAAAGACTGAGGTGCGGCGTTAGTTAGTAGGTAGTAGGTCGTAGTAGGTAACTAACTAGGAAGGTTAGTAAGTTAGGTAGGTAGTCCGCTGCCAGAGACAACAGGGAAAAACGGTGCAGGTCGTCAACCCCCGAGCTGCGGCAAGCAAAAGGAAATTTCAAGGATCTAAAGGGGAAAGAAGTAGGAAGGGCTCATCAAAGAGGATTAGAGGATGCCCTAAAGGAGCGATGGGGGAGAGGTGGATGGGAGGGAGGAAAGTTTGTGAGCGAGAGCAAGTAGGCGGAAGAAGGAAGAAGGTTCGTGAAAGGATGATGGAGAGCTCAGTCGAGTCTTTCCGCCGCAGATGAATTCCCTATTATTGTTCTGAGGTGACAGTACCGTACCTAGCCAACAGAGCGCTGTTTGCTGTCGTTTGGCGGCGGGTACAGCCCGGGTGCTGTTTTTTTCCCCGCCGACTACACGACTTTTCCGTTCCTGAGTGTATCACTACCAAGATCTTGATGAGTCTTGCTTCTAAGTAGTACCTACTGGCATCTATCCTGCCTGGACATTTTCTCCTTGATACTGGTCGAGATATTGTGTAGATACTAACCCTGCACAAATACCTCTTCCTTCTGCTGGTTACTAGGCAGCATGCCACGCCTCGGATCAGCCCCTCATCTAATCTACAGCCAGGTTATCCTCGGACATTAGTTAATACTCGTAAGTATGGATTAGTAGGCAATGGCCTGGATAGCCGCATATGGCATCTACCTTACCAACGAGGCACAAGGAATTCCTTAGGTGATTTATATCTAACAGGTAGGAATTTAAGGTGGTCTACGTTCATGTACCTAACCAGATGAATAATTGCCAGGGTTTAAATAGAATGAGGACATCAAACATAGGCTACCTAGGTGGGTAACTTCCAATGTTCGCCCAACTATAAGTCAAAATTATCAATCATGGGGTGGCCTTTCATAGCCAACCATATCAGTCCACAAAGCATAAAATACAAGCAAGACAGACAGCTGTAATAATATGCTCAGCGCTGATACTATACAGAGGAAGAAGCTTTATATATCCCAACAGTAGAACCATATCTTTCTCTAATTTGCCTCTAGACTAGGCAAGTCACCATCCCACTGGACCTTCATAGTTGTTGGGAACGGAGAAAATCCACTTTGATCCGCCGTCATATACTTGGCAATACCTCCAGGCCCAGAAAGCTTCTTTAGCTGACCTTGAGCTCCAGGGGCACGGCGGAGATTGTCTAGGCGGCCGACTACTTTCAACATTGTAGTCAAGCCTAACTTGCAGAGACCAAGGCCCAAGCATTGGTGAGGCCCAAATCCAAAGTGGGCGTATAAGTCCATGTCACGGTCAAGTTTGACCTTGTCGGGCTCTGGGAACGCCTCGGGGTCCATACATGCAGAAACCTAACAGATTGTGGTCAGACCAACTGCAGGATATCCAGATGAGGTCAACTTCACTTACCAGGTTACACAAAAGAAGCTGACCGGCTTCGAGGGTGACTTTCTTGCCATTATCTTCAATAGTTGCAGCGTTGGCAGCCACTCGAGGCAAGGCAACTGAGGAACGCAGTCGCGCGCCTTCCATGAAACTATAAAGGTTTAGTACGGACGAGAGCTAAAAGAGATCAATACGTGCCACTTACTATCGTGTAAGAATTTCGTCAGCTTCGGGGGTATTCTCCTTAGCGAGGCGGTTGATCTCCGGAAGATGGACAGAGCCTTCTTCAGAAAGGTAATAATCAAGGCACTGTGAAAATAGCTGTGCTTGGTTTGCCACCATTCCACCAGCAGTGGGTAGAATATGAGTCCAAACAATCTCGCTCGCCGGGAGACCACTAGCAAGCAGACGCTGGATCATGTGAACACCGTATTCGCTCAGGACGTCGTGCCTGTGTAGGCGGTTTACCAGATTTGCGATGACGCCAGTCTTGTCAACTAGGTCGACGTTGGCCATCGCAAGCTGGCCAAGCTGCTGCGTCACGCCTCGGGCAGTCTGGTTCAATTCAAACGAGTTACCAACATCGGCATCATAAAAGATGGAGGTGAAGACAACAGCCATAATCAAATACAGCTCCGATTCCGCAAAGACGCCTCTAGGGTTCGATTCTGTCTTTAATGGCAGTGAAAAGACTCTCGCACAGAAGTGAACCTGGGCAAGGTTTGCAACATCGCGCACGATGTCAACCTGGCTCACCCCAGCAAGCTTATAAGAATTTCGGTGCAAGAGCTTCAATGTAATTTCTTCATAGAAAGCCTTGACTTCTTCTTCCCATTTATCGCGGTATAGAGCCGACCCCATCATTTTACGTGATGCGGCATTAGGCGGCTTGTCTCCTGATAACATAAAGTCCCTGCCATAGGGGTGACTGTTGTGCTCCATCAAAAACTCTATTTTCTTGCCCCAGGTCACCTTGAATGTTTCCTGATTCTTGAGGATGGACATGCAAGCAGAATGAGAATTGATGAACACAGGCTGGGGAATGCGGCCAGGACGATCCCAACTATATTTCTCAGCGAACCCGAGATTCTTCAAAATCTTCTCATTCTCTGACGGAATCACGAGGGGGAAGTGGGCATAAATCGAGTCCCCACTGAAGTGGTTGGGAAACGCGCGCAGAACCAACTTGTAGAAAACGTGACCCTGGTCGACGGAATCTTTGGGTTGGATCTCGCTATATGCCCAGTTGGTAAGGTGCTTTGGAGTGTAGTCAACTGTGTAAAAGCGATCCCCGCGAACCAGCGCAACTGCGTCAGATAGAATTGCCCTAGAGATAGTGAAGTTGGTACATAGGCCGCTTCCGGGGACCAAGGCCTCCTTCGTATCTTCCACGATGATACCGGGGTAAATTTCCACAAGATCTGGGTGATCATATAGTCGCTTGAGCTGGTCGGCTATATGTGGATCCGGATTAATCTCCTCAAAAGTCTTATGAGGAGCCAGGTTGAAGTATTTGCGGAATTCATTGAGGGTTCCCAAGTTCCACGAGCGCGCCTGCATAATACCAAGAGCCTCAATGCTCTTGAAGATAGTAGGAACATTGGAGGCGCCAAACGCGCCTGCGCAGTCCTCCACACTCCGTTCAAAAAGTTTAACCAGGTCATCGTCATTGAATGACCCATCCGAACCTCGCTGCAATCCAGCAAAGGGACGATCCTGAGGTTGTTCCGGTAACCCTGCCTGCCACCGTCCGAGCCCTGCAACGAACTCCTTCAAAGTCATGGTATTGGGGTCCTTTCCGGGCATTATTTCACGATGGAAGTCGTCCGTCCATTGCTCATCACGTTTAGAGATGCAAGAGTGCCAGCGGTATACAAGGTTAAACTCCGCAGAAACTTGATTTCCCGTTGCCTCCGATGCATCTTTCATATCCATCCGAGGGTCAAGGCTCCAAATGCTACCCGTTCGGTTCACATTCAAGATGGTTCGCACATAATCTTTGAGAATAATATTTGCGTACAGCCCACATGTGATCAGTCGTCCAGTCTGGAAGAGATCACTATCATATTTAGCATATTCCTTAGCGTTGGACTCGTCCGGTTTGGTGAACCGGCCGCCCTCATTAATTGATGCCAACTGGTCAACCACGTAGTTATGAAATCGATTGAACATAATCAAAAGCACGCCGACTCCAGGAGGGAAACCAAGGACCCGCCTGGTAGAGAAACAGTCGGGCTTCAGCTTCCCGTCCTTGAAGGTGCGAACAAGATTCTGCTCATCTTGATTATTACCGTACAGGGGGGAAAGATCCAGATACGAGGATGTCAGCGATTTAGTGTCATCTTTAGGGTCAGTTTGGAACAAATCTGAAGAACTATCAGTAAGAGAAGTATCCTCTTTGAGCATCCGTTGGCTCTTACCATGAATGATAATGGAAGCGAGGTAAAATAGAACACTAGAAATTTTGTTAGGGTGCTCTTTGTACTCCTGTCGGCGAAGCAGGCAATCAAAAAGCGTCTCGGGTTCGGGAAGGGCAGGCGACTGCACAGTCTTCGGCCTAACTGATCTCGCATAAGAAGAACCAGCAGCTCCTACATGAGGCCAAAGCCGGTTCTATAATGGGCAGAAATTAGCTAGATCCACGAACAAAGTGTAGGAAGCAGTGTCGCCTACATTTCCGGAACCATCTGCCTTGCGATACATGGAGTCATAGTCAAGATAACTGATCTCGCTTGTCAGGCTTTCTGAAAGGTCACATCATGATAGTGTAGTTAGTACTTACGAGAGCGGTGGGTGCTCCAAATCCTTCCACAGTAGGCTCAAAAAGGATTTGGTCAGTTCTGCCCCATTGCGGGAAGTTGATGGCAGCCCAGCAGCCAGCTAGATATTTATTAGATCCATGGCCCATGTATCGCTATAGTTGGTGAAGGGGTGGGCAGACCTGGATCACTCGCTCCATGATGTATTGTTTGTCATCCACTGCCTCCCCTGTGGCCGCACTCTTGACGACATCCACAAGGGTTCGGACGTCCTCAAGATTAACATGGCCAAGGTCTTTGACCAAGCCGGTTGTAGTCTGCTCTGTGACATAGGTCCCGTCTCCTGTTGCAGTTGGCAATGGCCGCAGCGATGCAGAAACAACATTTTCTAACTGGGAAGCAATTTTCTCGAATCCATTGACAACGGAAGTTTCCTTCCCTTCACCCATTGTGTACTAGGGTATATAAAAAAGGGGATAAAAAGGATCGAAACAAATATAGATATATGAAAGTAAAGATCTGGCCAACTCCTTGTCAGCATTATTTTAAGATAAAAGTGCTAAGTTTGTGGCTTATTACGGTGATGCGTACCACGATTGACCAGAGGCAAAGCCAGTAGAGATTATCAACTGCGACGATGTCCAATGTCGAGAACAGTTCAGATAAGAATAGTACAGACTATAGTAAGGACACCAAACATATAACCGGAAAAAAAGCAAGTGGGGATGTTTCAAAGTTCGGATAGGACCTAGGCTTGCATTTCTCAAGAAATCAGGAAATTGAGCAGAAAGGCCATGGAAAGAGGCCTGGTTTTATACTAAATTCAGATTGGAGGACACCCAGGAGCTGCCAGGACATCTCTGAGCGATGGGGCAAACAAGTGCGGCTGAGCTGGACAAGGAGCGTACTCTGTACAAGCCACCCATGCCAGTGGTGATAATATTAATGGCCGTAGAAATGTGAGGGGGGAGGGAAAATAATTATTGTGCTGGATGAAAGTGCTCTAGAAGAGTCAGCACTCGGCCTAAGGAGAGCATTAGCCTTGCTCCCATTCTTTTTGGAGAATAATGCCCCACTAACGTGCCAGCAGGCTTACATCTCAAAGCAGTCCATTCGTCTCTTGAGTATCACCTCCCGGTTCTCTGGGGGTGTCAGTCCAGGTTTAAACTAGCAATTGTAGCCCGGCCAAAAAGTCCAGGGAGGGCGGCCTGGATACGAGTCCTCTCTCTCTTAGCCATGTTCCCAATAAACGTGCTCATCAATTGCACAGTTGTGGAAGATCATGTTCTGTGGACACGGGTGGTGAGCATCCTCAAGAGGTTTCAAACAGTCCACTCATCCACTCGCTGGCTTGGTGCTCATCCAGTTTTTGGTCTTCAGCGCTTAGTAGCGATTGTGGACAAGTTGAAGCGATCAGCATCACTAATTTGGCGCTATTAATTCCACCCATGAGGGGCTAAGTCAGACTGCCACCACACGGAAGGTTTTGGAAAGTCCATACCTAAGAATATATATCTAACGCGTGGACTGCTAGCAATCCATTTGACTTGCTGATTGTTGATTATTATTTTCTCTTGCACTTTTTTCTTGTTCCCCCCGTCTCTTCATTTGGTTATTTTTTTTTGCTCTTCTTCTGATGCTTGGGCTTGCTCACGAGGCTGGCTGGGGCTGAAGACTACTCTGTAGTCTCGTCGAGGCTATTGGTGAGCTGAACATTTAGTGTACCTGGGTCACGGGTAGGATGGACCGTTGCTTGTTCTTAAGCATCCATTCTGTCTTACTCGTGGAGCTGATTGGAGAGGATAGACCTGTGTAGATGTTCTATCCTGAGACCACAGCTGAGGTGGGGTCTAGAACGTTATGCTTGACTGTTGTCTTGCACGTAACTAATCATCATTATTGATTACCATTCCGGAAGAGTTCTTTGTTTGATGTTGCGGTGCATGATCTTCGTGCATAGTCACGTGATGTCCCAACCGAGGCATAATGAATATGTTGGGATTGACGGCATTATTTTGGTCTTGTCGGAGCTTTTTTTCCCCTCTCGCACTGCACACACTTCCTAGGAGTCTGACTTACCTTGACCAATTAGTTCTGCTTCAGCTGTGTGGATAAAAACCACCTACTCTTTTGTGTTAATCAGTGCCTGTGCGAATCAGCCATGGCTCCAGCAACTATCACCATAATTGTTGAGCCACGGGGTAAGCCTCAACATTCTCCTGAAACCTGCGGGAGATCAAAGCCTGACTTCGCCATACAGGAAGACCTATTAGAAAGCTCCCCAAGGAAGTTCAGATCGCTTCCAATGCATCGACACAGGAGCTCTACAGCTCTCTCGCAGATGCTTCGGCATTTTCTGTCCATCGCCTGAGAATCACCAAAGGCAGTGACCGGAGTTTGGTCCCTAACTCCAACGAGACGACTATTGATGAGACCGGACTCAAAGAAAAGAGCGTGGTCCATGTTAAAGACTTGGGTATGTTTGGAGATATCCATGTTACCTAGCCACTATGGATATAGTTGGTTAACTGTTGCCTTTTTGTCTTCATCATTCAGGTCCCCAGATCGCATGGCGCACCGTCTTCATCATCGAATATCTCGGTCCTCTCTTGATCCCCGCCCTTTTCCTCTTCCCGCTCCGGCCACTTCTGTATTTCAACTTCGACACCATCCCGGAACCTAGTGACCTGCAGCTCCTGGTCTGCGGGCTGTTGACAGTCCACTTTTTGAAGCGTGAATATGAGACCATTTTTGTGCACCGCTTCAGTAACGCCACAATGCCAGCGCGCAACATTGTCAAAAACAGTGGCCACTACTGGGTTTTGGCTGGCTTCAATATCGCCTACTGGGTTTTCCGGCCTGATGCGGCTGCGGCCAGTGGTCAGCCTAACCCCGCCCTCCTCTACGCTGGCCTCGCCCTTTTTGTCTTTGGAGAGCTGGCTAATTTGAACACCCACCTTGTTCTGCGCGACCTTCGTCGTCCAGGAACTACCGACCGTGGTATCCCGTCCGGATTTGGGTTCAGCCTTGTGACCTGCCCCAACTACTTATTCGAGGTGATCTCCTGGATTGGCGTGTACCTGGTCAGCGGATTGAGCTTTAGTGTCCTATTCTTTATTATTGTGGGTTCGGCGCAAATGGCTAGCTGGGCGAAGAAGAAAGAGCGTCGCTATCGCAAAGAATTTGGCGACAAGTACAAGCGCAAGAAGTTTACCATCCTTCCCGGGTTGATTTAAGGATGCGGTTGCGGGGAGAGTATGCAGGAATGCTAAGCACCCCTGCCCCAGGGAGCCTGAATACGTCCCCACCTGGGCATTCTGCGAGGCAACTATATGCAGGAACGGGGTCTTTCGGCTGGAATACGCTGTGGGAGCAAAATTTGCCGTTGTATTCATTCGGCATCAAATAGCTACTAATCGACTACTAGTAGGAACGCTTTGAACGTAAAAGAAGAAAAAACTTGAAAACCAGACGCCACCCAGACCAACGGAGCAGGAACAAAAATAGAAGGAATATCGGTGCAATGCCACTTTATACCGTCAATTCCATAATACAACATCACCCTTGTTTCCGATTATTAGGAAAACATTCCGTAGACTGGAAGTCAGGATAGATTATTCGCTTTTCAACCTCTTTGCCCACAAATTGTAATACGGGTCCAATTCCCTCTCGCAGTTCCGTTTAGGATCGGTATCACATCCGAAGAATCGGATAATCAAGTCGCCGTCCTTGTAGGTGCCATCGACTGCGGCGCCGGGAGAATCTTTGCTGTACGCGTTGATAACCCGCTGGGGTATCAGCGCTAATCGTGCTAGTACAGTCGGATGCCATTGAACAATATGGTCCTAATAGAACAGTAGAGCAGTCCGCATCAGTAAAGACCAATAGATGGTAACCTGGAGTTGCCAAGGGGAAATGGTAGGATATTGGCTCACCAATGTATGGGTCTCCGCCTTCGCAAAATTGTAGCTGCGATATAATGGATCAAACCAGGTATCTAGGAGGAAACTAGCAAATTCGCCTTGCCGAAGGACAAAGCTTCCCGGGTTCAAATCCTCCGCATCGGTAGTGATCATCAGATCTATATCTTCAGGCCGAAGGTGGGCGAAGGTCTTTATGATGCTATCTGGTGGAACGACAGGAACATCCTTTCGCATCAGGGAATCGAGTTGACGTTTATCTAGTAGGTGGTCTTCAAGGGGCTTCTTCGAGTTCATGAATAGAGCATGCGCATCGAGGTGGAAGAAGTATGTCGAGGAGGGATAGGAAGCCATCGCATGGCGGACGGCGGGGACAATACCCCAGCTTCGAGGGGCATTCCCTAGGTAAGAGTCATAGTCGGACAAATCCGCGAAGAAATTTGTGTATCCTGTAAAATTATAGTATCATTTTGTTAAAGCCACGAGCAATAAAGTAAGAAAAAGCTTGCGTTCACATACCATGTCGCTGGGCATAGTCTTCGCGATTCTTCTTGATTTTCTGTAAATAACTATCGCTGTAGAGTGTACGGTCAAGCACAGTCACAATAACGACACTTGCAGTTCCCAATGGAGCCGCTGCAGTCCCTGTGCTAGAATAAAACAGTTGCGACAAGAGGAAGAAGACTCCGAGGAGGGCAATGCTTAGAATCGCAACCGCTTTTAGCTGTTTGCGACGCTGAAGAGAGAGACGTGAAGAACGAGCGTAAGGAGGAGCGATAGGGCCCTTGCGAGGAGGTAGAGCGAATTGCATGTTGATCAGAACATCAACAGGTCATTTCCTTTCCCCTTTCTCCC